>OU343162.1:166294657-167494657 GCA_910595825.1 Philhelius pedissequus
TTATTTTTTTTCCGTCTTTAACATTCAGTCACATTAAAATTCAGAATCAAGAATCAAGCATTAACTTGATCGACTGTAATCCCGCACCGGAAAGTTCTTCCGAATTATCAATCGAAAAGGACATACGCGACACATAACGGCGACCAACGGCCAACGATATTTGATTAATATTCGTCCATTTTGACACTTCGTTCGCAGGGTTATTTTTTTATTTGTCGCGAATGACATTTTAAAATAATTGATAATCTCTGATTTTGGATGTTAGTCGCGCAGGAATAATTTATTCGTTGAAGTGTGGATGGTATGTGGAACGCGAAAAGAGTTTGACAACAATTCGATTGCAATTTGCTCGGTCAATTTGCTTCCTTAAATGTATCTATTTTTGGCAATTAAAACGCCAGTCTTAGTATCTAAACCTTTGTATAAAATATACTTCTACTTTTGTTTAATTTTTGTGATAAATTTGAGTTTATGAATTATTTTAAATCATATCGCTCTCCAAAATCGTTGAATTAAAATTGATGAACCAATATCAATATTTGAACCACGTTTTTAACACTTAGAGATAAAAGCGGACTCTGGTTTCAGCAAATAAATAATGTTTATGGGGTTTTCGTTTCGTAAATTTATATTTCGATCTAGAAAATGACATTTTTCTTAACGGATCAAATATGTTTTGAGATTGATTTTTATTTAATATAGTATTTGTGTATACTTATGTCTGTGCAACCGAAAAAAATTATTATCAAACAAGAACTTGTCAAACTGATGGCTGTCAAAGAAGAGTATAGATCTGCCGAAAATTCCAGATCTGCAAAATTGATTTAAAATCAAAAAATAAATCAACTTTTTTGGCCAATCGAAGGCAAAAATTGTCAAAATCAGTTTTTTGACAGATCTAAATAAAAAATAAATTGATTTTTGTTACCAAACGGAAACCCCTTTAGTGACGAAGTCCATTTTGGGATGACGTTCTTTTGGATTGGGAGGATGTCAATATACAAAGCATCCACTGCAAATGTCTGTTTGGTGTGGATAATGGAGCAGCGGAGGTAACTATCGTACCGATCGATGATTACCAATTTAGTTTCCCCAACATTCTATAAAGTGGATGTTAAAGACATGGTTCTAATGGGACTGGGCTACATGTAACACAAACATATCCGATGCTATAATTGACAATTTGCACGATATCTATTTGAAGGCCTATTAAACTAAAATTGTCGTTGAAATCTCACACACATAAAATGTATACTGCTTTATCGCAATATCGGTATTTTTGTTTTCGATACACCAACATTTTTTTTTATGAAGTACTTAGTAATTGTTTATTGTGAGAAAATTATATTGAAAATTAAGTACATAATGGCTAAAATATCGAAATAAAATTAATGATACTTATTGTTGTCACGCAAGCTTCACATACATAAATATAACGCCGGATTTTGTAAGTTCTGAAGTCACTTTAAAAGTAACAGTAGGCAAAAAATAAGCGAAAATTATACTAAATTATCAAATCTATCCAAATTTCCAACTTCGATTCTTAATTCAATATTTTATTCTGTATTTTTCAGTACTTGTGTTATTTCGGTAAAAAAAAACTCTTTGAATGTATGTTTTAGGCTAATTCAACCTAACCTTTCCAATATTTCGTTCGATAACGTATTAAGCGTTCGATAAAGGGCTAGACATCGAGTGTGACTCAAAAAATACTTTATTGTGCATCTTAAAGATACTTACTCGTTTCGAATGTATTTGACCAAAAGTGACAATTCATTTCAGTTACGAAATAATTATTAAAAATTAAAAAAAAAAACGAAAGAACAATGTTCTCCCCACTTTGTTGTGCTACTTAACTCAAACCCTAGAAAATATACTAATTTTTTTTTTGTAATAAATAATTGGACACCACAAATAGGGTATTAACATTTCAACTATATACGTCATACGCATTTGTTTGTGTCATTGTTCGGCATCTCTTACGCCAGCAGCAAATCCATTTAGCCACAATTTACGCTGTCCCATTAAATCCCCTCGAAACGGGGGTAGAAACCCTTTCAGTATGGCGAAGGTATATAAGGTAGTGTCCAACCCTGATGTGGCTGCATTGCTAGTTTAGCTTTTGAAAAAGTTTAGACCGACACAAAAAAAAAGTACCAGAAAAGAAATTCAATATCGTGCGCAGGTTTTTTAGTTTCGCTTTAATTCCCTTCATAATCCAATTACTGACCATTCCAAGACAATATTGTGTCTTGGCTTTCTGAATTTCGAGTTCATTAGTGTCGAAGACAGCTGCGAAAATGGTTGTATCAGTGAAAGTATTCAAAAAGGCGACTCCTAATGGAAAAGTGTGCTTCTATTTGGGTCGCCGTGATTTCATCGACCATTTGGATTACGTCGATCCTGTCGATGGAGTTATTGTTGTGGACCCTGATTATTTGAAAAATCGCAAAGTTTTCGGGCAATTGGTAACAACTTATCGTTATGGACGCGAAGAAGATGAAGTTATGGGTGTTAAATTTTCGAAAGAAATGATCCTTTGCCGCGATCAAATTGTTCCCGTTGTCAATACTAACATGGAAATGACCCCAATGCAGGAGAAACTTGTCCGAAAGTTGGGTGCAAATGCTTATCCATTTACATTCCATTTCCCACCTTGCTCACCAAGCTCAGTTACACTGCAGCAGGAAGGTGATGACAATGGAAAACCATTAGGAGTCGAATACACAATTCGAGCCTATGTAGCTGACTCCGAGGATGATCGACAGCATAAGAGGAGCATGGTCAGTTTGGTGATCAAAAAATTACAATACGCTCCACCAACTCGCGGACAAAGACTGCCAAGTTCTCTGGTCAGCAAGGGTTTCACATTCTCGAATGGCAAGATAAGCTTAGAAGTGACATTAGACAGGGAAATCTACTATCACGGAGAGAAAGTAGCAGCGACCATGCAGGTGAACAATAACTCAAAGAAGAAAGTTCAAAACATCAAGGTATTCGTTATTCAACACACTGAGATCACAATGGTGAACGCTCAGTTTAGCAAACACGTTGCATCTCTAGAAACCAAGGAGGGATGTCCAATCACTCCAGGAGCCAATTTGAACAAAACTTTCTATCTAGTTCCATTAGCTTCAAGCAACAAGGACCGTCATGGTGAGTTAAGCAGTAGTTTGGTATGAAAATTCGACTTATTCTTAGCTAATTCGAAGGTATTGCACTCGATGGTCACTTGAAGGATGAGGATGTAAATTTGGCATCTGCGACTATGGTACAGGAGGGTAAGTCGACTGGTGATGCAATCGGTATTGTGATATCTTATTCAGTGCGAGTTAAACTCAATTTGGGTACTTTGGGTGGAGAAATTCAGACGGACGTTCCATTTAAACTTTTGACACCAGCACCAGGTAGTTTATTTTTCAAAATGTCCTTTTCTATAAGTTTAATGTTTTTTTTTTAATTTTTCAATATAGGAACTGTCGAAAAGAAACGCGTCAATGCTATGAAGAAAATGAAGTCAATTGAACAGCATCGTTACGATAAAGGACACTACCAGGACGATGATGATAATATCGTATTTGAGGACTTTGCAAAAATGCGCATGAACAATGCGGACATGAACGATTAGTCGCAATAATTTGTAATAATTATTTTATTTATTAATTAAATATTTTACATTACATTATTATTATTGTGTAAAGAGTAGTAAAACAGTTCTTCAAGAAAAGTGATATTATACGAGTATACATATATGCAAAGATATTGAGTGAATATTTATTTTAAAAATATATATTATATTTAACTTAAAGAGTACAAGAATATAAAATATAAACAATATTTGCGAAACGAAAATAAAAAAAAGGATATTTCATAAATAAAGGAATACATTAAAATTCATATAAATATTTTTAAAATGGAAATAAGTTTGCAACGAAAATGTTTTTAAAAAAATGGCATTAACAGCCACTTAAAAATTACAATTGACAGTTGTTCGATGTGTCCTTTTGTCGATTTTAAAATTATAGTTGAAAAAAATTCAACAATTTATCACTTTCGTAATTATTAATGAGTGCAACAGCTTAAAATTTCTGATGCTGTCTGATGCGAATGCTGAACAAAATTACTTGCTTAAATGTGATAATCCATTAAGCCAATTAGTTGATTCAGATTCAGGTGACACGACATTTTTGTATGTATTTATATTATTCCTCTTTGTAAACAAAAAATCAGTAACATTTTTCTTTACAATTGTATTTCAACTCAGACAATATTCTGTTTTTGATTTTCTTCAATTTTTTTTAATTGCTTTGTCATTTATGACATGAATTCATTTACCATTTGTTGTGAAAGATTTTCCAAAAGAAATTGATAATCTTGTACGACATTTACGAGGTTCGTAATATCATAAAAGATGTAAGTATGTACTATATGAAGTATCCAATGTAATTTCAAGCCTTACGGAGCGACATTGGTGGAATAGGCTTGTTATAATACTGCAAAATGTATGCTGGTACATCCTACAAATCTATTTGTGAAAGTCGGAACTAATATCAAAAGCACCACCCCAAGCAAAATTAGAATCCTATTTAATTAAGAACGACTGTATTTATAATACAACTATGAAGAAAGCTAACGAAAACTCGGCTAAAATAAATATATTCAATTTGTCATGAGAATGCACTAGTCATCACCTACGCAATGAAATCTATTCATATGCAGTATTTTGCCAATAAAACTTTTGGTGCCAATCTTCTAAATCTTGCTTTTTTTATTCAACGTGCAACTTATTTTTTTTAAGTGAATATCATTTTGGAAGTGAAACTTCAAATTTGAATTTTTGGGAAGTGAAAAAACGAAATGCCACATGCGAATTGTGACGATTTGGAAAAACAATCGATGGGATGAAAACGATTTTTTACTAATCCGTTTTTTTAAAAAATTGATTAAAAAAAAAACATTGAAAAAAGGAGCATCTGCATAAAACAAATAATATTAATCAGTGCATCCAATAGTGACAAAATCTAGAATATGAAAGTGGTTCTATTGAAAGTACCGTTAATAAGTACGCAATTGGTTCGAAAGTCTCTAAAACTATTTCCAATTATTCTGGCGTTCCTCAAGTTAGCCATCTTGGTCCACTTCTTTTTCTTATATTCATTAATAATCTTGTCGTCATCTTGTTTACTTTATGCTGATGACTTAAATTTTTTTCGTTCAATCAAAGCTGTGTCTGATTGTAAACTCTTACAGTCTGATCTAGAACGGCTTTATGATTGGTGTATAAAAAACAACTTTCACCTCAACATCAGCAAATGCCTTTTTATTTCGTATACGAGATCTCGCAGTCCTACTTTATTTAAGAAGAGTTTACTTTCATAAAGACCTTGGTGTTATTCTTGATAGTAAGATGAGTTTTAATAAGCATTATGATTATATTATATCTAAATCGAATAGCTTGTTAGGATTAAAAAAAAAAAAATCGAATGAATTCTCAGATCAGTATACGCTTAAATCGATACATATGTTTCATTGATAAGATCTGTTTTGGAATATGCGTGTTGCATTTGGTGCCCTTCGTACGATCGCAGTATAAATCGTATTGAATCTGTTCAAAGAAAATTCACAAGATACGCTATCTGTAAACTCAATTGGACAAATGGAGTTATGCCATCTTATGAAGTGAGATGTCAATTCATTGATTTATGTTCGCTTCGTTAAAGACCTCAGTGTTATTTAGTTATGATGGCTAGAGATTTGATTTGTAACCATATTAACTGTGCTCCCTTGCTCGAGTTGTTCTCTATTCGTATTCCTGTTAGATCTAATAAAACATTTTTTTTTTTACTTAAAAGTGGATTGTACTAATATAAGAACACACCCTTGAGCCGTGTTTGAGAAACACATATTTTTATTTTAGGAAAATTGTTTTTTAATTGTTCAAGATAATGTCAAAAAACTACCAAATACGAAGCTTCAAAAAATCAATTAAGTAGTCTTCCAAATTTTGAATTTTCAAAAAAAAAAAGTTTTTTATTTTTAATGAAAAATTATGGCTTAAATTAGTGTTTGAACTTTCTACGAGCTTTTGCATGAAATCCAGAAAATCGAAAACCAAAAATTGGTTCTACTAGAGTTACCAAATATAACCATTTTTCCACAAAAAAAATACCAAAATGTACATTTTCCCTTCATTAATGAACTGATATTTTTTTATAAAAATCGTTGGACGCGTTTTTGAAAAAAAAATTCCTTTTTGGTCAATAAAAATGTATGACATCAGGTAACGTTATTTTTCGTCTTAAAAAATTAAAAAAAAAACGTTTAAAGCAAATCCATCCAACCGATTAGGCTTTAGACTCGAGGGACAGGCAGACAGACACACGCTGAATTGTGGAACCCACTCGTGATGTCAACTTTGATCAAAATCTCGATTTATTTTTTTGGTGCGATATTCTCAAAAAGTATATTCAATGGATACATTTTAAATGGCTGAAAAGTCGAGGAGGTATGCAGTAGAAAGCAGAATATATGTGAGACACATGCCTTAACACTGTATGGTTAACGTTATAGCACTGCACTGCCGATTATTGTGCAGATATTTAATAAAAATAAATTTAAAAACGAAACGAAATTGTTTTTTCTATAAATTTCAAACAACATAATGTATTACATAGCGCAACTGTAAGGAATAATTCGTAGCAACGGAACCACTCTTTTTGCACGTTCACTTGGATTTGATAAATTCGCGGGAGTAAAATTCGCTTGCACCGGAATCAAAACGAAGAGAAGTGAAAAGTGAGTTAATTTGTATCCTTAATATTGACAGTAAACTTTTTTTCACAATTTTGTTCATATTTTTCAGAAAGCTGACATCTTATTTTTCTTAACTGATCTATTTATTTTAAGCACTAGAGAAATGCCAATTTAGAACAGTTTATTGCCTTTAAAAGTATGAAATATCCGTATTGCCATTCTGGTCCTGCAGGGCCGCAAATGCATTTTATGTACACGTCTGTTATAAATTGTCTGGAGTCACTTCATTATTTTAAGCACTAGTATAACAAAATCATTAGTGAACAAAACAAAATCTGTCCTAGTTGGTATACAATTTTATTGTTGTTTTATATATTTCTGTATACTCTGAATAAAATCTTAAACTATAGAAATATTATCCAATCCAATAATTTGTCTAATAAAACACATTTCTTCCTAACCACTTTGAACTTAATTATAACACTTTCCTGAAACTATTTTTGTCATCATTTAATTGCATTCTTTGCTTCTATTTAAATTATTGATATAATTAATTTTAAATTAATTCACAAGCACTTACCTAAATATATGAACTTAAATCACTTCAAATTTAATAAAAACAAGCACAAAAAATATTTAAAAAGAAAAGTATCTGTTCTAAAAATAAAAATGATATATTATTATTTTTCTTATTAAATTATAGTTTTAAAAATGTATTAAAATAATTTGTTTTTTTTTCTGTAATTCAAATAAAACACTCTATTAGAATGTTTTATAATAAATTCAAATATTCTTGTATCAACTTCAAAAGTTAAATTAGAATTAAAATATATTTGAAATATAAATTTTGATATTCTTAAGATGCTATACAAATTACTATAAGGCTACTATAAATATATATGTATGTATACATAAGGTTCTTGCAAGGAAATATTTAATCAAAGGGTTGATATGGCTATAGCGTATATTTAAAGAAAATGTATTCGCAACCGATTCCTTGGCCAATGAGAGCTCGTTGTGTTTGTAAGAAGGGGTGAGTGAGTACTATAACTGTTCTCTTGTAGGTATATGATGTATTTCAAAAATAGTCCATTTACAAAATAATCGCAAGTAAAAAAGAATGGAATAGAAGAGGGGTTAGGGGTGACCACAATTGTGTTATGTTATTTCTATACAAGTTATCCGTTAAAATGCAGATTTAATAAGAGGTTTGCCAATCCAATGGGTTAAGACCGTGACCATGCGGAAATTGAACAAAAAGTGTGTGACTATTCTTCCATGGACCATTGAGTAGCGTATTTTTTGACTTCGGTAACCGCCAGTTATTTCTTTTTTAGCAGTAGTTTACTTTATATATAGCAAATTGCAGATAATTATATTTTTCAGTTGGACATTCTTCATTGTGACCCGCGCAACATAGCTTTAACATGAATTTCAAAGTGCAAATAATTTTAATTTTGGTGTTCTATAAGAAAGTTTCAACAAATAGTTTTTCACTGTTAAATCGATTGCCTAAAGTGCCACCAAATTTATCGGCTTACAGATACGAGGGCAATTTCTATCCTTCCTACAACACAAATGCAATAAATTTAAATGTTCCTCAAGAAGTCAAGAACTCAAAGCCCACTCAATTTACTAGATATCTTAATCCAGTGCATCTAAGTCATAATATTTATCATAACGACGACGATGCCGCATATCATGGAAACCATCAACATCATCCACAGGCACTAAGTAATAATGATGATGCAACAGGTAGTGAATATCAAGTGGCAATGAAAGTGCAACCTTTGCAACAAGTTATTTCGAGTGGAAAGCCATCACAAGACTTAGATGAAAGTAGTAAATCCCAGACTAAGAGTCAGCTTAAAATAGATACCATGTTACCGGAGAAGAGGCAATCACTTCGTAATAACCAAAATGGTTTTTATAATCATAAAAATAATGAATTGAAACTGAAGAGTGTCCCGAATAAAATGAACAGTGTTAACAGGAATTATCAGTAAGTATTTGTGGTTTTTATTAGAAAAAATGCTATAACGATGTTTTCTTTGTTTAAGTGACATTTTTTTAAAGTACAAATCACCACATGAGTTGGTATTTGGTCATGTATTGAGTTGGCCAGAGCTGGCGCAAAAAAGGCTCGAGAAAAGAGACAATAATCGATTCAAAGGTCAAGTAAGTTGTTAAATAAGAAATTTAAAATTTGTATTTCTTTGCTATAAGCTGACATAATGACGGTGACATATGACTTGTCCATTTGTCAAGGTACATTATATACAATATGGATTTGGAGGATCTAATAACACAATGAGAAGTTGTGAATCTCGCCTCTCAGGGTAAACTCTATATTTTACAGAGTGGCCTAAAAATAACCAACCGACATTCTTTGAAATAAAACGAGATAATTCCACAAATTTTAATTCTAAAGGTTTATTTATAAACGGTATTTTCAATCCCTTTGGCGAGAACGTTGGGCGATATATTATCGCACTTTTGTGGGACGTTGGGAAAACTCGCAGAGGGTTAAAATTCCCAGAAACTAAAACTTATTCAAATATAGAACCGCGACCTTAAAACAACTGACAAAATGAAATCCTTCGAAATATTCCTAGTCGTTCGAGTAGAGCTTCCTGTTGGAACTTAATGTCTTCCAGTGTCAAATCATTAATATCCCCCAGTGAAAATCTATTGATTATAATTCTGATGGCTCACCAGTCATATAGTAGTGACGATGTTACCCACATTTCAATCTCTTATCAACGAACATAACTAACCCTTCAGGGATCTTTTCTGCCACGCATTTACCCGTCTTCGAAAACAGACTGAGGAATTTATGTAATAAATACCTACATTTAGTGGAGCGAAGGCTGGAAGATTACCAAGTAAAAATGGATTAAGACCCTCAACTATCCCGGGTTGTGTGTTGATAGGCAGCAGAAATGGAGGACACCTATAATTTGTTTGCCGAATCTAAATGGCTAAAATGAACTTTACTAGGTTTTGTGTCGCACTGTACAATCAAAAAAGTGGCTAAGCGATCAGTCACTCTTGGTAATCACTGTTCTTTTAGAAGGCATCCTATTCAAGACCAGAATCATCTTGGTCCTGGGCCTGTTCGAATAGGTTAGGTTGAAATGGCTGCCAGCGGACTGACTTAGACCATAAGTTGGTCTATTGTGATATCATTTAAATCTGCAGATTTCCTCAAAATTCGTCAAAATCAGCTGGAGCTTCTTATGAAGTGCGTGAGACTATACTAATATCTGTGTTTACTAGATAACTTGGATCTTTTTGGATGAGAAGTCTCCCAAATGCAGCCTGATTCGTCTTTTTCAATAGGGAAGAGCATATGATCGGTGAAGATGATAAGTCGATTCTTTCTCGTTCATACAGGTTCTGCAAAAATCGTTTGCGAATAGTCTGTTGAGTTTATTAAGCAGAAACAAAAATCTTGGAATGCTAATCGGTTTAATCTGATGTATCTGGCGTATCATATGTTACTTGCTCCCCTGTTTTAAGATTTTGAGTCCAAAATCATGTTTTTTTTTTAATAATCTAAAAAAGATTTCTATTTTTATTTTGTTCTTAAAGTGCAGACATATGCCAAATTATAACAGTTCAGTTTATATAAAAACAGTGTATGCGGCCTTGCAGGGTCAAAAGGGCATTCTATTTCCGAAACTTGGTTGCTCGGTAAATAATTCACACTTTTAATGGTGAACAACTGTCATAACTCTTATAAATTGGCATTTTTGTAGTCTTGCTCTCGTAACAACATACCAAACATAACCTTCAATCTAAAAAAAAACGCAAACAAACAGAGCTAAAATGGCGCTTTTACTTAGTAGCAAAACTAAATATTAGTTTCCGTAAGGGGCCAGTTATAGCGATTAGGAAAACGAATTATATTTTTTTTTTTTCAAAAATATTTGCAAGAAAATAATATTTTTTTGTTTGCTAACAATATATTTATTTTCTTGATTAAAATAATTTTTTCGTGCGAGCCAGCAGCCATTTCAAACGAGGTGGAATCAATTATTCCAAAGATTTGTGATCTAATTTCACTGCCAAAATTGTAGAAAAAAAACGAATTTTCATGTGAATTTCTATCAGAAATACTTGATAACAGACGTATTGAGAGTATATTTGGTTTGATTGATTTAACTTGCTGCGAGTGGCAGCACTGGCGTGCGTATAACTAATTTATCGGCTGTGCATCATATGTTGTAACTTGTAAGCACCTACTAAGGTAAAGTTAAGAAAAGCAAATACCAATACACCACACATAACCTGTTTGTTCGAGGAAACACGTGAGAAAACAAAAAGCGGACATAACGGATTATGAGCTACACTATCCCATGGCTCGCCATTTCCCTCCTATTCCTTTCCCCAAGCATATTTCCCCTCATAATAAAACAAATCAAACAGTTCGGCAGAAAATTGTATGTCTCCACTCACACAAGGTGAATAATATTAATCCACGAGCTGAAGTGTCCTAAATAGTAACAATTTCGAAGAAATTCCATTTGTATATGTACAATTATTATATATATATATACATACATATATAAATTACATTCACTGTTATATTTAGGCGTTCCCAAATAGATTCACCATGCCAAACAACAATACTCAAACAAAAACAATTTCAAACTAAATAAACCGGATGATTGATCGCTAATTAGTTCTTCCATTACCAATAACTCGTCATATAACTCTTAACCATGGCAATTAAATGTTCATTTATATAACGAATTACCCGGAACTATTATTTCTTTTTATTTTTACGCTTAAAAGTATCTCTTAACGAATTGCTTTCTGCACTGCGTTTTTTTTCGTTTACGCTTCGAAAAAAAAATGCACTTGCTTATGCCATTTAAAAAGAAATTGCTTGCAATTACATATAAGTTCAATGGCGGAGAAAATAAAACCCATAACAAAAAGCCATTGAAAGAAATATATGGACATGGTATCACTAACCGTTATTATGTACTAGTTTTCTTGTTTATCCAACATTAGTTTTCTTATTTAAAGGATCAAGTAGATACTGATGTAGGTATGTATATGAATACATAAATGTTTATGGAAATTATATTCAAAACAAAAATTGAAAATATGAGTTTATGCGAAATAAAGATTTAAATATGCATAATTATACCTTTTTACACCTACTTACATATCTATAGTTCAAATCAAGAAAATCAATTAGTTTGATAAATTGATTTTTGAAAATAAAAAAAAAATTATTAATGATCCATATTTCTCTTTATTAATATAGGTAATTTGGGCTGATAAAACAGGAGGTTACGGTGAGCATTACTGGGACCTTACTTAAGGAGCTCTGTGAAATAACGGCGATATTATGATGAGGTGTTATTAAGTGTACACTTATTTATGACGAACGTGACTCTCAAGGATATTTGAATATTATCACAGCAGATCACATAATTCAAATGCAAAATTTAAAAATGTAAAAAAATAGTATCGCACAGCTCTTTAAGTAACTAGAAGATAATAAACGTCACTCCAATGAAGACACGAACAACGAAAGGATTAAACTTTTATAAATGCAATTCCACACAACCCTTAATAATTATTGTTTCTTTTGTAAGAATCCAAACGAAAGGTCACATACAAATCCTTGACTTGAAAAAATATTCCCACGAAAAACTGGCCAGTCCGGTTTTTGAAGAAAACAAAAACTCTCTTCCACCCTTCAAAGGTCATCGTTTACTTATTAGAGAAAAGCCCATTTCAAACACATTTCCGTAGATCACTAATGAAACCAGTTGTAATGATGACCCAAGATGTCCTTGTCCATATAATTTTATCAAATAAAGTGTCAAGAAGGCAGCGCGGCGCACCGAAGAGGGTTGTTTGCTTTATATTATGCTGCAGTATAAGAGTATATGGGGTTGGTAAAGGGTTGAGAGGAATATACATTGTAGGTCATTGGAATGATTTGCATATATGCATCAATGAATGTCCAAAAAACCGGACTTGGCTCGCACATGCACCCATCAGATAGGGATGACATTTTGCCTGTGTTTTATGACCGGCGGCAATAAAAGGAAATATTGTGCAACATCTTTTTGAACAATATGTCCTTACAGGTCATTCAATTTAAGAATGTCCAGAACCGGTTTAATGTAGAGACATGTCTTTTTCTTATAAATGAGAAAAGGGTCATTCTTGTGTTCGAACTTGGAAGACATCACACACATAACATCTTAGATAAGGCCCTCATTGCGATGCTTGTATCTCTGATGATATTAACCCCTTTTTCCCATTGAAGCAACTAAAGGAAAAAAGATATATATGCGTACAATAAATGATATGAGGTCCTTCGAATGTGTCTTTGCTGGGCATAGTCACGATCAAATATTATTCCCATTGCTTGGACTTTGATTTAATTTTTTTGTTGATTCAATTTATGCAAAATTATATGATGGTTAGTTTATTTGGTGTTTGTAAAATTTTATTAAACCGGTTTGACCGGTGTGCTGACCAAGAATAAATACGAAGGATCTCTTTTGATCTGTTTATCTATGGAATGCAAGTATGTATATAAAAAAGTGTGAGATATTTTTCGAAAATGAAAGAATAATTTAAGGAAGTTGGGTTAGGTATACCTATACCTACGAGGATGGTGGTAGGAAAATATTGCATGTGTAGTTGGTAATAGTAATGTTATTATCTGATCAGACAAAAGGCATTTGGAAAAAAAGTAACAATACAAATGATTTTTTTTTTTAATTAATGTATAAGGCGCCAGTTATAGCTTTCATTGAAACTCATCATTGAAAACTTTGACTATCAATTCTGAGGCACTTAAACAAATAAAACTGATCACGGTTTGGTACCAAAATGAAGGTAATACGATATATAATATTTTTTGTCAAAAAAAAAAATTATTTGCTCCACCACTTTCTTGTAAATTCAATTTTGATTTTTTCAATGATGGAAAAAGTTTTCAATGATAATTCAATGATAATTGAAAAATCAAAAGGGAATTTACAAGAAAGTGGTAGAGGAAATAAAATATTTTTTTGACAAAAAATATTATATAAGTAAATATTTTACACGTTTATTTTTATTTAAAAAAATTTATTTAAAATTCAAATGGGCAGCGATTCTGCCTTCTAGATTACAATTGACAATTTGTTCTTAAAAATTAAATCTTAAATACTATTTTACAGTTGTTTCTTCGTTCCCACGATGGTGTTCGATATTGTTTTGCGCAATTTTGATTCCTCGGAATGTCATGAGAATGACAAAAGCAAAAACATCAGCAGTTTGTTGTTCACTTCATGGGAATGATAAAAGTCAAGCATCAGCGGTTTGATATTTGAATGTTTGTGTCGTTAACTTATATCTTAGTACGTTCAATGTTCATTTTGGTACCAAAACGACATCAGTTTTATTTGTTTAAGTGCCTCAGAATTGATAATCAAAGTTTTCAATGATGAGTTTCATTAAAAACTATAACTGGCGCCTTATATTGTTATTTGTTTTCTTTACTAAAATATAAAGAAGTTTTATTTTAAACTAATAACGAACTCAAACTTTCAACGTAATGGTTTTTGTGCGGTAAATTACTGCACTCCTTTTATTTACCTAATTAAAAATCAGCTTTGGAATGAAATTTGAAATTTCACTTTAAACCGCCTTGATTTATATGAAATTGTGATCAAAATTGTCTTTTATGACAGTATATATCAGTTTTTCGATAAAGTTAATAGCCTGACGTCATCTTTTTACTTATTTGTGTTGTCAAAAGGATTTTTTTTATAAATTGCTGACGAAAGAAACAAGAAATTAAATGCACGACTGGATCGCCCGTACTTGCTCTTATGTTCGCTCACATCGTAAGCACAAGTTTCTTAGTATAGAAAAGGCTAAGTATATATTTAAAAGCGGTTTCTACTTATTTTTTTTTCTAAAAAAAAATTGTTTTTTAATTTAAGTACCTAAATTTAACAACATAATATCAAAAAAAAAGTTAATCCGTTAAGCTGTTAATGATAAAGAGAAGAATTTAAAAAGGCATGCAATTTCTTTGTCGTCAACGAGAGCCGTCAAGAATTATAGCTCTTACCGTTTCTTAGTTAGCTGTCAAGCGAAGAGATCTCCTTACAGTATGGGCACTTTGCGCACTTTTAAAATTGAATTCAAAGAGTTGCTCAAATTCAGACCCAGTGGGAACATAGCCTCGTTTCACACCAGGAAACTGAGTTGCTAGCAACTTTTAGTTTATGGTAGAGTATAATGCAAGTATAAATTGAGTGAACAAAATCCCCCTCTGAACGATCTCAAGAAATTTTTTTTGAGGTTCTGTTCACAAAAGAGCCATACCAAGATTGGAAACTTTTGTACGTTTTACCCTCCAAAACCCATTTGTCTACATTGTTGTATTTGTAAATTTGACTTTCTATCCATGAATAGATGTGAAATCCAACAGTAAAATGTGGTGTACACACAGAATTATCAGTTTTAACTTTCATTGATGCAAAAATATCAGTTTTATAACGGTACTAGCTTGTAGGCAAACCGAAAAAGCTGCCGAAATTTTCCATCTAGTTCTGGCTCATCTGTGGTTCTGTTTTCATCACCACAGGGGTTTTTTGAAGCAACTAAAAGAAAAATGGCGAACAAATCTCCAGCAAATATTATCCCTATGTGAAAGAGGGCATTGGAGTGATTTTATACACGAGCCATTTGTAATTCTTGATTCTGTTTTGAATCCCGTTCGGAGGCGATAGAAAATCGTAGATATTCTACATTCCTGCCGATTAAGAACGTGCACATTTTCCTTGTGCATATATTAACAAACAATTTATTTATTAAATTGGTGGCTTTTATACGAATGGCTTTGTGGCCATTAATTAGCCAAGTCTTCCGGATATTTTTGTATACCCTTTAAGAAAGTGTTTTTTCTTACATTGTATCTTAACACTTGTTGCTAATTATTTTGCTAAAAATAAAAGATAACTCATTGTTTTCGTTTAAAAGTTTAAGCAATTAAATTAATTCAATAATAAACATATAAAACATTAAATTAAAAAAAAAATCCTTGTCAAATTCAGATCTAAGGAAAATCAGTCGATAATGTTTATCTATGTACCTACGAGTATTATGTTATATTTTTTATTGCTGGTAATTAAGCAAAATAAGCTTGTTTAAGTAAGCATTTATTGAATTCAACTTTTTTATTTCGGAAAATGACAGACACTCGTTTGAATTTTTTTCGTGCAAATATGCTTAGTAGTAATAGTAAAAATTGGGGTAGATTCACCGGGTCTTCGAATTTGATTAAGAATCCACAATAAATTATTTTCTTTGCCCAGTGAAAGAATTTAATTGTCGAAATCCGTCTTTTAACAGATTTGTATCAACAATAAATTAAATTCTTGTACCAATGGAAAACGACATAAGGCTATGCGTACATAACCCTCTGAACATGAAACTTTCTTGTATACATAACGGTTAGTTCACTTTAACTGCGAATGAATTTGAAACTGAAGTGGTTGTCAAAACTAAAGTGAACTACGACTATAAAGCGATTCTTTAATAATTTTGAAAGACAGTGTATGATTTTGAGTGGAAATTCAATTTAAAAGAAATAATTACTGTTAATTCATCGGCATGCAATTCACAAAAATAGAAATATAACCTGTTTCATAGTAATTTTAACAAGGTATACGAACAAATGAGTTAAATGTTTCTTTTTTAATTAGTGTATTTTTTTTAAGCGATATTGTAAATTTAGAGATCTTAAATACGAGATTTTAGTATTTTAGTCTGCGGTCTTTGGTTGCAACTGGATAGATCTAGGGCATTGATATGGATGAAACTTAGATAATTTAGACATAGAAAATATACATAAGTGAGTGAGCACCAAAGTTGTTGACAAATTATGAATAAAGGAAATAAAATATATACTCGGGAAATACATATGAATAACATAAGATACTTCTTTTTTATCATTCAACAGTAAACTACGCCATGCCATCAAGAGAAGATCTGTGGATTCTTTTTTTCGCTCATAAGCATGCGAGGACTTTCAGATTGCGATTCGTTTTTAATCAGAGCTAGATGGTAGCGTATAAAGCTAAGTTAGACCAAATTGATTCCATTTTTCATGTGATTATTCTATATTCATATGACAGTTTATTGCCTAATCAAATATCATAATCTTGTGAAAATTACTTTGCTCAGACTCTACTCAGTGCTCTCTGTTGCACTAAATGCCATTAAAAGCTACTTTATAATATAAAAATGGGTATATTAGTCGAATGTGAAATACATTTGAGACAATCAAATTATTTCAGAGATGAGACCAAAAGTATACCAAACATTTATGATACAACATTGATATATATTATCTCCAATCTGAATAATAATTTTACTTGAATGCCTGTAAGACCTAAATGCAACCTAAATTGCAGGGCACTATAGTTACAAGAAATAGAAAGATAAAAGAATTCTTGTTGGCACAGTGGATTTAAGAGTTAGGTCTTTACGTTCTCATTACAACCCACGGGCCGGGCGGCATCCAATTAAAATTAGAGATATTAAAAAACAAAATGATGAGGTAATGGCAATCTGTAAAGAATGAGCAAGTTCATTCTTCCTCGCGGTATGCCATAATTTTTAAAATGACACCTCTGTTCATTTAAAAGACGCCATTTAATGTAAATATTTATTTTAATGCCAGTTTTCCCTGCCATTTTTTTAATGACGAAAATAATGACAAATTTTCAAACTATTTACACGATTTAGTCATTAATGTCAATAAAATTGAAGAAACTATATCAATTTGACACTCTTTTAAATTCGACATAAGTTAGCTGTCAAGCACTTTATTCAGTGCGTCATTGCCACCCTAGTTTTTGCAGACAAGTATAATGAGAAGGAATTTACATGTACATAATAAATGTTTTAAAGTCTCGTTATCACCACATTTTATTTCCAAAACAAAAAAAGATACCCGCTTAACCACTTTTTGACTGTTGGCGTTTTTCTTTATAAGTTCAGAGCAAAGTCTGAGTTGTCAAAAAATTTGTTTGTGTTCTTTTTTCACTCAGAGCGTTCAGAGCTCAGAATGTGTGTTTCTTTCGTTCTGAATATGTACGGTTCGAATGTGTTTAAAAAACAGACCAGAGTATTCAGAGCTCGATCTTTTCGAAACAAATTCAGAGCATCAGCATACTCTATGAGCTCGAACTCTGTTCAGAGTTCTGCTCTAATGAAAAAAGTAAAAACGTCATATAAAGTGCGAAGATTGAAATGGAGGATCGGCCATACACAAAAAATTAATACAAAATTGGTAAAATCATTTTCAACTCAAGACCCCAAAAAAACTTTTTTTTTTAAAGATTTGTCAAACTACAGTAAATGCTTACCGTTCATAACAGGTATATTTTACAGGTAAGCGACTACTTATATAGCTTTCCATCGATTGAATTATTTTTAAGAAAATAGTACCACAAGATCCCTAAGCTATGTATAAATATGTACTTGTAAGTTCTGAATTTGAAAATTATGAACTTTTTCTTCACATACAGAGTAGGTACCTACCTATATTATTTCATACAACAAATAAGGTACATTTTGCACTTCAAACATTCATATTTTTTTTTTTTCATAAGCGAAGTATGAAGGCACAGTAAATACTAACAATTTTCAGGTCCGACCTATCTAGGTAATTAAAAGCTGATAATTTATTACTTTAGTGCTCCATTTTATAGCAACTATAGATATAATGGTTTCCAATATAAATGAACTAACTCAATGCGTGCTTTGCAATATAAATGCATCATTCCATGCGAAGAATAGGTAGGTATAACGCCTTTCATCTGATGTAACACATTTTTGCAACTCATCATATAACAACCAAATAAGTTCAAATTCCAAAACCCAAAAAGCACGCTAACACAACATAGATACACAAGACCAAAATATTAAGGAAGGTACACTACACACAACACATATACGAGTACCTACCTAAATCCAGTACACGTTTTACCTGAATTATTCAATAAACTTAAAAAAAAAGACCATCATAATCGTAAAAAAAAAACCAATCCAATGCCATAATCAAATTGAACATAAATAAAATATCTACAAGTTACTCATTGGTTTCACAGATTGACACCAAAAAGCCGCAAATCATTCAGAATATAGGTAAATGTTATATAAAATAGTTCACATAGAACAAAGAATACCAACACCTACCACAAGGTTCATTGAAATAAAAGATTAAATGAGGAGAACTTACCTTTACCACCACCTCTTATTTCCACAACAATAAAACACAAAACAGTATATAGGTGTCTCCATCGAAGACTTTAAAGACTGACGTCATGTCAGTTGGAGCAATCTTACCTTCTGCAGACAAAACGAAAGTATGTAACCAGATTCAATAAAAAAAATATCTATCTTGTGGGTTTATTACCCCCTACCCAATGCATGGTACTTACCACCACTTAAGTCTGCGCTACTTCAAAACAAACTGGGGGGCTTTGGTAAATCGATCGAAACCCTCATATAAAAGGCCAATACCCAGGCGGCAGATCACATCTGAGTGGCTTTCGGTCGGTTGAAATATTCAATATACATAAATAGTGCGCTTGTCTTATAAAGATACTTTTTTTTTCCTTTTTGTCCTCTATTTGAAAAGAGGCCCTTTTTTATAATAAAGAGACAATTATAAGTGAGTGGGTGGTAAAGAAAAGTGAATTATAAAAAAAAAAACAGAAAAAAAAAACAAAATGCGTTCCTTCCAAAAAGTGATTGTTGTGTTTAGCGCCCTATTGGGGGTTAGTGTAATTGCCCAGCAACAACAGCAAGCTGTTGATCCTGCATATCTTCGACAATACTATCAACAGTTATCTTCGCAGGCATCTGGTGGAAATCCAGAAGCCACTCCTATTTATGAGCAAAACGAACAACAACAGCAACAATATGTTAGTCCTGGACAGCAAATCAGGGTTAAGGATAATGTACAGGAACAGGTATGGTAGTTTCTTTTTTTTTTGTGTTAAATTTTAAAGGGGATGAAAGATGAATTCATGTACATACCTATGTACCTATACTTATTATTAGATAAGGGCACAACAGCAACAGCGTAATTCACAAGCCTATGTGGCGCCATCAGTAAGGGATTATCTACAACAACAACCACAACAGCAGCAACAAGTAAGTTAATTTTATATTATTTTTTTTTTTTACTATATCGATGTTCAAAGAAAACTTTCGATTGACTATGCCAAATTTCATTTTAAGTATCAGCAGCCTCAACAAGTGGTCTATAGGCAACAGCAACCAGCCCCGGCTCCACGTCCACGTCCGCAGCCTATTCAATATCAAACTTCAGCAGCAAAACTTAAGCAACAAGAGGACGAAGAATACGATGATGTGAGTCAATAATAATGAATTTACTATTATTTGAGTAGAATTTTAGAGGAAGTTGGTTTGAGTTATTTAAAACTTTGATAGTTAGGTAAATTGGGTAAAATGGCTTCAACTGGAAGTCACCACCACCGGAGAGAAATTTGGTTTTTGACAATAACAAGGAGTGTGGAATGTTCATGTTCATTTTTTTTAAATTTGTGTTCGCGAACATAAGTTTAGTATCTTAACAGACACTTTTATCATACTGGTGCATTAGTTTTGTAAACGTGTGGTTGTAAATTGGTCTATGAAGCTATGACTATTTTCAAACAATTGAATGCTTTAATGCAACACTTCAAAGACTATAAATTGTCCTTTCTTCAAACCACAAAATGTGACTCCGCGAGTAAAAATAAACCAATTGGAAAAGCGAGGTTTTGTTAACACTTGCGATTTAATCGCAAAAAATCGCGCACACAGCAATAATTTATCTGCAACGGGCTCCATATTTTAAACTATAATAAATAGTTTGCCATAAAATAATTATATTAGTTACATTATATATATTATTATATTATTATATTAGTCCAGGAAAATATGATATTCACTTCGAAAATTCCGACAGATGTGAATTTTGGTAGAGAGCTTAATTTTAACGTCCTAAAAATTTCCTAAAGATTACCCTAAATTTGGAGCGGAGCAAAAATTTTAGAAGGGAGAAAATTTTTAAATTTTCTAACAACAACTTGTAGACGTCAAAATGGATATATGTACCTATATATTAAATTCATTTGTTAAAGCAATAAGACTTAATATACCTCACATTTTGACCAACAATTAAACTTTGGTACGCTATATAACTTAAGAACGAATTGACATACAGAAGTCGTTGATATGTCATTTTGTAGATAATTGAAATGTCTACAAGTTGTTCTAGAAAATTGGAGAAAAATAAAGGTTTTGGGACTTATTGAACAAAATAATATAAATTATTATTTTTAAATGGCAGCATTTCCCTTCTGGTTCCACAATTAAAAATTGTTTTTTTTTTTTAATAGAACATGTTTTTCCAAACATAACTAAAACAAAAAATTCCGCACTCAAAGATATAAATTTATTACGTTGTTTTCGATCATTTTTCTCCTGAAGATTTTATTTTTTTTATTTTTATTAATGAATACCCTTAATATTTTATAACAACTGTATAAATTAAAAAAAAAAAAAATATTGGAGACTAATATCGTTTTCGATTGGCTGTTTAGATTTGCTCTTTTCCACTCCTGTTACTCCAAAAACGTTCGATGGGCCGTTTCGAGTAAGGTTTTCGGAGTAGTTTTCTATTCTCGAAAATTAAAAAATTATTTCACCTTTAATCCACGATTTTACTAAACCATAGAATTGAAGTTAATCCGTGATTTCAAATTTTCGATTAATGAAAGTAAAAGATCCGCCCGAAAATCCATTAAGAAAATCAAGCAGAATAGGTAAACTCTTTTTTGTATTCCACGGTTCTGTAAATTGTGGTCAAATATCAATTCTTTAATTCTTTCGCTAAGCCGCCATATTCGGTGATGGGTTAGAGAAGGAATAAATAAAATTGTAAACATTTCGTTTTAATTTATGACATCATATTGCATCTAAGCAATGAGTTAAAGATAAACCACAACTAAATAGTTTTTTAATACGGGTGATAGAGTTTTCCGCCGGTTTAAATGTCAAAGGCATTAATTGCTTGAAGAAGCCATTTTTTAGATGGCCACGTTCAAGTGTGTATGTGTGAATTTAAAAATACGACATTTTCACATTCGATTGGAATCAACAAAGTGTAGAAAATTTCCGAAAATCCATTGTAAAACGACATAAGACTTTCATGAATTATGATAGCAGTTCTTTGGTGTAGAGTTTTTTTTATTGCTATTTTAAAAGATAGAATTTCCATTATTTCAAAAATATTATTATTAACAAATTGATATTTGTAATAATGTTGTAAAAAAATGATTAGGAAATCTGCTTCAAAACTTGAATGTTTGTATGATAGCTATTAGAAAAAAAAAAAAATTAATCCAAAAATAAATTGTATCTATTGAATTAAGACAACACGGACAAAATCAAAAACTATGACGATCATTTAAGAGGCTTATATAACAATGACTTTAAAGGTCTTTATGAACATTGTGTAATCTTATAAGCCATTATTTAGGCAATAGACACAGATAAAATTCCAAATCATTCGATACACAAATCACATCGATCAATTTGTTGAAACAAACAACAAATAAAAAAATTGCCTGCTGTTTAACATTTAAAATTGCTGCATTGGAATGAAGTTTAAGTCCAATCGCAAAATCTTCATTGAATCTCAGATAGACAAGACAAGACATCGATGCGCAATGATGAAGAAAGAAACTGCTAAAAAAAAAGGAATAAGTAAAGAAAAATGTTCAATGGTATTAAATGAATTTTTTTGTTTTGTCTTCAAAGGCCAAACTTTACTCATGAGCAAAGCGACCGACGCGACGCGACGACAGTTACGACGATGACTCCGCGCCGCACATGGCAAAATTTACCAAGATCGCAATGACGTGCGACGGACGGTTGTAGTGGAAGTGGCGCAACAGCACAGCTCTGTAAAATGTTCATTATAGTATCCGCACGAATTGAATGATTCCAAATAAGATGAAAAGTAATGTAAGCTTTAGCTATAAGGTTTCCTTCCGGAAATTTGAATTTGATTATTGCTGCATGTGCAGTGCATCGCCAGCACACACGATTAAAGAAAGTCTATGCAAGGTTAATAAACCCAACAATGCTGTAGAAAATGACGCAACGATGTAAAGTGGTTGAAATCATGAAGTAGATACTTGAAAATTTACATAATCCGGTCAAGTAACGTTATAGCTACTGTTTATAGGAGATTTCGCGAGGAGTCTTATGTATATGTGCGAGTAGTTATTGAAATTCAAAGGATACTTCCTATACACAATTTTATATTTCAATATGAACATTTTTTTTCCATATTTGATAAGTTTTAAGTACGGTTGTCCATCTGGCAGTTTGTTGCAATTAACATTGTTTTTATTGATTCAAGTGCAAGTTGTAGTAGTAGTAAGGTGAGAATTTTATGGTTGCCGGAAACTTTTTATTGGCAGGAATTGCAGGCTTTTGCCAGCGAGTTGTCCAGCTAAAAATTTGTATGAAGTTTAATAATAGGAGTGTAGATACTTTTTATCCATAATTGTTCACATCCATAATGGCAAATTGTTATTGGTCGTAAGTTAAACACAACTTTTTTCACTGCACATATGTATAGGAACTTTGAGAGTAACAGTTGGTTATTTGTTGCTCACAACTACTGTCATTGGGGAATATTCATAGTCGCTGATAAGCCCTAGTTTTACTAAACTAAAGTTGAAGACAATTTCGGCTCAATGAATACAGACCGATTTTACCCACAAATTGTTGGTTTTATATTTTTCTAAGATTATTAACTTGTTTTAATCCACAAATAGCTTAAAATATTTTGTAATGATAAGCTTAAAAAAATTGAATCAATGTCCTAAAATTTAACTAAACCTAGGCTTAATTTAGATACAGTTTAAAAATGACTATGAATACGCCACGTTAAGTTTTGGAACTCCAAACCCACGTTTGGTATTTGACATACAATAGGTTCGTTCGTTGGACCAGAGTTGATATTTCTTAACAAAACGAAGAGCTGTCAAATAACCTGGGTTTTTCGGTTCTTAGAAAATCTAGATCTACTTCAGGGGAGTTCATGGCGACCGAATCCAGCACCGATATTCAGCTAATTCGAAAATTCAACGAGTGAGTGGGCCTGCACACACGAGACTATTTCCACCAAATTAAACCCGGTTTTGTGGGTAAGGGAAGCGAAGTGTGCAGTATGCAACAGACTGAAATTTCAACCCTAAAAAAAAGAACATACAATTCTTCGCACAGCTGAAACAACTCGTGTGTGCTTGGACCAATGATGAAAACCGGTTTTAGTACAAAAAATTGTTCATGCATGTGTGTTCATTAAAAATCGATTCAGCTGGTAAAAGTGAGGGAGTGAGTGAGTGAAATGAAATGAAAGATTTCTCCACTGAGTTTTCAGCAGTGACTTGGTGCATGGGTTGGTGTATTTACGTTTATGGTTAAGTATTTGTTCTTTTCTCAAAGAAATTGTTTCTTACCTATCACGTACACGAAATAAAATTAACAAACACAACGAACTAGGGTGGCCGTGGCACGATAGTTGTGTGCTCGCCTGTCAACCTCATGGTCACAGGTTCAATACCTGCCGTAGTATATGTCCTCTTTTTTTCCATTAAAAAACAATTCTAAAAAAAAATGGCATACAATGAATTGCTGCTTAACTTATTACATGCTGCTTAGGCATAGTATTAACAACATGTGATTGAGTAAAACTAGTATACAGATAAAATATGACAAAGAATAAAAAAAATTAGTGCGAATTATAAGGGACATAGATAAATAAGACAAGGAAATTTCTCCGCATTAGTTCAGCCGCCATCCCTGGAGATAAAATCTGAGACAACAACTACCTACAGTCTCAGAACATCGCGCCACACATCTTTCCTATCATTCTTTCTCTTCTTAACCTCACCCTCACGCCCGCGCTTTGTTGAAACATTTAAAGGGTAGTATAATCCCTAGCCCAAAAGAGCCCAAAAAACTTCATAAAAATATGGGCAAAATTATTTGCACTAATTTTATTACATCATATTAATAGACTTGTGCATTTGTACCTAATGTATAAAATGTATAGATTAAATTATGCTTAATATAAATACGAGTATCTACTTCTTTTGGATTTAATTTACTGAATACTTTGTTGTTTTGATTTGTTTGTTTATATTTGCTTCATGACATTTAGGTTTCGAAACTAAATTCGAATTTACTCATTTCACTTAAATAGCTGATTCACTTTTTGCCGGAAAGTGATATGAAGATGAGTCGGCGAGTAAGGCAAGTAATCTCAATTTACTCGCTGAAATAGTCTCAAAAACCACAGAATTTGCTCTCTAGAGTGGGTTCAGGTTTTTCAAAAAAAAAAAAACGCTTTAGGTTGACTGCAAGGCTTTACGAAAAAACCTAATATCTAGTTCTAGTACTTATACACATTCTATCATATTTGACTACTTGAGGTTATGATGAAACTGAATTTTTCCACGGTAGTGACTTCCTCACCTAAGCCAAAGCTGTGGTTACTTGAGCATTATTTAAACATACCCGTTTTGCTTTTGGTTAAGATTCTACAGACACCAAGTTCCTTTTCCTTCCCTCTGATGTAGAGAATATAAAGCGCTTGACATATTTACTATGAATATAGCCAAACAATGTCCAATTAAAGGTACTTGTACGTCCGCACAATTTAACAAGTTCGTTTTCCTACTCGAATAAAGTTGATCACAACCAAAAAAAAACAACAAATAGTACTCATAACGAGTTTGTTGAACTTAATCATATGGGCCGATCTCCAAGGCATAGGTATTACACAACATTATCTCGCGTGTGTCGTATTTAAAAAAAATATGTTGTTAACGCGTTGCGTATAGACGAGACGACTTCGGACGCAGACGAAAATTGATCGCATTAATTATGAAAGTGGAGTTCAATTGCAAACGTCCATAGATAAAGTGGTAATGCAGTCCATATTTGTTGAAAAGCACAAACCAGCATTTAGGCGAGGAAACAAAATTGCACAATCACCAAACCGCATAGCCCCGTGTGTTGTTGTTGTCGTCGAATAGATGGATGAAATCATGAAAAGAAACGGTAAAAATGACTTAAGAAGTACAAAATACAAAATGGAAAAACAAACCTCAATCAACATACATAGTTTCGATTCACTTTTCCTCTCCGCGATAGTGAATGAGCCCAACCCAAAGAACTGCCTTAACCTACTTTCGGAGCAGACAGTTTGTTGGAGCCGCCCTCAAGACTCGTCGCAACCTTTCGAAATACCAACTACTCAATTGTATATGAAAATGATTGAAATGCATATTGTTGAAGTGTTGCCACTTACATATGACCTTCTTCCAGAGTGACTGGTTTTTTTTTTCTCAAAATGGGTGGATGTGGCGTTGCCTTACCTATACTCGTAGCCGTGTACCTAAGTTCTTTAAACTTTTGTATCTGGATGAGAAAGTGCCAACTATGGATAAGGCCGGTAATTTGAAACGCTTCCAGGTGGTGTGTCTTTCAATAAACTCAAACCTCACGTCCACATATCGTATTTAAATTCACCGTGCGTATTATGGGTATTCGGTTTCGATTGCATAACAATCTGCCTGGCGACACTGCGCAGCGTTAGTAAACGTATACCTAGTTAAACATTTGATCTGATTTACTTTCACTTGAAACCAGTTAAACGTGCTGTTTTGTACATCGCAACTCCGACCACAGTTAAACTAATTTTTGTGCTTATAAAGTGTGCGTTCTGCATCGCACCATTTTTGTTCAGGACACTAACCAACCGGTCTTTACTATATATATTAGGTAGTGATAGTTTTTCAAAACAAACTAATAAAAATTGGCCCAAATTCATGTTATTGACCAGTTTTTCCTTTCATTTCGTTTTTGTCTTTCATATAGCAAAACTCATCATACCAATTTGGATTCGATGTTAAGGATGACGAGTTTACCAATTACCAAAATCGTAAGGAAGTTCGTGATGGTTCAGTCATAAAGGGTAGTTACTCGGTTGTGGATTCGGATGGTTTTATTCGAACTGTAAAATACACTGCTGATCCTAAGGAAGGTTTCAAGGCCGAAGTTATTCGAGAGCCAACTGATATTGTTGTTAAAATACCAACTCCTGCCCCACAGCAACTTCTGCGTCAGCCTCAGGGACAAAGTGGACTCAAACAGCAAGAATACACCAAGGCACAACAGTATCAGCCTCAGCAATTCCATCAATATCAACAATAAGCAGCCAAAATTAAAACAAATTGATTTGGATGTTATAGACATTCAAGTCGGTCTATAGGATTCAAATGTAAATTATACGAAAAATTAGTCTGACAAAACTTTTCGGATAGGTTATGTGATCTACCATATAACTTTTTTACTATTTGTTAATGTGTGTGTAAATTTAGTTTAAATAAATTATAAAACAAACAACCAATAGAATAAAAATAAAATTAAATAAAAATTTTAAGATTTTTCAATATTTTTATTTATTTCAAGAAAAAAAAAACTCAAGTCGGTCATCGTAGAGCTTTTTCAGCATTTTTAAATTTGAAGTAAGCTTTTATACATATATGCCTACCTAACAGTGCACCTGCACATATTGAAGATTTTCGTTCAAGTTTGCGCATCTGTCAAAATAAACGTTTGAAAAAAAAAAAATATTTTCAGTGACCTTGTCAGTTTTATTTAATTTCAAAACTTTTGTTCCTATGATTTAATGAAACAAAACTTATCAAACATTCTTTCCCTATTGCCGAAGTGCTATCTTTTATTTAGTAAAAAGTCCAATTGATCTAAAAAGTAAAAACTAAATTGACATGGTCACTCAGAATATATTTTTTTTTCTCATTTTGTTTCTTATTCCTTCATTTACGACGCGTTTGACATAAAGTTGCTTAAAGAAACCGATTTTGTATACTTAGAAACTTCTTTGGCAACAATTTTATAAATGGCATGTCGTTTATTTATCAAAGTATATACTGGTATAGAGGCAATATTTCTTAATATCAATGAGAATGCTTCGTGTGTCTATTTTTGTTATTGTTGAAAAACTATTGTAATTGTTTAAATCCTCCTCATGATTTAATATATGAATTGAACCGAACTATTAAGATGCTATTTCCAGAATTATAAAGCCAACCCGACTGATGAAAACCGAGTAAGTTTAAATACGATTGAAAGATTTGCAAATGTTTGCATGGTCAAAAACTATTGCAAAAATAATACAATAAGAATATTTGGTCAATTGTTAAAAAAACATATATGAAGTACAACTTGGTCTTTGGTTCCAACGATCGTCTTCAATAAAATCCCTTTGGAATGTCAGTTCACTTGCTGGCAACGTAGTTCGCTGTTCATTGAACACTGTCAAAAACTGTTATGAATCCTTATGGATTTAAGAGCGTAAATAGGTTTATTCGTTGAGCCACGAAATCGCCATAGGGTCGGCCTAATACTACGTTTCCACCGAACGTTAATCAAGCTTTAGATTTACTAAAAGTTTTTTTTTAAAAACAAATTCTGTGTAGGGATGAGCGGTACTGAGAAACGTATCGAAAACTCATTATCGTTGTTAAAAATTATCGAATCGAGAACCGAAAAGCCCAGGTTTTTCTTGACAATTCTGAGGGTTGTCAAAAAAACCTGGGTCAAACTTGGGTAAAGTTCAATGAACGAACCTAATAATTTCATGGGAGACGAGTCTTATTTCTCATCTTCGTGTAATTGCAATAGTTGGTATATACGAAAATTCTCTGGCCCGGAGAGTATACCTCCCATTTTTCTAAAGAAATGTTCTTGGATATGTTCGGAAAATTCTGATCTGGACCACTTAGTCTAATGGGGAGTAAAACATCGATGTCGCTATCCATAGGTGATGTCGCCAAAAATGATTCTATGTGTTCAGGGATCGGATATCTAAAACTAATTCAAATTTCTTAAATAGAATTAAAAACATCATCTGAACATTTGCTTGTGCAACTTACTGGTAAGATTTACCTCTGGTTGTACCTCACATTCACATGTGGTCCACTTGCCAAATTTCGTGTAGGCACGTATAACGTCGGTAACGCCTGTCAAAATACCTATTAAAAGACAGTTTATTTTCACATCAGACATATCACAATTTTAAATTAAAAGTGGAAAGCAAATTGACAGCTGTGTGTTTTGACAGTCTTTAAACTCTTTGCAAAGAGAAATGTAAAATGTAAATGTAAAAAAAAAATGCAGTTATTCAATCAAGGAGAAATTAATTATTTATTTTGTGAAATGTTTGGCAATTTGTGAAATTTTTTGAGAACTTTTAAGAACTGCAAGTTTCATGAAATAATATGCATTTCCTTTTTAATTTTATTTTATTAAAAATTGTTACTAATAATTATTAATTTTAATAACGAATTCGAATCGCAAGCAGCTAAGCTAAGTAGATAATTACATAATAATCTATTGCCAATTTAAATTGGTTTTATTCGTTTTGACTAGATTCCACCCATTTTCTATTGTTATGCATATTAATGCACATCAAAGGTTAAAAATATGGTAAGTCCCAAAATTAAATAATAATATAAATTAAAAGTAAAGCTTTATTTTATCGCTCAAATTCAGTAAATATTATTTTTTATAAATGGATTTCGTATTCTATTATTTAATTAAATACACACTATGAATAAAGATTTATAAAAAAATAAATAATATTTTGTAGTTTGATTCAATTTAACAAATTAAATTAAGAAAAAAATAAAAGAATTAAAAATAAATGATTCGTTTGTTTAAATTTTATTATCTATAAAGAAAAGTTTTTTGGTTTGTTTTGTTTAATAATCGTTTTTTTTTCCTTTTTGTGTTTAATACAATAAATTATTTAACTCCAGGTTTCCCAACACATCATTCTGTGAAACATTTTCATTATTATATTTACTTTATTGTAAATAAATTCAATGTTATATTTTTTGTTATCGTTGCTCAATTTTTGATTGTGTGTTCATGTTAGTTATATTTTGTGTGGTTATGTAAATTTTAAATTTAAATATTTTAGTAATCGGTTGTTCCTAGAACGCTGTACATCAAGCGATTGAATGATCCACTTTGGCGGATTGAATCATCATGTGAGTTTACCACCTGTAAAATGGATATAAGAAAACATATGGTTGAAACATTTTTTTATAAACAAGAAAGAAAAAATAACAACGTGTCGAATATTTTCTAGAATGTACAGTAAAAAATGATGTACCTACTTTAAATGAATAATTGCTTTTGTAATTTGAAAAAAAAAACATCAATAAAGTTATTAAGAGGAATAAAACCTCAAAGTCATTTATGGCTTTGAACAAAGCATACATAGCATACATAAAAAAAAGCTTCATCTACTTGTATACCTGAAAATAATTTTTTGTCGAGTTCGAATGGCTAAGGGAAAGAGCACTTTTCAAGAGATACGAGTAGGTACTATTGAAGTATTTATAACTTGCTCGCAAGAAGCATTACCAGTTTTTTTTTTTTTTTTGTGAAAATTCGAACCTTAATCTGTCTGTCGTATCGTGATTTTTGACACCAAGCTAAAAACAAAACTTTGAACAAAACAAATGTGTATGGTTATGTACAAGAGCAAAATCTATGAAAACATAACCAAAGATTAAACTAGCTGTGAACAGATTTGCTTTAAAAAAAAATTTTCGATTTTTACAAATTATTCTTTTTAAAATTAAAATTTATTTGTTTATTTATATTAATGATTACTTTAAATTATCGATCGAAGGTGTTTAAGATAAACCTTAACTAAATCGTGTCTTATAATAAGGGTATTAGGGTCAAACATAACGTTAACGATGCTTACATCGAAAAAAAAAACATTTTTTGAAAATTTAAGGTGCATCACACAAATTAATTTTGAATGAAAAAGTCGAAGTAAGAACGCAAAATGAAATTATTTTTTTAAAGTGTATTGCAACTAATTTTTTATAAAAAAAATGATTCTTGGTGAATTTTCAGCAATACCCTTTTTTGTTTTACGAACATGATTTTCTCAAGTGCTCTAGAACATGTCAAAAACTACTGAACGCTAAGTTAAAACACATAGGTAGACTTCATTTCCTATATTTTTTAACTTAATTTATTTTATCCAAATCGACGGAGCCGGTTATGAAAAAACCAAAAAAAAAAAAACAAAATTCACTTTTTCGTCTTTGCTATCATCGTTATGTCAAGTTTGATCAAACTGTCGATTTCTATTATCTTGCGAATCCAAAACTTGCTTTATTGTACCTCGCTTTGTATATAACCATCAATAAAAGTAGATGGTGCATTAAAATTGTTCTTCAAAAAGAACGCATACAAAATGATAGTGCTCAAAAATAATAATAAAGAAAAGTTTATTTTTGAAATTAAGGACAATTTTCGACTGCTACAAAAATTGTTCAAAATTTCATGAATTTCGTAAATTTAGCTTATTGCTAAAAACCTGTTATAATTATATAACATATATATTTTGGGCTTGTCAAAATTAATTTTCTTTGCTCAGCATAATATTTGACAAACGATATTTTAATAAAGGATTTTGAAGTACTTATGGTAATTTCCTCAAAATGTTTTTAACAGTTCACAGAACACCATTTAAATATCACGTTTCTTCGAAAAAAAGGTGGACTTTCCTAATCCAACTAAGGGGCCAGTTACAGCGATCATGAAAATCCACCACGAAAATTTGAAATAGTATGAAACTGAATATATGTTCATTTATAGCGATCCAGGACAATTTTTTTTTTTAATTTCAAAGAAAGCTATAACTGCCGCCTAAAAGCACACACAAATTTTTTTCGTGCTCAATTCTGTCAGTGGGACGTGAGAAATTGAAACACAAATCATTGGAATGGTTTGTTCCATTTTGTTTAAAATGCCAGTCAACTTGCACGAACAATTAATTTTGATCAAGAAAATAAATAAACACATTTCTAACCAAAAATAATCGTTCTGTAGCAAAATTTCTTTGCTATAAAAATATTTAAGTATTATTTGTCATCGATTAGTAGTGCATTTATATCTCAAAACGCATAAAAACATCATAAATTATCCATATCAAACAGTTCATTATACCAAGGAGGTGGATTTTGGAAACAATATGATCCACTTAGGCGTATGTACTTTTTTTATTTTATCAAATTTTGAACATGTTTTATTAGTCATTTTTTTATGTGGTTTAATAGATTAGTGAAATTCTCAACGGTAGTTAATCCAATATTCCCAATCATTCCAAATCTATTGTTTGGGGGTGTTTGCTTGAGCAAAATCATGATTACATAAATTCATTAAAATCCGGTCAAGAGAGGTTTAGCTCAATGACCCAATTAGCACTAGATTAATCTGTATTGACACTATAACAAACCTACATAAGCGCAAGACCCAAAGAGGTCTTGCTAACTGATAATAACAATAGTTTAAGTTTAACTTAACTATTTTTTTTAACACAACATAAAATTGCCACATGACCTTTTTAAGCAAAAATCGTAATTAAAAAACATTTTTTTTATCATTTCCAAAGAAAATAAGATTCCGGTCATACCATCATATATCAATTTTTTTATCACAACCAAACTCTGTCATAATAATTGCTTTCATAAAACTGGTAAAAAGGGAGCATTTAGGGAGCATCATAGGTAGGTATATTCCCAATGTTATAATAAAATACAAGTTTATGTATCAAATAATGGAAACCAAGTGTATTTTTCGTCAAATTGTCAAATTAAATGATCGATAAAATATTGAGACGTAGCGCCTTAATGTAGACAACAATAAATTACAGTTCGCTGCCAACTATGAAACAAGGTAGGATTACTGATATAAAAAAAAATACTAGATCTTAAATCAAATTAAAAAATTGTAATAAAATATATGAGATTGTAACAAAAAAAATATATTAATTTACTCACATTGTACGGCGAGGCACTTGGAACTGGCGCTGGGTGTGGTGAGGTAGGTGGTTTCTATAAAAATACAAATCACATAAGTCACAGAATTCAATGAAAGTACTCGTACTTAAAAAAAATACAAAGTATTAGTAACAATCACTAGCAATATTTAAGTGTTCTATACTTAAAAAATATCTATAGGTAAAAAATACAATTATTAAAGATACAACAATGCACTGCAGGACGGACAATTTTAGGTGTACATAAAGTTCTGTAACATACATAAGAATACTGTAGGTAAAGAAAGATACGAGTATAGCTCACTGATCAAACAAACGTCAAATAAAACAACGGTAAACTTTAGTTGTCAGTTTTATTTTGTTTAAAGTTTTGGGCGTGTATTTTGTTTGTTTGTGCGCTTATGAATAAATCAAAACATTTACTAAGCACATCGATCTTACCTTTCCCGGAACCAATCTATTTGGATGGAAGACCTTTGGTTGCACTGGATTCGATAATTCAGACGCCCTATCACCGTATCCATAACCTTCCTCCTGAATTGCTCTGTATGTTTCACTTTTCGATGGATCATATTGAAGTGTTTTCTTGTAACTGTCATTGTTTTTGAGTTGTATTTTATTTTATTTTTGTCCAAAATCATTATTAATATGGTTATTATGTTTAAGCATTTTTCAGTGTTGAAGTCCATATCGCATCATCATCAATCATCATCAAAAGTTGTATTTTTTATTTCACAGTAAAGTTGTTTGGTTGTAAATTTTAAATATTATTTTGTTTATTTTTTTTTTATTGTTTCAGTATTTAGTTTTTTTGTTTTAATAAATTGCCAACAAAAAAAAGTGAAGAAAGAGAGAGAAAATGTGCACAATATGTTAGAATTAATTAAAGTTTTTTTTTTCGTAAAACTAATGCTTAAGTGTTAAAAAAATAAAATGTTATAAAATGATTGACGATGGGAGAGAAGTAGAAATTTACGAGTTTGTGTGCAAGTTCAAAAATGTCTTGTTTCATATTATATATGTATATGTATTTATGTATGTATGTAATTTATGTTTAAATGAAGAAAAATAATAATACATAATATAAATATGTGCTTGTAAAAATTTTTATAGGAACTTTTTATCACAATTATTATTATTCTTTTTTTAAATTAGATATATAAAAACAATAGATAAAATAAATTTTAATCACAATTTGATTCAAGGCATAAAATTATTTTGTAAATTCAAAGTTAAAATCTTAAATAATATTTTAAAATTTAAGCCTATGGTTAATTTTTTTTAAGCTTGATTTATTAAATAAATTTAAATATTCGCATTGCAGTTAATCCTTTAATGCCGATAAGACCAGGATCCAAACCGGCAATTTTTCTGTTTGTGAGATTCGAGCGTGAGCAAGTTACATCCAATTTTTTTGGAGCCCAGCCTGTAGGCTTTTTCTGTTCTAAGTTGTAATTACTAACAAACAAAATATACATTGTAAGCTTATTCACATAGAAGTAGTATTTTTGGAGGGTTCTTGTATTATTGAGTAGTTGTTAATAGTTTGGGATAAAAGTTGGTAGGTACGGAAAAAGCTTTTGATTTTTTTTTTAATTTTTAAATGTTTCTTTTGATTTAAAACTTCTTTTAGTTGTGATGGAAACGATGTTGCTGTTGGCGCTGATTTCGTTGCTCTTGTTCTTGTAGTTGTTTTTGTTTTTGTTGCTCCAGGATTTTATGTTTTTGTTCCAGGAAAGATAGATCGATGAAAATACTAATATTAATTGTGCAGCAAAATTCTTTTTCATTTATACTTAACTACTTTTAATTTTATAAGAAAAAAAAAGTTAACAAAAAACATCTAATTATCTTCCTCTAGATTAGTAATTTTCGAAGTTTTTTTTTTGTAAATTTAAATTTAAAATAATTTGCTAAGAATATATAATTATTATTCTCTTGAAAGTAGTAGTTTTAAATTTTATATTTATTAGAAAAATTTTACAAGTTTTTAATGATGTGCTATTTTTAAATAGATGATGTTGTATGTTTGAGGCGATATTTGAGATGCATACATTTAGCAACTGAAAAGTGCACTGACAATATAATTATGGTGTGTCTTACACATTGAATAGGGGTATGAATTATGATTTTGACATTTTGTGATTTGTCAAAAACAAACGTCATTTCTCACAAGGAGCAACAAAAGCCTAAACAAATACGCCAGCAAATTAACAACACAAAATTAAATGGTTTATAGGTTAGAACAAGCACCTTATATCAAAACCCAATTTTATTTGGAATGTCAATGTAGAGTCTGCCTTACATTATTTTGTTTTTGTGGGCATGTATGAACATAGTTTTTCTTTCATATTTTAAACTTATATTAATTTCGTTTTCGATTGGCTTTCGGAGTTCCTCCTTTTTCAATCCGAGTGGTATATTCGTATAGAAACGAAGCATTCGGAGTAAAATAGTAACTCCGAATAATCAATGAAAAACCACACAAATGAAATCGATTTATTTTTAATGCCGGTGGTGCTCAGTTTTCTTCATATCCTCAATAATAGCCGTGTCTTATTATCACCAATAACCCATATGGTTCATCCCATAAAAATAGAACGATCTGGTTATGTACTGATGTGTAGCCTCTGCTCGCCGAATTTAATACTAATAGTTGAAAACCCAGATAGAAACCCCTATAGAAAGCTGGATCTCGTGTTGTGTTTGTAATACGTGTTAAAAAATAACCCAGAACCAGACCCGTAGATAATAAAACGCAGCTAATAGCTTATACCAATATTGGGAATTATGTAAATGGTGCATGGCACCTACGTACCGCCACCCTTCTGTCAAAACCTCTTAAGTTATAGACATATTGTCAGGAGACATAAAAAATCGTTTTGAAAAATAATGCTCGATAACATTCAAATTTAAGTTTACATGGATACTGAGGTTGTTGAATATCAGTGTTTTGAAATTTTCATATTTTTTGTGGGTCAATAAAATCTTTCCAGAATTTATGTTTCAATATTATTGCCTTTATTTTTATTTTCAGGACGTTTTTTTATCTGGCAGAGACTTAAAATACCGAATAAAACAAAACAAAGCATCTGATTACATAAATTGGATGGTTGGAACAGCCAATTGGAATCCATTCAGCAGTTTTCGTTTTTAAATCCCATGTTATCAAGCATACTGATACATGTAAACTCCCCTAATGAATAACTAGAACTGAACACTTGTCAGTCGTGTTAAACCCACATGGTGTGCCATTCGCTTAAAATTGACTTATTCCCGATTTACACGAGTAACAAATTTCCATTATTTCTTTCATTTTATTGACATTACTGACAAAATCGTGTAAATGGTTTGAAAATTTGTCATTATTTTCGTCATTAAAAAAATGGTAGGGAAAATATTGCCATTATAATGGAGTCATGTAAATCTACAATTATGCCATTTTGAAAATTATGGCACACCGCGAGGAAGAATGAACTTTTTCATCCTTTAATGGCAGATTGCCATTATCAATCAAACAGTCATTATTTTACCCGGTGTAAATGCTTATCATTATTGATTTGATCTTACCATTATTTTGCCAGTTTAATGGAATGAATTAATGGCAATTTGTCACTCGGGTAAATCCGGCATTATACTGCATCAATCAATTAGGTAGATGTGTGTGAAAAAAAATACCTGCCAGGCTTTGTGATAAAAATTATGGTAGCTGTCATTCGTGTAAATCCAACATTAGGATATACAATCGTATACTTAAAGACCAATTATTATTTAAACCATAATATTGACCTGAATTTTGATCTGTATAAACATTTACGTACATGGAACATAAAAAGCACATCGAATACAACATACAAGTAAAACAATACAAAGATTGAAACACACACAAAAACTATAAAAGGGATAACATTTTTATTCGATTAAAGTGTTTAATTCGCATGCTATGGAACAATACTTTGCTGTTGTGTGTTTTCTCAAAATGTTTGTTTTATATGTTTTGGCTTGGATTTTAAAAATAAATAATTTGTTTTGTGTTTATGTTTTGCTCGAGTCTAGAGAAAAGCATTTTTCAATCAATTGAAAGTATTTTTAAAGTTCAGATTTTCTAATAACAAAAAATTAAATGATTAAGAATTTACTGAACATTTTCTAAGAAAGGATTATGTTTTGAAAATGTTCAAAAATTAGATACTCAAAAGAAAAACGATATTTGGTGCTGATGATTTTTTTTTTTTTTGGAAAAAAGGCAGAAGAAAAAATAACCGTGAATATGGCGAAATAATAAAAAAATAAAACTAAAAAAAACTAGCTACTAGTTTGAAGAAAGAAAATAGAACTAAAATAAAAGCAAATAAGATTTAATTTTATTATTTTTACCGGTCAAGCTTTGATGGCAAGGGACGATGTAAAGGACTACACCATTGTCTGTCGCTTATGTTATTATTAAGTTATATGTTTCGAAAAAGAATATAGATATAAATAAATAGATTTAAAAAAGAAAATTAAGTAAATATATTGATAGAAATTCATTAAAAATATTTTCTCATGATTCTAAAATATATATGTATGTGTTTTTAGCGCTTTGAAAAAAAACCGAAATCATTTTTTTATTTATTTAATTGATTCCTAAGCTCAAGCTTGTAATATAGCCATACAATATTAAAATACGAAGCTTAAGCCTAAACATATACTCTACTAATCTAGTTGAATAAATTTTCAATTTAATTTTATTATACAAAATTTCCTTTTTACTATACATTATATTGTATTAAAGCTCAAAGAAAAAAATAAAATCAAATTGAAACTTACGGAACGGTTTGCCTGATTGTGTTTTCAATATTGTTATCTGAGTACAAGCCAATTGGTGAGTTGAATTGTTTATGAAAGACCTTCAAAGTATAACACAAATTCGATGAAAAAATGCCCTTTAGACGTGTATTTACCGATTATTATTTACCCTTCCGGAGTCGGCATCCTTGCCAACAACTTTGTGCAACATTGTATCGGCAACACGTTGCTTCATTAAAACATCATTGTAATTGTATTCATGACCGGGTGCGGCACGTACAGCTGGATTTGGATAGTGTCTCAAGTAAGAATCTGTTGTTGGAGCATCCTTCTTTACTTTAGCACCAGGAAGAACCAGTGGAGTTGTTCGGTATGGCTGAAATTGTAAAAAAAATTCTATTATATATAAATTCATATGTAATTATCTAACAACATATAAATAACCTTGCACCGAAACACAAACTCATTTACCACATATTTGTATTCACTATTTTGCCAAAGTTTTCTATAAATATCAAAATATAAATTTATTTATTTTCTTCTTTTCAATTTGAACCTCCATCTCAATAAGAATCTTAAAATAGATTTACTTTGAGTCTGTGTCATAAAATGTCTTGGTATTTCGTATCAGATTTAAATAATTTATTTAGCTGTATCTACTCTACAACCAGATAATAGGAATCTACAATGTAATACTTAATTGTTCGTAGATATTGATTTACATGTTAAAAGAAAATAGGAATGATTGAAGATATTCTTTTCAAGAAAAATATTATCAGATACACACATACGTTTCAATTCCAAAAATTCATACAGATATGCTTTCCATTTTGGTTATTTTTGGATGTATATATAATTTGAGTTTTCCCAAAATATTTGGCATAAATATTTTCAGTTTGAACTTTTGAAACTTCCTAGGAGGTCTGCATAGTTTTCTTACTAATTTTATTTCTTTTAGAATAAAGCAGTGCAAATATATTTTGCTTAAACGTAAGTAGAGAATGTAGTCTATAGATAATAGTAGTTTTGATATTTTTTTAAAATACATATAATTATTTAAGTACGCATCTTTGACTTTTAAAATAATGCTATATATGTATAAGGTACATCAGTAGAACATCAGTTCTGATGTCAAAAGTATGTACAATTTTTTTTCAAGAAGTAATACATTTTTTTGGGTTTATTAATACATTTGGTTCTCTTACTATACCCCGAATGAAGTTTATTTGGGTTTAAACTAAATTTTGTTTAAATCTCAAGGGCTTACAATAAAATAATATTTCGTTAAGCTAATATTTAAATAAATCTCGTTTAATCGTATTTATAAATAGAACTAAAGAAACCCAATAATAGCCTCACTTAATTCACAAAAATAGAAGATTTAAAATCTGAGCCATGGTTAAAATTTGTACACAGCAACTAACCTTACTGACAAACCAACTGTCGCCTATTACCAATGAGTTTTTAAATATCCATTTTTAACTCCTCTCTAGTGAGAAAATTATTCAAAACTATCGATACAAATTTAAACTGTTTATTTTCACCTGATCAATAATTTAACATTTTAATTTCTTGGAGTCAATAGAAGCATTTAAATAGCCTGTTATTAAGGTATTAGTATGATATTATATAACAAATTTGCTAATACTTAAGCACTTTTCTAAAACATTCACAATCTATTTTCTTGATAAACTGCATCTGAACACTTCTAAAATAGTGCAAAATACAAAGCTAGAGTAAAACTTTTTCTCGTTTGAAAATATCTAAGTGTCATATTGATTTAGTATGATGCTAAAATATGCGCAAGCGTGATTTTTCTCGGCATAAACAAGAAATCGTGTATACATATATACTAGCTGCTTTGCACCAAAGTGATATTTTATCCAAGTTTCCGTTTTGGACTCATTTGCGTTGCAAAGGTACTTTTAAACAATAACGATATTTAATAGATGTTAACTTTCTTCGAACATAATATCTCCACTCTTACTGCACTTAAATTATGAAAAATTCAATCGTACCATAACGAAAATTTACAAAGAAGAAAGAGTGATAACTTTGCAATTTTTTAACCTAAGCCATTTTGTCTACCCCAGCCACCACATATACCTCTCACTCTCGTGCTTAAAAATCTCAAACACACATTGAATGCTGTAATAGTAGTCATTCATATTTGCGATTCCGCAAGAGTTTGACAGTTTACTTTTTAGACCAGATAGGCAAATTTATTCACGCATTTTCAGAAGCTATTTAATGATATTCACTAGTGTATTTTATTTTGTTCTCTTAATGATTCACATCGTTTTCAAACATAAGTAAAATATAATTTATTTCGGTTTATAAAAATAACTAATTTGTTATATTAATAACATAGAATCATTTTGATATTAATCAATTCATCTCTACGTGTGGCTTGTGTTGCCTGCCTTATATTGTGCGCAGGTGAACTACTACACTACCCTGCCGACTTCCGGCAATCCGAATTCCGAATTGTCAAAACCATATGTTGCGCTGGCTAGTTATGAAGCAGCTGCCATTTCTCAAATTAAAAAGTATAAACCAAAGTACAAACGCAAGTTTTCCTATATATTTCGCGCCTAAATTAACAAAATCTAATCTACATTTTTATTTATAAATACTATTTACAAGATAAATGTTTTAACATAATAAAAACAATGTCCACAGTTCGCAGATCAACAAGACTGAGTAGTGTAAGTAGAACACCCACCAAACCAGACAACAAGTGGAGAACAAGAAATCAAATAATTTGCCTAGACAGCAGTGACGACGACGATGAAATAGAAAATCGTGACATGAATTTTACTACAAAAAGTCCCAAAACACCAAAATCAAAACCTAGACCAAAATCCAAAAGAAAAGTGATCGAATCTGACAGTGAAGAATCAACTTCTGGTGGTTATTCAAAAAATGCGGGTATTTCGCCACCAAAGCAAAGCCGACTTCAAAGATCTCCTAAAGACGATCTTCTCAGTCCGACCAGACTGCTCGATCGATTAAGCATCGATGATGAAAGGGCAGATGAAAAACAAAGGCAAATTGATGAAGCAAAACGAAATAAATTCCAGAATGCGCGACGTGTCCTCAACAGTGCCGAAACAAATTTCCTTCCCGGACGAGAAAAGGAACTTGAAGAGTTAAGAGATTTTCTTCTGGAACACATGGATGGCGGGAAATCGGGCAGCTTGTACGTGTCTGGACAACCCGGAACTGGTAAGACTGCTTGTTTATCAAAACTTCTAAAATCTGAAGAGTTTGCTAAGAAATTCGTAAAAGTATACATCAACTGCACTTCGATCTCGACAATTGGCAGCATCTACAAGAAGATATGCGCTGAACTTAATCTTAAGGTTGTTGGCAGAACAGAAAAAGACCACCTAGCCGCTGTGCGAAAGCACCTAACATCTAATCACCCTGTGATTCTTATGGTTCTAGACGAGATTGATCAGCTTTGTGGCCAGAAACAATCGGTCCTCTATACTATATTTGAGTGGCCTTCAATCGTGAACTCGAAAATTATTCTCATTGGTATTGCCAATAGTCTAGATCTGACGGATCGAATGCTGATGCGCCTGAATGCTAAGTGCGAGCTCAAGCCACGCTTGATGCACTTCTCTCCCTACACCAAACAGCAAATAGTGGATATATTTAAATCACGCCTAGAAGAGGCAAATGTTCTTGACATCTTCCCTCCGGTGACCATTCAATTACTGGCTGCCAAAGTGTCGGCTATTAGTGGCGATGTTCGACGAGCTCTAGACATTGGACGACGTGTGGTTGAAATTGCCGAGCAGCAGAAAAAAACCGGAGGAAATCTCAACCTATCTGAATTCGGCATCGATAATCGCCCAGAACAGGAGCAAAAGCCAGTTCAGGTGACTCAAGTCATGAGCGTCCTGAATAAAGTTTATGGAGCATCGCAAAATCTCAATGACGACATTGAAGAGTCATTCCCTCTGCAACAGAAAATTATTCTCTGCTGCCTGATGTTGATGCTGAAAAACGAGAAGAACAAGGACATTACAATTGGACGCCTTCATGATGTCTACAAGCGAGTTTGTGCCAAAAGGAACATCCTCGCCGTTGACCAAGCTGAGTTTGTGGGATGCACCGATCTTGTTGAGACTCGTGGAATAATTCGAGTGATTCGCCGCAAGGAGCCCCGACTCAACAAAGTACAACTTCAGTGGGATGAAGAGGAGGTCAATGCAGCTCTGCAGGACAAACAACTTATAGCGTCTATATTAAATGATTCGTCCTGTTTAGGACGATAAGTTTTGGGAAGTGTTTTTTATATAAATAATAAAATACATATATTTTTTAAGAAAAGGAAAATGTTGGTCTTTCTTTTTCACCAAATTGACTTAATTTCATTTAATGATTCAAAATCTTAACTGCACAGCACAATTGACAATTGGAGTACTCTTTGACTTAGGCGGATCGGATGGATGATTTTTATTGTTTCCTTCTACTGCCCTGTGCAGCCAATGGAGGATGTCTAAAAATAGTTTTCATTTTTGTTTGTTTGCTTTTTCGGATTTTAGCAGCTGCATGTCGTCAAAGCTTTTATGAAGAAAGAAATAAACAATCATTTGTGTGCTGTTGATGGGCGCTAATCCAAATGGTGGGGGCGGACGATTTATGTATATGAATACGAATATTCTCACTTTTGATTGGCTCGTGATTATTTTCTGATTTGGCTGCGGTGGGATATATGTACATACATCTAGATTCTAGAGCTATAAGTAAGTATGGTTGGCATTTCTAGTTTTGATCATCTTTCGAAATTGGTTTGTGATTAATTGAATCGAAAATGGATGAATACCGTATTGTTTTAAATTTAAGAACAATGGCGAAGTCTTATTGAAGATATCCAACAAGAAATAACTGTGTAGATTCGATCTTCTATTTGGACTAAAAAAAAAAACAGTGGAAAAAATCTATAGCAATATACAAGTTACGTAAAGTTTATACGATTTAATTAAAAAAAAATAATTCAAAAGAAGGCATTTTCAATAATTGTTCCCTTTTTCTATTTAAGAAATCGGTAATGAGGACCACTGTTACCACCGGGACCCATTTGAATCAAAAGGGACTCTTTTTTTTAGGTTGGCTCAGGGACTCATCTTTTTAAGGTTTGACTCATTTTTTTAAGAACGGGTAAATTTAAAGCTTAAAGCTTATTTCATTTAGCAGAAAATATTTAAAAAGATTGAATAGTCTGAACTACTCCACTATTTCCTTTCCTTCCTTTGGATGAATAATAGAAAAAGTTTCGGATGGATGTTTTAAAATTAAGATATGCGTGTGAAGAACCTATTTTTGAGAATATTTCTTATTTTATTATAAAACTGATGACGTTTCCTAAAAGCTTTGCAGTCGTAGAAAAAAAAATTTGCAGATCTCCAGCTAATTTAAAAAAAAGGTTTAATAGATTTAACTTAGAAATTGTTGAAGCAATTATGTTTGCAAAGGAGTTATGTGCCTCAAACGAAAACTATGCTTTTGTTATTTATTTTCTTACTTTTGTCTTATTATTGAATTGTTCCTTTTTGCTTACCTTTTAAAAAATGTGTTCTTAAGACTTTTAAAATTTTTAATTATAAAATTTTTTAATTATTATTGAATATTATCGAAAATACATCGTTTTTTGTGATACATGTAATACATGTATGTGATTTATTTAAATTCAGCTAGTTTAATAGTATTTATGAATTTGAATTTTTTTATATTTTCAAAGTATTTATTTTGGATATTATTATATACTTAAAAGAGATTTTTTTCTTGGGACTCATTTATTTTCAAAATGAGTCATTTTTCAGCCTCTGTGACTCATTTGGCGTTTTTCTTTTTTATCTCCGAGCAGATCTCTGAGCAGAGCCTGAGTAAACCGAGTTGGATCTGAGTAGAGCATGGTCAGATATCTCCGATTTAATTTTGAAATAAACTTAAGCGCAGAACTGTCATATATTATTATAATTGTTTTTATTAAAACTTATTTACCAGCAAATCCAAAGCTTTCGTTTTCCGAATTCATTTTTGTTTTTAATTGGTTTTACTTTATTGATTATTGTTAAAATTATGAGTAAAGTTAGCCGCGCTCAGCACTTTGCTCCGTTTGATCGGTCATTTTATTCTGAGCTAATGGTTTATGCCCCGATTTAGCTCTGATTTAAAAAAGAAACACAAGTTGAGAGATTAAATGTGTCTGAGCTAAAAAAAGAAACACAGATCTTTTCTCGACAGCTGAGTTCTTTACTCGGAGCTAAAAAAGAAAAACGCTGATTAAAAATTAAACCTGGGGTAACACTGATGAGGACCTACATTTTTTTGTTTCCAAATATCTCAGGGACCCCTTAAATAATTTATGTATGCATATCTGTTATATTATGTAGGTAGATCTTTTGTTTAAAAAAAAAAAATAATTTACATAAAAGTGTTGTAATGTCAATTTCTGGTAAATGTGTATTTTTGGCATTATAAATGACGACAAACTGATGACATCAAAAAGGTGTAAGGAAACAGAACTTAACCAAGTCCTGACCACGATCGCCAACTGTCAATGCTAAATAAACGAAGGAGGAAACAGACAGAAACCGAACCATGAAAAGGTAAAAAAGAAAAGGTTTTAAAGATTTTAAAACGCAAATAAATGCTTGTAGAAGTAAAATATTAACAAATAAAATATAAAACGACAATTTTTTATCTTTTTCTTTACGATACAACAGGCATCTTGCAAACAGAGTTTATAATATGGTTTTCCATTGGTAAAAAAATTTAATTCTTTTTTGATACAAATCTGCCAAAATACGGATTTCTACAATTAAATACTTCCATTGGGCAACAAAAATGATTTTGAATCAAATTCGCAGATCCGTATTTTTTGGTGAATCTACGCATCTTTTTACTAACCCCACTAAATTCTAGTATAATTTGGAAGCATTCAGTCTGACAACTATCGCAGTTTCACAGAAACGAATATACGCCAATACCATATCAAAAGAAAATTTAGTTCAAATCGCGTCCCATTCGCCAAGAAAAATATCAAATTCCAATTCAAATTCAGAATTTACCAATGGAAAACCCCATAAACAAGATACTCAACTCCGAAACCCAACATCGTAAAAATCATATGTATAAAATTAAAATATCATTTATAACCCGCTTAGAGTATATAAATACTGTCGTTTTTATTTGGCAATCAGGAATGCTTCTACTTGACTTTTCTAAAAGAGAACACATCACAGTTCTGAATCTGAAAAGAAGAGAATTTTGCTTCTGAATTTGAAACTTATGGCGTTTTTATTTGGCAATCCGGATTTGTTCTTCGATCCGGGATCCCAACTGAACACTTTTGTGTGATTCTGACGATTCCGAATTTAAATGAGATTGTGTGAAATAAATTGTGTACTAATATTCAAATTCAAAAAAAATGTTTGTTGCAAAGTTATGATACAAAATATGACAACAGTCCAGTTTGACGTTCAAGTATATGAATGTGTGAGTGCTTCTAGTTCTGATTCTGATTTCAAATCCAGAAGCAAAATTCTATTCTTTTCAGAATTAGAACTGTCATTTTTTCCCAAATGAACGCTTTCAGAAGAGTTCGGAAGGCTTGCGGATTGCCAAATAAAAACGACATTAAACGCCAAACTCGATAGTTGTGATTTTTTTGTAGCCCAAATGTACAACAAATATTAAGACGCGTCCATATTATGCCGAACGATGCTGATCGTCCAATCCGAATAAGTATGGATGTGCCGATCGGCCTTTGGTCCATGACGAAACTGATTCAAGTTCAACCCGCATGAAATGGCTCCGATGCCAGAAACCCGTATGTGCCGACCAGAATGAGTGGCGCGGCACAGACCGATCGGTATCATTCGGCAAAATCTGGACGCGCCTTTAGGTTTCTTCTTTAAACACTGAAGTTGTCTTAAAAAGTCGCCCTAAAGAGTTTTTTTTAAAACCCTGAAGTAAACCTAGTGCAAAAATTCTGTGTTTTTTTTAAACCAAGGGTCGCCCTGAACCTGCCCTAAAGTTTATCGAGGTTTTTAGCTGGGGCAAGTTGAGGTAAATTAATAAACTCTCAAAGTCACATCAGATCTGAAGTAGAGATGAGCAATATTGTGAAAAATATCGAATAATCATCATCGATGTTAATATAATTATCGCATTGAAAACATCGATGTTTTTGAGTTATTTCCTCTATTCTTCCTTCAACATCTTATATCTTAAATCTTGATATTTAATCATCGATTTTTTGTTTTAAGATCGATGTTTCGTTACAATAGATGAACTTTGCTCAACTCTAATCTGAAGTACTTGTTTTGCTGTGAATTCTCGTTTTGTCTGCAATTTGTTATTTTTAAAAGGGAAACACAGCCATGCACAAAAGAAACCTTTGAAGTTGTGGATTGTGCATAGGGCCAAAGCAAATGCACTAAAAACTTAAATTTAACATATTTTAAGTTTCAATTATTAAATGACCCCGGGTAATTTTTGAGGATAAAAAACCCATGTTTTAAATTGGGGGTTTTAAAATCGCGTCTTCTAAAGTTCCACTATTTAAGATCCTGTTTATTCAAAATCCCGATATATTATAATCTCGCTTTTTAAGATCCCGTTTAATCTCGCTTAGCCCGTTTTATATGTTGATAAAAATGTTACACAGAAAACTTTGCGTACACCCAAACTCGACCCCACTTCAAATCGTATATTGGGTCAAACACGGGGTGTTTGGGAGGAGGCGCCGTCCCTGCAACCGCTCAACCCTTTTAGGTTAAAGTGCCTTTATTCAACGGGTTATGAGTCTTCAGAGGCATTGTCAGTAAAATACGTTTATGAATAAGGCTGTATAATTCACCTCAGAACTAAAATAATGTTAATAATTTTTCTAATTACGATCTTCTGACGAAAATGTTTTATAAAAAAAAATATTTGTTTTCTTAAGTATTACAAAAAGTGTGTATTCATGCTTAAAATATTTAAACATGTAATATTGTACGCTGGCTGTTCCAAATTTAGAAGGACAATCGAAATTAATAATAATATTGGGAATATTTGAAAGAATACAAACACATGTTACGTATACGCCCGAATGGCCAGTACGAATTGTTTATTTTTATTATAAACCATTTTTGAAGTATAAATTATATCTGTTTAAAAAAAAATTGCGTATTAACAATTACAGATCATTTCCAGTGAGTATAAGGTTATGCCGCAGTTAAGCTTTGATTTAGAGGCTTATTGAAAAGCCTTTTATGAATCAATATTGGAGAAATTTGGCTGACGGCCCCTCTGGCCATGTCAAAAAAGATTTAATTTTTAAATATCAACATGTTTTTGTAAAATGTTTAATTATGATGAATTTTTAAATCTAATCTAATCTAAAAAACTATTGGAGAAAATCGCATGAATACAAATTGCCCTGGAAATATTTCTCTTCTTTCAAGAATTCGAAAAGTGAATGATAGTCAAAAGGTTATATTCTCGGAATTTATTTTTATCGGGAACAAAATTTCCAGGGGAATTATTCCGTTTCACGATAGCAAAAATATTTCGGGGGAAATAAAACTCCCCTGAACGTGCACAATGGGACGGGCCTACACATTATCAAAATTTGTACCATTCTGTCGTTCCATAACTCGCTCAATGCCAACACCACCTCTAAAATTATCAAATTAAAGTCCTTGAATATTTTGAACAAACTAAACGTTTGGAACGAACATTTCTCAACGGCCAAACGGCAGGCCATATCAATGTCACTGTGATGTTTCCTTTCATTAGCATTTATTTTATTTTAGACATTTTCATAAATCAGCAAGTATTTTCGGTATGTGAAATGTGAACATTAAAATTAATTTTCTTTTCCCAAACGTCGCCACTCGCCCTCACTCACCATGATCGTGCGGGCGATCCAAGATAAATATTTATTTAATTTTTTTTTCTAACTTTCTGCGCCATTCTTCGTTTCAATAAAAATAAAATGAATTATCTTTATAACGTAAACTTATTAGGTTTCACTAAATACTTTGATCATGCGCATAAATGTAAGAGAATTATAACGGTGTGTTGTCTGAACAAATTGGAACAACTTTGTAAATTAGTCATCGATGGTGCTTAATTTTATTTTTGTATCTATTTTTCAAAATAAAAAAAAAAATTAAATAAAAGGAATTATAACACTGTTTGTCCAATAACTCAAACTGAGGCATTATATAAAAATGTTATATAAACATTTTCCACATTAGCTTTTTCTTTTTTCGAATTATTCAGAGGCATATTTTTTTTTTTGAAAATCACTGAACCGATTTCGGTAAAGATTCAATTAGTAGTTGCATTGTAAGTAAGTAGGTTAATATCCTTACTTGATATTGGATGGCTTCATTGAAGTCGGGAGTATCTCTGTAGTAGTGAGGGGTGCCATTTTTGAATTGAACGTATTCCATTTTTTAAATGTGTTTTGTTTTTATTTTTTTCTCTTTGATCTAAAACGTCCTTAAATTGAATAGAAAAAAATTCACTTTAAATTATTTACACATTTGAAAAAAAAAAATGAATAAAAAAAAAACTACACAAATTTTCACAATTTGTTTTGTATTTGAAAACCTACAAGTATAATCGTTTATTTATTAATTGTTATTTTTTTGAAATTTCAACTAATTTCACTTCGAGATCGTATGGAATTATTATTCACTAAAAATTGATGTTAATTATACAATTTTCCGAAAGCAACTGAATATTAAAACGAATATCGAAATGTTTTGCTTGTTGTTTCGAGAAGCAAAAAATACATTTTTCCCATGTATTAGATAAAATAAAAATTAAGAAAGAAAAATCAGTTTTTATTACTGTATTACATAGGCATTTTGGGGGTGGATGGCGCAGAGGGGGTATTGGAACATATCACCTTCCAACAACCTACACCAATAGCGAAAAATATTTATTGAACTTGTATATAGAAATAAGTTTATTGATGGTGATCTTTATATACTCGTAGCTTAGGAAACTTAGACAACCAAACATCAGGAGGAAAAACATCTTGTATCTTTGTGTGAATGATTGTAGATAATAGTATGTGTATTTTGGAAAATATTTTTTTTTTTTTTCTTCTGGCCGAATTCCTCCAATGAACAACAAAACCAACAATGATCTTGAGGGATAATTTAATTGAATGCCAACTGAAAATAGATTTGAAATAACTGCGTAAGTCAGTGTCCCGCTGATTTGGGTGGTTGGGATTGAATATTGTACTTGGCCCTTCAATTTCCTAACACATCATGGCCAAAAGTTTTGACTATTCAAATGTCAGCCAAAAAAAAATATTTCCCTTCACTGAGGTGAATTTTTTCCACAGTTATCAAGGCTAAACAAAACGAAATACTTTGAACTCATTTTTGTTTTTGAAAACAGTATTTTTTCTCATTTAAATTAAAACAAGAAAATAAAAATAAATAATAAAATACACACCACACTCTGATGAACGGAAATTATGAGAGGCTGTGCGTGGGGACACTTCATAAAAACAGTGGATGCCAGTTTTCACATAGCCGATAGGCGAATGCTTTGGGGGGTGTTGGTGTCATACTCTGTCTGCACGCAAAAGTATGGCGAAAAGGTAAAAATAAAACACCTTGATTTTATTTTAGTTTTTTTTTTTAATGTGCAAAGTAGTGTCCTTGATTTTCAAATTTGATGAATGACAGATCTTCATGTGTTTGGATCAGTCGCATGTGAATAACATAATTCTAGGATTTGTCCGCCCTTGACCGAATATTTTTTTTATTTAGAAACAAGATGAATCGGCGAATGTGTTACAATATTATTTTTATACAGTTTGAACTCAATTAATATGCAAATTATTATTAATAAAGTTATGCATCACTAATCATATTTGAATTTTCTAGATATATACATAAATAGGTCAAATATTTGTATGGGTTCCATATTTTAAAAACGCAGAGCTACAATTTTGTGTATTTTTAACATCAACAATAATTTAATGGACGCAATCAATATTTTTTGTTGTTTATAAAATTGTTGTTTTCAAAACACAATTTTCACATCCATTTAAAAACGTCGGTAAATAAGAAAAGCATATAAATTAGTGCACGACAGCTGTGAAGAACAACAATGTAGTGCGTGTGTTATTCGATAGGGGGAGCAACAATTTTGCGGAGAATTTAAGCGGAGCAGCTGAAAACTGAAAGGCACTTAATTATGACACAGTAGCTCCGAAAAATATATTCAATAAAATTTATAAAGGTACCTTTTTAGGAAAAAAATACATAAAAAAAAACATAATAATGCAACCAATTTCATAAGAAAAAAAATGCATTAGTAAGCCAGCGAACGCCTTAAATTAGAATACTTATTATTTATTGTTAATTATTCGATATTATTATAGTCATGTTAATATTTTGATGAATATTTGGCACAATTTTAATGAATGCAGTAAAGAGAATTTATTTATTTTATTAAATATTTTAGTAAGTACAACACACATTTTTAACATTTTTAATCTAGATTCTAGAATGATAAAATATGATGTACTAAGCGGGTTTTCTAAAAAAAATCTGAATATGCCCAATCATTATTTTTATAAATAACGCACGACTGCAAATGTTCGATGACAACGTATAAGCACAGCAAAAAGTGCTAAATATATTGTTAGTCATTTTTATTTAATTTTTTATAATGGGTTATCCATTTTGTGGTTTCAAAAGTAAACGTAAATAAAACACATACAAAATATTTTTTTTTCATGATATCTCTTTGTTATTGTAAAGCTTGAACGTTGACATTATGTTTGAAATAATACATCATTTGAATGACAACCACGCGAATTGTTGCAAGCATCGATTCTTTTGAGGTAATTTTCGACCACTTTTTCACACATATTGAGCAGTATCTCAGCCATAACTTGACGAATGTTGGTTTTCAAGTGCTCAAGAGTTAAAGGTTTAACTGCATAAACACGGTCTTTTGCGTAGCTGCACAAATAAAAGTCCAGCGGTGTCAAATCGCATGATCTTGATGGCCAGTTGATATCGCCATGACGAGAAATTACGCGGCCAGGAAATGTCTCATGCAATAAAGCCATATTCGCTCGAGTTGTGTGGCATGTGGCACCGTCTTGTTGAAACCACATATTCTCCAAGTTGTATTCTTCAATAGCAGACAAAAAAAAGTCGGTTATCATATAACCATAACGCTCCGAATTGACGGTGACAGTCGTTCCATCATCGTTTTCGAAGAAGTAAGGCCTAATCACACCTCCGGACCAAAAAGCGCTCCTAACAGTGACTTTTTATGGATGTAATAGCCTCTCTTCAATTATCAAAAATCTCAGGATTGGATTCTCAGAACCCCAAATACGACAATTTTGTTTATTAACATACCCACCGAGTGCGAAATGTGCTTCGTCGCTGAAGAAAATTTTGTTCGAAAAATCACCGTCCACCGCCTGCTGTTCAAGCACCCATTCGACGTATCTACGACGCTGTGAATGGTTAGCTGTCTTCAGTGGTTGTATGAGCTGGACTTTATATGGATGTAGGTATAGATCCAAATGCAAAATACGTCATAATGTGCCGTAAGACAGTCCTAATTCCTGAAAACGACGAGGAATCGACACATTCGGGTCTTCGGCAACACTTTCACTTACAGCAGCGATATTTTCAGTGGTACGAGCGAAACGATGATGCACCGGCCTTACAATATCTGTAACCAATGCAGTCTCTTCAAATTTCTTCACAATTTTGCCAATTGCTTGCATAGTTGGACGATTATGTAAACCATAATCTCCTCTTAAAGCACGATATGTGGCTGTGGCAGAATCACCATTTTTGTAGTAGGGTTTAACAATGCTTATGCGTTATGCGATCCATTTTCGTAAATGTCCGACTTTCAACTGAAAAAAAAATTGGCTGGACCAATTTTGACAGTTGTCGAATTCCTGCCCTCTAGTTTTGAAACCGCGAAATGGATAACCCTTTATATCTACAAAATTTCTTTAATTTTTTTCTAATCAAATGTTTAGTAATTTCGGAAATTTTAAGTATTTAATGTCAAAATAAAACGGTCCAACCGTTTTCGAAATATTGAGTTTACAAAAAAAATTATGTATTTCAAAAATCCAAAAAATAATTTTCGAAAAATTTGGTATGTAGTATTATTTAGAATTTGAATTTTGATCGAAATTCTTTAAGCCGTTAATGAGAAAACTGTTCTATGCCCAACATTTCTTTTGATCAAAAGTGTTTTCTATAATCATAATGTCAAGTTTCATTAAAATTTCGATTTCGATTTGTTTCGCAAAAGCCTCAGGAACCAAAAGACCTCATTTATTTCCCAACAGAATGGTACCTAACATTAATTTCCTCGTTTATCTTTTTGTTCTTAAAAAATCGATTTTCTTGCATGATGACTATCTACTATTGTTTTCATATTTAAGTGACTCATATTGTTATCTTAACGTAGACAATAATGTGGCATTGGCATATATTCGCATAGTCGTTTGATTAACTCATGCATGATGCATTTCATAACTTCTGTGTCTGAATTACAAATGAATTCAATAATTTTACTTTAAATTAGTATCCATGTTTGTTCGATTTGTTGGTGAACATTTTCAGAACACTGTCAAATAATCTGTTGGCGGGAAGGAGAAAAGCAAACAAATGTGAATATTATTGATGGTAAAATTTACATATTTTATCTTATATTAAGTTTTCTATTTTTGTTGCTCATATTTTTAAATTATGAATGCTGTACAAAATAATTTAACTAAATGTCAAAACTTTTACATCTGAAATATTTGATTTGAAAACGCAGTTTTTTGACATTTAAAATGCACGAACATTAACTCTTTGCAAAAAAAAATCGAACAACCCTATTATGTTTATATAGACACACGGTTTGTTCGATGTTCCTTGCCCAATGGGCCCTATGTGCGAATTACAGTGCATTTCAGTCATTTGTATGAAAAAAAAATATTGTTCATGTTTTTTTTTATCTGTTGGATATTTATTTGTTGGTACTTAGATCAATTATTTTGTTTCGACAATGATACAGTGGCATATGTATATGTTCTTATTTATAATAAAATGTGCAACGAAGAAATAGCGCAAAGTTTAAGACTAATATATAATATTTATATTAGTATTTAAATTGTCGATAATCGGAAATTATTTGCAACTAATCTTCGTGTCACTAACAGTTGATTTAATATTTGACGGAAGAAAACCCGGGACTGATCAGTAAGCACTCAGTGCTTCAACCGATCAAACATCATACGTAGTGAGGCAAGCAAGTTTTACATAGAACACTTCAGAGCGACTGTAGTGCGAACATCGAACAAACCTATTTTTGACATATCGTTATCGACCTGTCAACATATGCTAGAATTTGCATTGAATCAAAAAAACAAGAACAGATAAGATCAATGAAGTAAAATTATTAATATGTACCTACACAGTATTCCTTAATCAGTATACAATTACACAATTATAAACATTTTTCAAAAAGAAAATGTTTTATTCGGCTAGTTCAGAAAACTGAGATCTCATAAATTTTGCTCCATTAAACATTGAGAAATTTTGCTGCGGAATTCTATTTAAATATAAATAACACTGTTTCAGATATCTGAGATCATATTTTTCTGAACTTACCTATTAAAAGTTCTTAAAGAAATTTTTAGGTTTAAATATTTCAAAATCAATTTATTGATTGGATTTTGAAACAATTCTCACAATATTTATATTTATTCAAATATTATAATATGTAGAGTATGCACGATTAATAAAAAGCATATATTTCGTAAATGTTATTATAATTCAGTCAGTTTTCCTCCGAATTTTAATCAAGACCAATTCGTGCCTATCATCTTTGTCTGTTTTATTTTCATTTGCCAATTGGTATGGGATTCAATCATATGAGAAATTATGCGGCCTGTAAAAAAAATTCAAGTTTATGTACATGCGACATTGCTTTGTGTTTTTTTTTTTTTTTTTGAAGACTCACATTACATATAACAATTAACATTTATGAAACATGATTTGAAAAACAAGCCTCACATTACCTACATATTTAAATGTTTTATGTGATGTGCAATAAGAGTAAAATTAAAATTTAAAGGAATTTCTTCTAAATATCTAAGAATGTGAGTTTAGCATTTTAACGGTATTTGCTTTTCTCCATAGTAGCGCACATGCAAATTTGTATCAAAGTCGTTAGAGCATTTTTCGATATAATTAAGATGGTAGAAAAAATTGTATGGTAAGTACCGTTATTTTTGGGGGTAATTCAACGATTCAAAAACTTTTTTGAGACAATCGCCTCAACCCCTTAAATACCAAGTTTGAAGAAAATCACTTTAGCCGCCTTGGCTGTAGATCAAGATTTAGAGAGACAGACAGACGGGATTGCGGGACCTACTTTTTTGGTGTTCTCTATCATCGTAATGCCAAGTTTGATTAAAATCTCGAGTGCGATTTTCTAAATGCAAAACTTGCCCTATAATACCTATATCGCAAGTAAAAATAAAATTATTCCAGACATGCCATTTTATAACAGTTCTTTTTATAAAAGTAAAGCTTACGTGGCCCGCAGGGTCAGAAGGGAATTCGACTTTCGGAACTTAGTTGGTTGATCCAGCAGCCCCAACCAGCCCAAGCTCGAAGAATATTTTAAACTCTTAATGACTCTTCATTTAAAAAATCAATTTTACAAGTAGTATAAGTTCCTAATATAATTTATTAAATGCATAAGGTATACCAATTTACATAAATAATACACATATTACAGTAGGGTCCCTTGAATTTTGTTAAAATAATATGTACCTACATACATAAATACAAACTTCTGGCAATAAGTTATTTCCGATTTTTAAAACATACACAGCGGAGTTAATATTAGAGAATTCCACCGAAAAATATGCAACATTTTCTTTAATCTATAGACAACGTTACATTTTAAAATTTTGGTTCACATAAATTAGTCGTATTTTGGATTACAAAAAAAAAATAGAAAACGTTCGCTTACCTGATTAACAATAGCTGCTTGTTCTTCTTTAACATCCTGTTGATGATCTCTAGTTGGCATCGGACTAAATCTTTGTGATGCTGAAGAATCTGGACGATATGGTGGCACATATCCACCAGATTCATTCAAATTTGGAAATACTGTATGCGGCAGAGTGTTGACTGGTGAATGCATTGCCCTATCATATTGGCCAGGTCCTGGTAGAAATGGTGATGGTCCTCTAGGAACAGAAAATTATTGTTTGTTTTTTTAATTCACAATGAGTAATATTTGTTAGTTACCTGTGAGGGGTATTTCCGGTATTGACGGGACTAACTGGAGGGATGGTAGATGAGCACCTTGAAGATTCATTACTCAAGCCCTGTGTGTAAGCAATTTTACTGTCCCTGAACAAAAAAAATATATGTAAAGATGATATTAAATCTATAATAAGTCTATACCTTGACACCACTATTCTGATTTCGTTTCCTGCTGTCCGAAAAAGCATTTGAGCATCTGAGTGACGTATATCGCGCGAATCATACTCTCCAATTTTAGTTACAATATCTCCTCGAAGAACCTCTCCATATGCTGGACTACCTAATTGAACCTGCATAAATACAAACGAGAATATTCAACTTATTTAGATATTTTGAAAAGAATTCTAAAGAAATATTCAATCGGAAATGTCAAATCTCTTAGCACTATAGTGTAATGATGGGGTAATTTATTATGTATTGCAATTGCACTGCGGCATTTGAAACCAAACTAAATTTAGAACAAGGCGGTGTTTTTGCGAAATTTTTATATTTTTATTTCTAAAATAAATCTCTGTCTAATAAAAGTGCCAACAGTCAAATTGGTTCTTAGCTAATTATAATTTATTTCAGTTGGATTTTTTTTTTCGAAAACATAAATAAAAAAAAAACATATATTAGCATCTGGAAATATTATAAGTTCGTTATTGGTTGTCGAAATAAAAACCACTGACGTGGGCGTGGCATATCCAAAGATAATTAATTTATTTTATATGTTTTCACATAATTTTGAGGTTGGCAAATTCTGTTTTGAGAAATAAATAGCCCAATAAAATAAGATATTTGGTGTGAAAAAATCCAGCATCCTTCCAAAGTTAAAATTAAAATAACTTTTTCAAAACAATAGTTACATATATAAAAGCCAAACTAATTAACTTCCAATAGTATATGCCATCTAATTCCATTAAATTTTTTTAACTTCAAATTCGAATATTAAAAAATATATAAATTTATACATTTTTAATTTCTAGTCATGCCTAATGATCAACTAGTTACTCTATTTGCGATACTTTGATTTCTTAAGGGTTGTTATTGTGAACGTTAAAAAAAAAGTAAGTTTAAATTAAGGTGTCAAGAAACTATCAAACTTCTTGTCAAACAATTTAGAATTGCTATTTATGTATGTATAAGATTGTTCAGTGACGAAAAAGTTAGAACAGAATAGAACATCACAGGACAGAACAGAACAGATTCGTGAGAAACTTCAGAACAAGATAGCACAACATAGAACAGTCCAGTCATCTGACAGAGTTTATAAAAAAAAATTATTGTTGTTCCTTTATTTTTGCAGAAACATTCTTAAAAATAATCTGAACTGGAGTTGAATTTATTTTTTTAAAAATATTTTTCATGACATTGAGATGATTCCGACGGAAAATGACTTATCAACTAAATCTAAAACCGAAATGTTTTTTTTTAACAACAACAATTGATTTTGACAGTTCTCACAAATCTGTTCTAACCTGTCCTACCTAAAAAGCAAGTGCAGAGAATCCTGTTCTAAGGTGTTCTAAGCTGTTCCAAACTAACTTATTGAACACCAAACTAGAACAGTTTAGAACAGAAAATTTGTCATTGAACAGCAAAATGCAGTACTTTTCTGTTGTAAATAGTGTTCTTATATGTTTCTAAATTTCTACACTTTGCATTACTTTTTTTTAGAAATAATCACGTTTCTATAGTAAATTGAACGAACGAACCTCTAATCCAGAATGAATCTACCATAAAACACATCTACCTCATCATTATCAATTGTTGTGGAACGCAGTCCACCTTTCAATACTTTCCATTAAAATTTATCGTAAATGTAGCTGTAAAGATGTATCTATTGCTGGCGCTGTTTTGTCACTTTCTCTAATATTTCTTGTTGCAGTGCACGAATTCATGAGAAAAAATACAAATGCAATTTCACAAAAACAGGACGAGTGATCAAGTGTTGATATATTTTAAACTGACATTACAATGCTTAACAGCAACCGCACCTCTTCTTAGTATTTTCCGAATACGAATCAAAAACAAAAACGGCCATCTAATGAAAAGAATGCATTAGAAAATATGTTAAGCAACTATAAGTCCATACCAATAAAAATAATTTTCTACAGTTCTAATGGTTTTTTTTTTCGTTTTTGAAGTTACAGTCGTATTCAAGTTTATTAGTTAATTAACAGATAGAATAAAATAAATACCAAACAGATAAATCTATTACTGCTATTAAGCCGTTTGTCTGATTTTCGACTTTCGTATTAACGGTTCAGCAGATTTCGATAAAAAAAATTGACCTCCAAATTCTAAATAATAATCCAAAAATATTTTGTTTTTGATTTTTGAATAAGAAATAGTTTTTTTGTGAAAATTTAATGTTTCTAAAATAATTTATTTATTTGACGATTTTGTTTAAATCATATTATTTAATTTATATATTGTTTAATATTTTTAGAAAAAAAAATAAGTATAAAATATGAATATTTTATGCTAAAGATGTGATCGAACATAAGAGCAAGTACATGCGATACATTCGTACAAATTATTTTATTCAGAAATCAGAAATCTTGGAACTTTGACAAGGGCAACTAAAATAATTGAAAAATGTTTTATAAATATAAATTTACAAAGTTGAATAAAGCCTTAATAAAAAATGATTATTCACTGCGTAACTATTTAACCGTTTGGGAGGTAACTTAGTGAACCACAGATAACATCTATTACAATTGCCAACAATCAATTAACAATAATTGATAAACTTTGAAATTTGATATTCCTCAACCAATTGATAAAAGTTTTTATCATTTGAGAATGTAATGTTGTAAATTACAAGAAAATAAAGAATGATATTATTACTTATTAGTGAATTACCTTTTCAAGTATTAATTGATAATAAATTAGTAAAGGTAGTAAGGGTGAATGTGCTCCAAAGATTTCTGCAACTTTTTTAAAGACATACATTTATGTATTTACTTAAAAGTGCTAGTAGCTCAATCAAAATAGATAAAAATCTGTAAAAAGTTCAGAATAATTCCCACCACGCTGAAATTCGATGTACATAATATTATGTTAATTACATCATAACAAAACTAAACAAAATTCTTCAATAAATTCGGGAAAATCAAAAACAAAGTTATTCAAGGTCCAAAATGTAACACATAATTAGTAAGATCTTAGAATTATAGAAAAATTGTCTCTGTAGGAGTTCTTTCAGATCTTTCGATTTTCTACAATATAGCTGTTTTTCTACAAGCTGTACTATAAACAAGATATCGGGCTTCAAAAAATGTGAAAAATATTGGCGCAGAATTTTAAACTGCCCAATGTTATGGTTTTACCTAAGTTATGTAACAGCTGGCTAATTATAAGGCAATTTACTAAAATTTTTCAAATACTTTTTAACTAGCACCATACTAAATCTATTTTCTTGACAAACATCAGTTGAACGCGCCTAGAAAATTGAAAAAAACTAAGTGAACATAGCTATTTAGCGGTTTTAAATGTCAAAGTGTTATATGGATTTAGTATGATGCTAAAAAGAAAAAATAGGCTTCTGGTAATTGTAATTTTAGTAAAATGTTAAAAGAAGAGAAACGGATGTACGTACTCCAAAAATCCAAATATAGGTTTTGTGTAAGAAAAAAATAACTAAATTTGTGAACCTTAAATATTTTTATTAATGTATAATATAAAACTAAACTATAATGAATTTTACATGTATTTTAAAGGTCCCAGTTACAAAATTAAACTATTGATGTTTATTTTGCTTATGCGAGTTTATGTATGTATATTGTTCAATAGATGTTAAAATGTGAAAAGAATAATTGAAGTTTTTATTAAATTTATCTTGTAAATATACTGTTTGGCATTATTTTTTTTATTTTGATTTTATTTAAAAAAAAAGAACAATCTCTGGAAGGAAATAACAAAATCGTTATTTTCTGAAAATTTATAGATTAGTATGTCTGATCGTGCACTGTGCCAACACTACAAAATTTCTAAATTACTTTAAAATCAGTCACGAACTTAAAAATCTGATGCAACAAAATTCAATTTTGACTCTAAAGTTAACAGTTTTAAAAAATTTATCGAACAGAGACTCATATTTGCTGTCTGAAAATATAGTTCTTATATTTCTTGAACGTATCCAATAGTTCGAATAAAAAATTTAAATTTGGCAACTAACATTTTAAACTATAGTTTTGAGTTCACTTCAATTATTTATTTTCTTGTCTATTCCTCATAAAATCTTTAGCTAACCAACAAAACATCTTATTTTTTTGAAAAAAATTAAGAAAATATGAATTATCTCACTCAATTTCCTCACTTTTACTTTAACGCCAACTATAATTAATTGAAGTCATAAATAAAATATATAATTTCTCAATCACTTGCAGTCTTTAATATTAATTCAATTTATAAGACAGTTGACAATAAACAATGCGCAATTTTAATGTTAAAAATAAATTAGCTTTTTAATAAAGGTTCTAAAAATACCAAAATTAAAAAAAAAAATAATGTGCTCAAACTATAACAAGAAAAGAACACATGTTGTTAATACTTCAAAAATGATTCACTACATGGCACCGTTCAGGCAGGTGAAAATTAAGCAATGTTAAAAATAACTCATCCTAAATCGATTAATGATTTTTTTTTTGTTTTTCGAAACAAATGTCAAGGACATTTTGTAATTTAAATAATATAAAGATCTAGCTGAATGTAAATGGATTTTTAGTTAGACATTCGAAACGAATGGTTCAACATTTTTACTAACGGAAATATTTTCGGAACTAATTAAGAGAACTATTTTTTTTTATAAATTATTATTCATAAATTAAAAAAAAAAACATAAAAACATTCTATTTTCGAAATGGCAACTCACAAGTTCAGGAAAATTGAAAATGTAAGAAAAAAAAATAGTAAGTTATACCTTGACCACACACACATGTGTTTATGTCAAAATAATGGACAGCATAAACATGCTGTGCTGTCTTCGAGTCACTTATTGACATAAATCTGACTAATTGCAAAACAAAAATCATACGTGTAGTTTTTTTTTTTTTTTTTAATTTTCTGTTAGAAATTATCTATTTCAAATATACACTCAGTATCATAGCATCGCAAGGAGACCTTCATTTTTTCGCCAACTAGGCCATGGATCAGGGCATACCAAACGAAATAATTAAAATTATTTCATTACACATAATACAACATATTTAGATATACATATGTATAGGTATGCATAGATGAAATGCATGAGTGCATCAGTATATAAACAAAACTCACGGCCCTCCCTTTTCAAAAGGCCCATCGATCGGTTAACAGACTTTTTGTTTTACCGGAAATAGACATTGATTGCTAGATCGCTTGTGATTTGCAACAGCAAAATGTTTTGCAGATACTTTTAATTTTTTTGTAACGGCGCGGCGCGCAAAAACATTTAAATTCGGTGCCAGCAAAACAAAAAAAAACTCAAACAATGAGATCGAGGAAACTTGGCAGCGCAACTCTTAAGTGGCTACATTAAACACAATTAAATCCACTGATGAAAAATCGAAGAAAAATATTGTCACTTTTTGTTTTTGTTAAAAATGTGTTGCGAAATAATGAATTGCCTTTGAGTCAGTGCAATTATATCAGATTACAGTTAATCGTAATTAAAGATTTATTTACTTTAGTTATGATGAGAGGAGTATCCAAATCACTCCCGCCAACCAAACGAATACCCCATGGAGTGTCGGGTCCATCGCGTCGAAGAATCACTACGAATTCATGTAACTTGGGGCTCATTTTTTTTTCAAATGCCCGTTTCTTTTCCTTCGCGCGCTATATCACACGAAAATTGTCCAAAATCTATCGAACAAAAATACGTGAAAATTCGAATTCGAAACTATGTAATTGTTGAAATTGCACAGAGAATTTTTCTATTTAATATTGTTTATCTTATGGGCGGCACTTTACTATTTTAACGATTTGCTCGAACTGAATGCTGCTGAAATACTAATTTTAAATCTACAACAAGCATTGGTTCTGAAGTTCTGATACGATGTACATATTTGTTGTATTTTTTTTTTGTTTTTTTTTTTGCAAAGTGTTGTCTCTCATTTTGTTCTTCCCAAAACTTTGTTCTTGTATTTTAGGTCTGCTGATGGCGATGGTGCTGATTTTGCCATCATTTTTCATTGCCGAAAAGTGTTTCTTGTCCTTTATGCTTAATTTTCGTACAATCCATCAATAGACTAATTTGTTCGTGAATTTTGTATTTGACATAATACATTGGTTTATATTAACGACTAGTAGTTGTCATCTTTCAATGACCCGCTACTGCATAGGTACACTGTAATTTTGTTCTATTTAATTTATTTGAAATTTTATACAATCATTGCCAATTTGTTTACGTTGAAAACAGCATGCCAGCTGATTGAGAAAAAATCTCATTGAGTAGCTCGTTGTTAATTTCTATGTAAACAATGAAATAATTGCAAACAAAATAATAAACTTTTATTAAACTTTATTTAAGCAACCGATTCCTTCGGAAGGAGGTACATACATTTTTTTATTAACTACATAAGATCAAAACGAATGATATCATTCAATATCATAAAATTTCCATGGTTTTGGCAAGATTTGCTAATATAAAATATTTATGTAATAACATTTTTGTTGAAGTATCTATTTTTAAATAAATAGTATATGTACATAATGTAGGTAGTTTTGGAAATGTAATCAGAAAGTTCAGTTTTCTAAAATCGTAAAAATAAAAAAAGAGGAAAAAGATAAATATACCAATATTTATTTAAGGTGAATTATTATGGCTATATGGTTGGTTTTTGCTTAAGTGAACTTTATATAACTACGAACAGTATAAAAACTACTACATTCCCTGTAATTTAAAAAGCTTGTATAAATATGTAATTCAGTATTAGCTTTGACAGCAGTGTCAGTGACAGTTGACATTAGCAACACGTTTCTGGTTTTTGATTGGGCAGCTGTCATAAAATGTCATTCCAATTAATGGATTTGCTTACTGAAAAGCTAGTTAAGAAAAATCTCCCTTGATTTCAAGACAAACACATTTGTGTCAGTCAATTATAAGCTCTTGCGTTATCTACCAGTTCCACTTTATACGAATTGTTTAAGCAGTCATGATATTAAAATAGAATAGGTAGGTATTTTTCGCAAACTAAACGATTTTTTTGTATAATGTTGAGCAATCTTTAAAAGTGAAAGTCATTTTAGCAAGACCGACTTAAGGTATACATTTTTGAAGTAAAGTTTCAAGTTTGGCATAGGTTAGGTTAGGTTATAGTGGATGTTAGCTGTTAAAGATAACTAACTAACATACTTAGTCCAAGAAGAAAGGACCATTGTGGTACCACAGGAGTTGGGTTTTTTGCCCCAAAAGAAAGAACTTAAAAGCATTTTGAGCTTCTTATGAAGCGGAGGAGAAAATTAATTTCTAAGTGTGCTAGTTCACTAATGTTGCTGAAGAAGAAGTCTCCTAGAAGAAGTCTTCGTCTGTTAGACAGTGCAGGGCATGTACAGAGGAGATGAAGAATAGTTTCCTCCTCCTCCTCATCTAAACATGCCGTAGTTGGTATCTGAAAAATTAACTAGTTTTCTTATAGCGAGTTTCATTCAAAAAAAAACTCGCCCTTTCTGTCGAAAGATTGGATCTTATTGTATTTTGAGAGTTTCATTGCAACAAAAAGAGCAAATCTAGATCAAATCTCAATACGAAAGATTTGATCTCTGATTGGTTGGTAGATTTGATCTAACTGCACACATACATGTAAAAAGTATTTTCCGTCAAATGGAAAATATTTTGTTATTAATTTATTGTGAACGTGTGCCAGTATGTGCTAAAATATAAGAAAAAATGATTTAAATGGAACTCGTAATTAGTTAAATTTACGTTAAATGGGCACGTTCATACACGAAGGACTACACTTCTTCATTCAGTCAACTTCCTTCTTTGAAAGCAAACTTGACTAAGAAAAATAATCTATTTAAAATAAAATGCACGACTTGCTCCTATGTTCGATCACATTATATGAAAAAGATTCTTAATAGAAACGGCTAAAAGTATTTTTAAAGTCGTTTTTCACTTTATTTTTTATATATAATAATTCGTAAATTTCTTCTAAAAAAAAACTTGTATGAACATTTTAAATATTTAGTAATATAAATCTTAAAACAAAATTTCGGAAAAAATCGTCCACGCGTTTTTTGAAATATTAAATATTCGAAAAAAACATTTTTTTTAAATCCAAAAAAAAATATTTTTCGAAAATTTTGAAATGCAGTATTATTTAAAATTCGAAGGAGCTCCTGTATTCAAATTTTGATCGAAGTCCGTTGAGCCGTTTGTGAAAAAGTCGAAAATCAATAAAATGATTGTGTGGCAGGTACCGTTAATAACAAAATATTTTTTTTTTAATTTTAACCCAAATGTAGACCATACCCAAAATAGTACACACACCAATTTTTATTCAAATCGTTGAAAAAACAAATAATTTTTTTTATAATATTTTTATATTTTATTTTTGCTTTTTTAGGTTGTACAATTGGCAATTGTTTCGGCACCATCGCGGTGTCATCATCAGCGAATTTAAGACAGCGATTTTTTAACAACTTTAATTCCATTTGTGATATATAGGCGAAGACCTTAAGAACTTTAATAAGAAAACTAGTTTATTTTTCACATACCATCTATGTCAAATTTGATACCTGGCCAGATACCAGAAATGTTTCTTACGCTCAAGTCGAAAAAGCGCTACTGCCAACGGGTGTTCCCAGAAGCCGGAGAAAATGGGTCTACTGTTCACATAAATTACTCGTAATAATAATATAATAATAATAATATTTAGAATCCGATGCATGAACTGCGTAATGAATCAGACTCAGTTTTGACAGATCTATTATAGCCAAAGTGACAAAATTGAGTCTAATTTCCTCCGCAGGGCACTAATCGTATTTTGTAATCGGAATGAATAATTATGCAGCCTTTCTGGACATTAACTACAGATAATTCAACCCATGACAGCTAAAATAAAAAAAGCTTTTACAAGCATTTCTTAAACATTTTTTTTATAATTTTTTTTACAATTTTTAGATAATTTTAAGCAAATATTGGCGTTAGTTGATAGTTCCCACGAAAAATAAGTTGTCAGTCTGACAATAATTTTGTGTCACAGATTTCTACATAATGTACTACTTAATACCCAAATTCACAGAAACAAGTGAAACATCCAGCCGCCATTTTTAACTAAGCACAACACTAGATATATCTCATAAGCGAATTTATGTATGTATATATAAAAGAATGCTGATATCAACTGAATTTTGTGTTCAGATCCACTCAGGTAACGAAATGCTCACGAAAACACAGCACCAAATTATTCGTGGAAGAGTTTCACCAATTACAAACAGCCATATGCTGATATGAAAGAAACAACAAACACAAAAAATCTCATAAGCCATGATAATAGTCCAGTAAATTAAGTCTCTTCGAAGAAATAGTTGAGACTTATAAAAATAATCTACTACAATTCTCCTCATATAACTACATAAATATCTAAACTGCTTAACTGCATTGTTTCCTTATGGTTATTTTGTGTATGGTATTTTTTTCGCTTAACATTAGCAGCATACTTAATCTAATAGCGAGTTTCATTCAAGAAAAGATCTGCTCCTTCTGACAAAAGATTTCATCTTTTGAATTTTGAGAGTTTCATTCCAACAAAAAAAAACAAATCTAGACCAGATCTCAACACGAAAGATCTGATCTTTGGTGTGTAGGGAAATTTGATCTGACTGCACGCATACACGTAAAATGTTTTTTCTGTCAAACGTCAAATGAACACTAATTTGTTATTAATTTATTGTGAAATTGTGCCAGTCGTTGCTATAAAATTAAACTAAAAAATAAACAAATAATAGGCGAAGAAGTTAATAATTTAAATTTTATAAATTTAGTGGAGTTTTTTATTAACTTGTCTTCATCTTTCCCATCATATGATAATGAAGATATGTTTCTTTTTCAGAAATGTGCATGTCAGTCATTCAGCATTGGACGCGTTCGGTGAAATGCATATAGGCTAGCCAAGATAGTTTAGTAGCGTTTTTGTTTTCGAACGATCCAGGTAGCTTTCTCTGTTAAGTCAGTTGTATTGCATATAAATCTGAAGTTTTGAATTAGCTGTTATCAAATTAATAATAATTTTTGGGTAGTTTGTGATTTGTGTTTGACAACATATGTTTAGTTCATCAACTGATTTTTCCTTAGGCGTTACAACAAAACAAAGAAAAAAAGCAATACTACAATTAAATTTGGACACAAAGTTTCATTGAAAAGATCAAATCTCCATTTTGGGAGGAGATCTTTGAAATTTGAATGAAACTCGTTATAAGTAAGACAAATATAAGAAGAATACAGTTCATACTTGTATGATTATAAAAATGACAACAGTCAAATTTGACGTTCAAGTATATGTATGAATGTGTGAGTACTTCTGGTTTCTATTCATATTTCAAATCCAGAAGCACCATTCACTTTTTTCAGAATAAGAACTGTCATTTTTTCGCAAATGAACACTTTAAGAAGAGTCCAGAAGAATAAAAACGACTAGATGAATTTTCGGATGGACTCTTTTTTTATTAATTAAACATTTTAACACGCGGATTAACTTCAATTCTATAGTTTAGTTAAGTCGTGGATTAGAAGTGGAATAAGCGATTTTTATTAATAGGGATTTTGGTGTTTGGTAGTTTACTAAGTGCTTACCATTTCTTAAATCCTATGTATACCTTAAGACACGCCTGTTATCGGGAGAAATAAGAGTAGAGCTATCATATACATATTAAGGCGGAGGCAATGAAAATATAGTTTAATTGTTGTGTGTTAATAAAGGCAAAACGAAGCGTCTATAGAACAGATGCTGACAGTGAATTAAAACATTCAACAATTTTGACATAGAAAAAACCTCATTATGTACATATATAATTATTATACGTTCCGTATAGTTAAATATTACGTCCACGTGAACGATGAAATATACCTAGCAAAATTAAACGAAATGGAAAATCATTTTTGGCAGTCGCTTTTTCTTCGGGCAAAAGAGGCATTTCCATCAAGTTCCCAGTAAATTTATTTTCTTTTGAAATTTCGTCTTTGTAAATAGTTTAGTATCCCACGTGCAAAAGAAGTATTTACGGTAATGTACAATATAATTCGTGCATGCTTCTCAACAAAAAAAAAATTGTGTTAATAGTTGCATGTTTAAGAGAAATAGAGTTATCAATATCTGCGTAAATGCGGAATATTATATTTCTTCATTAAAAATAACATAATTTTATAAAAATAACACCATGAAAAGTCTCCAAATAAACCACAATTTATCAATATGTAATTAAATGAGAACGCACAAGCTGTCGAAAGATTTTCGAATTCAAACATTCAAATTCAGGTCATTTACACTATGGTATGTTCTAAACATCATAAACGTATAGAGAGATGTCTGATTATCACATATGTTAGTCTTAAATTAAAAGTTATAAATCCTGCGTAATTATAAGCACATTATCTATACTTATGTATGAACATGTACCTCGTCTATGAAATGGACTCGCTTTTTGGTATGCCGCTTCGTTGGGAGACACCCCCATGTATGTGGGGGTGGTTTCAAAATATGATCCTTTTCACCATTACACGAGGAAAACTTGGCCCAAAAGGGCGGGCGACTGTACGATAGTGACGACATCTTTTGATGTTATTCGATTATAAATTTAACAAAATATACCAACACATTTTTTTTTTATTATAATATGTACTTGTATAAAAAAATTTATTCAAAAAGATTAATAGCACAAGGTGAATCACGCTCTAACGGTTACGCGCACACACGACCCAACGCCACTATGCCTATCGTTCAATGAGAAAATTCGTATAGACTTCGTCTAAGTTTATGATCGCAAAAAAGTCTACGAGACGGCTTTTCAGGAGCAGAATGGCCCATGCTATTTTACGTTATTCAATATTTTCGTGCTACACATGAAAGCGATCATCATCAGGAGGAAAGCCAAGAAAAGAATGTAAGAGAAATGGAAATCTCAAGTAAAATTTATTAAAGTCGAAACAAGACCGCATACAGCATTATGTATGTACATTTAAGACTCAACAGCACTGAGAATTTTAATTTAAATTTAGATTCCTCCACTGACGTTCTTCAAGTGAAATCAGATAAAACTTTTGTAAAATACAAAAACAAAAAAAAAACAAAACAACATTGCAATGGTGTATCGTCAAGATATTTTTTCCTTTCGGCTTTTTGAAAACAAATTACCAAAGATACTTGTTATTGTGTATTTATTTGTTTAGGTTTGTGAGGAAATAAGATAATATTCGATCGGATTCGGATGACCCTGAGCAAAATAATTTGTGTATTACAATAACTATGGCATTTTATAACCAAAGCAATACTTTCCTTTTCAGTACTATTCAAACATATAGACGAATTATTGTTAAGCAAAGTCGAATTTATGCTGCCCAAAGAGATCTTGTGTGTTAGCAAAATTTTACAAATTATTTTTCGCAAGTTCCTTACAACAGAAAAAAATCGATCTGAAATCAATTTGAACTGGTTCTCTATAGAATTTGACATTAGAAAACAGAGTTGTTCTTTTGAATATGTCGATTTTTAAGTGCACGCTACGAATTAAGACTTGTTCACTCTTTATTTTCTATTCCCATTGAATATTTCACACTTTGAAATAGGAAGAAATATTTCTGAGAGGCCACTCAAAAACGACTGAAACCAATGGAAACCATATTACATTACCTATTACGATCACTATAAAAACAGAATTTGTCTTTTTCTTTGATTGAATTACCCTACTTTATGACATTTAGTGAAATTGGAATAAACAAATAGATTTAAGAATTTTATGAATGTCTTCGTCTTTTGAAGATTCGTAAATTATCTTCTGTTTATTAAAAGATAATTATTTCAATTTAAGACTAGAAATAAATTTTTAAATTGAACAAAACAATATCTTTTAATTGTTAAATAAAAAACACGTTCAAAATATCCACTATCAAGATTATTCAGTGAGTTTCCAAGTCTTAAGCTAGAATTATACGGCCAATGTAATCAGTCATTGCATTTTGTTACCATACTCCGTCAATAACTTGATCGAAGAATTGCTTTCAACGCAGGTGTTCACGTTATCGTCAATACATTAAAACATTTTTCATTGACAATAAGAAAACCTCGCACAATTAGAACAGATTTTGAAGTCAGAAAGTCAACGTGTTGACCGGACAGCACATTTTTACAAGAGCAAATAAAATGCACGTCTGGATCCCGCGTACCTACTTCTCTTATGTATGTTCGATCACATCGTAAACATAAGATTCTTAATAGAAATGGCTAAATATATTTTTAAAGTCGTTTTTTACTTAATTTTTATATACAAAATTCTTTAATTTAAAAAAAATTGTATGTCAATTTTCAGTATTTAATAATTTAAATTTAAAGCATAATTTAATAAAATCGTTCACCCGTTTCGAAATATTAAAGTTTCGAAAGCCAAATAATTATTTTTCGAAAATGTTTGTTTATTTTTAATTTGAAGGGCGGCCTATACAAATATTTTATTTCGAACCGTTGAGCCGTTAATCGAAAATCAAAAAAATAGTTGTATGGCAAGTACCGTAAATAACAAAATATGTACGCGTAACATTTTTTTGTACCAAAATGTAGACTATACCAATGCATTGATTTTTTTTTATCAAAAGCGTTAAAGCCGTTTTCGAAACAATTAGGATTTGCCATTTAAGCTTCGAAAAATGTATGACACCGTTATTTTTGGGGCTGAAAAAAGATTTTAAAAATGTATCGGGGCAATCACCTAAGGCGAATTACCAAATTTGCAGGAAATCGCTTCAATTGTTTAGACTGTAGATCGACCTACAGACAGACAGACATGCATCAGAATACGGAACCCACTTGTAAGCATAAGGTTTGTAATCGTTGTTTTGCCTAGTGTGAGAGTGAGCCCTGAAGTCGCACTAAAGTGTTTTTGAAAAACCTGAAATCTACCTTGTGAAAAAATTCTGCGTCAGTGTTGCCCTGAACTCGACCTGAAGTAAATCTATGAATTCTGAAATGTATGTTCATACACAGAAATAGAAACCTTTGAAGTTGTGGATTGTGAATAGCGTAAAAGTAAATACATTAAAGAATTAAATTTATACACATTTTAAGTTTTAATTATTAGATAACATATATAACTTGCTTTTCAACAAGATAAACATCAATAGCCCTGGTGTGTTTTTTTGAAGCTAAGAACACAGATTTTTTGACAACTCTTGGAGTGTTCGGTTGATATCAAATTACAATTCTTCTCCTGGAAAGAAGAGAAATTCGATTCTGTTTTTTAAGTTAGAATCAAAGCCAGAAGAATAACAATTGTGCATTCGCAAGATCTCTCTTTTGTCATATATATACTCACAATCTTCAGAATAGAGAAGGTGGTGTTTACTTGTTTGAGATTCGGGATCTGAGAGTTAGCTCTCGATTACCAATCGAAAACTACTTAAACCTGTCGATCGTTTTGGCTGCACCAGTTCTTATGAGGTTTTCTTTTGGTAATGTCAGATTTTGATCGGAAATTTGATTTTTTTCGTCGCGTATACCATTCGAATTTCAGACTGATTTTTTTACCATGGTATTGGAGTATATTCGTATCTGTGATACCAGTAACGGTATCGGATGGCAAATGACTCGAAAATTGTTTCTTCATTTAATTTGTTTCTTCTTTTGCAACACGAAGCGATTTCAATGTTTAAAAAATGAATGCCGAAAATAATTTGAAGGATTATACACAATTGTTGTTATACAATTGCTACTATTTTTTTTAAATGTATGAATGTTTTCACAACTTTATTTTACTACTCATATAATTGCTACTATTTTTTTTAAATGTATGAATGTTTTCACAACTTTATTTTACTATTCATATAATTACTGAAAACAAAATCTTGTTAAAATGATGACAGTCAATTGTTCTGGTGTTGTAATGGTATTATTAAAAGAAGTGTAAATCTGCCGAAAAATCCAGATCTGCAAAAATTATTTCCGGTCAAAAAAAAAATTGATTTGTTTGCCCATTGGGCCTTAATTATAAAAATCTGTGGCGCAAAATTCTTAACAACCTTTTATTAAGGCCTTAACAAAATACTAGTTAGCAATTTACTATACACATAGTAGTCTACTAAGTTTTCATAAATTTTAAACCTTTTTTTAACTAGTTAATTGATAATTAAGCAGATAGCAAAGTATTTTTAGGGTTTGAATTTTGATTAACACAATTATTGTGTTTTAGCGTTGTAAATTGATTATATAGAAACCCAACATGTGATCTAAATAAGCATTCGATGTTTATATTTTCATCATTTTAACTTCATTATTTACAAAAATAAAAAAAAATTGACATCAGCAGGACTCGAACCTGGGCCTGCCTCATGCAAAGCCGATATAATAACGGGTTTTCCAATAAGAGGTGTTATTTTAAATAGCCCGCTATTTCGGTAGCTGTCACTTCTGAAGCTGTCATTTTTTGACATTTGACAAGTAGAAACTACGCTATTAATAAAAATGGAACGATACACGCTTCAACAACGCATTGAAATTATTAAAATTCACTATAAAAATGGTGAAAATTTGGCAGAGACGGTTCGTAAAACTAAAACATTTTTGGGTCGTCGTGAAGCACCTTGTCGGACCGCAATACAGAAATTGGTGGACAAATTCGAGCTGTTGGGACAAGTTAGTGATGTGAAGAATAAAACCCGTGCACGTCGCTCAAGAACAACTGAGAATATTGCTGTTGTAGCCCAAAGTGTTGAAGAAAACCCAGGTTTGTCCATTCCTCGTCGTTCTTTGGAATTAGGCATTCCACAAACGTCATTACACCGTATTTTGCATAAAGACTTGGGTCTTAAGGCTTATAAAGTTCAGTTAACACAAGAACTCAAGCCGGCTGATCATCAACAACGTCGTGTCTTTGCTGATTGGGTCCTTTAAATGCATGAAAATGAACCGGAATTTCATCGAAAAATCATCTTGACTGATGAGGCCCATTTCCACCTCGGAGGCTACGTCAACAAGCAAAACTGTCGCATCTGGGGCTCGGAAAACCCAAGAGATATTGTTGAAAAGCCTCTCCATCCTCAACGCGTGACTGTTTGGTGCGGTTTATGGTCCCGCGGGGTCATTGGACCTTACTTTTTCGAAAATGAGGCTGGAGCAACAGTTACGGTCAATGGATTGCGCTATCGAGAGATGATTAATGATTTTTTATGGCCTGAATTGGATGGTATTGATCTGGACAACGTTCACTTTCAACAAGACGGCGCTACGTGCCACACAAGCAATGAAACCATCGATCTTTTACGGGAAAAGTTTCCGGACCGTGTTACCTCTCGAAGAGGTGATCACAATTGGCCACCGAGATCTTGTGATTTAACACCTTGCGACTTCTTCCTTTGGGGCCACGTGAAAGATAAGGTCTACGCCAACAGCCCAGCGTCGATTCAAGACCTCAAAGATGAAATTCGTGAGGCTATCGATGACATAGGGCAGCCACTTTGCGATTTGGTTATGGAAAATTTCATGAAAAGGATATGGTCCTGTAAGCGTGGTCTTTGGCTGATGTTGTGTTCCATTATTAACGGCATACCTTCCTCTTTATAATGAAATAAACATCCGATCATTTATCTCCAAAAATGCCATTTTTCTTTGAATATCAAAATAACACCTCTTATTGGAAAACCCTTTACTATCAGTACTACAGTAGTACGATACAAAAATTTAAAGTTGCCATTCGGTGATTTTAACTTGTTAATAAGATTAAAATTAGCAAAATTCTCTTTTTAACCTGATTTAACATATTACTAAATCGTTTAAAATTTTGCGCCTGTGTTTTGAAAGATTTGAAGGGAAAGAAAAATCACCTTTTGTTACCAAGACCCTATTAGTAAAAAAAAGGGAATAACGCATGATTATATGTACATATGTATTTATTTTTGGGCGAATTTTTATTTTTTTTTAAATGAAACAGCAGGATTGGGCAAATGTTTAATTTTTATATCGCATAACGTACAACGGAAGTAGAAACAACTTCTTCTCAAACAGTATTTCGGAATATGAACTCCTAATTCCGAATTAAAATCATCGCAAACATGACAATCAGCTGCTTTCCATCAAAATTTTATTTGTGTTTTTCTTTTTATTATCCACAAATCAACAAAAGACGGCCAAGAACTTTAGCAAATGTCCATTTTTAAAGCCAGGTACATATTTAATTCAAAGAAATAAATCCCCCTAAAGAAATTGGGAATTAATTAAACAATATTCAATATTACAGAGTCAAAGAGTTCGAAGATGCCCTCTCACAAGACGAACTGGACATGAAAAATCTACGAAATTTATGCTTCCATGGCAAGTTACTCTACAAATAACTAAATATTTAATTATGATTTATAATATGTACTGGGATGGGTGTTGTCTTTAATTTGTTAGGTATTCCAGATGTAAATGGATTTCGAGCACTTTGTTGGAAAATTCTACTGGGTTATTTAGGAACATCCAAATGCTCTTGGACAACCACATTGGCTAAAAAGCGAGCTCTCTATAGGCAATTTATTGATGAGCTAGTTGTTCCGCCAGGTCTAATAGAAATGAATGAATGCCATGACCATCCGCTAAGCGAAGGCCCAGAAAGTGCTTGGAATACATTTTTTAATGACAACGAATTTTTGCTGCAAATCGACAAAGACGTCCGCCGACTTTGTCCAGACATATCATTTTTTCAACAACCAACTGACTATCCATGTGAAATTGTAGTAAATAGCAAAGGGGAACGAAGACTTCATCAACGAGTTGTCCCATCAGTATTGAATTCGGCAAATGTTGAACGTAAGGGACTTGGCATGACAAAGGTAAGAAATAAAAATTTAGTTAAGTGTGACAAATAATAATATATCCTTATTGATTGTTCCATGCTTTTCTTGGTAATCTAGCAAGTAAGTTAGTGAAAGTATATGTCTTTTCATTGGAATGTTTAATTTTATTATTGTCTAAATGTCTATTTATTTATTATTTTTTTTTAATTTTCTACTCATATGTATTCGCTAGCGACTATTAATTGAAAACCTGTTAAATACTATGGCTATAGTTTTAATTTTGCATTATTATTTCATTTACAACTTTTCAAATAGTTAGACATACACATATTTTATGATATGGTACATTTCTATACTAATTCCACATCGCTGTAAAGATTTTATCATCATGAGATTAAACTCCTTTGACGAGCAATCGTGACTTTTTCTTAAAAATATTCATCAACACCTATAATGTTGGTGGGGACAATACCCCCATTTATTTGGCTTAATACAATTAATACAAGCTTCATAACTTAACCTAACTTAAAACTATGAAACTAAGGGCTATGATTGGGTTGAATTGGGCGGACGATTTAACAGGAGGATTTTAAGGCTGGGAGTGCTTTTTTTTTTTTTTTTTTTATAATCTACACGCGCTCAAGGGATTATGAATACCCTTTAAATGTTTCAACACAGCGCGGGCGTGGGGGCGAGGTTAAGGAAGAGAAAGAATGATAGGAAAGATGTGTGGCGCGATATTCAAAGACTATGTGGTTGTTGTCTCAGATTTTATCTCCAGGGATGGCGGCTGAACTAATGCGGAGAAATTTCCGTGTGTTATTTATAGATGTCCCTTATAATTCGCATTCATTTTTTTATTCTTTGTCATATTTTATCGGTATACTAGTTTTACTCAATCACATGTTGTTAGTTCTATGCCTAAACACCATGTAATGAGTAAACCAACAACTCATTGTATGACATTTTATTTTTAGAATTGGTTTTTAATGGAAAACTAAGAAGACATAGACTACCGCAGGGATCGAACCTGTGACCATGAGGTTGACAGGCGAACACACAACTATCGCGCCACGGCCACCCCAAGATTGAAGTCGAAACAGTTTTCATTTAAATCCACCCTTCGCAGCATTCGGGTAATAGGTTCATTGAATCCATAAGAGGTACGATGAGTAGGCAGATAGAAGAGGCGAGGGTTTCTTAGGTTACGAGGGTAAGTGTTGAGAAAGATAGAGTTGTAGAGGGTTTCAGAGTCACGGGAACCTGAGAGAAGTCGATGAATGAAGAGGATTTCTGTTATTTCTCTTCGCTCTTGCAGTAGGTTAATTAGTTAAAGGCGATTTTGATAGGGGGGGGGGGCAGAATCAAAGAATTATTCCAAGGCAGGCCACGAAGGGCGAATCTTAAAAAACGGCGTTGAATGCTCTCGATTCTAGAAATTTAAGTTTTTTGATATGGGGACCATTATTGGCAAGCGTATTCAAGTAACGGGCGGACAGAGGTTATGTAGAGTGATCTGGTGACGTAGGTGTCGGAGAATTCCTTGGACCATCGTTTCACAAAACCAAGCGTTGAATTGGCTTTTGAAATAATATTATCGATGTGTGTTATGAAATTGAGCTCTAGGTCACATAATATGCCGAGGCCTCGAATTGATTCAACTATGGCCAAGGGTTAATTGTAAAGAAAGGAGCTCCTGGGACAAGATTTTATGCGTTTGGGTGAAAAAGTGATTGATTGACACTTAGCAATATTAAGCTCTAAGCAGTTTTTGATACACCAGACTGAGAAACTGTCGAGATCTAATTGAATAAGGGAAGAGTCGTGTGAGGAAGAAATTGTCTTAAAAAACTTGGTATCGTCAGCGTATAATAAGATATGGGAATGTTTAATGAACAATTCAATATCGTTAATTGTAAGAATAAAAAAGAGGGGTCCTAAGTGACTTCCTTGGAGGACCCCGGAAAGAATTGGAGAAGGCAGATCTGAAACGAACACTGTAATACCGGTTTTCTAGATAAGAAGAACTCCATTTTAAGAAAATAGGTATAGAACAAGCCCCTACTGTACATTTATCCTACATAGAATATTGTTCCCTGAATTAATAAATTCAACTAGAACACTTAATACCATTATCCAATAGCTGAGTAATAAATGCACTATAACATTATACTATTAACCAAATACCAATATGTATTGTCGCTTGTTACGATAAATATATATACCTCATTATAAGCCATAGCTCATGGGCTGCTGCGTACACGGGGGCCTATTGGTCCATTGTGAACCCCTTTCACACAGAGATGTTCATAACTAATGTTTCGTGAAATTGGTTAATTTACGAACCAGCCTGTGCTCTATATATTTTTTTCATATTTACCATTTGTACCTGCACTTATGTGGTTTAGTTCAGGTATCAACAAACCTGTTTTCGAATTGTCGGAGGCGATTTGCTTGTAAGTTTCAATATGGATTCGCAGAGCAGGAGCTTAATAGTTTCTGTTTCATCAACATCTTGACAGCACGTGCAGAAATTAGGTGCCAATAGGGTACAACGTCCTGTTAGTACCCCTATCAAGGTTCTGATGTTCTTTTTGCTCAGTGTTAAAATATACTGGTTTTTGCTTTTCGTTAATTCTAGGCCATAAAGTTCTAGAGATGACACAGTCGTTCTTTCATTTTTATGTCTATCTTCCTTTACTACACCAATGGGGACTTCGTTCCACTCTACTTTGCCAGGAACCCAGCACAGTTTGGCTTGGTTAGAGTTACCGATTATATACAGTACGTTTCTACACTTTGCCACTGACTTGGATCTAATTGTTTCACTGGATAGTGCTTTGATAGCTGCTTGGCTGTCCACGAAAAAATTTAATCCCTGTTGACATCAGTTTTCTCCTATAGATCATTTCGGCTGCTTTTTGAGTAGTATAAATCTTGGTCTGAAAGACACTACATTGCTTAATATTAAGAGCTTCACAAAACACCTGTTCCTTCTTCCATTTTTGACCCATCATTATAGATGGGGATACCCTATTCTCTTAATAGTATTACTGAACTCGGTTCCCATCCATGCCTTTCGGGTAGTGATATAGTGAAGTTTTTGCTAAAGTCTATTTTCGGTGGTAAGTAGTCATTGGTCACATCAACTTCGGCCATATTATCATACCTTTACCAGATATACCTTTGGTACTGCGCTTCCAAGTGTCCATTTCTTTTAGTTGAAGTGCACTCTTGGCTGCTGTGCACCTTATAGGTACTTGTCATTGCCTGGTAGATTTAAAATGATTTCCATCTCTGCTTGTGGCGCAGACCTCCATGCCCCTGTTGTTACCACTCCCTGAGATAGATATCTTCGTTCATACGATCGTTGGGTTCATTCAATGGATGACTTGCGGTCGCAAGTGTTCCGAAAGTTTTCTTACATGTGTGGAAGGCACAAAGTGCTCTTCATTCTTTTCTCTATTTTCCGTTTCCAAGTTAGCTTAGAGTCTAGGATTACAGCCAGTTATTTGAATTCTGTGAACAAATTTTAGAGGGATTTCTTTGAGCTTAGGAGGAATAAAGTCTCCAGGTTTCTTTTCCTCGTAAAGAGAACTAGTTCAGTTTTAGCGGGTTAACCCTGAGGTCATTTTGCTCTGTCCAAGAGGATAGTTCCTTAATCGCAGATTCCATCATATCCTTGATGGGGGTAAGCCAATGTTTTAACTCATTTGTTTTTAAATGTTGTTTACACCTAGGATCCATAGCAGTAGTGTCCCCAAGTTGTGAGTTAATGGCTCGATGGAATTTATCCAGTCCACACTGGCTGGTTAAGCTCCAACTTTCTCCCAGGTTTAATGCAATCCGTTTTTACGATTGCCAGAAATGCTGCAAGAATGTGTTTTTTTGTGCTCCAGACTTTTGTCTATTTTGGAAACGACTTTGTGCAACGCTGTCGCCACTGATTTAGCTTTAATATATGCATCTTGGTAGTTGCACAAGTTGTTTGGACCGAGAAGGTCTCTAACATATAGATCTTTTTGTTGTCAGTCCGATTTTTGAAAAACAAACTGAACTTACACATAGTTGTGTACATAGCTAAATTGTATGGACTTGCTCTCGTTGTAGCATATAGAATTTGTATTAAAAAACTTTCATATATTTACATAAAATCTTTAGATAAACCTCATCACAAAGCGTTCTAGTGAAAACTACGCAGCAATGGAGGAAGGTCAAGAAGCGCACTGGGAAGTTGTCCAACGAATATTATTTTTGTATGCCAAACTTAATCCTGGACAGGGATACGTACAAGGAATGAATGAGATAGTTGGTCCTATTTATTATGTAATGGCATCCGATCCGAATATAGAATATCGAAGTAAGCTTATCATTGATAGGGTCAACATATTAAACCTTATGATGATTTCTTTCTTTTACAGAATATGCCGAAGCAGATTGTTTTTTTTGCTTCACCTCACTGATGGGTGAAATCCGTGATTTTTTTATAAAAACTCTTGATGACTCTGATTGTGGCATAAAACATATGATGGCCAAATTATCGACCATGCTCAAAAAAAAAGATCCAGACGTTTATGAAAGATTGGATGAACAAGAATTACATCCACAATATTATAGCTTTAGGTTTATACCTTCATTTACTGAAATACCCCATTTGTAAAATATTTTTTTTACTAGATGGATAACATTACTACTATCACAAGAATTTCCACTACCAGATGTAGTTCGTATCTGGGACTCGGTATTTTCCGATGAAAATCGTTTTGATTTTCTTATAAAAGTCTGCTGTGCAATGATAATGTAAGTCTAAATTCAAAACTCTTATAAATTTATTAATAAATTTATAAGATTGTTTTTTTTTGCTATTATAGAATATTACGTGAACAAATACTAGAAAATGATTTTGGTTCGAATGTGAAACTTCTACAAAACTTTCCTCCTTATGATATTAACATAGTGTTGTCCAGAGCAGTATCGCTGGGTGACTAAAATACATTTTATATAAAATATAACTGTATGTACTGTATGTATATTTTGCAATCCCTTGTCAATTGTACAAAACTTAGCCTTTAAGCAGTTTTATCGAATACAATTTTTTAATAAAACAAAAAACACAAACAATCAAAATTATAGAAACAATCCCAAATTTATAACTTTTAATATAAATTCTCATTTTTTGCCAAGTAAACGCTTTAAGGTATAATATTTTATATGAATTTATACCGTCTATGAACTATTTTTACACTATGGGACTAAAAAAACAAGCGAATTAAGTTTATTAGACATAAGAATGTATTACTTTGTTACGAACAAAAAAAAAACAATTATTACAAATACATATTTGCTTTTTAATATATTTTACTCAAGAATTTTTTTTTCTATGTTAACTTTTTACAATAATGTAAAAATTAGGTTGTTAAGACAATAAAAACATTAATATATCCCACACCCAGCCCACCAAACATGAATTGTAATGTAGATCATTTTCAGGTAAGGTATTTTCTCTTTACGCTGTTTGTACAAATGTATTAGGTATTGTGCCCAAAGGCGCAATGAAATTCTTTTTTATTTTTTACCATCTCCCCGCGTGGTTAAAACTATGCTATAACCCTTCTTCTCTTTATAGGGAACACATATAAAATATCATTGAAATTCGTTAAATGGTGAGCGAGTTTATTGGCTACATACGAACAATTTTGTAATTTGTATATAATGTATATAATAGATTATAAATGCTTCAGTTGTCACATTTCATAAATGCACAACTATATTCGTTCGTTCAACTTTACCCATTGTTGACAAGGTTTTTATGCAATCCCAATAGAGTTGTTAAAGAAAAAAAAAACAGATTTTCGACTGTCAATAAACTAACGGGCTATCAATCGTTCTTTTTCCAAATGTAAAACTTGCCCTATATAGTAACTATATTGCAAGTAAAAATAAATAATGTTTGTATTCAATATGTAGATTTTATACTTGAACAACCTAGAATTTGCAAACATTGTTCTTACAAATTTTTGAACATTAAATATGTATACTAAATTTAATCAATGCCGAAAAACTGTTTAAAATTAAATCTCTCAATTTTGAAAAGTTGTTATTTTACTTGCGATTATGTAGCTACTAAACTAGTGCCAGTTTTTTTTTTTTGAAAAAAAAAATCGAACTCGAGATTTTAATCAAATTTGACATAACGATGATGAACACGAACAAAAGTGGGTCCCGCAATTCCGCCTGTCTGTAGGTCTATCTACAACCCAAGTCGTTGAAGCGATTTCTTTCAAACTTGACAGTTAAGCGTGATTGCTTTGATTTTTTTTTAAATCTTTTAATTTAGCCCAAAATAAAAATAAAGGTACATGCCATACATTTTTTTTAACATACAATTTTATTAACGGTACCTGCCATAGAACAGTTTTTTTTTCAACTCAACGGATTTTTATCAAAATTTGTATACGGAATAAAAATAAATTCTAAATAATACTCCAAATCAAAATTTTCGAAAAGAACATTGTTTATAAAAATAGCGAGGAAATAATTATAGACATTCAGCATTACGTTACGACAGTCTTCGAGGAATGTAAAGGCTTCTGCTATAGTTCCCTCGTCTTTCATTTTTATATCTCTATTTTGAATTCTATCTACACTTAGCAGCATTTTTTGGCGGCTACAACGAATATGCAATCATTTCACAAAAGGTAGGCAGTTATTCACATTTCACATACCGATAACTCAAAGCTGATCGGATTGTTCAATTCATAAGTGCCGCTCTTAAGCTTACATGATTGACTATTTGTTTGGAATTATTTCATTTTCGAAAGCTTATCATATCCAAATAAGGATAATTCATTTAAGAAATAAATGACGCACGTCGTGGTGTTGACACAGAACATAATAGGGGTTATGTTTAAAATCCGTTTTATTTTAAACACTAACGTACTTTTCAACCTCTAAACAAAATATATCATCAAAACCTAGAAACCTTAAGCTAGAAAATCAAGTAAAGAATTTATTAAATACTATAATATTTTCACAAGGAATAGAAAACACCAAAGAGAGTTTTACTTTCAGGAATAAATTCATTCTGGTCATGTCACCATGTTAAACAATTTAAGGCTTTTCTTGAATCCGTTTTCCACAAGGAAATTATATCCTTCGCGAAATTATGCCAGTCAAGCCATTTCCCATTTGCTGCAGTTACCTGCAACAGAAATTTGTGCTGATCCTAACCTAAGAGGACTTGTTTTGGGTGTCTATTCTGATCCAGAAGATAAGAACAACAATGGTATTCTCACTCCAGCGGCATGGCGTTATAATATTAAGAAAACCGAAGGCAGAATGTTGGAGGTGCTACGAATGTCTGGCCCCATGCCGAGGGAGGGAGAAACTAGAATGCTTTTTTGTGTTGAACCGGAGAAAATTCCCTATTATTCAGCAGTTGCAGTAATTGGACTTGGTAAGGAATCTCTGGGTTACAATTCTTATGAAATGATCGACGAACGCAAGGAGGCCATAAGAAGTTCTGTGGCACAGGCCTGCATGAAACTCAGCGAATTGGATATCGACCGAATTGAAGTGGAGACTTGTGGACATGCCGAGTCAGCTGGAGAAGGAGCTGCACTGGGTGTCTGGGCTTATCAAGAACTAAAGGATACTAAGAAACGTCTTGAAATACCAAGTATTGAACTCTTTACTCATAAGGATGAAATTTGTGATTTAGACGGTTGGCGAATTGGTTTACAAAAAGCTTCGGCTCAAAATTTTGCCAGACAAATGCAAGAAACGCCAGCAAATTTTCTTACGCCCACAGCATTTGCTGAAAAAGTTGTTGAGGTCCTTTGTAAATCTGGCGTTAATGTTGAGGTCAAAGTTGAGGGCTGGGCTGAAAGTCAACAGATGAATGGTTTTTTGGCGGTAGGAAGAGCCTCTTGCGAGGCTCCAATATTTCTAGAACTCACTTATTATGGAGGAACTAGAAACGAAAAGCCAATTGTTCTAATAGGTCAGGGAATAACCTACGACTGTGGTGGGCTTAATCTAAAGGACAAAAATGAACTAAAGTATATGCGAGCCGACATGACTGGAGCAGCTGTTGTAGTGGCTACTTGCAAGGCAATTTCTGCACTTCGACTGCCTGTGAATATTCGGGCTCTTATACCATTATGTGAAAATGTTATAGGATGCAACGCTTTCCGACCCGGTGATGTGGTGAAATGCAAGAACGGCAAGAGTATTGAAATCCAGGGCACTGATCACGAGGATGTTTTAGTTCTAGCCGATGCTCTACTTTATGCTCAGAATTTTTGCCCAAAATTTATAGTTGACGTTGGGACTACATCGGGTGCTATGCGTCAGGCATTAGATGAAGCAGCGTGTGGAATTTTTACTAACTCTGAAATGCTATGGCAACAAATCAAACACGCCAGTATGCACACGGGTGATCGAGTTTGGCGTTTTCCATTGTGGAATTATTATAATAACCAAGTCACCAACTCTCAAGCTAGTGATGTTCAAAACTATGGCATAGGAAGTGGAGGAAATCCTTGCAAGGCAGCTGCATTTCTGCGACAATTTGTGCCATGTGGAGAATGGATGCATATAGTAAAATATTCCTTTTTACAATATATCTTGTTTTACATAAATTAATTGCAGGATGCAACCAACGTCATGTACACAAGTGGGCACGACTTTCGATACCTTCGCGCGGGGATGTCTGGTAGACCAACTCGCACATTAATCGAGTTTATTGCACAGACGGTGTGCAAGGAGAGTGCTCCAAAAATGAAATCGCAAAGGTAGTCTTTTCCCAGCAGTATTTGTGCTTGTTTTATAAAAAATTAAAAATTTCATAAGTATAAATATATATATTTTCTTTATTTTAAGTATTGGGATAAGAAATTAGTGCATAAGCCTAATTGAGAATGACTTCGCATCATGCTTTCATAAAAGGTCTTATATTTTTGTCAAAAGCTTTTCTGGAACTAATAGCGAGTTTTATCCAAGAAGATTTGCTCTTTCTGCCAAAAGACTTGATCTTTTAGAATTTTAAGAGTTTCATCGCATCAAAAAAAGCAAATCTAGATCAAATCTCTACACGAAAGATTTGATCTCTTATGGGTTGGCAGATTTGATCTGTATGCAAGTGTGGTTTGATCTGGAAGCAAAAAGTGGTTAATCTACTGAAAAATATAGATATGCAAATCCAAAATTAAAAAAAGATCACGGTTTGAAAAATGGAAGCGCATTGAACTATAAAAATGCGTATTGCGGTACGTGTAAAAAGAAGTGATTTCTTTTACAAATGGAAAACACTATTAATAAGCCTCAAAAACTCAATTAGGAATTTTCACCCCCTACTCTCAATAGCCCGAAAGCGTTTTTTGAAAAAAAAAAAACCTGAACTCACCGTAGTGCACAAGTTCTGCGTCTGGATTTTTTGAAATCTATGGTTGCATTGAACTCGCTCTGAAGTAGGTTTTTTTTTGCTGGGTCAAGTTGAGGTGAACGAATAAACTGTCAAAGTTACATGACATCTGAATAGGGATGATATTGATAAAACATCGAAAACTCATCATCGTGTGATAATCAATGTTAATAATTATCGAATCAGAAATATAGATGTTTTCATTAACGTCGATGTTCATAATTTATTCCACAGTGAGCTTCTTCTGGGAAAATCTACGTAAACTGGTTATTGGGAACAGGATTTGACAATTCGTATATATATGTGCAGTCTTAGGAAGAACAGGGAAACACCTGTTTCGCCTAACGGGCGGAGCCCTATATTAATGGGTTTTTCCATTTGTAAGCTTAGAACTTGATGCAACATTTTTTTTTCGTAGCATTTGTGTGCATATTCGTGTCTGTTGAACTGTTGGTTGTCAAATTAATGGCCTTTTCGATTGGTCGTCCAGAAGGCTTCCGAAGTCTTCCGAATGCTTCTGAAACTGTTTGATTGGTATCATGGATAGAAGAGAAATTTCCTTCTGGATTTGAAGTCAGAATCCAAACCAGAAACAAGCACACACTCACACCCACTAAATATCAAATTCAAATTAATTTATTCATGCCATTGTTTTGTTTTGGTTTTTCTGAAATTTTGTAGTTTCAATTTCAATCTTTAGAGAATTGAAATTTTGGATATCTGTTCCGAAGACAAATTTCCCTTTAATAACTGTAATTTCGCATTTTTATCAGGAATAACTTCGAAATCTTCTTCATTTGTGTCAGCCATGTTTACAAAATAAAATAATCACAAATGTGCTTTCGACATTTCCCGTCTTACACATCCACTCACATAAATTTTCAGAAACTGGAATCTATTGTTTACTTGTTCGATTGGTATCCCGATCAGAGAGTTCTTCCGGATTACCAATCGAAAAGGACATAAATCTTTCAATAGATTGTTTAGTAGTGTTGGTAAAAAGATGGATAGATTCACCAATTCGGAATCAATAAAAAAAAAGATTTGCCTGATTGAAGGATTTAATTGTCAAAATCCGTGTTTTCACAGATTTCTTTTTCAAAAAAGAATTGAATTCTTGTATCAATGGAAAACCACATCCATATTTTAATCATCCATAATGTAAATCATATTATGAAGGGTGCGCATGCCAACGACGCACGGCCTGACTTAAAGTAAAAATCTAAGATTATTTAAATATTCTGTTTTATTAAATTATTGCTACGTATTTCTACATTCATTTATTGATCAAATTAATTTATTTACATTTTCTACTTTATAGGATATCTGTTGTAGGTAAATTATTTTATAATAAGAATGATTTTTGTTTTAATTAATGAAGGATTCTAATGAAATGTTAATCAAGTAATAGAAATACAATTTTTAAAGGCGTTTCTAAGGTAAGGATATTTTTTAAAAAAAATTCTTACATTTTAAGAATTTGAGCATAATTTGTATAAAGTACATGTTTTTAATGTAAGTATAGTTTTCATTTAAAATTTTAAATTATAGATTATTATGAGTATATACTTACATAACATATTTATATGGTATATTGAAATAACAATGTACATAATAAGCAAGATACATTTTAGGTATTTATGATTTATAAATTGAAAAGAAAAATATAAGTATGTAGGTACTTAGCAATTGATTAATTTTAAATAAACTTTTATTTAATATATTTAACAGCGAGTAGTAAATAAAGCTCTATTTCTTTTAATACAATTTGTTTAAATCTGTTAATTTTTTTATATAAAATTTTTTAATATAATATTGCCATAAATTATTATTTTCCCTTGTCTAAAAGATATGCTATAGTTGTACTCTGAAATACAGAAAGTTAACTGTTATTATTTTGAATTTGTTTCATCTACCTATAAGGAAATATACCAAACAAAATAAACTCATTATTAGCCTAATGACGCAAATTTTTGTGGTGGGATATTTCTTTTATTTTTAATTGGGTGAGTTCTTAAATACATATAATATTGTTTGTCCATTGATCTCAACGTACAAAAAAAAACTGAGGACCGTTAAGTGACATACCAACATTATTCTCTGTTTTGAGATATTATACTGAATAACGTATACATACCTAGATTTCTCATATTGATTAGATTCTGAGAGACACTTTAGTTACATTCTAACAAATTCTTAAAGTGAACACGATTTACTGTCAAAGCTTCCGTTCCGTAACTTTAAATTAAACCGTAGTCACAGTGAAATGATTGTTTTTTTCTGAAAAATTATATAGTAAATATATCGATGACGATGGTGATACGTTATTTTGATTAGTCTGAAGGGAATTGGACAAGAAAAACGACATCGAAAATTTGCGTTGCCATTATGTAGACACGTATGTACTTGGTCAAATTGCGCTAAGTTAACCCGGAAAGGAGTGAATATGAAAGTTCGAATGTTGATGCAGAAACTCAAATTTGAGTGCAGAAAAATATTTCTTTCGTAAAGACTGGTTAGGATGTGTTCTGGAATGCATTCCAGTTTAAACGAAATCAGATGTTTATACTTTTTTCGTATGTCGTTTTCCATTGGTTTCACTCAGATATTCACTCATTCTGAAATGGAACCGTTTTAATTACTTCTTGTTTTTTCTTTGCGTGTGTGTTGTTTTGAATTATACATTCATCATTTTAGTTCTTCTTGAGTGAATTCTGATTTGAAATTCAGAAAAGAATTTCTTTTTCACAATGGTCAGAATAGAATTTTTTTTGCCAATGGAAAACGACATTAGATAGTGAATATTCCCGGGAAAAATTACTCTTCTGGAGATATGTTCTCTCAAAAGTAGAATTCTCCGATTATGAATTCCCCTGGAAACTATTTTTGATTTAAAAAACGAGAAAGAGAAATTTCAGCTGTTTCACAATATTTGACATATGAACCACTAAAGAGAAAAAATAATGAAAAAACAACGAAATTTATGAAAATGTAACTATTCAAAATAAATAAATTGAAGAAATTGAATAGATAAAATATCTACCAAAATTCTCAGCAGTGTAGTAATAATTTTGAATGAAGAGCAGTTTGAATTAAACCGATATCGAGAGCCAAGAGCGCGTTTCTTGAAGAAAGACTCCAAACAGGGTTTGAAACAAACTACAAACCAACACATCCCAACCCTGTTTCAGCAGAGTACTTTCCAAAGCCCTGGAAATCTTTGAGGAGCAGCTATATCCACAATGGATACAAGTGTGTAAAACGGCCGAAGAAAACAAAAAGTTGTTTTGCTTTTTACAGAAAACGCAACTTCACTGCTTGCAGCTGGGAATTGTTCGTTGTTTTTGACCTCAAATATAATTGAAATTATATTTATATTTTATTAAAAAAAAACTTTTTTCAATTCTCCAGTCGGGAACTAACGAGCTCCAAACGGGAAAAAATGTTGCCTACTCTTTCCCCCGAGTATTTTTTCACATATTCGACCAACCGCAATCAAAATAATCTGTGTAATCTGGCAACACTTTGGATCTTTTTTATCTTTCTTTTTGTAATTCGTTCTAGTCCATTCCACAGACACATCTTAAAATTGGAGGTTCATGAAAATTGGCGGGCTTGTCTACAAAATATAAAAATAACGTTTAAAATAAAGATTTAATTAAAAATTAAAACAAAACTCTTTTCGTTAACCATAAAATGTTTCGAATAAGGCAAAGCGAAATTACCGACCATTTTTGTTTGTAGTTAGAGAGTAGGGAAACCGGGAAATATTTCCCTGGGAATTGCCATTTAGAATTGGGCTGTAAGTATAATAAAGAACATTCTTTATACTAACAATAAAATAAACAATATCATATGTATTTACACAACATTAAATTGACTATTGTTCAGTGAAAATCATATATAGTAATCTTATAACACTATTCTAATACAATAATATTTTTAAATGTAAATTCAAAAATATTTTTTTTCTTAATTTTATAAAGGAAACTTGACATATGAATGAGACACTACTCGCTTTATCTGGTCCATGTTGGTATATATTTTTTTATATTCTGAATTTTTTAAATTCCATTCGAAAGGTCGATATGTTTTTATTTGATTTTTATAAACAACGGAATATTACTACATACATATGTATTATTATACAATAAATCAATCAATCACTGGTAGTGATAAAGTGTAAGAGCACGTCATATTTTGAACAATATTTTAACTTCTAAATTTCTTAATGGTATAAGTATATTAATAAACTGTTTTATGTAAATAGTTTTCAGGTTAATTTTTTCTTAAAATTTATTAAATAACATTACACTCTGATAACAATTGTTTTTTTTTATTATTTAAATTATACAACAACCAGTCATTCGCAAATTTTGTTTACTTATAAATGGAAGCTTTGTCTGCACCTGACAGTTTTTTTTTTCTTTCTCTCGATTTGGTATTGCATGCAAGATTATTAAAAGCTGGATAGGGATGATATGAATAAACTTATAAAATAATACAGCTCATCGTTCATAAATATCTTGAATGGATTATTAGGTTTTGTATACAAATATTTTTAACTGGCGCCCAACATGTATTCCTACTTAATACTTAGTGGCAAACGAAATTTAAGAATCGCAAAAAAATATACAACTAAAAGGGAATAAATTTGACAGTTTTGAATATATAATATGGGGAGTCTTATTTTACACTGGTGGTTAAAATCTATCATTCAAAAATTATCAAATTCCTCTAAAAAAATATTTTTCTAGAGTTTGCTGACTAATAGAATATTTATTTATAAAACCCATACAACCACAAACAAATTTTCTAAGAAAAATAATTTTGCTTCAACTATATTTGCCCAAAACTAATTAACTAACGTCGATATTCAGAGATATACGATTACACAACCTTACAACTTCTTTCCCTCAAGACACCAGACTAAATCTTTTTGGTTATTGAACACAAATTTTTTAGATACATGATTTCAATTTTTAGAAAGAAAAACTGTGTCAAAAAATAACTATTAATAAATGATTTTTTGTTAAGTAAAACCATTTACAAACTAAGCAATTTTCAGTCAATTAACTTCTCGAATGCTTGAGTTTCTCGGTGGCATTCGAAGCAAATTTTAGAAAAAAAAAATTTATTAAATAATTTAGTACTGCCTAGATAGGGCCCTTACTTCAGCCAGGAGCAACAAAAAGCTTCGATAGTAAACTATACCAGTTTGGTATCCAACCTAATTTTACTATTGAAGGTAGTTAGCGATGGCATTTGAATTTATTTATTAAAAAACCGCCATAATTCTGGATTACAAAAGCTCTATTTCGTTCAACAGCAAAAAAAAACTCCGAACGTAAATTATCATGCAATTATTTCAAAGCATAAAAATTGTTTTTCTTTTTTTTTTTACAAAAATATCAACATTAGGTATCCAAATCTAAAACTATTTCAAAATGTTAAAATTTGTTTGATATTCATTTTTCTTTAAATAAAATTTTATAAATAATAATTTGTTAAATGAAAGTAGGTATAAATGTTATATGAATTTTTGAAACTACTTAATGAAACTATTTTATTTTTTGTTTGTTTTCATTAATATTATTAAATATACAAAAATGTACACTCTTAGTTTATAAATTACCCTTTATTATAAATTATATGTAAGTTTAAAATATATTTATTTATTTTTATTCTATAACAATTTTAATTTTTAATAACAATTTATAATATTAATATATATATTATATTTTGTAGAATGGCAGATATGGCTTGAAAAAAAATTGAGTCATTCGAACATTTTTTTTGTTTTGTTTTAATTTGTTTTTTACGAAAATGTTTAACCATACAAAATTTGTCTACAAAATTTAATCACAAAATAGTTGTGACTGTTATTGAAGCGCCATCTGGATTAACATATTGTTCGGTTTCAACTTTAGCGATAAAAGTTTCGCTTTTAATAGGAATGCTGGGTTCGGTTTTTAGCTCTGTTGACGTTGTCATTGCGGTCGACGTTGTTGTTTCAAGAGCAGGTGGACAGCAAGTGTTTTCTTTCACCTCGACAGGTGTTATCTTCTTTTCAATAATATGATGTGAAATTTGCTTTGACGTTGACGGGCCAGGCATATAGATGATTCCATCATCATCTTCGTCATCTTCATCGTCTGTTATCTCCCGATGTTCGTAGCTATATGTGTTCATGTAGTTACCACCATTCTGATACGGATTACTTGTTGTTCTAACGCATGTGTTTCGAGAACTTCCTCCTCCTCCTACTCCAGTACTAGCACCGGTACCAGACCCACTCTCAATATCCTGACTACTGTGGTGATGATGACTATGATGCCCATGATGATGATGATGATGGTGATGGTGATGATGTTGATGTTGATTTTGATGTAAGCCACTACTAGAACCCTGAACCTGGTGGCCCACAGTAAGTTGGCCATGCTGCCCACTCCCACTGTGGGTAACTGATTGCTATATATGCGAATGGGAGTGTGCCATCGATAGTGAGTAGGGGCTGAGATCCTTTTGTATATCCATTGTGTCATAGAGAGGGAATTCACAGCATAAAATAAATTTCAACGCACTTGGCACTTCGACGTATACTGACGGTGGGATTGGTATGAGTGGAGATGTTGATGCCTTGTACTTTCGGTACTCCATCAAGCTGTAAATAATTTAGAAAAGTTCCTTTACAAATTGATTTGCAATGTTAAATATATTTATGTATGCGTGTTCTTACTCTTTGTATTTTTCGTCTGCCGAACGTTCCCGCAAAGGTATGCCTGACAGAAAGAGAATGATAAACGTGGTGAAGATTGGTGATGCTATAGCCACCCATTCTGGTCCACGTATAACATTAAGCGATACCACAAATATCCCCCACCATATGACTACTTCTCCAAAGTAGTTTGGATGCCTTGACATGCTCCATAGTCCTTTGGTAAATAAAACAAAAATGAATAAATTTATCTATTTGAATGTATATGTATGTATGTTTATAATGTATGTATGTATATTTGTATATCTAATCTTGCCAACGTAGAGGAAAACCTAAATTGCAAATTTATAAAAAAAATATTAAAACTTCAGAAATTTGATACCAAATCAGTATTGGAATGAAACAACAGTAAGGAATCGAGTTTGATCACATTCTACTCTCTACTATACCTAATTACAACAGAATACGGACCTGCTTTAATCCTAGTGCGCAGCTCTAGATAAAATCATTTCTCTCCAAAATTTAGCCTAGCGAAGATTTAGCCAAGCATTTTGCGGAGTGATACGCAGCTTTAGCTGTTTTCCTGTACCTAACCTATGTGTCAGAATTTAGGGTGGGAAGTAAATATCCGGCACATTAATTCCCAAGCTAATGTAGTTTTCGATTGGTAATCCTGATAAAGATCTCTCCGATACTGGATTCCAACCTGACAAGTTAACATTTTATACTCTTTTCTGAAGTTTAATGTGAGTGAATGTGTAAAGCCGTAAATTTCAAGCCAATATTGTCAACATTGAATTCTATTTTGACATTTAATGGGTGTTAGTGCCTCCCGAATTTCTCTTCTTTCTACGAGAAGAACTGTCATTTGATACCAATTGAACACTTTCATAAGTGTTCGGAATTGTTCGGAAAACTTCCGGACGATAAATCGAAATCTAGATAAATTTTAACAGGTTATTTTTGCTGGGATTTATGTCATGTGAAACTGATAAATGTTGAAATGTTTCTTGCTTCTGCCTTCTGCGATATTGTTTTACTGGAATGTTTGAGGAGCCAACAAATTCACCTCAAACCAAAGAATGATGCACAAAAAAATACGTAGGTCGTAAACACCAGAAAAGAAACATATCAATTTGGCTGCTTTTGACATATTCTCCACAGATCTCTTGTGTCAAAGTCAGATGTTGAAAGATAAGTGCGAACGAAATTTTAGAGCGAGCTGCGCACTAATCGAGGAAGTTATTAAGAGTATTCAATTCGTTCACATGTCACATTTTTTTCAACGTGTCGTGAATGTAATACGAGTACATAGTAAATCTTATTTCAGAGGTTAGTCGGGCTTGAATAATCTATTCGTTCAAATGTGGATAGTACCTTTTGTATTTAAAACGCGAATTGAGTTCAACAGTTCACAACAATTAATTTTTTTTTTCTCAAGTTTATCTTATTTTATCAATTAAATATCAAAATCTTAATATTTAAATATTATTATACATTCATATATTATGTATTTTGCTAAGGATTTGTTAAGAATTTAGATACACGAGATTAGGATGGTAGAAAAGATTGTATGGCAATTACGGTTATTTTTGGGGCTAAAAACGATTCAAAAATTTATTTAAGATAATCACCTAAAACGCTTAAGTAGATCAATCTGCAGACAAGCATACGAAATTTCCAGTCCCACTTTGTGTTCTCTACATATTATCGTAATGTCAAGTTAAATTAAAATCTTGAGTTCGATTTTTTTTCAGAAGGCGAAACTTGCCTTAGTACTTATGGATGTACTAGTACTTATTAAAAAAAAATTGTGATGAGAAAAATTTTGTTTTCCCACAAAACAATGTCCGTGGGGACTTGTGGACATGTCGCCGACATTGTTTTGCACGAAAAAATATTAGTGGCTTATATAATTTTTTTCTTTGGGTTAGTTCACATTTCTATAAAAAAAATTTAGACGTCAAATATTCTTTTTTGCGCAAAAGTCACCGGCATAAGAAACACAAATATAGTAAAATCCTTTAATTCGGAATTATTTATCCGAATAAAAGAGATTTTTCCGAATAAATGGAGTTTGTTTTCGTTTTTTTTATGTAAAAACTAAATTAGCAAAAATTAAGTAACGCAATGATTGAACACGTATAGGAAGCACAAAGATTTCAAATATTTACCAGTATTACACGCCAGTATATTGAAACACCTTACCGGTAAAGCAATCTGATTCTCTATGGACATTTACACATCATGCATGCGGTTTTCGCTGTCAAAAATCAATTGTCAAAAATTAAAAAAAAAATTGTTGAAGTGAAAATAGACGATTATTTAAAAATGTTTCTGCCTCACTGGATACAATTTAGAATAGATTTTCACGTTATTATCTTTATTCATTTCCAGCGGAATAGTTACTTCTGGTTGAAACCAGATACATATATCGTTTTCAGCCAACAATCAGCAACAGGTAAATTACAAAAAAAAAACATCAAACCGCAACGGTAAACCATTCCGTATCTTTTTAGATGCCATATCGGCACACTATATTGGAACAATATTTATCGAAATACTGTGTCGATATATTTCCTTTTCACACGACCATAAAACCTTATCGACACTATGTATTGGTACAGTGTTTCGCGGCGTGTAAAAAGGGTAATAGATTTTAATTTGGCGATAAATGGTAATCGTAGTCCTTAAGCACAAAGTGGATACATATTTCCGCATAAATAGAATTTAATTAAAATTCAAGTGAAAATGACAGTTAAACAATCAATAAAGTAAGTTAAGTTGTTTTAGGAAAATAAACTGCGCTTTCAAAACAAGCAAAAAAAATACTACTTATTAACGTGTTTTTTGTTTGAATAAAATTAATGAGAAAACAACTTAAAAAACAATCAAAATTGGGTTTGATTGAAATTTGCGGCAAAACTGTTATTCGAACAAAAACAAAATTGTAGGCCAAATAATAAAAGTTATAAATTCTTGATTGGATCAGACGTCGCGTCGTTTAGCATTCGACTTAGAATGACCTTAGGAACCCATGGTTTATGTCAGCGGCGGTGACTGTGGAACATCCTGTATACATTTTTTTATGTTTTTAGTTACAACAATGAATTATAATATAATTTATGAATTATTTGGCATCTTTAGTGTTATAATAAAATAGTTTTTCGTTTTAAATTCTTGCATCAATATGAACGCGTTTTAGAGCTTTAAAAAAATCTCTCATTAATTCGGAAAATTCGTTTATTCGGAATAACCTTCCCACCAACCATTCCGAACTAACGACCTTCTACTGTATGTATGTCTATTTTCCATTCTCCTACATGAGGGCAATTAGTTCCAACACAACAGTAAAACCGCGCGAAAATATTACACTTCTGAGACTGAAGAAAATCAATGTGATTACGTTAAATAACATTTTATAAAAATAAAACCTATCTCCTTGCAAAATAAAGTCCGTGTCCATTACTTCACTAAATCTTTGGAAACAAGTGTATTTCCATTATTTTGGCTCTTTTTCAACATCCAAATTCAAAGGTATATATCTAATGTCATGTTCCAGAGGAGGTATTATTTTCAAATTTTTGAGCATCACGTAGTACCTACGAGTTTATTCCTAGTTGGCAACACCAACAATACCAAGGAGTGGTGATATGATATGATTCTCGTAATTCGCACGTGCATTCCGCTCTAATGAGTACAACATATCTTCAGTCTATTGTGTTTGTGTGTTCATAATGTACACGAACGAGCTTTGAATGTCAACCGTTCTGGTGCAGGTCAAGTTGTTTTATCAATAGAATCGCGTTGTCAGCCAGCTTTCAAATCTAAGCGCGGTCTAAACAGAGACGAGGAATTGTGAATATAATCCTAAAACAAGTGAATTTAAATATAGTGCAATGCAGCATGCAGGCTTTCAATTCAGAGAACGTATACGGTATACCTATGGCAAAAGGAGCCGGATTAAAAATGGGAGCTCTGAATGGATGCATCTGGGACAAGCTTGTTTGCATGTTTTAATCTTTTATGGCGACGATGAAAGGATTGACGAATACAAAGCACTTTCTAGAACACATTTTCACCCACACCTTCGTACATGCACATATACCTACATAAATATACTTTAAGTTTCACGATCGTCATTAGTATCGTTCTGAATAAAACGGTATTGTAGGTATGGAATGGGATATGACAAGAAAAATGCGAGCTGTAGATACACAGGTATTTCAAAACACCTACACACGACATAGATTATAAGACTATCACGACAGGACTACCGAGTTGTTTTTATATTTGCTGTCAGTCACAGGTTGGCACTTTTGCTGCATAATGAGATTAAAATTCAATCAAAAATCGAATCGATAGATGCATGCTATTGCTGTGGCATCAGGGCGAGCGAGGGCCATGAGCTTTAATCACACAGACCATTTCACACATAATTAAATTTCAATTCGCCTTCATAGAAAAAGTGTTTTTACTGGCCGTCAGTCGCAACAGCTCAGTACCTAACCAAAGCAACAGTTTGGTTTTGGTTTTCGTTTTTTATTCCTTGTTTTTTTGTTTGGTTTTAATTAAAGTTTTACCCGTTTTACCTACGTTGCTCTTCATTTGCAGGCAAATTAAGAATTCGTAAATAAGTTAAAACGACTTCGGGTATTAAGAAAATTGTTTTGGATAGCCTGTGCCTGCGGCGGTCGGCGGTGGTAGTTGGGTATTGGCGACATTATCATTTGCTTCAGTTCACTGTGCATTTGTATAAGAATTTCCTAACAACGATTATTATGTCCTTTTTGCTAAAATGTTTTAAAGTCCCTACCTACTTTAATACATTAACCACAACATATGTATGTGAAATTTGAACTTATTTTACATTAATTTAGAGAATTTGATAAGGATATATGTATGTATAGGTATTTTAGAAAATACATTAGCACTTAATAATTCATGTCAACGCTAACTTGCACATCTATCAGTTCTTAATTTCATTAAATTCCTTAGCCTAAATATAATATATATGTAGGTACTTATTTATCAAAGTAAAGTGCACAATAAAAATGTTTTTATTTTAAATGCATTTTTTTTGTCAATTTTTCAAAATTTTTAGCATGTAACTAAGTGACAAATAAAGTACTTATTATTCCTTTTCTACTTTTTTTCATCGAAAACATCTGATTACGCACACGGAGTTAAGATTCATCTGATATTTTTTTATTACTGAACGACGAGACGCGACGGTGGCGATATACGTCCTACCTGTCGATATAAAAATAAAAACGGAAATACCAAATATGTCACAAATAAAAGGAGAGAAATGTTTATTTAAAAAGTATTTCCAATTTCAATGTCAACTGGTCAACACATCACGATGTCAGACTACACTCCAGAAAAATGAGTGGACATCCACACTTCTACCATATAGCAAATATTATTTTGTATTTCATTTAAAACAAATTAAGTTCTTCTTAGTTTGTCACCAGCAGGGAGGGTCTATCGCCATGCAGTAATAAAAATAAGATTTTTGGTAAAAACAGCTCAATATGTTCTTAGTCTTTTTTACTTTATTTTTTTTTAGGTACTGTTGCTGATAGAAAGTAACTTATACAATTTAATTGTATTTTATTTAAGTCTTAGCTTTAAACGTCAATTTTTATGTTTTATTTAATTTTAATTTTGAATTATTTTATTTATAATATGAAGACGAAGCTGAATAGTCGAGAAGGAAAAGATTTTTAAATTTTTTAGGTATTTTCCTGTTTATTTTAAATTCATTGTTTAATCCTTATTATAATTTTTCTTTAATAAACTTTATTATATTCAATGCAAGAGAATATTTCACTAGAAAAATTGTCTCCTCGATATTCGTCTGTAACAGGTACCTATATAAGATTCGTATATTTTTTTAAAGAAATTTTTTAGTATGACAATTTTATTTAATAAAATAAAATTAAAAACTGAATTTTCCAAAACCAAATAAACCAAATTGTAGACTATAACTATAGTAGTGCATTTTTATCAAAATCGTTAGAGCCTATTTCGAGATACTTAAAATGGTAGACAAAATTGTATAACAGTTACCGTTAGTTTTGGGCCTTAAAAAAACGATTCAAAAATCTATTTTAGACAATCACCTAAAGCGCTTAAATATAAGCCTTTTGGACAGACAGACAGACGGAATTGCGGGACCCGCTTGTTTGGTGTTCTCAATTTTCGTAATGTGAAGATTGATTGAAATCTCTAGTTCAATTTTTTTCCGAATGGAAAACTTGACATAATATTACCTAGACCTATATCCCAAGTAAAAACATTGGCAGGTAAATTTTAACTCGATAGGCGTAGTCATGTTTTCTCAATGAAAAATGGGTTCAATACGTTTTACATCATCGAACAACTGACATTCCCCAATCGAAAAAGTATTTTTTTTTATTTATGCAATTGCGTAACAAAAACAAAATCAGAAATTCAACGTAATCTGTCATCCCTTTGACTCTAACGTCACCACAAAATTTATTATCACAGTGTCACCACATCTCATTGTCAATGCGTTCACGCAAAAATTCGTGTAAACGCAGATTCTAACGCTTTGGCAGCATTTTTCTTTGGCAATCTCACAACGTTGTAAAATTAGATCAGTTTTTTTCAGGGCGTTAATATACTTATTCGTTCACCGTTATTGCAGGTTTAAAATTTTCAGAAACCAACCTTTAAGCAAATTAGTTGAGAAGAAATTTAAAAGAAAATCTATTTTAAGCCAATGTACTCGTAGTTTCTCAACGAAAAAACTACATATGTAGGTACCTAAATGTTTTTTTTTATCGAACTGTGTATATACTAACCCAAAATAATATAATGATATCTACACACCACACATACGAGTATTTTATTTTAAATGGCAATGACATTGTTTTCGTGGAAAAAAATATGAAAATACAGGTTTACATATTGGCTTAAATTTTTTTTTTCTTGGAGAATTTTTTTTCAGACTACCAATTTTTATTTCGTTCAAAATACCAACTGTACACGTACGTGGTCACGTCCCACGTGTAATGAACAAATTAAAGCTTAGTACCTATACCTACAGATAATTTGACCGAAAATTGGTGGTGAGAAAAAAAAAATTCCCACCCAAAAACATATGCGGTGAAAACGCGGAATTTTCTTCTTTCATTCCCAAGACAAAATATTCGTGTGTACTAGGCTTCAACAAACAAAAAATGCAGCAAACATTTTTTATAAAAATAAAGAATGTTTTCAAACTCAAATATTTTCTGAACTCAATAATTATAGATTCACATACGTAGAAGATTTTATATCAAACAACGTACAAGTTAATTGAAATATTCTTACCATCATTACAAAATTTTCCTTGATTTGCCGGATCTTGTCGAAATGAGAATTTCTGTAAGTCAGCATATGTTTCCGCTAACAAACCGGCAACAAACATCCCAGAACCAGCTGAATCCAATGTTGTCATAGTTTTTGGAGCATGTGGTTGCGAGTGACGTGGAGAATTTATAATTATAACGGGAAGTGATACAACGTACACCCAAACTGCCTGTAAAAATTGACAAAATTTATAATATGAAAATGTCAACAATTTCTTACATATATATGTAATAAAGAACACCCATCATACAATTTTAAAATCTCAAACCAACCTGAACGAAGGTATACAATTTAAATTTATTTAGTCATAAAAACCAACTCCATTCTGTATCTGACATACAAATCTTTACCAAATTTAACTTGTTGCAACTTCATTCGAAATAATATTTATTACAATCAATATCTAACTTACTAAAAGTGTCTGAATTGTAAATTTGGCACGTTTCGAGCTTTTATGTTTAATTTAGTCTGTTGGATGTATAGCATCAATTTAGATCTGTAGATAAATGCATACATATAGTATGTACCTATTGTACATGTGTGTACACAAGAACTAAACACTATAAAAAATGTCTTCTATTTATAATAGGCATGAGTGTTTAAAAAAACTGAATTCATACTACTCGTATTATCACAAAATATTAAAGACATGTGAACATCCTTGAATATTGAAATTGAAATTATTGTGTTTTAATAGTTACTTACTATACTTTATCAAATAATGAAATGCATAACTGATTTTAAAAAGAAAATTGCAAGAACCTATATAAATGTTAGAAGGAAGAAACTTAAAACCGCCCATTTCCAGTTTTACTACAAGATTATAGGCTATTTATCGGAGAAGTGAAAACAACTTTTTGAACTTCTTGCCCACAAAAAAAAAATTCAATTTCTTAACAAGTTCGTAACTAAACCAAATGACATCAAGATAGATATATTTTGTGTACTTACTATAACTTAATATTCATTTGCAATCCTATTTATTCATAAATGCTCATCAAACATAAATTATCAATTTTTTAAGTCTGAAGTGTAAACAGTATAATAGCGAGTTTCATTCAAATTTCAAAGATCTCTTAAAATCGAAAATTGATCTTTTCAATGAAACTTTTTTTCAGATTTAATTGTAGTATTAGTGAATGACTGACACACACATTTCTGAAAAAACACATCTTCATCATCAGATGAGATGACGAGAACACCACAGAATAAGCAATAAAAAACTCTAAACTAAATTTATTAAATCTAAATTATAAAGTTCTTCGTTTTTTGTTTATTTTTTTTTATCACGGTCTGTCAGAAGTTAACATCAAATTAATAAAAAAATATTTTCTATTTGTCGTTTGACAGAAAATACTTTTGCATTCAGATCAAATCTGCCATCCCATCAGAGATCAAATCTGTCGTCCTAAGATTTGGTCTAGATTTGCTCTGTTTGTTGCAATGAAACCCGAAAACTTCAAAAAGGTAAAATCTTTTGACAGAAATAGTAAATCTTTTCTTGAATGAAACTCGCTATAGGTAAAAAAAATGTAGGTGCAAGCGGAAAATTTCAGAACATTTCGTTTACTTGCTTCTGTGTTCTTCTGAAAGTGTTCACTTATGTGGTTTTCCATTGGACATCAAGAAGTATCCGTAAGCCTTCTAAAACCATTCCATTGGTAAGGAAAATCATCTTCTGACGATTCTGAAGAAGAATTGTCTTCTTGATTTGAAATCGGAATCCACTCAAGAAGCACTAATTCATACGTACTCCAATCGTGAAACCACTAATTTTCTAGTTGGTTATTCATCTTCGTCGTCATCAGCCATGTTAATTTATAATTCAAAACACACACACTCCCAAAGAGACAAAACATCAAAATTGAGTAGAATCAATTAGCACTGTTCCATTGGATTTTAAAATGAGTGAATACCTGAGTGAAACCTGTGGAAAAACATATTAGGAAAAAATGACGGTTCTGATTATAAAAAGAATATTGCTTCTGGATTTTAAATCAGAATCGAAACCAGAAGTACTCACACATTCATATACTTGAACGTCAAACTCGACTATTGTCACTTTTTGTATCATATTGTGCAACAAACATTAGTTTTGATTTTGATTATTTTCACTTACACAATTATTTTCACAATTATACATATAATCGCATTAAAATTCAGAATACTCAAAATAAAAAAAGAGTGTTAAGTTGGGATCCCGGATAGGAGGGGGATTGCCAAATAAGTCCCCTTTCACACAGGGAAACCAGTTGCTGGAGATTTTTGCCTTGTAGCTTTCACACGGAGATATTGATGAGGAAACTGAGTTGCTCGTTTTTTCAATTGCTTTTGATTTGACATTCGCTTTTTGTAAACAAACAATTTGCTTCGCGGCTGGAAAATTCTACACAATTTTGAGTTATAAATTAACCGCAGCTTATTTTTAGAAAAATAAATTTAAAATAAAGAAACCTGGTGCGATTATTTAGGTAAATGTTGTTTTTTTATTGTGGTTGTTAATAATGGTTTGCTAAATTAATATATTTAAAGGTCACGGAAAAACAATGAACCGGGAGAAAATTGATTTGTTGTGCGTTTCTCTTGCCATCCAAATCTTGGACCCAACACATGATAGTGATGATGGGAAGATTATATTGGACTCATTGGAATGCACCGAAGTTTTATTGGTACAGTTGGACACATACGCCACTGACAGGATTATAAACCAAATGTGATGATGAAGCCACAAGCTGAGAGCTTAGTTGGTCCGTGCGTTTTTGTTGTCGATTTTCCATGTCTAGGCGCATAATTGTATGTATGAAATGTGTACCAACTCGTGATGGATTGAATTAAATGCCTTGCCTACAAGAATTAAAACTTGAAATTTTCTTTCACAATGAATTTATTTAAGTAGCTCACTTGGTTTGGTTAATGTAATAATATAATTGTAGGAAACAATTTCTCTTTAAAAAAAATATGTTTGACATCTATCACATACAGAAGTCAAAATGGAAACCTAAGAAAATTTCAAAGCATAACGTCAAAAAAATCTCTTCAAATCGTTGACCGGGGAGATTTTTTTCATTCCCCTTACTTCTTGCCCTTCTCACCTACAAACTCCCAGTTGCCGGCAACTCAGTTTCCTTGTGTAAAAGGGGTCTAAGAACGACATACATAGGTTAAGGAGTACAAACGATGAGAGCGTCCTCCTATTTTTTACATTTAATGCGAAATTGTAAATTTCATCACAAAAGTTCTGGATGGATAACTGTTCCATTTCCACTCAACTGTTAAGTTTGTTTTTTCAAAATAAATAAATGTGTCTATATACATTGTAAAGAAGAGATAATTAAAATAATTATACCTACATATACGTATGTACATGTTTGTGTATTATAACCATAACAAGATGTGGTATTTTGTCTCTTCTTTCAAATTATATATTCAAAATTAAACAACCATAAACCCTTTATACTCGAAAAAATGTGATGTATTTTTTAGCATGTATTAGTACTGTTAGTACTGTTATGTATAACTCTTCATCCGTGTGTCAATCTCAAGAGCTAATTATGTTTTTTTTTTTTAATATCCTTATTTGTAGGGTGTAGCAAAAATTCAAAGAATCCAAGTTATTATTTATGCATACTATAAACGCTAGTTCATTTATTCATTCATAAACGCAACTTAAGTAATTGTTAAAAAAACACTAATTTTATAGATTGTATTCTATATTCTTATTCTTACAATTTTACCAACGGAAAATAAAAATGAATTCAAAATACCGTTTCCGATTAGCAGTTTGGAATTACTCCTTTTTCAATTCTTCACTTACTATAGAACATGGAAAATTCAGAGAAAAAGTAGTAATCCTGAAGAGCCAATTGAAAACAACATTACTTACCGGGACGAAACGCCAATTTTTGTTGGACTAAAGGCCGTTAAAAGCTATTTTGAATCAATAATTCAACAATTCCAAATATTATATTATACTTGGCTGATGTATTTCAGTAGTATATAGAAATAAAATTATTAAAAAAAACTTCTAACATTACTTATTATTAAATGAGTTTTATATTTAAGCAAGTAATACAACATTTTCTAAAAATTACACGTGTCCCGCTGATGTGTAGCACAAATACTTATCTGTTTTTAATTCAACCTTAATTAATTTTATATTAGGTGGGGCAAACGAAAAATGTCATAAATTGATTTGGCTGTCAAAATTGGGCCCTGTTTATTTGTTATCAACTAATGACCTTTTCGATTGGCAGTCCGGAACACGTTCCCCCAAATAAAACACCCGGACACAATTTGACTGATTCTGAATTGTTTGTATCACTGTTTTTGTGAAAATTATATTAAACATAAATCACATCGGATAAAAAGAATTTCCAAAACACTTGATTTCAATATAATTAAATACATATTTTCTTGTATTAATAATAATTATAACTTTTGTCTTTTTATGTTATTTTACCAGAAAAGTAGTTTAAATTCAATAAACACATCGAAATAACTTAACAAATCAACCCGATGATTTTGACCTCTTAATCTGATGCATTGCTTTTTAGGCGGAAATTTGCAGATTATCAAATCTTGGAGAGTGGGAGTGAGTACAATTTTTTGCCAGTTTTTGAACATCAAAAAAATATGATATGATTTTAACTAACAACGCACCTTTTCATTTGTTTAGCAAAACTTTTTGCAAAATCCAGACAGCGACAACGAGACTGGCGCACTACCCGAAACTAGAAATTGGCACCAACTTCTGCCAATTCCTGTTCCAGACTTACAAATTTGGTATAGGTACGAGTTTATTTGAGCAAAATATTTCTCCTCCCTGACAATTTCTTTGCAATTTATGCCCAATACACTTTTAGAAGCAGCAATAAGTCTTATCCACACTCTGCCAATTGGCACAAATTGGCACCAATTTCTGCCAAAACCAGTTCCAGACTTACAAATTTGATACTTTTTGGCAGAAGAGAGCGCTCTTGAGAGAGTAAAATATTTCCCCTTCCAATTTCATTGACAATTTCTTGCCAATTCCTGCCCAATAAATTTTTGTAGGCAGAATATTTACAGTTGTCAGACTGACGTTTGTCATAAACGAAAAAAAAATATTTCGTAGTTGGTGTGGAAAAATATTTGTTGAACAAATAAATTAATTTTTAAACACTAAAATACAAAATAATTAGTTTGCAGAGAAAAAATGTGAATTTACAGCAAATAAAGAAATAAAAAAAAAACAAATGTGTTGACGTTTAAAAATTGGAAGAAAATTGTCCTCAAGTTGTTCCAGGCTTTTTCGGACTTTATTTCTCAATGAGAGAATTGTATCCCCACTCTTCAAGTTTTGACAATCTGCCAATTTCTGCCCAAAAAAAGTCTGGAGCAGACCTTTTGTATAGTTACGAGTTTATTTGAGCAAACTATTTCCCCTCCCTGACAATTTCTTGGCAAGAAAATTTACAACTGCCAGGTTGACGTTTGTCATAAAAGAAAAAAAAACGTCTCGTGGTTGGAAAAATATTTGTTGACCAAATAAATTAATTTAGAACGATTAAAATACAAAATTATTAGTTTGAAGAGAAAAAAATGTAAATTTTAAACACACAAAAATATAAAAAAACAAATGTTATGTTGACGTTTTAAAATTGGCTGAAAATTGTACTCAAGCTGTTCCAGTCTTTTTAGACTTTAATTGGTGTTAATTGGCAGTCTTGGACATGGTGTGGAACATTCTTAATATCAACATTCGTAGAATATTGGTGATGCCAGAATTTGGAATCGAACCCAAAAAATTTTAATTGAGATTGTTTTTTCTGAAAGTTTTACTTCTTTGTTAACTCTATTGTAATATGGAAAAATAAGTTTTTCATTAGGCGTGTTTTTCCTAAGCCTTAAAGGAATTTTTCACAATTTATATTGCAAATGCAACAACTAATAATTCCATTGGTGTTTATCTAAGCGCGTATCCAATACAAAGAAAAACATGCCTAATGCAATTGCTATGAACAAAAATAGAGCATACCTGAGTTAGATTATTAATTCTCAGACATATTTTATCAGAATAGAATTGATGCCGAATTTTTCATCAGAACTGTAGTTTTCTTATAATTTTTTTTCTCGAAATTGTCATTCACAAACTTTTTGTAAGTTATAAAAAGAAGAAATATAAAAGTTTTTTTTTAAATTCAGCCATGTGTGCACACACACTCCGAGTTTCATAACAGATTTAAATATTCACTCTGCTTAAAGACCTCAAAGGATAAGACCTAATTGCAAAGAAAAGAATAGTTAATTATCAAGTATATAAAGTTTCACAGTGCTATGCGAGAATTTCCTCGCGTAGCTAGCACACACACTCCCACAGCAAGAAAAGAGCTATAATAATGTTCAATTCACATCTTCAAGCTAGATTTCGCATTAATCTTCGGCATTTTTCCTTAGTTCTCTTGTGTTCAAACTCACCCAAAAAAAAAAACATGCAATTTTCGTGATTACCATACCAATAACATGCAATGCTTCTGGTTTTTGCAAAAGAAACATTTATGAGTTTCTTGGTGATTGCCACAAGGACGTCAAATAGGGAGAAAAAGGTACATAGTTGGTTAAGAGTCGTAAAGCGTGCAAAGAAACTTTTACATATTCGTGAGTATGTATGGATACGTATAGGTATATTATTCGTTCCTTTAAATTAAAAGAAAAAACTCTCTAATTACACGTCGTCCGTTAGGCGCCGTAAAGGAAACTTCTTCGGGGTGTTATAGACGTAATTAAATTTCAAATCAATGATGATTGAAGCCAGCAGGATATCAATAAATCGATATCTCTATAAATGTATGTACATTCACCAAAATAAATGACAACTCCCCACCGATTGACTTTTGATTGCCACTCTTTGTGAAAGCAATAGGAAATTATAAAGCCTTTTAGGTGCACCCTAGGGGTTGCAACGTCTTCATTGATTTGTTTTGCATTCTATTTTCGTGTCGCAAGTTACTCATTAATGTATACAATAACCTTTCTTTCGTTGTGACAAGATATATAGAATCAAGGTTTTCTATACATTTGTAAGCTGTAAATCTATACACATACAATACATTACATACATATCGTACTTAGATATTACTATCTCTAATAATAAACATCATATTTTCAAATGGTGTTCAGAAACATAATGCAAGTGTTATTGAAAAACATAGGTACCCAGATTATTTGCAGTTGATACGAGCAGGGACAATATTCAAGTTGGTGATCTTCCAGACTAACAAGGACACATTTCGACTTCAGAGGAAGGCATTTGTTAATTTTGTTGCACTACATGTATGTACAAACATTTAAATTCAATATCTATCTTTTAATATTTATGGTGTTCATTTTTATAATACATAATAGGCAGAACATGAAGGACCCCTCTTTTAGCCAGAAGGAAATTCGAGGTAACATTGCTGATAACTTGTCTTTTATCCCAAAGAGCGAACGATAATATTTGCCCTGCTAATATAATTCAAGCACAAGGGATTGTACCAAATTTCAACTTTTTAGCATAAGTGGTTCCTGAGATATAAGTTCTCAAAAATCAGAAAAAACCTAACTCATTGACTGACAGACCATTCAAATTATGGAGCAATTCCCGACATCATAGAATTTTTTTATTTTGCACTACGGTAAGTCTTGTGATGCAAGCAAAGGCAAAATGAAAAACATTCAGGGGGCGTGGTAACCGTCCAGTTCTTCAGAATTGGTGTTAGTTTATGTTGGAAATGTTCTTGAATAAATAGTGTGGTTCCACGTATTGCCAAGAGAATTGAAGAAAATAAAGAAATCCTTTTATAAAAACAATAAGGAATTTATTTGTAATGATTCTAATTATTTGAACAACTTATTGAGACTGGAGAAAAATAATATTTTGTTTACAAAAATATCAAACAAGAAAAACTGTTTAAAACAAAAATATAAATTTAAAGTGTTTAAACACAAAGTGTAAATGTTGATTTCAACAGTTTAATGGAGCACGTCCGATTGATCTATAACGATAAAGTTTGGTAGAGTGGTAGGCCTTAAAGTACATTAAGCTTGACATTTTCTGTATACGGGCGTGGTGTCCACCCACTTTCTCAGAAATATTATTAATAATATAGATCGACTCCAATTGCAGTAGAATGATGAAATTTGGTGGAGTGGTAGGAATTAAAGTACGTAAAAAGATAAAAATATAAAATTTAAGGTTCTTCATTTAGGAGGGGTGGAAGCCACCCACTTTCTGTAAAAGTTTTAATTTCTATAGAAAATTTTCACTTTCAGTATCTTTCAAGATTTTGACATGTCAAACTATTAAAACCTTTGCAAGAAGGAGTGCGATCAGACTAAAAAATAAATTTGCCATAATAAAATGTATGTACCTCTTAATTGGTAGTTGTTTCAATATTATTCTTCTTTAAAAATTTAGTATTAAAACTTCATGAAGTAAGAATTTGGCGTACTTTTAAATGTCACTACTTTTCACGGCTAGCTTGTTACATAGAGTTTTTTTTTTAAAGAAGGAAGGTTTTTGGTGAAAAGTGCTTGGCCAAATCCGTAATTGAATAGAAAGTTGAAAATTGCATTTATTCACTACTTTAAATCTGAACTCCAGAGTTTAAATTAAAAAGTTGACGTATTCTGCAGTTTCTTTGGAATATTGTTGACAACTTTTAGTTTGCATTCCAGTTACTTTAACATTTCAGTGTGAATTTGTTTCTTGATTCATTTTGGATATTCAGAATTATTGGAATAAGACATTTTGCACTCACACCTATTAAATATCAAACTTGAATTCAATGGTGTGTCAAACATGTTAACGAAAATAAATTTATCACAAATGTGCGTTTCAAATTTCCTGCCTTACATATATTTAACTTCAAAATCGAGAATTTAGTGTTAATTTGTGCGACTGGAGTTTTTCCGGATTTCCAATTAATTTTAGAGTTGAAAAGGTCAACTCGATTAAAAAATAATTTCAAGTTGACAAGATGTATAATTTTGAGAGAATAGGATTTGATTATAGCGAGTTTCATTTAAATTTCAAAGAACTCCTCTCAAAATGGAGATTTGATCTTTTAAATGAACATCTGTGTCCAAATTTAATTGTAGTATTGGCGTTGGGTGGCATACCTAAAGCCATCCGCATTGCTTTGTGTTGTTGTAACGCCTAAGGAAAAACCAGCTGATGAACTAAACATATGTTGCCAAACACAAATCTCAAGCTACCCAAAAATTATTATTAATTTGAGGAACAGCTGATTCAAAACTTCATATTTGTATTTAATACAACTGACTTAACAGGGAAAGCTACCTGAATCGTTCGAAAACAAACCCGCTACTAAGGTATCTTGGCTAGCCTATCGGCATTGGACCGAACACGCAATAAAAAACTCCACTAAATTTATAAAATTTAAATTATTAACTTCTTCGTCTATTATTTATTTATTTTTTAGTTTAATTTTTTAGCAGGGATTGGCACAATTTCACAATAAATTAATAACAAAATAGTTTCCATTTGATGTTTGACAGAAAAAAACGTTCTACATGTATGCGTGCATTCAGATCAAATCTGCCTACCCACCAAAGATAATATCTTTCGTCTTGAGATCTGATCTAGATTTGCTCTTTTTGTTGAAATGAAACTCCCAAAATTCAAAAAGATGAAATCTTTTGTCAGAAAGATAAGATCTTTTCTTAAATGAAACTCGCTATTAAATGGTTTAATTGATTATTTGAACTAATATTGCGAGCCTTATTCAAATTTCAAACATCTAGGTAATTGTCAAATTCAAAAGTATGGCCACCTTTTGTGTTTCTGGCTGATTTGTTAATACGAGAATGAACTTGACCTTTTTGAAAAATATTGTATCGCTAATACTTTTGCGGGACTTAGTAGTTTTTTTTAGTTTGTTTTGTTTTCTTACCTGGAATGTCCAAAATATTGCATATCGTATAATATTCCTTCTCGTATCCTCAAATTGTTTATCACGGCCAATTTTTACGATTCTGTACAATAGGTATCCAGATAGCCTCGCTCCCCAGAGACAAACAAAAATTGTTATCATTAGCTGACGGCTGTCATATGACTGAAATCATAAACAACACAAAAAATTGTATAAACACTCCGTCAATATGCCTGTTTCAGATTTGCTAGCTGCCAAAAAAAAATTAAAACAAAATTATTTTACCTAATAAATAACTTTTAACATTATATACATATGTATGTATTTGTACATTCAAAAGTATTTAAAATAATCGTGCTTTTGTTTTGGGCAAGACATTTCCCTCCATTACACTTTTTTTGTTTATTTTTAAGCTCGTATGGAATCGAAAATATATTCTCCTTAAAAACTAATAAACTCAAACAAAACAAGTTCTTGATAAATAGTGTGATTAAAATGATGATTTATCTGCCTACATGCGATGCAGATATTCCATGTGTGGTGTAAATTTTAAAGATAAATCTTCGAAAAAGATAGATAAAATTATCTATAAAAATGTTCCTTTAGTAGATTAACGTATCTAAGTCGAAGGAGAACATTTTATGAATAAGTGCTCCTCCCCACTTAGTATGGAGAAGACTCTTAAAAAAAATAAAGTCCTTAAGAAATAGTTAAATGTGTGGTTTTTTTGTATGTCAAAAAGGGGTAGACAACCTTGAAATTCTCAAGTGGCATTTGGCCAGTTTAATAGAGTAATTCGCTTCAATTTGAAAACAAAAGAAAAAAAAAGAAAAAAATTGCCTTTCATGTTCATGGTCAGGAAGCTACCGACTAGCAGTTCATTGATTTTCGATAACGACGTTCCTACCTTCTATCATTAGGGCACTATAAACAGTGTTGCAAACAAAAAAAAACAGAAAACTTAAAATTGCACACCGTTATAGGTACGAGTACACTGCAACGGATGTGTACTTTTGCAGGTGACGAATAATTAAAGTACTCACCTTGGAAGGCCGGTCGATTTGGCCCAAGTAGAATGTCAAGAGTGCTATAATTATAAAGTTTACTCCACCGGCGAAATCCGTAAGTTTGTCCATGTGAAACGCCGAGTTGATCATAAAAAATATTATTTGCATCGCACCGGTAACTATGGCACTTATTGCAAAATGATCCACATCCAATATGTTGATAGGCATTTTGTTTGCGAAGTATTTAAGAGTTCTCATTCAAATTGAAATAATCTTTAATTTGTTTATTATTATTTAATTTTATTTTTTAATATTGTTCTTCTTCAACTGTAGGTGTTATTGTGTTTTTCTTTCAATGCATTTCCATCCATTTCCCAAAGAAATCAAAAATAACAATCTCTGTTTTGAAAATAATATAAAAATTGAAAGGCGCGTTACAGAAATTATTCATAAGTGCATTATGATACGTGGTGGTGTAGTACTTGGAAAAACTTGAAGAAAATACAATAGAGAATATAATTTATGAGAACAAAGGCGTTTTCTAAAGCCATTGACAGGCGATGAACACACATTTCAAAAGCCCACTAGTAAAAGATAATTTTTCAAAAGAAAAAATCAACGAGAAAAGAAAATTGATGTATAAATAGAGTTACGACGACGACGGACGGTCGACGATGTTTATTTTTTTTTTTTCATTTTCTTTCTTTTTGTCATATTCATATGCATGTTTGTATTGTAGCTGAAACATACAAAAAAATTGATACCTACATGTGCATATAGGCAACAGTTAGATACTGTTAAATGTCAGAACGTCAGAAAAGTTTCAGGTTTGATACTTGTGTGTGAGGTATTTTGATGTTCAATGGTTCTTTGGTGATAAGCGCATCGTTTATGTTGACTTTAGTGAGAGGAAATGTATATACATACATATGTAGGTACATAACAAGAATCTGATAACTATAAGGGCATTAATAGGAATAGATGATTCACAATTCCAATTCAATACTGTTAACTGATGAAAAATTGGCGCAAAATTTTAAACAGTCTGAGAATTAGCATTATACCTAATACTACATTTTTCTAAAATATTCTATTTTTTAACTAGCACCATACTAAACCTATTTTCTTGTAAACCTATTAATAAAAAACGCTTATTCAACCTTTATTCTATGACATGACCTTACAAAACTATAGAATAAGAGTTAATAAGTCTTGCCTTAAAATTGCTTATTAATAAAAACAGAATGTTTGTGGAGTAGTAAAGTTAAGAAAATCTACTACAATAATGTCGAGTTACAATAACTATTTCATATCGATTTCAGATCGATTTTTTGTTGTTTCAAGGAACTTGCAAAAATAGTGTCCGTATAAAGTCTATGAAATCTTGCTAAAAAATAAGATCTGATTTGACAGATTTTGTTTAGAAATAATCCGATTGTGTTCAGAAAAAAACCAATATTTTGTTATTAGGAATTCGACAAAAGTAAGTTTTGTGATTTTAAGGATAGTCACAACCCCTTGAGTTCACGAATAATTAAAAAAAAGGAAACTCCCTGTTTTTTGATTCTTATGTGGGTGCAGTCAATCGCGCCAATAACGTTTGGAAATCCATGTAAGGTTCTGAAATGTTTGTATTGTTGATATTTGTTCAGAAATTGTGTGGAGGCACTTTTATAAACTGCCTTGCTTTTTTTTTTGCAGAAATGATGGTTAATGTAGGCTAGCTAAAGCCAACACAATCGGCTTGAAACTTATTTATTTTTAGTAATGTTATTTAAGATGTATGAATAGACAAAGTCAATAATCGTAGCTCATCACCTGGGATATTCTCCTTTGATCATCTTCAACCATCGCTATGAGTAGGTTAAGTATAGATATTACTGTTGTTTAACAAAGTTGAGCAAGGAAAAGTAATGTAATATGAATTGGCTTGAAATTAAAAAAAAATTGGGTCGCTATTTTAGGAATAAGTCTGAGATCAATAAAAAATTGCCAAAGTGGGTTACAACACGTCCAGAAAATTGCTGAATTGAAATCTCAATCCTTGCCCGAACTTATTTAAGAAGTTGGTTCGTCCTGCTACGCAACCAATTTTTGTGGACTCTGTTCAACGACCCCAAGAAACATAAAATAATTTTAATAAGAACACTGACTTTTGAAGGCATTTGAAAAAAATATTCCTCATTTTATCTAAACAAAAGTAACGAGACATTTATTTTGTTAACATGAAAAGTCCTTAAAATCACAAATAAGAATTCTAGGTTCAAAAAGTTGACAGTAACGAAAAGTGTGTTTTTTTTGTATCTCTACAAGAGTTTGAGCCGTTTGAATAATTTTGTTTTTTTTCGCTCTAAGAATAGTGGCTTAAAAGAAAAATAGGGTCACACGTAATTGCCCTTATTGTTCGATCATATGGTGCTTACTATACACGATTCTTAGTTGATATAATTAGAAATACCTTTTTTACTTGATTTTGTATATACAAAAATCTTAGTATGATAATTTTAAATATTTAACAATATAAATTTAACCCCATATTTTCAACAAAAGAAAATATGTTCACCCGTTTCCGAATTATTGAATTTCCAAAAAACAAGCGTCAACTATATTTACATATTTACAATAGTACGCAGAAATTTTTTTTATCAAAATCGTTAAACCCTTTTGTGAGATAGTTAAGCCTTTTTTTATAATGATTGTTAAAAAATATTCCCAAAAAAAATTTTAGAAAATCACCAAAGACTATAGACCCACCTTCATATAGATAGACGGAATTGTGAGATGCAAAACTTGCCCTATAGTACATATGATCGCAGATATAATTAACTTATTTGCTGCGACAGATCGTGAAAACCTAGAAGTGGTTTACCATGTGTGTGCGGGTTGCTAGTCAACAGTAATGGAATGATATTCAAAATGCTAAGGCGAGAAATACTTTTTCGAGACAAGAGCGATACTCTGGAACAATGGCAACTAATTCCCAAAATCTACCGTTATGTTGTAGATGAAATATGCCTTTTGATTCCATCTCAAGACTTCTGAGAGGATAGTGCACTGCACTAATCATTATGCTAAGGGTTTTTTTTTAAGTAGGTATTTATTATATAATATGTACATACATATGTGATTTTGTTGAAAAAAATTGAAACGCAGTGTTATCGCTGTCAAAAATCAAGTACGTAACCGTCTTTAAATGAGCTGACTCTAAAATTCAGATTTCTCATGTATTTTGAATCACCAACAAATAATGATCTATACATAACTAAAATTAAAATTCGTCATTCCGTTTATGACAAATAGGCCAACCGACGATGGTAGACTAAAACCAAAGTTCAGAATTTTTAACATTTCCGTCAGACGTGTTAGCCCTGCTTATAAAGGGGTTGGTTACAAAATCACGTAAAAAAACTGATTTTCATAATCTCAAAATTCCAAAAAATAATTTAACTAAAATCTCGCAGTTTTAAAAACCCGCACTCAAATCTTGAAAATTAAAATCTCGCACTAGTTTTGATTACAAGAACGAGATGATAAGAAATTTTAAATAAATTAAGAAATGGGTTATTTTTATCAATGTTTCACATGTTTCACATATATGAAGAATGTATAGGTGCATACTAGCAAACTTCGGTGTACCTGCATACTGAGGTAGTTATTACGAAATTATAATATTCGGGCTTTCAGTTGGAAATTACGAGATTTTTGGGTGCAAGAAGTAAATGCGAGGTTTTAAAAGGACGAATTTATGAAAACGAAATTAATAATTTCTAAATTTCATTTTTCAAGATTAAGAAAAAAACTAAATGACGTTTTTTCGTGATTTGAATTTGCGGGATTTCTTAATTTTCAAAATTTTGAATAATGCTCACAAAAGTACCAAGATTAATAATATAAAAATTTAAAAAAAAGCTAGTACAAAAGACATATTCAAATTGGGAAGATTGAGCCTGACAACCTGCAGTTTGTTGGCAAGAGAAACACAGAAGGGGAAGAAACTCGGGAGACACGAAGAAAATATAAGCATCGGTACCCTTATTTTCATTTCTTGTTGTTTCAATGTATTTGGAGGTATCTCACTGTTTCTAATGTAAGCACGACGAAACTCACGAGTCCGAATTCAATCTTCCCAATCCAAACAGGGTCAAATAAAAACAATTGCTATGATTTAAAATAGAATGCCGATACATACATATGTACATCAGTACGTATGGGTATACGGAGAGTACATATATAAATTCTGAACCTGAAACATTAAGGGTATTCATGCAACGAGATAATTTTCCGCTTTGCAGAAAGACAAAATTTTCCGCCAGACGCTTGCATAAGCTCCCCTTGTGGGAAATAATCAGATGTTCATTGAAATAAATTTATGAGGTTTATTTATTCTCTTTCTACAACAAATTCGTGAAACAATTTTATCTGATTTGTAGAATATTTTTCCCATACAAACTTTGACAGTTAATTTCTGAGGTTTATCTGGGTTTTCCGTCGTTGCATAAATACCCTTATTATGAAAAAGGTTCTTATACCACAAAGTAGATTTTTTCAGTTGAAAACTTGAAAAAAATCCATAATAGTCATCGAATGAAGTTACATATATTTTATTAGTTTTTTCATGTTAATTTATTAAATTTCAAATAATTATTGCAAATGGAATTAAATTTGTATCTATAATAATGTTTCATTGAATTCGAGTTAAATTTGTTCTGAAAGATCCTTTCCTTAAACAAAAGTTAACTCTATTTCCCCACACTGCCTGTCTGAATTCGTAATAGCTCAATTTGTTTCTTATTATCTGCCAAAAACAAAATAATCTACCAGAGACTCATAAGATCCATAAACTAATAAGCTAAACTGTTTATGATATGAACGCGTCCATTATATCTTTATCTCTAGCTAAATGTCACAAACATAAACTTAATTAATGTGCTTGCAGCTTAAGTGATCACACACCCAAACTAAAGTAAAAGAGCCGCATTCCCTCTTTTATACTTGAAAAAAAAAAACCACGAGCAGTAATCAGATTAAAGTTGTAAGAGTATAAGTGCATGTTGACAAAAAAAAACACTTGTTGAAACCATTGACACAGCACTTGCTTTACCAATTGGCCTTACAACGAGTTTGATTGGTAATAAATATAGATTCTCATTCCACCCTTTAGAATATGAGTATAGTAAAAGTATCATGGCAACACCACCCTCAATGACGAGGTTTTAGCCCTTTTCACGTCGTCGTCGCACCGCAATTTTCTGCATAAATAATAAATTTCACATTACCATTTTCAACATCCTGCCATAAGGCACAAAGTCACACGAAATCCGAGTCCTCAAAAGAAAACTACACCAAAGTGACGCAAAAGCGACACATCGCAAAAAAGTAAAGAAAAACAAAAGAGAAAATTAAAATGAGACAGTTCACTATGGCGTATGTGAAACCTTAAAATCACACATTAATATATGTATGCAGCTGTACAAGAGTATATTGCACTACCTACGTCTATCATCATAGATGTCCTTCTTTGTTGTTAGTTTTCACCTCCTTGAAAGTAATTAAAATGACAGTTCGCTTTCGAGTAAACAACAACATCCTAGCATCAACACAGAGTACGAGTATTCATAGAGGACTCACATCTTCCCAACTCGACATTTCACTTCTGGAGAAGAGATAAAAAAGGTATAAGAGCGACAAAAAGTGCGGGCATTCAAACAAATATTTTTGCTCTTGTCTATGTATCCTTGAAATGTGATGTGTACCCATAGAAGGTTACATGAAATGAAAGCATCAAACATGTACATGTACACACATCCAAATGTGCACGACGACGACCGACGACGCACGGCTGGAAAGCCGGGAGGTTGTATGTTGTGATGGGGTTCTCTTACTCACATTTGTATGTGTGTTGTTTTTTTTTTTCAAAACATCTTCAAGGCAAGAAATACAGCCATCGGGGTCGGTCCAGAACCAGACCCAGAAGAGCTAAGCTCTGATGACTCTTTTTCTAGTTCTGATTTTTTTTCATTTGAAGCAGTTTTTTTCGGTTTGTTTTGCTTTCCATGAAAGTATATGCACTTTCTTATTGTAAAGATTGTAAGATTACACGAGCATCGCAGTAATTATTTGGTTTTTCGTTTTTTTTTGTCATATTTTTCTATGTTTATCCGTTTTATATCATTGGTATCGCTGCTGGTCTAGGATATGATGCATGTACTTTTATTTTTATTTAAAATTTTTGTTTGCACATAATATTTGAGATGTGCTATTCACTTTTACTTTTGTTTCATAACCTTGTTCATCTGAGTTAATAGATACAACTACAACACCACTTACAGAAAAACTTATAGAAGAACAAACTATAGATAAGGATATCCCAAGGATATTTCACTTTAGGTATAAATTCTTTTCTATAGACACACACTTCCTGGTTGAGAATATAAATTTTTAAATTGGCAACCTAATCTTTATCGAAATTATCTCCAAAATGCGAGTACAACAAAAAGCACAATTAAGATTTGTTGAAATTAATTTACATGAATAGATACATAATTTTTTTAAGGATTGGGTGCAGAACAGACTGCGACCACATTTAATAAGTGACACTAAGTTGCAAACTTATTAGGGACGTTCATTATTAAACCTTCTGGACAAGACCGTTTCTTTTCGATATGTTAAGCGCACGGAGCCTGAGAACGAACTGAGTTAATGCGAGTGGGAGATTTTCCGACAGAGGTGTTTCAGTAGCTTTTGCTCCATGATTTTTGAGTTCTGCGCGGAGTGTGCCCAGAGAGTCTAATATAGAGGGACAATAACAAGCATGGTATTGGTACATGTATGTGATATGTATGTGCATTTGGTATTTTGTGTTCCGCGTTACAAAAGTTTTCAGTTTTTTTTTGTTGTGTGTTTGTCAGATAGAATGCATTTTTTGTTTTGATAAACAACATTGACCATCAAATTAATTTGAAAGGATACCTACTAAGGTATACATATATGCACATATCTGCCATGAACTTATGTATACGAGAAAAGCATTGTAGTTTTACAACAATATACTTACGAAAATAGAGGAGGAATAGCTTGGGGTGTTGTAGAACATAAACATTACAAATAAAATGGAAATATGCAAAAAAAAACTTCTTAATGTGACAGATTTACTTTTACTTTTACATTGAAATTTTTAATTTAAAAATACAATATGTTCAAGGATACGAAAGAACAGAAAGGTAGGTAGGTATTTTTTTAGACATATGTATATATATACGCACATGTACACAATATATTAAAATATTAGTTTGTACCTAACAAAACATAATCTCGGTACATGTAGGTATGTTTAATATGTTGACATCTTATTATTAAAATAGCTACGTACTTACTACATTTGGGTGGACATGTTATCTTAATACCAAATGTATAAGGATTGAAGATTAAATATTACAGATTGCATGGTATGCAAAAATTCTATAAATATGATATTTCGGGACCTTTTACTCTACTAGTGTCAATGCTTTAAACATTTATCTATTTTTGTTATTATTAAATTACATATAATTGTAACGGTTTCCACCCAATATCTGATTTGTCACTTTCTTTTTGCATAAGGTTTTTTATTAGTTTATTGATTTTTTTTAATAAATTTGTATTTATGTTTAGTCATCACTAAACATAACCACTTACCTTCTCATTCAATAGAATTCGCTAAGCTATCACTCAGCGTTGAAATACTAATAAAATTAATAAACATCTATATTTAACTTTGCGTTGCATATTCATAAAACATTTTCCGACCCATTTTAGTTGTAAATAATGCCCTTGTGTCAAATAAAGTACCAAAAAGAGAAATGTATATAACGTTTCGATAACACGAAGCAACACTGTTTAACTATAAAACAAAATCAAAACTTTGGCTGTTCATTGAATTATTTATGTGATGTGGACGTAACTACATTCCTATACTTATAATAAAAACAATAAAACAATATTGCATTCTTTAATGTCATGCCAAAATGACTATACTAAAATGTACTTATGTAGCCTCTATTAAGCATTTAAAAGCATTTTGATTAAAATGCATGTAATTAACTTTTACATAACTGAACGCTTCCTCATTTAGAGACAATTGCAACTTTACGCAGTCTCAAAAATTCGTTTATAAGTAAGGATGTGATTGTTTAATATAAATATAAAACCCCAAAAAATGCAATTTTGCAATCAATCAAATAGAGCATAAGACTTATAAAAATAAATATTTATGGATATGTATATAAAGCTAGAATTAGATGGTCAACACATAATCATTGAACACATTAACTCTCTAACGCAAAAATAACGTCAAAATCTATTCTAATTGTGTCACGTCTTGTGATTGTCAACGAAAAATGTTGCCAATGTGTTGATAAGAATGTTAACCCCTCTGCGATGGAACCAATTTCCGATCAAGGTTTATGGCGTGGTGACAAATGGACAAAACGTTTTTTGATAATGTCAGAGAGTCAACGCAGTAACATATTACGTTGACCGTGTACTTCTAGCTTAATCGATTTTATATTTGTAATTGAATAAAAATTTGATAAACATACATTTTTCAAAAAGAACTATATTCACAATAATAGCCATCAAATTTGGGTATGAATTTGGGTATTCCTTTTCAAGAATACTATCTAATTTTTATAGGCCACTTATTATGAAAGTGCAAGCACTTTTACTTTGGACCTTTCTTCCACCATTCATGCGGTGGGGGTTATTTATTTTCATAAAACATATAAAGTGTGGACCACCACTTAAAGTGGATACCAGAAATATATTCTACCATTTACTTTTAAAATCAAGTAATGTTTAAGAATAATTTTGGAAAAAAAAAACAGACGATTTATAAGTTTGTACATGTATATTGCAAGAGTTCTTAAGCATACTGCAAAAATATATTAAAATAAAAAGTTTTAAACTAAAAATAAATTTTTTGAAGTTGTGTATTGTAAATGCAAGCAAATATGAGGTAATCAAACTAAAATGTGAGATACACAAGATTTCAAGCATTTAACAATTTAAATTTAAGAACTTAAAAAAAATCCACTCGTTTCCGAAATATTGAATGTTCATAAAAAAAATCCGATTTAAAAACAAAAATTTTTGAGATAATTAAGGTTTTTAATAACGGGAGTTTGAAAGAAAAATTATTTTTGGGGCTAAGAAAAATTTAAAGACTAAAATTCCACTTCATTGAAAACTCCTTTCCATTAATGTACGTACTTGCTTAAGAAAAATGGGCTGAGCTTTCATTTAGGGGAGCACGAATTTTAATACACGAATACTTTTGCAGGTAATATATACATATATCACAATTTTAAGATAAAGAAACTCTTATTTCTATTTTTAAATAATTATAATTTAATTTTTTCACAAAAAATGAATGCAATTTATGATTGCATGTGGATTTTTTTAGGACTTTTTAAAAAGAAATCTTTAAATCCAATAAAAACTTTGCATACACCCAACTTATACCCGTCCTAAATCCTATATTGGCCAAGTAGGGGGGGTTTAATTGCAAAATTACTTCACACAACCACAAGTTGCTTTTTATCATTAAAATTTCCCCAATAATAGTACCAAAAAAAACTAGTATCATAACACTAACCGTAGGGAAGTTTAGTTGTTCGCTGCCCTGGATTTTTTATATCGTTTTGAAAACTTTAAAAATATGTTAGAAACAGAAAAACAAATATTTTCACATTAAAACTATTTTTTGTATTACTTACAACGATAAGTATACCGAATAAAAGTACCCGTGTGTTAAAATTTATAATATTTTAAAGAAAAATGAGAAAAACTGAACAAAAATTAATCACATTTACCAGTGTTTCCTCGGCGTAATACTGTAAAGCTATTCTATAGAAGGGATCGTTAGGGTTTCTCGTAGCTCAGTCGCCAGTGTAACGTTTGCTCGCAGATTTTCTAGGAAATTTTAGTATCTCTCTTTCGCAAACGTTTGTTCGCAGCACTTTATCACTGATTTATTGGTTGCGAAATTGGCGGCCAGATAGCAATACTTTTAGCAGTACTATTATAAAAGTACTTTTTGACTTACATATGCATTCGAATCTGCATTGAGTGTATCAGACAAGTAATTTTTTTGGTGTTTGAATGGCAGTGTGTGTTGGACGAGAATTTTTTTGTTGGTACATGTGGAGTGTCATAGAATATTGTAGGTACCTACATGAATTGTGAGTAATTTTTGTTTTTGATGGTTTGTTTTTTTATATTCTATTATTATTTTTTGGTTCGGTTTAATGATTAGATTAGTGCATATTGTGTGCATTCCACGCGGATATATTTTTTGTTCGTTTTCTTAATTCTCGTACATTAGTGTAGGTATATTATATATATTATTGTGTGTATTAGACGATGAATCTTTCGGGTGGTTGTTGTTTATTTTTACAAATTATTCTGGCCTCAACAAATGGTACAGCGATTATGAATACGCTTGTAAAGCTAAATACAATGCTTCTTTAAATCCAACAAAAATTTGAATCCAAAAAAAACTTTGCATACACCCAAACTGGACCGCACCCCAAATCCTATAATTGGCACAGGCAGGGGATTGCAGGGGGGCAACATGCCCCCCTTACGCGACGAACTTTTTATACCCAATAAACTTTATACCTATACCTATGTATATACATACATATATGTATCGCTAAAAATTCTCTTTGAGCTGTATGACAAAAATACACATAAGGTAATTCTTAGGATTTGTGCCAGAACGACCATAGACATTGAAATTAATTTTATGTTTTAATCATTTTTTCTTAGTTCAAAAGGACTACAAATTTACAAATAGGTCAAAACCAATACCCACCCATTTCCAACAAACCAATAACCCCCAACGACCATAGATAATGCAATCAATCATATCTCCTTACAAGTTTTTTTTTGTGCTTAAAAGAACCATTTGCAAATTGCTTAAAATGATTATATCTACTCACTTCCAACAAACCACTCCACCAACCAACTTTTAAAAGGAAAACCATTCGCAATTACGTGCCTAACCCGTGTGTACGATTGTATTAAAAAGGTAGTACTTTCGCAGTCAAAGGTTACTCCGGGCAAACAAGAGAAAAGATTGGGTTACATAGGCAACTGTGCTGCGAGAAAACGTTTTCCGAGAAAACATGTGCGGTGAAACGTGATGCGAGAAATCGTTTTGCATTCAACCGTACACAAACCCTTTGAATGATAGCCATAGGCTAGAATGTCCCCGTTAAAAAAGTCAGTCAAAAAAAAATATGTAATCCAATTCCAAGCCCCATTCTGTGCAGCACTTAAGACTGGAAGTAACTTTGAAGTCTTGTTCCACTCCGAATATGTAACATATGATTTTGACACATGAATGTTACAAACGCGTCCGGACGACGACCAAATTTCTCAAAAGCATCACCTTTTTTAGGAAAACCGATGCAGTGTGAAATTTGTTGATTGAAAAATAAAAAATTCATGGATCTTAAGCTTGCGTAATATGGCTTTAGCTTACCGAATCGGACGTCTAACGTGCGGTTCAGAATCTCGATTTATCCCGATTCCTACGTCATTTCACCTTATTCGTAAATGTTCTAGGTAAATGATGTTGAAAAATAGTACCCTCTAACTTATCAACAATTAATAAACCCTTACCAACAGCAACAATAATCAGCCACCCCCATCAGGTTCAAAACCCAAATCCAGCTCTAAGCTTACTCGAGAGGCTGTTCGTCAAAATGTTAAAGGTTACATGCTGAGTCGGTTTTTCGACTATGTGAAAAACTATGACAAAGTTCTCGAAAAAAACTTCCCGTCAGCTGTAAATGTGTATCGCATATTTTTTGATGGCATGAAGGAATTCTTTTCGGACATGAAAAGATACCTTAAGATATCGCGCATTGCCAATGACTCTCCTAAAGGACCTAAGGCTCTCAATCGAAAGGAACTTGAGTTGTATATGCAGATGCCCAGGGACATGATCAAAGTGGCACCCGCTATAGTTTTATCTTCCCTGCCAATGGTTGGTTATGTAGCTTTTCCTCTTGCGTGAGTACATTTCCAGTGCGTTTTTTTTTTTACTAGAAATATAATAATTTTGTCATCCAAGTTATATGTACCCGCGGACATTTTTGAGCTCTCATTTCTGGACACTACAACAAAAGTCTGAATTCCAACAGGTAGCTCTCGCAGAAAGACTTGGTAATAATCGGGCAGTTTTGCGATGCCTGCAGGCACTCTTAAAAAGCGCCAAGAGTAACGACCAATATGAAGAAATAGAAAATATTCTTGGACTAGTTGGAAGTGGTTTCCATCCTTCTGTGGAACAGCTCTTGAAAGCCAAACAGGTTTTTGCAAAGGCCCCGTATAACTTTAATTCTCTCAGCTCCAGACATATCGTAAGTAATGCCAAACAGTTAGGTATTTGTTGTTTTAATGAGTCTGTTTTAGAAACTGCTGGCATTGATGTACGGCTTGCCTGGTGGGTTGTTTAGACGCCATCGAATGGCTGAACTTGCTTTTATCATTCACTTCATGGACCTGGCGATCACCCGTGAGGGTGATGTACATAATATGCCGCAGGATTCAATTCGATATGCCTGTTTTATCAGGGGTTTGAATCCAAGTAATCTAAGCAACGAGGAGATGATTGAATGGCTAAGAAATTGGGTAAAGGTGTCAATGGCGTTAAAGGAAGAACACATGAGTTTGTTCTTGCATCTGCCCATATTCTTGGGCTACAACCATCCTAATAATTGGCAGTTAATTTATGGAAAGCAATAGGCAATGACGTAGGTAATAATGTTGTATACATAATTTATATTATTACCATTCAAACAAAAATTGTTGAATCATAAAGTGCCTTTGTATTAAATAAAACTTGTACTTTTCAATCACATGAAAATATAGCTTCTCTACAAATCGAGATCGACAAGGAACTTAAGAAGCTATACAAAATTATGGAAACTTATTTATTGATATAGACTATGAAAGTTACGGACGTAATTAAATAAATAATACATTACAAAAATTAATGGTTGTTAATGTGTTGTTTCTTTCATTCTTGTTCTATCTGCTAAGCACACCTTATTAATTGTTTATCAGTTGGTTGTGAGTTTTATCTTTGTAATAATAATTTGTTATTTTTGGTTTGCTATACCAGCAGAATAACTTTTTTGCCAAGAATATAGGTATATATTATATTTGTTTGGATTTGGAGAATTTTTAATTTTTTTTCCTCGTTGGCTTTATTGGTCGTAATGGTGATTAAATGAAAGCAATTTTCATTTTATTTTCCCAACGTTTCGACGGTGGTTGCCGTCTTCTTCAGGGGTGTCTTTATTTACAAAATTAAAAAGAGAATTAATGTTGATACAAGTAAACGAACAAAATATGACTTACATAACTTTAAATTTTAAGACTTTTAATATACATAACAATAATTTGTTTGAAACAAATAACAAAAAAAAAAAAAAAACAGATTGAAAACAGATTTTGAACACTTCTGGTTTGAAGATTAGTCTACGTTTATTATTGTCAGAAACTAATGAACAGTATATATTATATTTGTTCAACCTTAGCCAGTTCATGTTTTTTTGAAATGTGAGCTTAAAATCTGTGGAGCGGTTTTTGAGAAAAAAAAATTTGTTTTAACTTTTTGAAAACATTTTTCAAAAAAAACTTCCAAAAACGCCAATTCATAGGTATTCAGCAAATATATATAACTATTATTTTTGCATAAAAATAAATAGGCCGTTATCAAAATTTTGTTGAATGATTTTAAAAATACAAAAAAATATTAATTAAAAATATTGGTACGCAGTATAAATTTGGCAACCTAAACCTATACATACATGTGTGTGAAATTTCGAAAGAATCGGTTAAACATTTATGAGATAGTTGAAAGCAAAAAAAAACGGTCCTATGGAAAGTACCGTTTTTAGAAATTTTTTAATTTTTTTTTCAACCATATGATCCGTCGTACCCACAAAGCTGCACTGATTTGTTTTTAAATCAAAATCGTTAGAGCCGTTTCCGAGAAAAATAAACTTCCACGTAATGGTTATATGGCAGGTACCGTTATTTTCTTAGCTAAAAAAATGTCAATTTCACCTCTGTACAATACCTTAAAAAATCGATGTACCAAGTTTGAAGCAATTCGGCCCACCCGTTTGGGCTATAGGTGTCTTTACATACATTCAGGCGGACAGACCATCTTTTTTCGTCTTCGCTATCATCGTAATGTCATTTTTGATTGTTTTCTCAAAACTTTTTTTTTCGACGAATGCATCGCAAGTAAAAAATGATCTGTTCAGTAAATTTGATGGAGCGATTTAGAAAAATAAATATTTTATTTTGTAAACCAAAATTGGAATAGATCCTAGTTGAAGGTATTTAAAAAAAGAAAAATATAGAATTTGAGAATCATATTCAAAGAAAACGCAAACAATATTTACATATTATTTTTGTTTTTGTGGACTGTTTGGATTAAAGCCAATTGAAATATTTTGTGACCTATAGTCCAAAATGCGTTTCGCCCGGGCACGATAGTTGGGCTCATCAGTTAGATGCTATCGTACCTTTCTAAGACGCAATATTTTTGGTCGATGTCTACCGACTTTGAATTTTAGAATCGAAAAATTAAAACATTTTTTTTATAATGAGTGCACACTTAAGGGGATTTTCGTTACCCTTATTATGTCAAGACATTTAAGTGTATTTAGATCTTATTCCACAGTCCCATTAATTTTTGAATGTAGTACACATCAACTTGTTGCAACTGCAGTACAGTAATCTATCGATAATGTGAATTCCTCTAAAATCTCGTTTCGTCTTTTGAACCTACAGCAAAGGAAAAAGAAAAACTACATTAATGTGAATTTTTCTAAAATCCGAAATCCACTTGTTTTAATTAGTTTACATTATTGAAGGACTACTGTATAATAATAACATTGTCTAAGTCACTAAAAACAATGGTCAAATTTCTAAGGAGAAGCTTTGCAAATCAAGTCTCATTTTAAGCAAATGGACGAATTCGGTCAATATTGAAAATTGAAGTACGCACCACCTTTAAAACTTGAACAAATATACTTGCTTTTGGGCAAGAAAATAAATGAACTGCGTTTTGGTAGTTTGTATCGCGGCTACTTTTATGTTTGTATTTAGGGACAGTTTATACGTATTTAAATTTTTTGTAATTGAAAGTCATTTAATTCCATCTCCAACAATTCGTGTTTCTAGTAAAGATATACATACATATGTGTATATAATTTTGACTTCGAATTTTTTTCTTAAATAAAACAGTATTAGCCCCAACCTAAATTAGGGCTTCTAACTTAAACTTTACATTTGTTTACCTTGCAAACCAAATGTTTCTCTTTGGATATTTGTTATATTCAAAAAACTTCGACCAAGCAATCATTTGACACCAACTTCTGTACCAAGCTGTTCACCCTGGGCCCAGGCTCCATAGAAAAATGGGCCATGTCCTTTTGCAATTACTAAATTTTCATCTTTTTACCGATCACAATAAAAACCAAAATGTCGAGTTTTTTAAAATTTATTTTTAAGGCTTTACAAAAAAGGGTGACAAACAAATTGCGGTTTACTTCTTGCCTGCAGCCTTCTTTTCTGCCTTTGCTTTGAGGATTTTCTCGCGTCTGTCCTTCTTCAAAACACGTGTGGTTCCGTCGCTCTTCGTCCTCTTCTTAAGAGTATTGAAAGCAACAGTCAGAAGCTTATTCCTCTGGCGCTTAGCATACCTCAGCTTGAAACGATCAAAGTCATTCAGTCGGGTGCGCTGCAAAATAAAAGACCAATACATTACTAAAAGGAATCATCATAAATGAATACAAAATGAATTAAAGTAATTTTTTTCAGTAAGAACGATGATTAGCTTCATATATGTATCAGCCGGCATTTCCTATCAAGAACGTATTCATCACAGAGATTAAAATTACTCTCAGAACTGATTTGAACTGAAAACATACCTTGCAAATGTTTTGTGATTTAATAGACCAAGGTGTCTGCTTCCATTTGGCCTTCAAGTCATTGTCCACCCAAGCTTTGCGTACAATCCTGGTTGGGGCTGTGAACGGGAACTTGATGCGGTATTTGGTCAAGTGAAGGTTGTTCAGCCTGTATTCTTGACGTGGTACACCAGTTAAGGGTCCATCAATAAGTACCTATGAAAGAAGAAATAGAGAAACAACAATTAGATGCGAATTTGACCGAGGAAAACTCAACTAGAAAATGAATTAAGAGTAAACAATCAGAATTTAAGTTTTGTTAGCTTCATATATGTATCAGTCGGCAATTCCTATCAAGAAAACGTATTCATCATAAAGATGTTTCTTTCTATTTGTGTTAAGCGCTAAGATACAATTAATTAAAGAAAAATAAATGTCTTACCCTATTTTGATCGATTACATCGACAATGGTAATGAGGCGTCCTTTCAAGGGACCCGCTGAGCACTTGGCAATTCGGCCTGTCTGTACGAATCTTTGGAAAGGCTGCAAAAGAAACGACAATTTTTAATTAGAAATTCAAAATTAATTTACACTTTTAGTGGAAAATTCATATTAAAAGCACAATTCCTCATTCCATATGTACAAACACCACGCGTAATACAAATCGACAAAATGTCAAACTCTGCAAATGGTAGTTTTATTTTTTATTGAGGAATTCTTGTCTTGCTTAAATTAAATTTTTTTAAGATGTAGAAAAATTATAGTATGAATTTTTTAACCTTTTAAATGAATTTTCAACTTTATTTGATGATAATTAAGAAAAGAGGAAAAAATTATAACTTTTCCTTACCATGGCTTACCGGAAAGAAAGAATTGTGGTTGGGTGAGTGACAGTTAACTTGGTGGGAAAGATGGCGGATACTGCTAGAATTTGGGACAATGTGGAGGATATGAGAGGTGTTCGGGAATACACCTTAGAAAGTGTCACGAAAATTTTGAACTGACAGCTACACTTGATTTTTAATCCTAATTTTTGTGTTTCAACTATACAAATTTACAACAGCCAAGAGGCGTGCAACTCTATTATAGACAAAGCAGGCAATTACAATATAGCCGCTCTTAATACCATATTATTATATTAAATATATCAATAAATTCAATTCAATTCAAATTCTTTTGTATTTCAATTAAATTCGATTAAAATGATGATTTTACTACACTGTTGATATTTGATGTATGTACTTTTTTCAAAAATATCTCAACTAGTCTCTATTCAAATAAATTTAGAAAACTTCCCCCAATCACAACAATAGGAGATAACATCATTTGGTTTTTGGAGTGGTTAACTTCGACAAAATTGGAAATTCCGTGTGAAAATTTGGGCGATTCCATATATTGAAATCAAAAAGGTATACTTCATTATTGGAACTACTTAGGTCTGACCCAGACTTTTTGAAGAAATTACCAAGAAATTGTCAGGAGGGAGCTCTCTTCTGCACAAAACTACCAAACTTAAAAGTCTGGAACATAATTGGCAAACATTTGTTCCAAATTTGTGCCACATAGGCAGAGTGTGGATCATAAACTAATAACATAATGACCCGAAACCTCTGCTGTCTTTTGACATTATTTTGTCTACAAGCTGAACCACGCACACAAGTAACTTTTTCGTTCATCTTCCAATAGACACATTGATAAGAACGCACACAAGCGAATCTTTTCTGTTCATCTTCCTATAGACACATAGTTAAACACAGCCCTAGTAATTTGTTTTTGTTTTGTTTTTCGATTTCCCATCTATTCATGGATAGAGCGACAAAGGTACAAATACAACAATGTAAACAAATGGGTTTTTGGGTTTCAATCTTATTATATTATGGGTTAGTGTGGTGTGGATCAGGCCCTATTTAAGATATGTTTTTAATGCATATATTTTAAGGGTCTTACAACCCTAGAAACACCTACTTGGACACCTACATATATTTGATCTATGGCTCCAGCAGTTTTAACTCACCGATTTCGGAAGATTATATCTGAGGTTCAGCGATGGTTGAAGCAAGCATTTGGCTGTTATTACTTACTTATTACTTACCTATGAACCATCATTGAACGACAATTAATCCATCGGAATATAAAAATATATGCGTCCTAATACTAGGCGTGCACATGCAATTTTTCCGAAACGAGATAGTTTAATCACTAGTTGAACGATAAGCAACTTAAAAATCAATCAACGAGATAAGCCACACACACAGACAATATTTTGATTTAATGTGCGCGCAGTTACATAGTTCGGTGTGATACAAACTGAACTTTATTTGGGGCGATCGTTCGATTTGTGCCAAAACACAAACTTTGAAGTTGCTCGAATTGTGGACTGAATAGTTTTTGCATGTGCGCGCACTCTCATATTAAGCCCATGGTATTCACTTTAGCAACAAACCTGTTGCAAACTGAAAGTTGCATGTGCGCGCCTAGCCTAACTGTTTACTGTGTATTTCTTCACAATTTTGCATTCAATGTTCTTCATATAACATTCTGTCAATCTTATTGGAGCTCACACTTGCGGAATCGCAAAAAGGTATGTGTGCCCGATCTTTTGTGTACAAAAAGAAAACTCATGTTACGGAATTTGACCCCATCTTTTAAAATAACCGAACTTGCCCTATGAATATGTCCCAAAACATTTACACTCTACAATACAAAATGTTGCCTGTATCCGGTTTGGTTGTAGCATAAGCTAAATGTTCACCATTTTGAATATACTGTCAAAACTACTAGAAATTATTGCAAGTTGGAATGGTGTTGGTGGCTCTGTATATAAAATCGTATTTACTGTTTTAGATATGTATATAAGGTGTCTATTTTTTTCGTGAAATATTTTGTGATTCATTTTATTTATTTATTATTATTAAACATTATTACAATTATCTTCCTTCAGAAGAAAAAGTCAAGAACAAATTCAATAACGAAAAAAAAATGTTTCCCATTGACAATGCTACGTCATCGTCAAGGACAATCTTTATCAATCCAAATTTTCACAAACTTCCTCCTACGCACATAAATCCGAAATTTCTGCAAGCCCAATTGAACCCCTCCATACACATTAATCCAAATTTTCTAGCCAAAGAAACTATACAAACAAATGAATCCAAATTTCTGCCATCTCCTGCCACTATACCACCACCCAAACACCAGCTGTTGCAACATAAAGCAACAGTTCCTTCCGTTGCAGCCCTACTGCCCAATAAAATCATATCAAAATCGAGAACGAAAATTATCAGAGTTCCAATGAATCCAATCCCAGTCCGAAGAACAACAACAAAACCAGCTTCATCACCTGACCCTGGCCTAGTGAAAATCGGTCTACGAAAACTAATCCGACCAACGACGACTGTCAGTGTAAAGCCAAAACCAGTTATCGTCCCATACACCGCCCTACAAGCCAAGTACAAAATTGATCGCCGTATTCTAAGTGCCAGCATACCCATCCGAAAGAGGAAGACATCCTTCACTGGACGCTATGCTCTTCGCAGGTCTTCGGACACTGTTTCCAGAAAAGTTATTTCGAGATTTATCAAACGGTAATCGATACAGAGGTTGTTTTTGAATGTTTCTCTAGTATTCCAATTTTATTTCAGAAACTCCGATGTTTTGCCATTCAAGAATACTCGAATTGTTTCCAAGAATAGACAACTTCTCAATATTAACGGAGTTATATACAAATCAACCAGGAATAAACTCGAACGAAAGGATGTTTCTAAAGTTGTTCGGCCTGTAAATGCGTCGATTCCGAAGAAAACCACACGGGAACGAGCTATTTTCGTACGAGGAACAAAATACTTATTGGATAAGAGTGGTTTTAATCTGACGAGAGTAGCCACCACGAAGCCATGCACTACCCAGATGAAGTCACTTAGACGTATCGATATAGGTGGCCTGACCTACATTGCCAACTCCAAGAATGTGCTAGTGCGCACTCACACGCATTTGACTCGAAACCATGTGAGTAATGCCAAACAGAAGAGTATCAATCTGCTTTCTCGGAGGTTCGTCAAGACCAACATCCCTTGTCCCATTTTCCGACGAGTGGGGAAATGTGCGTCTTTTGAACGAGGAAAATGCATGAAAGTTCACGATAAATTACAAGTAGCCATATGTCCCAGGTGAGTTGTTGTTCTTGAGCCCGCTTGCAATACTCTGTTTTCTTCTTTTCTTAGATTCCTCCGTGGAGAATGTCTCAATAAGTCCTGTTTACTCTCGCACAACGTATCCCTATCCAAAATGCCTGTTTGTAAATTTTTCCTGCAAGGATGTTGTGTTCGTGAAGATTGTCCTTATCTGCACAAAAAGCTCAGTGCCAAAGCAGAAGTGTGCACTGACTTTCTAAAAGGGTTCTGTAAACTTGCGCAAAAGGTAAATATTTACACAAGGATTTTTAAATTATTTCGTGTTTACTTTAATTGGTTATAATTTATTGTCTTTCCTTCGTCTGATAAGTGTAATAAACGACATGAGTTTGTCTGCCCAGACATGGATATGAAAGGTAAATGCGAGAAGCTTAAGTGTCCGTATTGCAGGAAGCATCAGCAAATGTCGTTAAATAACAAAAAAGAAACCAACCAAAAAAAAAATAATACAATTACTGGAAAAGACAACAATTCTTCAAAAGAAGAACTTACAAATATTGTAGCCAGTAGACCAAAAGAAGTTTTTGAAGAAACCGCTTTGGGTGCCCGGTACTTCGCCGCGTCGAAGGAACCAATTGAAATAGGTGAGATAACTAAAGTTTTAGAAATAAATGACAGTGTTCAAGGTGATGGAAGCTCTGGTGATGATAGTGACATAGATGAGGAGGTGATAACGACCAGTAGGGTTCCCAAGAGAACACGCCCACAGTTGGGAGAGTTGCCTGCTTTTATACCATTTTCATAATATCATTTAAAAAATAATAGTTCAATAAAATTAAAATAATAAACTAATTAAAAAATGGTTAAGGACGAGTTGTTCAATAAAATGCTTGAAAACTCGGAAGCTCTGTGATTGAAGCTCTTAAGTACAATATATATATTTTTTTCTTAACTTTTATTTTAGATCAATAAAATGGTAATTTAATAAAACAAAAAGAAATTGTTTTTGTTTATACTATTGAATCTGTGTTCTACTATTTAAGTATTCCACCGATTAGAAAAACTAGGCCCGAAATTTGTTGGAATAAAAAAAAGAACAAAATTACATTCACATTGACCGGTTGACGTTGACAGACATGGTTCAAATACACACCCATGTTCTGCATTTTGATCGAAATAAAATTGAATTTGTTTTTCAATTTTACTTAAATTGTAGTTAACCTACATTTCGATCGATTTTGAAAACTTTAATGGATTCGAACTGTCGAAACTACATGGTTCATCCAATTTGATTTTATGTTAAAAGTGAACTACTTACGATAATGCATGCAATATTATTGGCGATTGTGAGAAATAAAATACAAGACTGGATCGTTCGTACTTGTTCTTATGTTCGATCACATCCTAAGCACAAGATTCTTAGTAAAAAGCTAAATAGCAGCCCTGTTCTGCTATCCGACTCCATCGAATCTTTCGATTCACGTGAATATTTCACTCAATTTTTGACTATTTATTTTCAAAATATCTTCTATCTTTGAGGCCAAAGCTTTACTAATATCTTTTTTGTTTAATTCTTAAGAGAATCTTAATTGCAAAAATTTATTTTTGATCGAAATTTATAATCCTTTTTGGAGTAATTAGTTATTATGGTCGTATAGCGGAATACAAATATTCACGTAAACTTTTAACAGATTAGGGCTGTATGTTTTAATTTGTACTTAATTTTTTTATATACATTTTAAAAAATATTGGAATGTCAATTGGAAGTATTAATGGGCCCTATTGGGAATCTCCTAGGGCATTTCGTTTCCCACGGAATATTTTATTCCCTGGAAATTTTTCATGTGATCGTGAATCTCCACGGAATAAATTTCCCTCTAACAAAAAATCGTGTGGAATGACAGCAAAATTCCCTGGGAAATCTTATTCCCGATATCAATTAATTCCGAGGGAAACTTTTGAGCATCATTTACGTTCCCAAGTTTCGGATTGGAGAAAATTTTCCAGGGAAATTTCTATTCACGATTAACCCCAATATTTCAAAAAATCGGCCACCAGAATATAAATTTCTATTCACGATTAACCCCAATATTTCAAAAAATCGGCCACCAGAATATTAATTTTTTTTTGTTAGTATGCAGTAGGAATTATTAAATTTGAAGGACCTCCCTTACACATTTGATCGAAATATGTTGAGTCGGTAATGAGAAAGTCACTTCTATGTCAAGCACCGTTAAAACATTTGAAGGAAAACAAATTTAAACCAAAATGTAGACTACACCTGTAATAGTGCACTGATTTTTTTAAATCAAAATCATTAGAACCGTTTTAAAAAGGAAGCAGGTGCTCTATTTCGTAAAACGATTGTTGTTTAAATTGGCTCGTTATCGTTTAAATGTGATTGCTTAACACGAGGCTCAACGATACTTGTTTTTAATACGACTTACATTTTGCCCTCGTATAATTTTCGTTTTTGTTTGCTCTAAGTTCCAATTCACAATAATCATTTCGAACGAATTATGGAACACCCAAATTCACATTCGCTGTGTGAATTTACAAGAAATGAAATGCAGAACATTGGAGAAAATGCTGCATTCGGTCGTCGTTGGTACAGATTCTAAGTGGGCGAGACAGGACAGGGAATTTTGAATTGACAGTAATTCATTTTCGGATCATTGGCATGTTGCCACTTGAACTTGGCCATAATTCACTTATCATCATCACCAATATTAAATCATTCAGGCCATCACAGGTTCTATCGTAATCGAAAATGTGTTATGAATCCCGAGAAATCTATTACATAATCTATTCGTTATAGATAGTAGTAGAATTTGGTATCACTGAATCCGAATAAATCGAAAATAATTCATTATTCTCTACAATAAGTTATTCTTTTCGTGGAACACGGTTATTCAGAATTTATCTGCAAATACATAAATATGTTTTTGATAGAAAGGACAAACATTTGTGATAAGGCTGATTCAAACTAAATTCAGCCCTATCACGAATTCCGTCGTAATTGGAAACTTGTCACGAATCCAAAAAAAAATCTACCGTACTAGTGGAAAAGATGATACATATTGTCATTACGAACGGATTCTGCAATAACTTCTTTCCGAATTTGTAAAACATTTCGATTACGGTGTAATTCTAAATAGGGCTAATTAATCCCATTAAAACAAATAATAACAAAAAGTACTTAGTTACCATTATTTCAGGACATTTTTTTTTAAATATATTTTTTTTTACAATAACTTTAGCTAACACATTATACACATCTTCTTTATTGCTACACACAGATCAAACGAAATTGGTGGTCATTTTACTTTTCATTAAATATACATAAATATAATTATGTTTATTATGTGTTTCATACTGTATAATATATTTATTTGTATAATTTCATATAAATTATTTCATAAGCAAAAACTAGCAAATGAAAATAAGCTTAAGCCTTTCCTTAACTGTAAAATAATACATTTGTTTGATTTAATAAAATAAAATAAAAATTAAAAAAAAAAACTTAAATGATTAGCTAGTATATTTTGATTATAAATAAAAGCAGAATACATATTGAACATACATAATATTATGTATGTATAGTTGAAAATGAACTCACATGGTTTTAGTTTAAATATATTTTTGAGAATAACATGAGAACTTAATTTATATTTAGCCGAACACTTTTTTACTGGCTCTTCCATCTTAGACATGATAAATATTTAAAATAAATTTAACTACAATTATTTTTTTTCTTCAAATACTTTAGGATACATAATTGTACCTTTAATTATTGTGTTGATATAAAATCTACATAATATTCGATGTAATCTTGAATCTAAATGTGTGAATACGTATCATCTAATATTTTTTTTTTTTTTTGCAATTGCACACAGAAATTAGTCCTAATCCAAATTCATCATTCACTCGAAACAGTAACAATAATGAATGCCTTTGATAAAAAAAAAACTCGGCTAAAAAAATACTTTTAAAAGGAATGTTTAAATACACAAGTCAAAGTGGTTAAATTGATATTTTTAAGTATAAAATAAAATAACAAAAAATACTTCAATTTAATATCACAAAATTATTTAGAAAAAAAAAACGGAGTATAAAAATATGAGAATACGTTAGGTTAAAAAAAATTGATTGAAATAATATGACGATGTCTATTTAAAGCTACCGTCCGCGTCAGTGCAGAAATGAGATCTTAAGAATTTCGCTAGGAAAGTTTTGTTTTGTTGTTTTTTTTTTTTACTGAAAACATACAAAGAAGGGATAAGAAGTTAATGAACGTATGTTATGCAACTATTGGTTTTGGGTAGTCATGGCCGCTCGTTGCTGATTAAAATTTAGGTACTCCTGGTCCTTATGTTCTTTATTTTTTTGTTTACTTCAATTTGTGTTTCTTGTTGAGATTTATGCGCGTTTTGCATCATATTGTTTTACTTTGTCTGGAATGGCTGCCTTCTCAACAGCCACCAATGAGCTCAACTCATTTAAAGTTTGCACGTAAACCAGCTTGCGCCAGAACTTAGAGCTGAAAAGAGAAAAGAATTATAATATTATGGACCTGATAAATACATACTACTAAAAATCAAAATAGACAGCTGAGGCACGTCTGCGCCAGTCACGAGAGTTACTAAACAATTTATTTAGCAAATTTAACATTAAAAAAACAATCAACTTTTGACTTCACTTAAGTAGACGTAATTTGCATTCAATTTCGTATCTTTGAAATACATAATACTAACTATCTTCGCAATGCATATAGCTCCATTCCGTACTATCGTGTTAAAAATCATTGCAGCAGACAGATATTATGTTTACAAAATTTGAATACCCGCGTATACGGCTAAGTCATCTATACTGAATTCAGTGAAAAGTTCAGCATATTCGCTTACTTGTATTTGTATTTATTTATTTTCGATGTGATATACACATTAAGATATATTATCTAATAAAGAGTGATAGCTTAACACTGGTTTAAATTCAATAAATAAATAAAAAAAAAAATAGTCAATATATCTTAATGTGTATTGTTATAACAATTATAATAAAATAATAAACTAATAAATTAAACTAACATTCTCAAATTTAAATTTTATTTATTTTTTCATATATTTATTATACATGGATTCAATTAGAAATAAAGTAGATACAGTAAAAGCTACTAATCGGGACACTCTATAAACGGACTACCTGATAATCGGATCACACCTTATGCATTCTCTGCTATTTTCTATACAAATTTCCCTTATAATCGGGGCACCTGCTAATTGGACCATGGTCCAAGCGTAGGAAAGACGAAATATGTAAGCTTTGCATTTTTTTTGTTAATTGTCGGTACCGCCGCCTTGGGTTAACTTATGGCTAAAACAGATGTGCAGCATGTCTGCACGCATCGCTGCTTACAACGCTGCGCCCGAAACAGATGTGCATACTCTTTGACACTGCGGGCGTTTCCTCATTTATTCTCGGATACCAAGCTATCAGAGTATATCTGTGGACGAATCAGATAGGTTAGCTGAAAGCTGTCAAAAAATCAAAGCAAAACGCATACCAATGAATTTTGCAGTCAGCCGGTTCTATACATTTGTTCTCGGATAGCTAGTTATTCCAATTTTTTGGGATAACTGATGATAGTTTTCATGAGAGCAGCTGTTTGTTTATCAGATGCGGTTTTGCACGTATTACAACAACAGAAAGTTATTCTAGATTGCTGAGAATAATTGAGTGAACGTCCCCATTTATGATGTATTTTTTTTTTTTTTTTTTTTTTTTTTTTTTAATTTAACTATATGCCTGTAAGACCCAAAGTCTTTTAAATGCAACCTGAATTGCACGGCACTAGTTTGCACAGTGGATTTGAGAACCAGGTATTGATTGGCTCATTTTAACCCATTGGCGGCATCCAATTAAAATTGGAGGTATTGAAAAGAATGCGCCTAGCGTGGGGATCGAACCCGCACGTCCTAGTTAGCAATCAAGCACTTTATCCACTGCGCCATTGCCAATCACAAAATTATGTCCGCATTCTGAAATCGATACATAGCTATCCGTATAGGTTGGTATTGTTATAATCCCGTCTAAAACCACAGCTGGTGACAAAATAACTGCTACCAAAAAAATAAATCTCAAGCTATTCGAAAAACTTATGTATACTCTTGTATCCCATGAGAAATGTCATAACATTTGCACAAAAATATATAAATTTAACCTATCTGGTTTTTGATGTTCAGGAACTTAGATAGATAGTAACCTTTCTTAGATAGGCTATCGTATCAACATCTGAACGTGCCCTGTGAGAACAGTCATTATGCAGTAAAAGATTTTGAATTTACTGATAATGGATGCTAAATGAAATAAAAAGAGAAAACAAATTCGTATTCTCATTTTGTCCCTCATGACTATTCTTATAACACGAACTTTATCATATAAGAGTGTATTTTTCTTAACCAATTTATAGATTTTCTTCAATTTTTTAAATCATAAAACAAAAAATATTATTTTTTTTAAGTCAATATGAGTAATGCCAAAATACAATTTATTTCAGATTTGTTTCTTTGCTGTTGGGGTTGCAATGAAACTTGGCAGCCAATTTAGAAATAGAGACATCGTGCAGAGGGCTGCATGCAGCCTTTGGAATGTGTCAATCCTCATAAAAATCTGTGTAATTTATTTTCGCTGCATGTGAAAAAGCTGCACATCTGTTTAGGGCATAAGACTTATTTGGTGATTTCCCAATAAGTTTGTAAATGTTAGCTTTCGTTAGTTGGCAAATGAAACAATTAGAAATTTTTATATTGCGTATTGGCAGATGTTTTAGGTAAGTCGGTGCAATTAGCAATTGATTTGTTAAAGGTGATTGTTTTTGGTTTTTAAGTAAACGAGATTTCAATGATCTTGATCTAGAAAATAAGGTTGAAGTTATTAAGTGTTTCGAAGTTATCTCAGAGATCTTGCAAAGAAAATCCAAAGAATTTAGAGCGCGATTGAGGATGTTATTTGAAAAATTTGTTGGATTGAAAACAAAACGTATGAAAGCATACAATGGTTTTGCTTAGCTAGGCAAAAGAATTTGGCAATTTCTGGTACCTACAATTCTTCAAGCAAAAGCACTGGCTATATATTAAAAAATCTAATTGATTGCATATTTTTTGGAAATTTATAGGTGGTATATGCACTGGCAGCAGTATTTTTATGGACATGTATGCATGAGAGAAAACCTTTCTAAGTGGACCGGTCCAATTAAAAAGGAACCTCTATAATCGGACCATCTCCTAATTGGACCACTTTTCTTCGGTCCCAAGTGTTTTTCTGTATATATTAATTTTCTTCTGAATAATTTACTTTATGGTAAGACTTTACATTACTGGCTAGAAAGATAGATTTTAAGTTTATTTCGGGATAGTTTGCCATTTTTAATTGCCCTTATATCTCTCGGTAAAGAGTTCCAAAGTTATAAAGCGTTTATAAAGAACTGTAGTTCTAATATAAGACAGGTGTGTCGTGGAATGCCAAAGGTGCATAGTCTGTTAGAGATAGAAAATTTTAGACGATATAAGAGATACAGCATAGTTTTATGTTAAGGAGCAAAATAATGCTTCTGTCTGAACTGTAACAAATGTTTGAACTGCATGTTGTATAAGCTAGAAGCCAATTCAGGCATATGATCGTATCTTTTAAGAGCATAAATATATCTGATCGTGTGGTTGAAATCAATATTAAGTTAACGGAGACTCATAGCATCACACTTACTGTCATCAAGCCTTATTATAAAAATAATATTTTACTTTGCTCTAAAATAACTCTCCTTAAAAATATTAAATCAAGTTTACTTCGAAAATCAACAACAAAAAAATCAAATATTTTCTTCAATTCGTTTTGAAATTTAAATCATTATTTCAATAGTTTCCATTCTGGAACGTTCATTTAATAATCTTTAATTTATTAATAATAAGATTTCTGTTAATTTGAATACACTTTGCACATCGCATTTTGGTTACCAATTGTAAGTTTTAATTCAAAATTTTGTAATAAAAATCTCTAATGTTAGTTTTTCATAGAAAATAAAATCGTTATTAATTGCCAAGACGTTTAATTGGATTTATTTTCATTCAATTACTTAGACTTCGATATTTATCATTGGAAAGATTACCTTACAGTAAATTTCACAGACATATGTGACAAAAAAAATAATAAAGGTCTTAGCTAACATTTTACGAGTTTCTGTAGGAGTTAACAGTTGAGAATTTCGAAGCACTATAAGGGATCCATAAGCTACAACAACATTTATAAGATTTTTCCATGATAATATGTTGTTAAAAACTAACTAAGTTTTAGCTGTTTCCACGAAATGAATATATATAATATTAAGATATAAACGAGGGAAATAAGAAGTATCTAAAGGTTTCCTAGAAACAACTAAACATTTGGTTTTAGATAGGTTTAGAGACAAACCATTACGCTGAGACCAAATATATATGCTATGAAGATTCTCGTTTATGTTATTAGCACAATTTTCTATGAGACCATGAGGGCAACTCAACTAAAGCATATATGTATTTTTACTAGAGAAAGTTTTAATAAAGAATGCAGCTCATTTATTTAAAGCGAAAAGAGATCCTTGTGGCACACCTTTAGAGACTAGCAATAATGATGAAAAATTATTATTAGAAACGGAAATGAATTTAAAGTTTGAAATAGCAATTTTAATTTTATAAAAAAAAATTACTTTTTTAGTTTCTTTAAGTTAAGCACCTCTTATTAAAACATTTTGAACAAAAAAATAATTTTTGAAATGTTTCCATGTCGTCAATTTAGAGAGATTGTGTTAGTGATATGTTCAAACTAATTGCATAATTTTTCTGATAGAAATTTGGGCGTTTACAAAAAAGTTCATATGAAGAAGAATTTTTCTTAGCAAACGTGTCTCACATTTTTACAGCCTAAACGAAATTGTGTGGTAGCATATTCTCTAAAAGTTTTCAAGCGATTTGAATAAATTTTACATGGCTGGAATTCGAGTTGCAGAGATTTGCATTTGTGGATATTTTCCAAAAACAAAAATCCAAATAATTAAAAAAAAAATGGTATCTCAACATTCTCATGCAACAAAATGTCGATCAAATACTGAGGTAACAAAATTTTCGATTACCTCCTCGCCTCGCTTTTTGACCTAACAAAATTTACGAGATCAAATTTTTTTTAACAATATGTATCAATTGAGATTGTACTTCTTATAAAGGCCAGTGGGAGGGAAACAACTTGCAATAATAATTATTTCATTCCAAGCAACTAAAACTAATTTAAAATACAAACATTTGTATGTTAGTCAGACAGAAGATTCTTGATGTGTATAGCCTGTGAAAACAGAAAACTTACCTAACAAAAGGTCTAGACATCCACACGATTGATTTTAACCAAAATGTCGGATGCACCAAATACAAGTTCTTTAAGCTTTTCCTCAATCTTCGATCTAAAAGTTGATAGCATCTAAATAAGCAAAATAAAAACAAAATTTACACATTTAAATATTTTTTTAAGGGATGTAACCTACTTTTTGAGCCAAGGGAAGGGTGGAACATTGCGGCGACTTGATCCACCATGTAAATATATCAAGACATAATCTTCCGTAACTAACTGTTCTAGAGTCTTTACGACATACAAAAACAAATTGTCCATCACATAGTGATAATCAGCACGAGATCTATCTGGCAAGTGGCAAGCACAAAACATAACTATCGCATTGTGACCACCGGCCTTGAGATAGCCTCCGTGTGAGAGCACTCGTTTGTATGGTTCTATTACTTTCATATCTATATCTCGGGTGCGTCCATCGGGAAGTGTTATTTTCTGCCAATTCCTGGAGTCACGTCGTTCGTCTGCCGCCGTATAAAAGGGAATCTGATCTGTGGGATGGAGATTAGTTGGTGTGTCTAGTTCTGGGAAGTCATCATCGCGGTCATTCAAGCCGTCTATCAGCGAACTTGAAGGACTGAGGGAAGCCAAATTGTGTTCCAGATCGTCGTCATCGTCGAAGCTGTGATTGGAAATTGAGTCCAATGACGACATATCATCAGAGAGTCTGTGCTCGGGTGTGGAAATACTATTGTTGATTTGCTTTCGATCGCTTAAAGACTTTGACATTGAACGGTTCGGAGCTTTTGCTATCAAAGCAACCGATTGATAGTTGGCCTCCACAGCAGCTTGGAACTGTGAAACTTCAGCCTCCGATTCGCTGCTTATCACATCAGGACTAGTCGCACGAATGGGGGAGACTCTCAATCGATTTTTGGGACTTAATTTACCAAATGAATGGTTCGTATTGAACGAATTCTTTGCCTCAACAGTATTTGATGTTATTCGTTTAGTGGCAAGAGGCGTTGTCATAATCTGCTCACTTTCTGGAACAACATCGGGAAAACTAAACATTTTCGTTCGATTCTGATAGTGGCTGTTTTCCGAGTCAGAATCAGTAGCAGTGGGTGACATAAGGGGATGGCTATTAGCCAGAACTAGTTCACTACGTAATCCATTTGTTGTTTTCTCCTGCTGAGTGTATGGTTTTTGTCCAAGGCGCAATACATTCGGAATAGTGTCGTTATCTAGAAATGCAGTATCTCCCCCTTTCGTCATCAGCAAGGAATTAGCAAATTTAAACTCTTCGCCCACTAATCCAACAATGGTCATTTCATTGAGATTTCGTGTGATCAAATTATCTGAAGTGTTGTCGTTTATTGGTGAGACTCCCGTGGACTCTTCCTGAGATGTTGTGGCATCAGATATGTCCATTTTATTGTCCGAAATTGGACTTTCTTCAAAGTTTTGGCTACATGACGCGAACATTTTCGATCGATTTTGTTTTTTTTTTTTATTGTTATGGACAAAGGGACTGTGTAGTGGACGACTCACCTCATTTGTTGACTCCTAGTGCTTGAATTTATCCTATCGTAGTCGTGGTATGTTACTTTGTGAAAAAATCTTCAAGTGCATCAGTTTTAAGGTATTAAAACAAAAAAAATATCTATTTTGCTTTCTTGGTGGAATTGAAATACAAAAAACACCTACAAAAAAAAATAGAAATCCTTTTCCTTACCTTTTCTTTTTTTATTTTCTTCCTTGGATATTTTGAACAAATCCATGTACATATATACAAGTGCTACAGTTGTCATCGAGGTACTTATTTTATGGATGTAATAAGCCACAAGACTTCAGGTTTGTTTGAGTCATATATGTCTGCGTTCGAGTAGGAATTTAGATAGGAATAATTTTGCTCAATACAATTTAATTTTGTGATTTTTAACAATTCAATAAATGTACATTGTCCACAGTATTAAATAGAATCATTGAAATAGCATTTATTAAGGATATATTCAAAATTGCACACATGTTTATGTGTCAAATAAAAAAGCTTAAAATGCTTTTACATGAATGGCGGCGGTAGTAAAAATGTCTAAGTTTGAATAGTTGCAGAACTATCGTCTTTCAGTTTTGTAGTTTTATTGTTTGAAATTTATCGACTTTCTTGATCCGGGATCAAGATCACAGATTTATATTTTTGAAAGCATTTGCACGTAAGTACATAAAACAAGCACTTGGACAGATAAAACTACATCTTTCGTCAAATGATTTTGATACTCTACGGAATGAAAAAAAAAACACAAAAACATTTAATTGCAAACAAAAAATATTTTATCTTGCAATTTCGAATCAAAACCCCTATAGTCAAATAGAAAATGATGCACATGAAAGCCGTGCTGACCCATATATTTAATTGAGTGCTTTTCGCGAAATTTCCTTGAACCAAATCATTTCCAAGCAAAGTAGTTTATTCTGTCAAAACAAATTTTGCATTCTTAGCACGATTTCATCGATTTTACACACACGGTTAAGTTTATATAACATCTGACTGATTTAATTTTTAATTTTTTTCGCAATAATTGTTATTCCTTAAAATTGCAACTTTTAATTAACACTCACGCATTCATAAACAAACACTTTTTTAAATTCCTTACAGCAAAGTAGAATTTGGAACAAATCGATTTCAAATGATTGAAACGAATTTGCTTTGGGCATAATTACCGAACGAGGCTAACTTCTAAATGCGTATGGAACGTACCTATTCCTATTTGTCAGCGCCACCATATTTTTATTTGAGGATTGACTTTTGAAAGATGTGTATTTCGTAGGAAAAGCGAAATATTTCAAATTTCAATAAAGGCAAACAAAAAACTCAAAAAAAAAAACACTCATTAAATTCAAATCAAACTATGGAAACATCGAGCGAGCCTACTAAATCTGAAATTTCTAAAGTGTTTTCGTCTTCTATACAAAATCTTCCTATTGAAATTCAAAACGATCAGAAACGCAGAAGGTTTTGTTTTATCTTTCACGCCTTCTACACAAAGAAAGCAAACATAAAATTAAATCATCTTTATTTTTCAGTTCGTCTCGATCAATTAAACGCAAGCGGTTCGACGACGAGATAGTTGAATACAGTATTGGATTTCCTCAATCTCAACAAAGCCGATTTGGACGTCCACGAACACAATCGCAATCGTACGTGACAACAGTTTCAAACCTAGAAACCGTATCGACGGCAGTAAGTACTCCCAGCAGTGACACACCTCCAACCGCAGTCTCAGTAAACGCACCGAATCTAACAAATCCAACGATAATGCCCTTACCTGGTCAACATATAGCTGAGAAGCGGAAGGCTCTGAAGGCAGGCAAAAAATCGAAGAAACCTGGCCGGCCGCCTAATCAGATCGCAACTAAAGACTTGGGGCGTTGGAAACCTATCGATGACCTAGCTTTGATTATAGGAATTCAGCAAACAAATGATTTGCGAACGGTTCATCGTGGAACAAAGTTTTCGTGCAAGTTTACTTTGCAGGAGATGCAAGCCAGGTGGTATACACTTTTATATGAAGAGCCCATATCGAGAATAGCTGTTGCAGCAATGAGAAATCTTCATCCGGAGTCAGTCGAAAGCGTCCAGAGCCGAGCATTGTACACAGTACAAGAAGAAGAAATTCTGGGAAGCATTAAAAGCGTAAGAAATGTTTGTATTTCGTTATATTTGATATATGATTCAAGTGTTTTTTTTAGACGGATAATCCAAAGCTGGAAACTTTCCAAGAGATTTTGGACAAAAATGCATCAGTTTTTTTCTCTGCAAGGACTGCCAAAGCACTACAAACCCATTGGCAACTCATGAAACAATACCAACTACTTCCCGATCAGGTAGTAAAACCTCTATTCAACGACGACCAACCGTTAAGTTTCTCTGATGCAGAGGAACTTATTTTAGACTCTGAGCTTATCGACAACAAAGATGATGCGGTTGAAATAGAACTTGCTCTTGCAGACCGCCGCAACAAACGAGAAATACGTCAGCTTGAGAACGAATTAGGCCGTTGGAACGTGTTGGTGGACTCATTGACCGGAGCTGGTGTCACACCTGAATTTGATGGTCAAACATTGGCCATACTTCGAGGTCGCTTAGTACGCTATCTTATGCGTTCCAAGGAGATCACTTTCGGACGTGATGCAAAAGAGGTTGTGGTCGATGTTGACTTGTCACTTGAAGGGCCAGCCTGCAAGGTATCGCGCAAACAAGGCACCATAAAGCTTCGCAGTAACGGTGACTTTTTTATTTCCAACGAGGGCAAAAGACCTATTTTTATTGATGGCTCACCTTTGCTGTGTGGCAATAAAACGCGCTTGGCTAACAATTGCGTAGTTGAGGTAGGTTCAACTAGTGCTTATGTGTTTCCGGGTTTCTTACTATAATTTGTTTTATTCTTTTTTTTTAGATTGCTGGTCTTCGGTTTGTTTTTCTTGTAAACTATGATTTGATAAACGCCATCAGACATGAGAGTGCAAAAACAAATGCGGTTTTGAATTAAAATAAAATCCCTTGATAACTCGATCTTGTTGTTACAATGGAAACAAATAATTCACATGTTTTATTTTGTTTAGTAACCTTGAACTACTTTTTTAAATTTTATTAGATGCATTTGGAGGGGCTGGATTTAGTATTTACTTTTGATTCGTGGTAATTAAATGAACACCAATGGGGGCTTCAGAAATCTGAGCTGAATTTTAATTAATTATGTACTTGCGATGTGAACTGTGTTTTTGATTATGAAGAATGAAGCATAATCAAAAATATTAGTCAGTCTGGGGTTTCCGAAGTATACGGCTGAGGAGTTAAATAATAATTTTAATTGATTTCAAAATTAGTGTATATTTGCCAACTACTTCGTTTTGAAAAGTGAATTAAATTATCAAGGCGCTGAATTTTTAAATTATTTTTTTTTAAATCTCACTATAGTGTGATGTTCAATTAGAAAATCTAAAGTTATCTCAATAACAAATATTGTGAAGAATTATAATGATTTTAAAATATTGGCGGTACAAAAATACTCAAAAAAATTCCAATAAAAATCTCATCGGCACCTACATGAATATAAAAGTGAGTGTATCCTTTTTAACTTATATTGAGCATATATAATGGTTTATTAAAAGATTTGGAAACTGTCGTTGTATTTGGAAACTATTTAAAAATTATTATTTGGTTCGTCTTCCAAACAAAAATTCATCTCTTGTTAAAAAAATAACTCAAATTGATTCATCTACTCTTTAAAAAATAGCTCAAATTGACGTATACCATGTAATGTAGGAATATATCTGTTTATTTTTTAGTGATTTTAGGGGACAATATTGTGCACAGCTTAACTTTTGAATACAATCGTACCCAAGTTTAGTAATATTTATTGGTTTTAAGTTCTTATATGGGATTTTTTGTAGTAAATTATTTTATATTTCAGTTAAAATTGCTGAAAGCATTGAAAATATGTTACTAATATGATTGGCGCAAAATTTTAAACAGCCAGATGTTAAGGGCTTAGTATGATACTACAGAACAGTTTGCTAATACTAAAGCACTTTACTAATATTTTCCTTAATTTTAAACATATTTTAACTAGCACCATACTAAATCTATTTTCTTTATTAAACTACAACTAAACACGCGTAAAATAGTGCAAAAAAGTAAGCGAACATAACCTTTTGACGTTTGCAAATGTCAAAGTGGCATAATGTAGTTATTGCCTTTTCGATTGGCCGTCCAGAACTGTATTGACCCCCACAAAATGACAGTTGTTACTCTATACAGAACAGAAAACGATTCTGGATTTCATTTCAGAATCGAAAACAGAATCACTCACACTTACACAATTAAAATGTCAAAATAATCGGCTTGATTTGTTGTGTAATTTCGTTGTGTTTATTGAATTTAAACTCATCTTCTGGTGAAATAACATAAAAAGAAGCAAGTAATAGTTGTTATTGTTACAATAAAATGTGTATCTAAATTGAAATCAAGTGTTTTGGAAATTCTTTTTAGCCGATGTGATTTTCTTTTAATTTAATTTTCACAATTACATTCATACATATAATTCAGAATCAGTCAAATTGCTTACGTCTGTTTTATTGAGAAACGTGTTCCGGACGGCCAATCGAAAAGGCCATTAGTACGATACTAAAAAAATAAAGTAGCCATTTTGTGATTTTAACTTTAGTAAAATGTGAAGAAAATAGTACGATACTAAACTGGTTTAAATTCATCCTAAAAATATGCGCGTATAAGGTTGCTTTCTGTATAGATGTTTTCTGTAAAGATACAAAAAAAAATGATTCTCGCCCTTGTGGAATATGTATAAACTGTATACGATTTTCGTGCTCCCAGCTATATAAACGTGGTTCAATTATTTGATTTGTGGTTCAGCAATTTTAACTTCCGATTTCGTCGTTGAAGATGCGATAATACACGATTCGAACCATCTCCGAAATCGGGAGTTAAAATTACTGAACCACTAATCAAATATTTGAACAACGTTTATTGTTTAACTAGCCCTTATAGGATTTTCACACCAAACCCAAAACCCAGGTTTTCAGCTAAGAGCTTACGAAAACTCGAAAACTGTTCACACTGAACATTTACAAGTATTCGCTTAACATTTAAATTGTTTTGGCACCACAGACAATGCGGGCGTTCACTCATTTTTCTCGGATACCAAGCTATCGGAGTATATCTGTGGACGAATCATATAGGTTAGCTGAAAGCTGTCAAAAAATCAAAGCAAAACGCATACCAATGAATTTTGCAGTCAGCTGGTTCTATACATTTGTTCTTGGAAAGCTAGTTATTCCAATTTGTTTGGGATAACTGAAGATAGCTTTTATGAGAGCAGCTGTTTGTTCATCAGATGTGGTTTTGCACGCATTACAGCAACGGAAAGTTATTCCAGATTGCTGAGAATAATTGGCCTCGTTCGGTGCGCGGCCGATAGGCTATCCAAGATACCTTTGTAGCGGATTTATTTTCGAACGATTCAGGTAGCTTTCTTGTTATGTCAGTTGTATTGCATACACATCTGAAGTTTTGAATCAGCTGTTCCTCACATTTCCAAACGAATCTCAACGAATCCAATAATTTTTGGGTAGCTTGAGATTTGTTTTTGACAACATATGTTTAGTTCATCATCAGTTTTTTCCTTAGGCGTTACAACAACACCAAGCAATCCGGATCGGTTAAGTTGCGCCACCGAACGAGGCCCTTGAGTGAACGTCCCCAACGAGTGAACGCCCGCAATGAGTGAACGCCCGCATTGAAATTACCCCAGACAGTTGTTTTTTTCGTTTTTCCTGGCAGCAACCCGTCAGCTATTGCGGGTGTTCACTCACTTATTAGAAATGTTATCTCGGATACCAAGCTATCGTAGTATATCTGTGGACGAATCAGATAGGTTATCTGAAAGCTGTCAATCAGAACAAAACACATACCAAATAAATTTTGCAGTCGGCTGTTCTATACATTATTGTTCTCGGATAGCTAGTTAACCCAATTTTTTTGGGATAACTCAAGATATCCTTCATGAGAACAGCTGATTCTTCATCAGATATGCTTTTGTACGTATTACAACAACAGAAAGTTATTCCAGATTGTTGAGAATAACTGAGTGAACGTCCCCATTTATGTGACGATTAGTTGACCACTGAATGTTTCACAAGGTTGTTTAGTTCATCTTGCAAATCCAACATGTTTTCGATAGGTTTTATTTTAAAACTTGTAGTTTATCAGAACGAGTGGTTTATCAAAAATGTATGGGAAAAGTTGTGTTTTCGCTTTAGGTTTTAAGCCAAAACCGATAATTTCGCTAAAACCGTGTTTTGGGTTTGGAGTGAAAAGGGTATTAATGTATAAATAACATCTGCAACTCATTTGTTCTACACCTCGATTTTTTCGTCCACTTTGGGTGGTTAGTGCCTGTAAAAAAATGTTTAATGCAATATTCTATGGAAAATTAAAGGGGCCTTTTCGATTGGTCGTCGGAATCCTCATTCCATTTTGCTCAAAATGACGGTTGTTACTTTATTATCGATTTCGATTGGTCGTCCAGAAGGCTTCCGAACTGTTTTGAAAGTTTTAAATTGGTATTAAATAAAAGAGCTTCTCCTTCAGAAACTCAGAATCAACCCAATTGTGTCCCGCTGTTCAAATTTGGGTGAACGTGGATTTCCAATCGAAAAGAGGTCATAAAATTGGTAGTTACCATATTTTGAAATTATACAAATGTCTGAAAGATATCATGGGAGAAAATTGCAAACAAAAATTAAGGAAATAAACCACGCGTCGTATTAAATAAATCCACGAAAGCTTTAAGAATGCGTTGCGATTGAAAACAAATTCCATTATGTGGTATATTGATTGCGTATATTCAAATGTCGGTACAATAGCATATCTAATGTGGTTTTCCATCTATCAAAACATGGAATTTGACAATTAAATCCTTCCATTGGGCAACAAAAATTGATAATTTGTTTGATTCTGAATAAAATTCCCAGATACGTATTGTTTGGCGAATCTACCGCTCTTTACTAACACTAATAAGCAGAAGTACAATTGGAATCATTATTTTGACAGCTACCAGCTTCACAAACGCGAATATAATGGCCTTTTCGATTGGCCGTCCGGAACACGTTCCGCCAATAAAACAGCCGTAAGCAATTTGACTGATTCTGAATTATATGTATCAATGCAATTGTGAAAATTAAATTAAAAGAAAATCACATCGGCTAAAAAGAATTTCCAAAACACTTGATTTCAATTTAGATACACATTTTCTTGTATCAATAATAATTATTACTTGCTACTTTTTATGTTATTTTACCAGAAAATGAGTTTAGATTCAATAAACACAACGAAATTACAGAACAAATCAAGCCGATTATTTTGACATTTTAATTGTGTAAGTGTATTAGTGATTCTGTTTTCGATTCTGAAATGAAATCCAGAATCGTTTTCTGTTCTGTTTAGAGTTACAACTGTCATTTTGTGGGGGTCAGAACAGTTCTGGACGGCCAATCGAAAAGGCCATAAGTCAGCACCTTAACAAAAAAAATTAAATCCAAATAACATTCGATTCGCGACGAAAACAATCAAATCCCGCATTAAATCCTCCCTTTACCAATGGAAAACCACATAAGATAGTATCCACTTAAGTTGTTGTGTCATCAGCTGTGTTCTTAAATGAGATTATTGAATTGAATTTATTAAACCTTTTCTCTTGAGTTTTACAATTTTCGTTAAAGATAAATGAGACACTGCGGCTATAATATATTGCCTGCCTTTTCGTTAAGCCTCTTGGCTGTATTTATATAAATAAAGTGGATCTGCTCTTGCAGAGGATCAGACTTAAATGAGATTACAACATCAACAACATAGACGGATAGCTGTGGTTCACTTTATGAATAGGGCCATTGATTGCACATCACTACACCTTCCATGTGGTTTCGTTTTGCTCCTGTCACAAATAGAATCCACACTTTGCCTACCATCGGACGTCAATTTTTATTCTGTCAGTCTGGTTCGATTTGCGCGACTGTGGAATTAGTTGTAAGATTTTTTCGGTCATAAACTAAAAAAAACGCTAAAAATTACTATTAAAAAGTTATTATTGGCTTCGAAATCTAATTTATATTGATATCTTTTAAAAATAGATTCATAGTATTATGTACTTGATTCATTAAAGTGATTACATCAGGGTTAAATGTTAAACTCAAATCAAAGATTATTTTCACTAAAAAGAAGTGCGTGTATCTGTTTGGTGTTGTAGGTTGTATATTGTAGCCTTGCAGAAGCTTTCCTTTTTATTTTTACAAGAGAAGGAAAATAATCTCGTAATAATTCAAGCAGTCATAACATTGAAATATTTGGATAATAAGGTAAATTATTGTAAAAATTATAGTAGACAAAAATTTAATTTGCATGTCTTACACTACAATCGCTTTTCCATGAACCGACCATAAATGGATGAAGGAAGGAATGTGAAAAAGCGGCTCAAATGTACGTTCCACAAAAAAAAATTTTTTTTTTTTGACAAAACTGAAAAGAAAATTTGCAATAAAATTACCGCATTTTCTGAAAATATTTGGAAACAATTTATTTAATTTTTTTTTATTTTGTTGATAAAACAAGTTCTTCTGAACAAGGTATGAAATCCGTGCAAATTGTTTGCTGAAATAACAAAATATGGCTAAAAAATAAAAATAATATATGTACATATACATGTATATAGAAAAAAAACCTGCCCCCATAAACTCATTTTATTGTATAGGTATTAATTCAATAAATTAAAACCAACAAAGTAAAATAATTAATTTAACTTCTTCAAAGCGCCCATCATACCAAGAGAGATCCCAGAAACCGAATCGTGCGCTTTGTTTGCCGGTTTGTTATGCATTTTATTCATTGTCCATTCTTAGTTGAAACTAAACATGAATAAATCATCAGTAATTGATTACTTTTATCATAAATTAATAATATTGACCTATTTTTTGACAAATACCTATTTATTTTTTAACGTCTTTACTATAAATAAACTCTCAAGTTTTAAAAGAATTTTGGCAACATGCTTGATGGAATTAAGTTTTTAAGCGCATCATAGGTACGTACATGATACTGCGCAGTCGTCAGGTAAATACACGAGTCGACTGTTTTAAAATGCCTTTGTCGGCAATGAATTTGTTTAGAATAGGTACTACATAAATGTATCTCGTTAAATACGAGTATATTGAGAGCGATTCTAGATTTTGCCAAATAATTAGTAAATGTTTTCAAACTAAGTAGGTACATATTCAGTAGTCACAAAACCGTGCTTTTTGGATTTGACTTATTGGGCCCTATTGCGGTTATCGATCAGCTATTGCACTTTCAACGATCATCATTCATCACGATCGCCTGATTTCTCAATCGGTACTGTGTAACTTGATCGACTTGAAGCTTGTAGGTACTTAAGTTGTGAATGAAAAAGTATCAATTGCGAATTGTTTATAATTTGTACTTTTGACAGATTGATTATTTTCAGACTGGATTTTTTATTTATTTGTAAAATATCACTTAAAATAAATATACATACCATCGAAGTGTGTTTAAGTGACATAGGTTTTGAAGATGATGAAAGAAATGGAATTTTAGAGACAATCAAGTACACACTACCGTAGCGGTATCCCTGTTTTTCTTCATGCAATTCACGAGAGTTTTTTTTTCTGATTTTTTGTTGAAACTTGATTCGCTATTGCATTTAGAATAATAAATTATTAAATGCATTTTATTTATGAACAAACATTGTTTAAAATTATAAACACACATTCTGTTACGGGCACAATTTTTTTAATTGATGAATAAATCGCGACCATAGCAAAAATCGTTTTTTAATTTGTCGTTCGGTGATCGTTCGTTATTGTTAAATGGTCGACAACCGCAATAAGGCCTAATTTATAGTTTTAATTGAACTATGGCTTTTTATATGTATAGCTGCCCTTAAAAATGCAAAAAAAAAATATCAATATGTAGGAGCTTTAGTAACGTGGGACTTTTTTTTACTATTATTATTTGGATGATACAGACTGACCACGGCCTCAATAAGCCAACAAAACAAACATTCAAGCTGCTCCAAAGTTTAGGCTCTGCTGTGTTGCGCGTTCATTAGCTGTAACTATTTTGTGCTTTTTAACCACGGTTTTTCTTACCAAACAATTTAATTTCTATCTTCAAAAATTAACGGCTGCAAATTAAAAAAAAAGCAGGCAGAAGTTATTGCTTGTTTATACTCAACATTTTTGTTGGATTTTTTTATTTCCTCTCAAAAAATTGGTTTAAAAGTGTGTAATAATTAATACGTACTTAAAATTGAAAATATTTTCAAAATGCTATTTTTTGCAATAATTCAAATGAAGCACAAAAAAATTAAAACTAGATACATACATATAAATACGTATATGCTTCGATCAATTTATTATTACATTATTGAATTCATTATCAAAAAAAAAAATACTAATTCACATTACATACAAAAGCAAGTACGGGCAATTCAGTTGTGCGTATTTCAATCTGATAAGCAAATTATTTATTGATTAATTATTGAAACTAATGTTGTTTTTATGAAATTTTTAACACCTGTTAGATAGTGTTGTTTTTATGAAATTTTTAACACCTGTTAGATAGTGTAAAGAATTCATATAATAAATTATATGACTGATCTAATAATGAAACTAGTAGTTGTCACACAATCACTATTTTACTATTTTCTGAAGCGCTAATATCTAGGAGCCATTTTTAGTATCTTACGAAAACTAAAACTAGTTGTAAGTGTTGCTGTTATTACTGCTTAACTATATTTTTTTTTCATTTAACGTTTTTTCTTTAGATTGATCGCTTTCGCGTAAAAATATGTCATGTGGGCGTCAATCAAGATATACCCAATTATAAATAAAAAACATAAAATACATCTATGTACTTATGTAAAAAACAACCTTCCACTTCCTATAGAAAATGTTTATGTGAACTCCTTAGACCTTCAGTCATGCAACTAATCACCCCTATAACGAAATTCGTTTTTTTTTTAAAGCCCATTTGTCAATTCTTTACCCACATTGCTTGCTTAAAAACCACCATAGTCTCTGTTCTTAAAGTTTCGAAAATATATCATCAAACAAAAAAATTAAATTTAACGATGAAGAAAACCATTTAGTAATAATGATATTTATTTCTTAACTGAAAAAAAAACATCACTTATTTCAATTTCTTTTTACGGTCAGTTTTGGAAGTGAGATTCGTGAAGATAAATTTAATTTGTTTTTCCAGTGGATAACCTTCGTCTCGTCTTTTAACAGATATCACTTCTGAACTAAAAAAAAATGCCGGTAATTGTTTTGGACAATGGAGGTTATGCAGCCAAAGTTGGCCTAGCATCAGATAACAAACCAACTATAATTCCAAATTGTATTATGAAAGTTAAGTCTGAAAGACGCAGGGCTTTCATAGGTCAACAAATTGAAAGTTGTATAGATACATCTGGATTGTTTTATATGCTTTGTTTTCAAAAAGGCTTACTTGTTAACTGGGATGCTCAAAAAACAATATGGGATTATATCTTTAGTTCGGATAGTACAAACATAAAATTGGCTAACAACACTTTGATCATAACAGAGCCATTATTTAATCCTCTGAGCATTCAAGAGGTGATGACAGAAATACTGTTTGAGGAGTTCGATTGTGGTGGCATAGCAAGAACACCAACATCTGATTTGGCTGCATACAACTATTTGTTTGAGTCAAATAGTTCTGGAAATTGTATAATTATTGATGTTGGATACAGTTTTACTCATATTGTACCCTACATAAAGGGAAAGAGAATTAAAAACGCCATAAAAAGAATAGACGTTGGTGGCAAAGTACTGACAAACTATTTAAAAGAACTGGTTTCATATAGATATTTAAATATGATGGATGAAACGTATGTGGTTAATCAAATAAAAGAAGATGTTTGTTTTGTTTCTGAGGATTTTGTTAAAGACATGACTGCAGCATCGAAATCAGTAGAAGCCAATTTCAAGAACAAAGTAGAATACATTTTACCAGATTTTACAACATTCAAAAGAGGCTTCATCAATAATGAGTCAACAAATGCAACTGGCCAGCAGAGTATAAATATATGCAATGAATGTTTTGTTATTCCTGAACTTTTGTTCAATCCTTGTGACGTGGGAATAAATCAAATGGGAATTCCAGAAACTGTATTGGATGCTTTAGAAGGTTGCCCAGGATGTTCACATGCAGCTCTATTGAAAAATGTTATTGTAATAGGCGGTAGCTGCCTTTTTCCAGGATTCTTAACTCGATTGCAAAAAGATCTCGAAAAGTTGGCACCAGACTACTATGACATACAAGTGACCATTCCTGAAGATCCAATGAGTTATGGTTGGAAAGGTGGAAAGCATTTTGCTAATGCTCCGGAATTTGAAGAGGCAGTATTTCAACGAAGTGATTTCGAAGAAAATGGATTTCAATACTCCTATTGTAAATTTGATTTTTAAATAAACAAAAAGTTAAATTATATATGTATTGAATGTAATACGCTTTTTATGTGCTTTTGTTTTAAAGAATCAATTAAGTTCTCTAATTGCCCTTCGGATTTCCAGCAACACAGCTAAACGCGCATGAATAAATATACATCCGGCGAATCAAAGCTATGTCTGTGTATTTGCTCATTAAGTTACAATTAGACGTTCAACGTAAATAGTCAACGCGTTGGCTCTTTAACAATTTCCTGCTGGAAATAGAGTTAGATAACAGAAAATTTAGGTTTTGAATTTCAGGTAGGAGAAGGTAAGTGTTCACTGTTTTTAGCAACCATACAAAATTATCCGACTAGAACCGTCTTTTTTTGCAAGATAATAGCGCTATATCTAAGGTCATTATGAAGCTTATTTAATTCTTTTGAAACCCACTATACAATGGATAAAATCAAAACAAAATGTTTTTTTTTTTTTTTGAAATTAGTGCGAGTATAAGCCGAAGATGAACCCCAATCGGTTCGAAATACAAAAATACGAAATAAAATGAATAAAAGTAAAATTAAAATGTATTTTTATGTTTTATATATTATTGTAGTTAATAAGGTGTTTCCCATATGGATTGAACGTAATATATAAATGAATTCACTGGCGCGACACATTTTCAAAAAAAAAAAACAAAAATTAATGCTTAGTTACTTACAAGTTACAACACTCTTAATCCTAGATGGTTAAGTTAAGAAAATCAAATTAAACACTCCTTTATTGTTCTGTTTCCTTAAAAAAAGTATTCCAGTCATATTCTTAAAATTATGCATTCTTCTAAAACTTAAAAGAGTTAAATGTGTATCTTTATTAGATGTACAAATTTGATTCCTTGATCGTATCTGTATTTATAAAATAAACCAATCTACGTTGTAATAAGATGTAGGTAGAGATGACACATCCTTGTATGTAGCTTCTTGAATAATGCAAATGATTACATATAATTAAATAGACTAAATAAATTTATACCAGTTTATTCTAGATTTATCAATAAATGCAAATGTTTTGTTTGAAAAAGTGACAGTAATTTTCTTCAATTCATGCAGAGAGCAGCGCGGCTTGTTAAAAATCAAACCATATCAAGATTTAGCAAACGTAACCATTTTATTAAATACCCACATACTTCTCCTAACTATTTGTGTGAGTATTTTTTCTTTAATTAATTGAAGAACATACAAACAATACATAATGTATGTATATAATTACAACTTTTTTTCGTATTAGCTTCGGAACTAAAATTGTATACAAAATTATACAAAACAAACTCCAATTTCCTTTAGTGGACAAATGTGTAGTATTGATATCTGTGTATTGTACGTATGTACTTGTGTATATAGTCTTTCTTATGTAATTCAATTCATGTTGAAATTCAAAAGAACTGCCAAACCTCTGCAAGCCAGCAAGGGAGATAAAAAGGTTTACTTTCAGCGATTGTAATTTCAACGGCTAGACGGTAATTTAGTTGAGTTTATTATTTCAATCCACAAATGACATAAGTAGGTGTATAAGTTACAACAGCGCCATTTCTGGGTCTTAATGGCGCCCGAGAACAGTTTTTTTGTGGGTCCTTCGTTGTAAATATTGTTGTAATTAGTTTTACATTTCAATCTTGAGTTAAAGACTATTTTTTTTGTTGTAAAGTTTCACCGGAAAATCGTTTTCATTCTTCTTCGATAAATTGTCTGCTTCAGTTAGCCTTAACAATTTCTGAATAATAAGCAGAAAAGTCGACGATGTAACTTCAATTCGAAAAAGTATAATTTACAAAGTATCTGCTCTCCTATACACATTTTATTCAATTTGTCGAAAATTGCCCTTAGCTTTTCATTATGTATGTAAGTATATTTTTATTATTTTTTTTTTGTGTGTTTTTTTCGGATATTTGGGAGCCTCCTAAATTTGGAGCCCGTAAAACTGTCCTCTATGTTAATGCAGCGCCGATGTGCAAACATACACATATACATAAATAAATTTGTATCTTCATTTAATTAAATCCTTTTATATTGGTCAATTTATATTAATTTATTTGGTAATTGCCTTGATGTTTTGCGCGTTCGTGCTTCACTTTAAGTTAATTATATTTTTGGTTGTTGTATAACATCCAGCGAAATCAACCAATATGATAAATCAGCAGTGCGTGTTGTTGTTTGACTGCTGTTGATTGAGGAAGTCTCTAGGCAATATTTTATCGATATCAGTTCGTGCTATGGTTCTAATCCTGGTTGTTCGCAATTCGTCCTTGGTTAATATACTCCTTGTTAAGACACAACCACAATTTGCTATATAAAGTTTTGTCAATAAATTTCCTTTGCGTTGTAGTTTCTAAAAGCTAAACAATAACAAAAGTTTATTCATTTTCACAAGAGTGGCGATTTTTCTTTCGTGTTCTGCCTGTAACATTGACATTGTTTCACTTACTAGTCGGTATGTAATATGTGATTGGATTTGAATATTGATTAATTTAAAATTGAATGCGTGCAAGAGTATACGAATTTAGATGTGATTAATACAGGTGGTATGTGTGTTAAATTAAATTTGTGAATGTGCGAGGCTGAGGTGACACTTGTTGGAAAAAATGCTTGTAACTGTAGGCTTTCTTATCTTGAATATTGATTTTGAAAAGTTTTATAAACATTAATTTTTTTTGGTAGCTATACGTTTGTATAGTTTGTACTGTACATAATATTAAGTATGGATGCCTAGTTAATTATTTGCCTTCTTACAATCTTACAATATGAAAAAAGCATTTGAAGAATGGAATGGGAACCAAAAATTTAAAAAAATACTAAGTTTAGAGTTGTTCTTTTAAGTTGCGCTGGCACTGATAGATTTATACTTATAACTATGTATTATGTTTCTGTATTTTTAATATGACTATGGATACCTATTATAGGAATGAAATAATTTTATTGTCGGACGTGTTTCCTTATTTGAAAATTGAAGTATATGTACTTCAATTGTCTCAATTATACATTCGTATAATAGCTAAGCTTTATATGTAAAATAAAACATTTATTTTAACTCCAAGATAATGTGGGCGAAGCTTGAATTAATATTTGTTTGACCAAGTGTCAAATTTTGATAAGATCATATTAACATAATGTTGAAGATCACTTGTAAAAAAAATGAGTAAATCATTAATAACTGCCGGTGTCTTTCACATTGGGTTCAATAACTTATGTTTCTGTTCTCTTTCAATCTTAGGCGAATACTTGATGTCAATTTAGATACCCACACTTAAAGTACTTGACAACTTGTTTTTATTTAAATAAAAATGCTTTATGCCGGAATAGAAGAGACAAAAGAAAATTGCTGGATCAAATTAACTTGCCCAATAAGTAAAATATTTTCAAAATGTTGCTAATAGAAATGGCTGAATAATATAGAACCATTTTATATAAACATCTACACCCAAATTAATAAATAGGGAAGGGATTATTCCTCGGACTAATGGCGTTTTTATTTGGCAATCCGGAAGCCTTCCGGACTCTTCTGAAAGCGTTCACTTGGGAAAAAATGACAGTTCTAATTCTGAAAAGAAGAGAATTTTGCTTCTGGATTTGAAATCAGAATCAGAACCAGAAGCACTCACACATTCATATACTTGAAAAGTAAAAAGTGTTCAGTTGGGATCCCGGATCGGAGAACGATTCCGGATTGCCAAATAAAAACGCCATTAGTTGCACAATTATGATACAAAAAATGGCAACAGTCGAGTTTGACGTTCAAATATATGAATGTGTGAGTGCTTCTGGTTCTGATTTCAAATCCAGAAGCAAAATTCTCTTCTTTTCAGAATTAGAACTGTCATTTTTTCCCAAGTGAACGCTTTCAGAAGAGTCGGGAAGGCTTCTGGATTGCCAAATAAAAACGACATAAATGTTATTAAATAAAATGCACGCCTGGATCGCACATACTTGCTTTTATGTTCGATCACATCGTAAACACAAGATTTTTAATATAATTAGCTAAAAAATGTCTTTAATTTGTTTATAAACAAAATATTGCCATGGAAATTATAAACATTGAACAATATAAATTTAATAACTAATTTAAAAGAAAAGTGCTGCCGTTTTCCAAATATTGAAATTTCAAACAAAACAATTTTTTTTCAAAAATCCAAACAAATATTTTTTTTTGAAAATATTGGTATACAGTTTTACAGCTGAGCGAAAGCCGTGGAGCAGGTCCGTGGCAGGTCCCGTAATAACAAAATGTGTAAAAAAAATGTTTGGCCAAAATATAGACTAGGTATATCTAAGTAGTGCACATACTTTTTTTTTAACAAAATCGTTAGATTCGTTTTCGGGATAATTAAGACGGTAGAAAATTGTATGGCAAGTACCGTTAGTTTTTGGCCTAAAACAACGATTCAAAAATCTATTTGAGACAAGCACGAACAAACTGTCAAAATCAGATAAGATCTGAAGTAGGGATGAGCGATGTTGAGAAAACATCGGTATAACATTCATTCAACATCGAATGCTCATCTTCGATGTTTGTAATTATCGAATCGAAAACATCGATGTTTTTTTACGAATTTCCTTAATTCCTTCAACATTAATAACAACTACAACTCTGTTAATGAATACCTCATTGAGTCCTCATTTGTCTCTATAATAATTCTGTACAGTTGTTCTTGTAGATGGCTTATGATGCTCAAATCATCATCCAATCTCTCCACCAGTCCATATTTCTCAGCTCCTATAGAAGCATTTTTTTTTTGGAAAGTCTTGTTGCCTTTTGATAATAGGTTCGTTCGTTGAACTTTACCTAGGGTCGACCTAGGTTTTTTTGACAATGCCAAGAGTTGTCAAAAAAAACCTGTGTTTTCGGTTCCCAAAAAAAACCCGGGGCCATTCATTTCATGTTGCAGAAAAGCAAGTTATGTCATTTAATAATTAAAACTTAAAATATGTTAAATTTAAGTTCTTAGTGCATTTGCTTTGGCCCTAAGCACAATCCACAACTTCACAGGTTTCCATTTTGCATGTCTGTGTCTGAAAATTAATTTGAGTATTCTTTTATTTCCATTTTAAAAATAACAAATCAAATCAGATCTCATGTGATTTTGACGTTTATTTATTTACCTCAACTTGCCCCAGCTAAAAACCTAGATCTACTTCAGAGCGGGTTGAGGTCGACCCTAGGTTTCAAAAAACACAGAATTTGCTTGTCAGGGTGATTTAGGTTTTTCAAAAAACGCTTTAGGGCGACCCTAGGGCTACTTCAGGGCTCAACGAACAAACCTAATAATAATAATCAGTTTGAGACTATAGCGTGCTTGTCAGAAGTTTTGGTAGCCCAGTTTGTAAATTGTAATTTAATGTTGGATTTAGTTTTAAGCCTATATATTTAACCTCTTTTGCTATCTTCATTTGCGTACCATTGTATCTCAATCTCCTTCCATTGCAAACGTTTTGTGTATGGGCAAAGACCATTACTTTTAATTTTTCGGCGTTGATAGTCCCCATCTGTTACAGTAGGTAGATAACCGATTGATCATCAAGTGTAAACCTTCGGATGATTCTGAAAGTATGACAAGGTCATCAGCGTATAATACTACATTCGTGGTGCAGCTAGCTATTCTTATTCCTCCAGATCGGCGACATCGTTTAATGGACATCCTTGCTCAACTCCTGTGTTTGTGCTAAACAAGTCTGAAAAGTTCACTCCATCCCAAACAGCTGCTTCGTATCCGTGTACATCTCTCTGACTGCTTATAGAAACATTGTATATATACCAAGCTGTCACATCTTATAAGTAAGAGCATTCCAGTTGACTAGGCCAAAAGCAGCTCTGAAGTAAACGACTTCTATTGAGGTCAAAATTAATCTACATTAATAGCTGTCTTTATTTAATGAATTAATATAGGAATTTACATACATTCTCTTAAACGTATATACGAGAACATCTTTACTCAGAACCAATTTTATTGAAATAAATTACAAAATCTGAAATTAAATTTAACATACGCTAATTAACTATCTTCAATTACGAGTAATTTTCCGGCTAAATTAACCCCGCTTATATTTTCAAAAAAAATCAACAATTTATCTTTTAATCTGTTTTGTTGATCTACAAAAAAAAAACTCAACAAAGAGTGATATATGTATTAGCACAAAATGTTAATGAATATGAATTTGTTTTACCAATATATACGAGAAAAACATATAAAAAATCGTTAACTAAATAATTTGTTTAACCTTAAATCTTTATTATGTCAGGTGTTTTCAGTTTTCCTTCATTTTTTTTTAATATAAATTAAATCAATTCTTGTTTGGAAATGAGTTAATTTAATATTGGTTGTTATAAAAGAATTGTCGTTTTGTTTTTTGGTTAAAAATCAGAGCAATCACATAAAATCAATTGATACAAATTATAAAAATGATCAATTCATCAATTTTTATTGTATTCGATTTTTGTTTCGTAGATTTGTATTTGCTTGCGCACATGTCACACTAAACAAGTGGACAAATAATCATATAGCAACCAATAGAGTTCACTTGAGTAAATTGTATGTTGAAACTGAACGTAGACGACGGCGTGAGAAGACGAAGCAATGGCTCGTCATATTATGGCTGTGTGTGTTGTGTGTCTGCTTTGTGCGGAGCATTTACCTTGCGAAGAACACATTGAGCCGTTGTCATCTAATCTTCGACTGAATGCAAAAGTCTTTCATGGAAGCGATATTAACAGTAGAACCATCGACTATAGGAGTTTTGATATTCAACACAATGAACATTATTTGACTGATGATGAGTACGATAAGTCGAGACGTCGACGAAAAAACATTTCATCCAAGGCAGAATCAAGAAGTAAACGCCACACGGGAAATCATAACACAAATCCAATGGAGACTCAACATAAACCTGATATCACAGATGATTTTATGCAGCGAATTTTTCAAGAATATGGCCAGGAAGATGGAACAATCAATATAATTCAGTTCGAAAGTATGCTTAAAAACCTTGGACTTTATAAGATGTTGGAGGAAAAAGCTTCAAATGAAACAGTAAGTTTGTTGTACAGTAAGTATTGTACTTATTTTAATGGTAAAATTTAATTACAGTGTGTATCGAGTCATCAACTTTTGGATAGTATAAAACACCATCATCAGGAAGATCATAATACAAAATCTGGCCATAAATGTATGAGTGATCCTTTTTCCAATATTCCCTGCAAAGAATCATCTACATCACCTGCATCGCCCAAGGAAAAAAAATCATTATTCTTGGACTCAGATGATTTAATTAATTTATGCCCAGTCCTCCTATATCAACTTGCCTCGAATATATCACTAGAAAAATCAGGATGTATAAACAGTTCATTGCTGCTTGCTGAAAATTCATTCCACACGATGGAGTTTCAAGAAAGAGAATTGTTCTACGGTTAGTAAAACATCAACCATTTAAAGGCTAAATGAAATTTTATTAAATGAATGCCACATTTTCTTTACAGTATGGGCGTATGCTTTTTTAGCAGTGCTAGGGTGTGGACTTCTGGGGCTTATTGGAGTTGCAATAATACCATTTATGGATTCAAGGTACTATAAGCACATTATACAATACCTTGTGTCTTTAGCTGTTGGTACAATGACTGGTGATGCCCTTCTGCATTTATTACCACACGTAAGATAACTTCGTTGAAAGGTTAGATTTAGGATTTAATCGCATTTATAGTCTGTTGCAGGGCAATCTGAGTCCAATATGGTATACAAGGGACTAACATGCATGGGTGGAATCATTTTTTTCTATATCACCGAGCACGGACTGACAATGATATCGGAGTGGCGGAAAAGCAATGCCAAAAAGGATAAACAAACATCTCGCGCCAAGGTAGTTCGTGATCCGGAATCATCAATTAACAATTCAGTTGCTGGCGACAAACTTTGTAAATCAAAGTACAGTTCCTATCCTTATTGCTATGATGAGATTGCAATGGATACAAAGAATGATGTCTGGCTGCATTTGCCCAATGCTGAAGGCAACGATTTGGCAGAAAAGAATAACAGCAGTAGAGATAATGGGGACGCTAATGAAACAGCTCAGAGCCTTTTGTCGCAAAACTACACACCCATTTCCGATCTGAACCACCGAATTCCAGATAGTAACACAATATCAACGAATCTAGACGATACATCGCTTGCAGATGGAACAACCGGTGGAAGTTGTGGAAAAGATAAGCCTTTAGTACGAAACGATACAGTTACTGTGATACTCAGAGAACATGAGTCATCGCATCACGGCCACTCGCATAAACATGGTCATGTTCATTCGCCGCCAGAGTCATTGAGTGCTGTGGCTTGGATGATCATAATGGGCGATGGACTGCATAACTTCACCGATGGAATGGCTATTGGTGAGTAAAACAATTTATTTATCAGAAAATATTTTCTCAGACTTTGACTTTATTTATATAAAGTAATGAAATGATAAAAAATATAGCGCCGTTGAAGGCTAAAAAACAATTGATAAACGAGGTATTATTATTTCATGTAAAGCCAAGGTAACCTTTTGTTAAAGTAAATAAATGGAATTAAGTGTAATCATTAATTATGATTAATATCATTTTGTTTTTAAATATATATTTTATTAAGTGAAGTTTAATAATCACCAAACAAATCAACCTTCTGATTTTTTAACTATGTTATTCGTTTCAAAAGTAGAACTCTCATTTTGTGGGGTTGCGAAAAACCTTATAGGCGACCAATCGAAAACGCCTTATATTTTTAATTGCTATTATAGGCAAGTTATGCATTCGTAGAAAAAAAAGTTTTGAGATAACAATCAAACATGACATTACGATGATAGTGAAGACGAAAAAAGATGGTCTAAAAATTCTGTCCGTCTGTATGTTTGTCTGTCAGTCTTTCTGTATGTATATATGTGAAGACACCTACAGCCCGAACACTATATAGAGTTTTTTAGGTATTGTATCTAAAAATAACGGTACTTGCCATATAACCGTTACGTTAAAGCCTATTTTCTCGGAAACGGCTCTAACGGTTTTGGTTTAAAAAAATCAGTGCAGCTTTTTAGTTGCGACCGATTATATAATTGAAAAAATAAATTTTAAAATGTCTAAAAACGGTACTTTCCATATGACCGTTTTTTTTTTTGCTTTCGGCTATCTCATAAATGGCTTAACCTTATATTGCGTACCAATATTTTTATTAATATTTTTTTTGTATATTAAAAGCATTAAAAATTATATATTTTGAAAACTGCTCATTATATTTTTTTCAAAAATTATAGTTATATGTATTTGCTGAATATCTATGAATTAGCGTTTTTGAAAAAAAAAACTTTTTTCCCAAAAACCGCTCCACAGATTTTAAATTTTTTTTTTATCCAAGAAATAAAATGGCGTATTTTTTTTTGAGCTCAAATTAGCTTAAGCATTTATTTCAGAATTTTGAATTATTTTTTCTTTGATTAAGTCGATTTAATCTTTTGTTTTTAAGCTTATATTATAAAATATTTAAGAGTACCAATTTTTTTAGAAAAAAATTAAAGTAATTTTGTATATATAAAAAATTAAGTAAAAACGACTTTAAAATTATATTAATATTTTTAATAGATATCTTTTGCATACGATGTGATCGAACATAACAGTAAGTTCGTGCGATCCAGTCATGAATTTTATTTAATTAAATAACGGGACACCAAAATAATTGTTCATTATTTGATTTAAAAAAAATATATAAAAAGTCAACATTTTTAGGCATGTTACGCTAAAGGCATATGAATTTTATAAAATTCAACCAGAAAACGCCATATGCATGTAGTTTACAAGCAGAATATGTTAAAAAAGGAAATTTAAAAAAAAACGTGACTCATTTCTACAATCCTAACATTTCGCGTAGCTAATGTAAAGGTTACTTTATGAGTTAAATATCATCTTAAAACCGTTAAAAAGTCTGTAAATACATGCAGAGAATTAAACTTTATTAAACTTTAAACATAAAAAATCTAAAAGCAATAGTTTTTGAAATAGAGATTTTCGTTTTAAAATATACATAGTACGTATTATATGTATGTATCAATCTGTAACACTAAACAAAACATTTTTACAACCTTTCAACAGGTGCCGCATTTGCAGATAATATAGCAGGAGGCTGTTCAACCTCATTGGCAGTTTTCTGCCATGAATTACCTCACGAACTAGGAGACTTTGCTATATTGATAAAAGCAGGAATGTCCGTCAAATCTGCTGTCTATTATAATCTCCTTACGGGCATACTTAGTTTTATTGGTATGATATTTGGAATATTGTTTGGCCAGTCACAAGAAGCTGCCCAGTGGATGTTTGCTGCTGCAGCTGGTCTTTTCATTTATATCGCATTGGTTGATATGGTAAGGAAATATTCAAAAAAATATCTGATTATCATCTGTCAACAAAATGTTTGTGTTATTTTTTCCTATCAGATGCCAGAATTATCAGCAGCTCATAAATCATTGGAACAATTTGCATTGCAAATATTTGGAATGTCGACAGGAGTCCTTTTGATGCTTCTTATTGCAGTAAATGAAAATCGCCTAATGACAATATTTTCGCATAACCATAACCCTGGTGGGGCGAGCGGTCACAGCCATTAAAAAATTAATATAGGAGGAATGCACAGTCAACAGAAATGCCACAGATATATACTGAATGCTTATACATGCATTTGTATTGTTTACTTAACTTAAAACTATAGAATATAAGAAACAACCAATTAAAAAAAATAACACATACAAAATGAAACACAAACAATTTAGTTATAAGTTTATATTTTCGCTACATGAATATTTATCTGTAAAAAGCAAAACACATAATCTCTCTTTTATAAATTACATATATAATTTTTTTTGTTAATTAAGAAATAAAGTATACTGCCTATTAATAAAAAGAAATTTATATATATAAACGCTGATCATTTTAAGAGAGTTCTAGGCATTCATTATTACTTATTAAGAAAAGTACTTAAGAATTTTGTAATTGTGAAAATATCTGCCACTCATTGAAAAAATGTAACATACATTCTTAAAAATTCTTAATATCATAATACATATTTTACAATTAATATTGTTATTTAAGTTTTACTTTTTATAATAATAATTCATATTTTCTAGTGTGAAGTCTCAAAGTAACTAAATAAGAACACCCAAGGCATTGAGGCCCGACACCTGTCTGTGGGCCACGCATCGCGCTTTAATCGTGTAGCACTTTAGTATCCGCCTTTGTAATACAATGTAATTATCTAACATTTCCAAGAATATCTAATATTTTTTTCTAAAGATTTTTGATGCTCTGAATCCAACAAGAATGATTAAGATGAATTGTGTTGCAATGATGACCTTTTTTTGCAGAAAAATTGTTAACCCGTAAAATTGTTTATTTTCACATAGGTGAAGCTGGTGGTCTGTTCAAAATCAGAAAATTAGACTTTAAATAACTTAAAGTAACTAAAATATTATTGACTAAATTTATAACTACTTATTGCACAGTCATATCCACTTAGTTGTATACTACCTTATAAGTATTTGTCTAGTTAGTTTTATGTTGGGGTAGTTAATTCACACCCACAGAATACAAAATTGAGTTTTAGTGAGAAAATGTTTAATTAAGTGGAATTATGTTCACATTATACAAGACATAGAATCCAATTTTCAAATAAATAGTTGCAAAATGTGATTTTGTTTAACATCCCATTCTAATGTCACATAAATAACATCGATCCTATAACTGTTAGTATACATTCTAACGTCACATAACTAACATCGATCCTATAACTATCAGTATACAAATTTAAACAATGTATAATTATTATTAATTAAGTATATTTATATATGTATATGATTTATAAAACATGAAAATCACTGTCACACCAACAATTAGGTTAGAATATCTCAAAACCTGACGTAAGGGCATCAAAAATCTTCGAGAAGAATAGTTTGGCTTATGTGTGTGAAAGGTTATTTTAATTTTATAGACATATATTGTTAATTTATTTTTGTTAAGTTTATTTACATACATACATACATCCTTTTTTATTTTCTCTCACGTCAAATACACAACTAAAATAAATTGCACTACTGGGTCACACGTACTTGCTGCTATGTTCGATTACATTATATGCAAAATATTCTTAATAGAAACGGCGAAATGTATTTTTAAAGTCGTTTTTCACTTTATTTTTTATATACAAAAATTCTTAAAATTTTTCTAAAAAAAAAATTTATGAACATTTTAAATATTTAATTCAAAAACAAAAATTCAGAAACAATCGTCTACCCGTTTTCGAAATATTGAATTTTCAAAAAAAAAAAAAAATATATATTTTGAAATGCAGTATTATTTTGAATTTGAAGGAGCTCCTGTATATAAATTTTGATCGAAATCCGTTTAGCCGTTTATGAAAAAGTCGAAAATCAATAAAATGGTTTTATGGCAGGTACCGTTAATAACAAAATATTTAAAAAAATGTTTAGCCAAAATGTAGACCATACTCAAAGTATACACACCAAATTTTATCAAAATCATTAAAGCCGTTTTCGAGATAATTAAGATGGTAGAAAAATTTGTATGACAAGTACTGTTATTTTTGGGGCTAAAACAACGATTCAAAAATCTATTTTGGACAATCACCTAAACTGCTTAAATACCAAGTTTTAAGAAAATCGCTTCAGCCGTTTAGGCTATAGAGAGTTGTACAGACAGACAGACAGAATTGCGGGACCCTCTGTTTTAGTGTTCTCTATCATCGTAATGTCAACTTTGATTACAATCACAAGTTCAAAATTGCCTATAGTACCTATGTATATCGCAAGTAAAAACTCAGAAAATATTAAACAAACACATAAGGGAAAATGGGAAATCCCGTACCTTATGTGTTCGTCCATTCCTCATGCGTCTATTACCACCTCTCCAAAACACATTTATGAAATCTTCGATCCTATAAATACCGCTTAAAAAATACAGCTTTTTTGTACAAATAGTTGTTTAAAAAAAACAGAATTTGTACTTAATTTTATGGAAATTATAACAGGCAGCTTTTATTTGTATTTCAAAGATTAATTTTGTCATATTAAAGTAGTTTTATTTAGCTAGTTGTAGAAACTGTTGGATAATAAAGATGTATTTTTTTTTAATTATATAGCAGTGTTTTTTATTTTATAATTTGTAGAATTTATTTATAATATTTTTCAGCTATAGAACAGAATTGTGTTAATAAATTAATAAATCTTGACACATTTTTCACAGAAAAGTATTTTTTTATTGAAATTCATCGAAACTCTCTTCCATGAAAATAAATTATACTTAAAGAATTATTAAATTATAAAAAATAATATAATCTTGATGTAATTTAAGAAAAAAAAGATAACCAAGGTCATCCCTAACTAGTATAACTAGATACACTTTGTACTTTTTGAAAGAACAAAATATTTTCTTAATTTAATAACTATTGTCTATAAACTATCTATGTAATAACTATGAAATGTGATTCTTTAAATACAACGTTTTTTTTTTTAATTTATTTGTAATGAATGCAGGCATAAAATATGCATATGTCACTATGTCTTAGAAAATTATAAGTAAGAATTTCATAAAAAAATAAATAAATGGACGTACATTCAAACGTATGTTAGGTAATATTTTTGAACTAGTTTTTTAGGCAGAAGTTAAAGATTTTTTTCAGACACCACTAATTATATTAAAGGTAAACGCTAACCAGATTTGTACATTGGAATTATGTCAGGACAAACCAGAAAGAAAATGTATGATAGCATTCAAATTTTGTAACCACTTCTTATAGTATTCAATATTTTTCTGATGATCGACCTGGCAAGTCGTGACATAGCTATAATTCCAGCCAGAAACGAAACTTGATGATAACACACTTAAGTTGTTGTTCATTTAAAAAGATCGGAAAATGTTATCAGTAGTGATATTTTTTCAAGGAGAAAGCAGTTAATATAATTTAAGGTTTTAGTTTTAAATGTGATATTCCATTAAATTTGTATAATAAATTAAATACATAAGTATATAAAATCAAATTGATCACATTTTCAACGTACCATAGAACACATTTCTGACTTCAATCGATACCAGTTTAAAGTATTCGCATCTTTTAAAATAGTTGTCATGTGAAATTTTAAAACACTGGGCCCTATTGGGAATGTCCCAATGAAATTCTTTTCCCACGCAATATTTTATTCTCTCGAAACATTTCTTGCGATCTTGAATCTCACACGGAATAAATTTTCCTCGAAAAGAAAATCTTATGAAATGGCAGCAAAATTCCTTGGGGAAGTTTATTCCCGATACCAATAAATTCCGAGGGAAACTTTTGAGCGTTATTCACGTTCCCAACATTCGTATGAGCGAAAAATTTCCAGGGAAGTTTTTATTCACGATAACCACCATTTAGTCATTTTTATTCCACGAAAGATAACAAAGGTCAACAAAAAAATATTTTTTTTTTTCGTTTCTATGTTCAAATGGCGATTTTCTCAATCTTTGTATTGAAAAATATGGTACATTTGTTTTTTTTTTTTCAAAGTTTGTTTCTATACCCTTTAGAATGATAAATAAATATTACGTGTTGTTAACCAAGATTATAAGGTTTAAGTCTTCTCTTTAGTAAGAGCGCAATGAGCGGCGAGGGAGTTGAATTTATTGAGACTTAATAACGAGAGTTACATATTTTTGATTACAATTCATTAATTTAAATTTGTTGTAATAAATACAGAATATACTGCGGCTATAATGTATTGTCTTGCTTTATCAAGTTTCTTACACTAAATGCCTCATGGCTGTCAATTAAGAGATGTAGTGAATGCTCTTGCTCAGGAGCATATTTTTATACATTCGCGTGTGAAGATAGTCACTAGAGCGGTGAGGGAATAATGAAGTTTTACGCAACACGTGGTGTCAAATCAATGCTGAAAATCACATTTCAGCGAATCATCTTAACAGTAGCATCATAACTGGCCTCTTGAACATGAAAATATTAGGTTCGTTCGTTGAACTTTACCTAGGGTCGACCCAGGTTTTTCGGTTCTCAAAAAACACCCGAGGGCCATTAAACTTAAAATATGTTAAATTTAAGTTCTTAGTACATTTTTTGTGAACCTATGCACAATCCTCAACTTCAAAGCTTTCCATTTTTCATGTCTGTGTCGAAAATTAATTTGAGTATTGTTTTATTTCCATTTTAAAAATAACAATTTGCATACAAAACGAGAATTCACAACAAAACAAATGCTTCAGATAAGGGATGATGGATAAGTCCATCTATGTTATTGAAATTTCGATATTAAAACAAAAAAATCGATGATTCAATATCAATATTGAAAGAAGAATAAGAAAAAACCCTTCAACACATCGATGTTTTCGATTCGATAACTATTAACATCGATGATGAGTACTCGATATTCTCCTCAATATCGCCCATTCCTACATCAGATCTCATGTGCCTTTGACGTTTATTCATTTACCTCACGTTGCCCCTGCTAAAAACCTTGTTCTACTTCAGGACGAGTTGACCCTAGGCTTCAAAAAACACAGAATTTGTTTGTCAGGGTGACTAGGTTGTTCAAAAAACGCTTTAGGTCGACCCTAGTGCGACTTCAGGGCTCAACGAACAAACATATTGTTACATTTGCGGCGAATTTATTAAATCAAAAAAATACAAATTAAGCTTTAAGTACTAATTTAAAGCTTTGTGAAGCCTACGAATCTTAGTCCCCTTTCACACAAGGCAACAGGGAGTTTGTTGGTGAGAAGGGCAAGAAATAAGGGGAATGAAAAAAACCTCACCGGTCAACGATTTGAAGAGATTTTTTTGACTTACAAAATTTATTTAAATCATTATTTACTTTTTTTTGCAAATAAATATTTCTCAATAAATTTAAAATTCAACGATCAATGGAAATGCATAACAAAAATATCTCTTACTTATCGCAACCTTTAATTCCCCAAATAAAAGCCGTCGAATATAAAAAAGTAAAGGCATATTTAAATTAGAAAATTGGTCGAATTCAAAACGATAGAGGCGAACGTAAAATTAATTAAATAAAACTAATCGCCGCATATTTCATAATTGAAGTCTTAAATTGAATAAATTATAACATTGAAAATGTAAGAAAATTGCAAAATATTCTTCTTTATTTTTTGTATTAATTAGAAAAAAAAAATAAACTCAACGACAGCTCTATTGATGTAATTTTAATAGTTTTTCATCAGGTTTTCCCAACAAAACCATCGCTCAAAATTGTCAGCCCTACTTATATAATTTTGCACTGGTTACGAGTCATAATAACCCTAATAAAAATGCGATTTATTTAATAATTTGCAAACGAAGTCAACGCATGCGAAAGTATGGAAATTAAAAGTAAGCTGTACTTGAAATCAGCTGTATTTCAACTCTACAGGCGTATTGGAAGAAACAACACGACCAAACTTCTTTATTATCACCGAGATGCAGCTATTTCGGAGAGTGAAGTGAGATGACTCGCATTACTCACCGGTTCATCTAACTTTCCGGAAAAAATTGATTCAGCTATTTAAGTAAAATGAGTATGTTCGAATTTAGTTTCGAACAGGTAAATGTCATGAAGCAACAACAAACTGTCCGTAGATACAATGCTACATACATACATAAGCAAAGAAAATATAAGCAAACAAATCAAAAACAAATGTTTAATAAATTAAATCCAAAAGAATTATTTATATTAAATCCACATATTTATACAATTACATCTACATATTTTGTACATTAAGTACAAATACACAAGTCCTACATTTGGGCTTATTCTGCCACATCTGTTATTCTGCTATGAATTTTCTGTTATGGTGATAACAGATCTTCACCATAAAAGATATTTAGGGCTATTCGGCGAGATCTTTTATTCTGTTATTCTGCTATTCTGTTATGAATTTGTATACAAAAGTTTAAGCTGTCAAAAAATCTTTTATGAATTATAATTTTGGTATTCGGCATGCTAAATCTACTATAAAATCTGTTAAGAAATCAGATTATGAGCTGTCAAAACTTCGAAATTCTTAAAAAGTCTTACGAACTGCATTATTGGTATTCAGCACACCACAATCTGTTATGGAATCTTTTATGAATCATAAAAGAATAAAAGAAAAATTTTTGTTACTTTTATCATAAACGATTTCAACATATGAAGTAAAAGCTTTTATTTCGTTAATGAATTTTTTAAAAGGATAGGTATAACAAAATATTATTAAAATACATAATAACAAACACATATATGAAAGTAATTTCAGAATATTTATTTCAATATACGAAAGCACATAACACATTTTGATGGATGAAACGTAAAAGAAAGTGTTGCTTATCTTGACGGAGTTTGTTTTGATATATTAAATTCAAGAACTGTTATTGACAATTTACAAATATTGATTATTATTTATCTACGCGAAACAAAACATGATGATTCCGCAGGTTAATTTTATATTGTTATTAGTTATTGGCGATTTCCGAGAGTTTTTATTTACCTACTACAGCTGATAATTTGATAGCATATTTTAGGTCTGTTTGTATAAATGTTTCTTTTTCGAAGTTACATAACAGACTTTTATAAAAGATCGAACTCCTGAATACCAATTATAAAATATCTTTTATAGTGAATATCTGTATAGCAGAATAACAGATGTGGCAGAATAGGCCTCATTTTATAGTTGGTATCCAGGAGTTCGATCTTTTTTAAAAATCTGCTATGGAACTTCGAAAAAGAAACATGTATACGAACAGACCTAAAATCTTCTATCAAATTATCAGCTGGATCAGCGGTAGTAGGTAAATAAAAAATCTAGGCAGCCGGCACTGACGAATGACAATAATAAAATGAACTTCGGAAGATCGTGTTTTGTTTCGCGTTAATAAATTATTCTATGTAATTTGTTCAGAATAGTTCCCGAATTTAACATATCTAATATAAAAAGTTGAAACGCACACGGCCAAGATAAGCGACTATTTTCTTACGTTTCATCCACCAAATGTGTTCTGTGCTTTCGTGTATTGAAATAATTTAGTTGGAAATTACTTACATATTTGCGTTTGTTATTATGCATTTTAATACTTACCCCGTTTATATGAGTGAATTGAGGAATCGAATCGAATCGAATTGACATTTCGATTCAGGTATATGGCCTCATGGGATCGGAAGATTGAATTAAAATGGAATCGAAGTGACAATTTGAGTTTGCAGAATAAACAACAAAAACATGCAACAGAAAAAAATACAAAGAAAACGGAAACCCACTGAACACAAAAAAAACACTATTGGTGCACACACACATCAAGAATCAGATGTGAATTCGATTTCTCAATTCCTCGATTCAGGTATATAAGTACATTTTCAATTCGATTCAGCTCTTCTAGTGGGATTGGATCGAGTAATCCTATTTTAATCCGATTCAAGTATATAAGGACCTAAATCCTGATTCAATACCGATTCAATTCTCCATATAAACGTAGTAACTATTTTGTTATATCCGTCTCCTTGCACTGAACAGAGTTCGAACACATTGATTATGCAAGCCCAAATAGAGTGAATTCTGAACACTGATATGTTTTTTAAGCACACTTGAACCACACAAATCATTCACATTTTAACCATAAGGAGCAATATAACACAAAACCTACCCTTTTTCGTATACTGATACACACCCAGATATAGAAAATCAACAAGCGATCAATTTCTTTGGCCAACTTATGTAGCTAATAATTTTTTTCTGCAAATTTTCCTTCTTGACACACATGTTATTTGGTGCCTTTAGCAATTTAGTCACATGCTCAGTTAATTATGTTTGAGCACGTCGAGAGCGATCTACACATGTTCAGAACGAAAAAAACACACATTTGGAGCTCTGCATTTTTTGAGTTAAAAAGAAACGCAAGCAAATATTTTGACAACTCAGACTAAAACCGAAATAAAACAGAAAAATGCCTATAATCGTGGTGATGAAGATTATATGAATTCTCATTTTTCTGACACAGGTATATTTTTGTGTTAAATCTTTTGACTAACAAAATTATTTATCGATTATATTAATACTCACAACATAATTGCCTTTTCTTCTTGCGTCTCCTACAAATTAAAAGATGCAAGAAACTCGGTTAAATCGTGTGCTTGTGAATAAAAAATTTATTGTATTTTATGATATGTTATCGAGCGCCCGAAATGTTTCACATAAAGGCAGATTGGCTTCACTTGACCACAAATGAATTTAATATAGAATTCATTAATTGTTTCATTCAACAACCTCAACTAACTTCAGGCAAATTACATGAATTGCTGAAGTGTCAAAAATGGCTGTCACCGGTTTGACGTTGCGTTCCTCTTGTATTTTATTATTTTCTAATATTTTATTAATATTTTCATTAAAAACTGTATTGGGAAACCTAAATAATCCAAGTATCGGTGTACACAGACGTTTTGAATATAAATATTCATTCAAACCACCATATTTAGCGCAAAAAGATGGAACAGTTCCTTTCTGGGAGTACGGAGGAAGTAAGTATAGTAACAACCACGTCAGAGGATTTACTCTCTCTTTTTAACTACAGTCGATTGAAATGAGAGTGAAAGGAATGCAATAAAAAAAATTGTTACATGTTTAAAATATTGACACGCGTACGAATTTTTTTTTCCAAATAATAAAAGAAACCTTAGAGATTGTTGTTAATATAAATCGCATATCCAATTTAAAATTGCAGATGCTATAGCAAGTGCAGAGAGTGTTCGTGTAGCTCCTTCATTGCGCTCCCAGAAGGGTGCTATTTGGACGAAATCGAAAACCAGCTTTGACTGGTGGGATGTGGAAATCGTATTCCGGGTTACAGGTCGAGGTCGAATTGGTGCCGATGGTTTGGCTTTCTGGTATACCCAAGAGAAAGGTGATTACAATGGACAGGTCTTTGGTTCATCCGACCAATGGAATGGTCTTGGTCTGTTTTTTGATTCATTTGACAATGATAACAAACACAATAATCCTTACATCATGGCTGTGGTGAATGATGGAACAAAACAATTCGATCACCAAAACGATGCCACGACGCAGCTTCTTTCGGGATGTTTGCGAGATTTCAGGAACAAGCCTTTCCCCACACGTGCTCGCATTGAGTACTACAACAACGTCCTAACCGTACTGTTCCACAATGGTATGACGAACAACAATGAGGATTATGAGATGTGTTTGCGCGCTGATGGAGTATACCTTCCAAAGAATGGATACTTTGGTGTGTCTGCAGCAACTGGTGGACTTGCTGATGATCACGATGTCTTCCATTTCCTTACAACATCTCTGCACGCTCCGGGTCAGTTTACTCAGCCATCAGCTACAGCCGAAAACTCTGAAAAACTAACACAGGAATTCAAAGAGTACCAAGATAAGCTCGACAAGCAAAAGCAAGAGTACCGAAAAGACCATCCTGATGAGGTAAGGCAAAGTTTTTCTTTTTCTAAATGGTCTTGTCCGTTTTAATAGATTATGGTGAAACGTGTGAAGTACCTATTATAAATTATTTAACGTCATGCCAATTGTTGTAATTATAAAACAATTTTCATTATTTGTTTTCACATTTGAGTAGTGACTTAAAGATCTTTGGCAATCGGAACGTATGCATGTATTTTTTAAAGAAATTAATAAAAATACCAATCTATGGTGAAAGCTCAAATACTAAATTTACATATACCTACCTACATAATTATGTACCTACATATAAACTAATCCAAATTCAGATTTTGTTATTGTTAACAAATTTGAAGAAAAAGTAGGATTTCCAGTTCTCTCAAATGCAAAGAACGAAAAAGCATATATACAAAATAATATGTACCCATATTTTTAGTTGTAAATAGATTCTAAAAAATGAAATGATATATGTAGGTACCTACCTACATGGATTCGTATAAAGAGAATCGAACTGGAGATTTTGATTAAACTTGACATTACGATATTGGTGAACACCAAAAAATGGGTCCCGCAATTCCGTCTGTTTGGCCTCCAGTTAAGAAGCTAAACGATTGAATGGATCTGCAATACATTTTTTGGCCAAAAAGAATTTTAATACAAAAATCAGTTCATTCATGAAGGGTAAAGGTAATTTTTTAAATATTTTTTTCTTTTTGGAAAAAATGAATATTTTTGAATCTCTAGTAGAACCATTTTTTTTGTTTTTTGATTTTCTGGAAAACGGTTCATTTGATTTTTTTGTAATGTTTTTTTTTCACACTAATGTAAACCAGAATTTTTCAAAAAAAAATTTTTGAATTGAAAAAAGAGTTAATTTTGTTTTTGAAAACTCAAAATTTCGAAAAGGACTCAATCTATTTTTTCGAAACTTCGTATTTGGTAGTTTTGGAATTAAAAATTCGAAATTCTTGAATAGTTACGGGGTTTTCCATTGGTAAATTCAGAATTTGATGTCGAATTTGATATGATATTGTCGTATATTCGTTTCTGTGAAACTGATAGTTGCCCAACTGAATGCTTCCAATTGTAATGGTGTTAGTAAAAAGAGGGGTAGATTCACCGAAAAATAGACATCTGCGAATTTGATTCAGAAACAAAAAAGAATTAAATTCTTGTACCAATGGAAAACCACATTAAATGAATCTATTAAAATTACTTTTTTTTAAAATGTTTTCAAAATTTTATAAAAAACTTCTTTTTTTTTAAAACCGCTCCAACGATTTTTGAATTTTTGTTTTTTGATATTTTCATATTTGCCCAAAAATTCAAATGTCAACTTTTTTTCCTCAAACTTTAACAACTAAACAATCTAAAAATATTTTATTATTATGTGTATCATCCATTTATTTCTACCTAATTATATTGCATTTTACGCAGTTTTGGGTACGTCACTGAATATATATGTATATATACAATATGAGTGCCTATATTGTATATATACATATACAGTCGAACTTCGATAACTCGAACCATCACTTTTTTTTATAATTTTGCACGCGCTAAAGGGATTATGAATACCCTATATAAGTATGTATTTAACACAACGCGGGCATCCGGTGAAAGAAGAGAAAGAAGGATAGGAAAGATGTGTGGCGCGATGTTCTGAGACTAAAGCTGGTTGTTGTCTCAGATTTATCTCCAGGGATGGTGGCTGAACAAATGCGGAGAGAATTTCCGTTATTATTATTTATTTATTTCCTTTATAATTCGCATTATTTCATTTATTGCGTTGTCATATTTATGGGTATGCTAGTTTACTCAATCACATTTTGTTACTGTTATTCCTTAACAGAATGCAATGAGTAAACTAGCGATTTATTTTATGACAATTTTTAGAATTGGTTTTTAATGAAATATAAGAAGACATAGACAACGGCAGGAATCGAACCTGCAACCACGAGGTTGACAGGCGAGCAGACAACTATCGTGCCACGGCCATCCAAAAAAGTAATTTGAGTTATCAAGCAAAACAGAAAATTAATATAAATTACGTAATATTTATTTGCGAATAAAAATAGTACAGTTGTGATTATTTAAAATATTCTGTTATACTTGACTGACGAATGGATTTGCCGGAATGCTATATTTAATAGCCACATCCTTCTTTCTTGACCCACTCTCCATCTCTTTTATTAATTTAAATTTATCTTCAAACGATGTTTTTAATGCTCATTTAACGATATATCCACGTTAGCTTTACTTTTAAATAAAACTTCACAATGCACTTCTAATATCTACGTCTGTTTCTTTACACTTTTTATTTCGCCTTTTTTTTTGAATTTTTAAAATAAGACTGAATGTGTGTTCTAACACCGGGACATGACATCTTTTACTCACACTTAAGAGAATCACAATTTTCAACACACACGTATGTATACAAGGTCATAGAACATACAAACACAGTGCCCACAAACGCAATGCATTATGAAATAAAGTTGTAAAAATATACAGAATTTGATAATTTCCCTAAAAAAATCGATTTATCAAAGGTGACGCCATATAATATCTTCGAGTTATCGAGGCATACGAGTTATAGAAGTTCGAGTTATCAATCAAAAATTACATGTAAACTTCAGGGTTCGCGCTTATGCCAACCAATTTCATTCGAGTTATCAAATATTCGAGTTATCGAAGTTCGACTGTATATTCAGTGACGTACCCAAAACTGCGTAAAATGCAATATCATTAATTTATATACACATAAGTATGTATCTATAAAAAATCACAGGAATATTATGTTTATTACATCTAAATTATTATAAAGTTATGTGCATTGTACATAGCTACCTACCCACCTATATCCTTCACTTTAATTATTATAATGTACATATTTACATACCTAGGTTCCATCTATGTATGTATATATCATATTACTCTCCTAAATTATGTACGGATATTATTAATCCATACTTTAGATTTAAATATACATTTTGTAGGTAGGTACCTATGTAACTATTCCTTGAATCATCCATTGAACAATTCATTAGTATTAGTATTATTAAGTATCATGGTAATATTACCTACATAGGCTTTAAGCCTACCTAATGATAACTAGACTACTTACCTACTAACAGCGTCAGAGGTTAGCTACATAAAGTTAAGGTTTGCTACAAGAGCAAGTTCTTACGATCCAGTCGTGCATATTATTTAACATTTTACGAAACACACCTATTTGTTTTAGACTGTACAAATCTATAAATATGTATACTAATAACTTGTGTATTTGTTTTTATTCACTTAAAGCTGACACTTTCAGCTTTCGATTTTTAGCCTTAGAGTTACTCAATCTTAGATTTTCTCAACTCCACGAAATAGTAAAAGTGAATAGAGCAAACTTGTGATTTCGTCATTTTTTGTTTATTCAATCTAGCATGTTTGCTCTTGACATCGGATGTAGAAAATATAAAATAATAAATTTTAAAATGTTTCGTTTAAATTATCTCTGGGAGTATTGGCCATTACATTAACCAGCGATGATAAACAAAATTTGCATCTTGAACGAATAGAATACAAGGTGCTTCAACGCAACGTGTTTATCTAAATTCTAAACAAATGCAATGACCGCGGCGTCATCTACAGTTTTCTTCTCTCAAATCAGACGATGATATGATTATGATACTTGATAAAGGATTCGTGTTTTTTTTGTATATTTTTTTTAATTCCACTGATTTGTGCCTATCACTTTTATTGAAATAATAAATTAGTTTTCAATTATTTAAAACGTCAAATCCACAGTTGTGACTGAAATTTTGACAACTGCCAGTTGGTCAAATCATTTTCAACTAACAATAGTTGGCCAAATTTAGATTTTCCGGCGAATTGAATAATAGTGAAGAAATTGCTTTAAAATTGTGCCAGTACTGTCGTTTTGTTATTTGTGGTGATCTTATAAACAAATTATCAGTATCTTTTCACAAAATGTGATATTGTTCGCTGCTATTCTCCAACTTTAGTAAATATAAACTTATAAACGGTAACCAGTTAAAACTTTGTTTGGCTTTCTATTCTCTTATTTAACAGTTTAACAATTTCGGTAAAATTAGATTAACTTCCTAAAAATTGGGAAATATTAAAACACTTGAACATATGTACATATTTTTTTTCAATTCTTTGAAAAATAAAAAATAGAGTGCATGATCTCAGTGATTCCTATTAGTTATATTTATAACTATTAAGTTTGCAGCTCGATTCTTCATAACATCACTACTATCTCACAAGTAGCTGGCCAGTCAGATCTCAAAAGAAATAAAAATTCAAAATATCTGCAATGTCTGAACGTATTCATTCACAATAAAAACATCCACACTGAGATGGTGAGTTTCTCTTAGGATTTTTTAGAATTTCAGTTTGGGACTTGTGACTAGAAAGAGAATCGGGCTATTAGTATAAATAAACTCAATCTCTCAAACCATGTTTGCTGAAACTAATTTAATAACATCAAATGATTGTTTCTCATCTTTTATAGGCAAAACACGACGAAGAATGGGAAGAATTTTATGAGTCGGATAACCAACGAGAATTAAGACAAATTTGGCAAGGACAAAGCCAAATCGGCGAGACATTGCGAGAACTCTCACGAAAGATGGATGAAGTAATTGGAAGGCAAGAAAATACTCTGTCTTTGGTATCCCGTGGTCTTGGTGGTGCTCAGCAGCCAGTTCCAGCCGGTGGGCAACAACCTCCAGCAATTCAGGCAGCAGCTTCTGTTGGTTCAATTACTCGCAGTGATATAGATATGTTGTTAAATAATCAAAATATGCTTATCAACACTATACGAGAGATAAGAACTTATGTCGGTGAGATTAATGCTCGTTCTGATACGATTATCGCAAACCAAGCTAAAGCACCTACAGCGTCAATTCAAAGTGCTTCAGGTTATGATATACAGTCGCTGGTTGTAGAAATGCGCGATGGGCTAAACCAAGTGAAGCAGGGAATGACTGTCGTTGGTCAAAAGTAAGTGAACAATTGTGTTGTATTGTTTTCATTTATATATAAGTTATATTTAATTATTTCTTTACAGACTTAGTTCACCCAACGCTTCGCCACTTGCATCGTGTCCCACAGGAAATTGTGTTGGAGTGACATTATTCCTTGCAATTACAGCAGTGCAGCTTATTTTGGTTCTACTCTACAATATCTACAGGTTAACATTTTGGAAACATGTATGCATGTCCATTTTTTTTAACAATCATTTTTCTTTCAGAAGCCGGTCTGAAGCTCAGGCCAAGAAATTCTACTAAGCCAAAACGAATTTAGGGGATCTTTCTAAAAATATTTAATTTTTTTATACACATCTCAAAGCAAACAGCTGAATTTAAACGAAAAAAAATATTAAAAATCCTAGATTTGGAGGCTTGCATCCGAAATACTTTTTTAATATAGATCAAGTTTTAAGAACAGAGATAGTCGAAGTAAACAAATACATATTAGTCAACTTGATATAACTTTAGTTTGTTATTTTGAAAGAACTGTAAGTGTCTGCAGTACATCTCGTCATTCCATATTAATAAAGTTAAAAAGAAAAAAAACAAAAATCAAGAATCTTCACCGTTCATATGTAGTTGTTGTAGATGTACGTATACACAAAAGTCTACAAATATTTTGCTAGTTGTCGTTTTACTTATTTACAGCTAGTTTTTTTTGTTAAACAAAAATAATTGTAATTAGTAATTAAATATTTTTTTTTTTTTTTGAAACTGGAAATTTATATTTTCCGTTTTTTCTTTGTCTTATTTTTGCCTCAACAAAATAATAACAGTCTGAATTTGAGTGTTAAGAATAACTCGTCTTCTTTTTGATATTGATTTTTCTACTTTAATTTATAATAATTTCTTTTGTTACTCAAAATAAAAAAAGTTTTTACAAAACAAAAATTAATGGTTTTATTTATTTTTAACTTTAATAATTTTGTTTAATATAGAAAACCAAATGGAGTTCTTAAAAGGCGTTTGCATTCAGGTTATAGACTTATGTATGTATATCTTTAGTAGTTTGTATAGAATTTGCGCGACCGATTTTATTTTATGGGCCCTATCGGTAATCTCCCCAACATTATAGTAGGTATCTAATATTGTAAGTAAAGTAAAAGTTTCCTTTTTTCCAAAAATAACGGGGCTGGTATATAATTTTTTTGGAGCAAAAAAGATAAATCTTAATTATGTATGTCAAAAACGTCTACCATGATTTTCATAAAAAAATCTATGGACTACCAACATTATCGAAAAATAATTGCTTTGGATTTTTGAATACAAATATTTTTTTTTAATTCAATCACCCCTATTACGGTTGTCAAAGATTAACTAGTTGACGATTGACAAGATTTGCCAATCATAATTTTATTTGCATAAAAATTGATACATTGTTGAACCACTGTGAACAACAATCAAAATACTATTGTGAATGGTGCTCATTTAGGTTCGACATTTCAGAACTATGTCCCCTTTCACACAGGGAAACCAGATGCTGGAGATTTTGTTTGATGTTTTGTTTTAATTGCCTTGTAGCTTTCACACGAAAAAACTGGCACCAAGAAACTGAGGAGGAAACTGGGAAGATTTTGTTAGGCTAATTGGAATACAAAGCAAAACGTCAAAAAAATCTCTTCAAATCGTTGACCGGGGAGGTTTTTTTCATACCTATTGCTTCTTGCCCTTCTCGATATAAAAACTCCCAGTTGCCGGCAACTCAGTTTCCTTGTGTTGAAGGGGACTATACGTCCAAGTCCAGCGGAATAGAAGCATCGCGTAGTTTTTTCCAAAAGCATGCTTGTTCCGCAGTATTTTCTTCTTAAATATCATTAGCTAAAAAAAACAATTCTATTGTATAATTTTTGTATATAATTAAAATAGTTTTATCAACACCGAATTTCCAATTGGCTTAAAATTTGAAACCCTACAATAATTTTGGAATCCATAATACCAAAATATCCAAGGGACCTATCCACAATATAAATCAAATCTGAAGATCATTTATTGCCTATCAAAAATGTCGATTCCTAACAACTGTAATACCAATTTTATAATTTTCTAGATAAACGTCAACTATCTTAGACACAACTGGAACGAATAAACTAATAAACACTATTTAGAAACATTTTATCGGAAATATAAACGAGGTTTAATGGTTCTAACATAATTTGAGTGCACTGCTTTTGTATTTAAATGATCTGCACGTTAATCTATCCTTTGGGTTAACTATTAATGGTCTCGGAATTCATGGCCTATTATATGCCGACGACATTGTGTTGCTTTCCGAAAATCCTTTCAAGCTACAAGAACTTATTGACAGTTTTAAATTATACTGCATCAAGTGGAATCCTGAAGTAAATCTTGGAAAATCTCAGATAGTAATTTTTCGAAACTACAATATGTCTTGAAACGAACATTTAAATAATAGACATGCATACTCAAAAAATTCCATAAACGCTACATGGCCCAAGCTGCTAAGAAATAGTTCAAAACTCAACAAAATTTAAAATTCACGATGCTGCAACGAGAGCTATAATGTTGTACTGTGCTCAAGTTTGGGGATATAGAGAACACACACAAGTTTAAAAGTTGCAACGATTAAAAGATGTTTTTTTTGTTTAATTCATTTTTATTTAATCTTAACTTATAACTATCTTAAAGCTAGACAAAAATGTTTAAAACTAGCCTAATTATCAATAACTTACAACTAATTTACTGGCCCTTTACGGGCGCTCTATACTAAATTATATCTCTTAGAACTAATGTCTTTCGACCTAAGAACTATTTTAATTAAATCTAATTATTTTATTTTTATTTTTATTTAACCAAGAAAACTTATACACAAAAAACTCGGTATCTTATCATATTTTTATTTTTTACTTATAGACTACACCTAAAGCTAAACTAAGAATAATTAAAACTAGATACAGCTAACTTATACTAACTAAAAATAACTTAAACTACTTAAAATACTTAAGAATACCCAAACCCACTTAAAACTATTTAAAAAATAGAACACCCACAGAAGCATTTTTTTTTTCGTTTTTTAATTTGTTGCGTTGTCAAAAAAAAAATTTGTAAGTGCCAATGCTGACAACAGAAAGTGCCATTGTAGACTGGGTGCCACCAACAAAAACGTAAAAAAATTCCGAAGATTTTATATGCTATTTTTAATTTTATTTATTGCACTTCAAAACTTGGGGAGTAATAAGAATAAATAAACAAAAAATTAATAAATTATAAATTAATAGATAAAATAAAAGAAATTTATTAAACGAAACATAACAAAATAAATAAAAGAATCAATTAACAATAAGTCTTTAAGTGGTATGAAGTACTGGCAAGTTTCAGCCTTTATTATTTCATTAAACGACAGAAGGATTTTATAACTCTACATATAATGCCATCTTTGGATGCAAAAATTTACAACCATTTACACTACTGCACAAACTTGCGTTCAGCACAAAAAAATGAGTTGGGAGCTCTGTACACATAGTTGACAAACGTAGTGACATGTTTAATAACCCCATACACCTAGTTGATCAACTCGTTTAATTAATAGATGAACCCCGTACATCTATTTGATCAACGTATTCAATTGTTGAATAGCTTCGTACATTTTATAGTTGATAAACTTACTCAAAAGTTGAGTAACCTCGTACACTAGTTGATAAACTTGTTCGATTTTGACAAAAAAAAAGATTTTCAAGTTGATTAACTGCGTTTTTGATACGCTTGTTCAACAAGTTGATGGACGCACTCATCCAACACAACGCACAACATATATTTTCTCCTCAACGGCAACCAACACCAAACACAATTAAAAAAGTTGATCAACGAGTTGAACAAATAATGTGCAACACATTATTTTAAAAACGTTTGCTCAAGGCGTTAAACCAACATTTTCAACGAGCAACTCGTACTGGAGCTATTCGCTGAGCAACGATCTCCAACCGGATTAAACTCGTTGGTTGTATGGAATTGAGGACATCGTACATTAGAGTTGAATGTTTTGAACTTGAAATTAGTGCGTTGAACGTGTAGTGGCGACCGGCACATTGAGAAAGGGTTTTAATGTTATTAATGCGTGAAACACCCCGTTTCGGCTCATGCACAACCATGTGGTAAAATTAAGTTTGATCATGAACTTGGATGTATTTGAAAACATTTGCTCGTCGATTCCTAGATGGCCATTTGATGCGTTTGAGTGCCACAGTGCCATTTAAATTAAAAAGAGCCAAAAGTGCACGATCGTTCACTTCGGTAACGTTGGTGCCACCCCGACTGTTCCCTATAATTAATTATCCTAAATGTATGTAAGTTAAATTAATTTATGAAAATTAAACGGATATTTTTCTTTTAAATATTTAAGTGGTAGTGTTTTGAATATGGCCATCATAACTTCTAATCAAATGAAAACTAATGCAAAATCTTAAATAGACTAACTAAAAACAAGTAATCAGTTTATTTATTTAACGTTTTCTTGAAAAATTACTATTAAAGAAAACCGTTACTCGTCAATATAAATATATATGTTTTGAATTTGCAAAACTTGTGATTTTGATGTATCCAATGTTGTTTTCAATATATGCGGTGTATAAAATAATAAACTTTGGGAATTATAACATTATCTGGATTCTGGACTGATTGTTTGAAATGAATGTACAATATTCCTTGCGAGTAATATTCAACAATTGGCGCCTATTTATATTATGCTCATCCACCCTTGCACATATAAAACAGCGACAATCCAAGAAACTAATTATTAACTTTTCGATTGACAATTTGGAAGAACTCTCTCTTGAAAAAAGCAAAATTAATTTTCAAAGCTTTTTTTGCCTAACGTACCTACCAGCTTTTGACATGAGTAACTCTAGATTCTATTTTGAAACAGAACTAATCAGGCAAGAACCATATCAGAGATCAGACTGCAAGCGAAAGCTTCCAAATTTTCCCTAGGCCGGTAAACCATTTGCGATTATCTATCTAATGGGGTTTTCTTTTGGTAATAAAAAATATTTTTTTTCCCCTAAAGATCTGTCAAACACAGATTTTTACAATTAAAGACTTCCAATGGGCAAAAAAAAAAAAATTATTTTTTGATCGGAAATCAATTTAGCAGATCTGGATTTTTCGTCAGATCTTACCATCCTTTACTAATGCCATAACACCATCAGAACAATTGTCAGCCGTCATTTTGACAAGATTTTCTTTTGAGTAATTATTGGCGTTTTTCTTTTTTAAATCCGAGTAAAGAACTCAGCTGTCAAGAAAAGATGTTTCTTTTTTAGCTCAGACACATTTAATCTCTCAACTCGTGTTTCTTTTTTAAATCAGAGCTAAATCGGTGCGCGAACCATAAGCTCAGAATAAAATGCCCGATCAAACGGAGCAAAGTGCTGGGCGCGGCAAATTTTACTTATAATTTTAACAATAATCTCTACAGTAAAACCAATTTAAAACAAAAATGAATTCGGAAAACAAAAGCTTTGGATTTGCTGGTAAATAAGTTTTAATAAAAACAATTATAATAATATATGACAGTTCTGCGCTTAAGTTTATTTCAAAATTAAATCGCAGATATCTGACCATGCACTACTCAGATCTAACTCGGTTTACTCATGCTCTGCTCAGAGATCTGCTCGGAGATAAAAAAGAAAAACGGCAGGTATGAATTGTGAAATAAGGCTGTGAAAACATAGCTACATACCTACATTTAAAAAAAAATAATAGCAATATTGTGTATTAACAATTGCGTAATCCTCCAAATTAATTCCGGCATTCATTTTTTAAACATTGAAATCGCTTCGTGTTACAAAAGAAAAAAAACTTGAATGAAGAAACAATTTTCGAGTTATTTGCCATCCGATACCTTTACTGTTTACGCAGCCACGAATATACACCAATACCGCGTAATAAAAAAATATCAATCTGAAATCGTATACCATACGCGACGAAAAAATCAAATTTCCGATCACAATCTGAAATTACCAAAAGAAAACCCCATTAGACGACCTCTTTAACGTTAAAGTATACTTTTTGTGGTTTAAAATTATCATAAAGTGGACCCTTATCTTAAAACTCATTTTTAGAGCCGACTCCCACTTAAAAACTCATTAATGTCGTTTTTGTTTGGCAATCCCGAAGCCTTCCAGACTCTTCTGAAAGCGTTCACTTGGGAAAAAATGACAGTTCGAATTGTGAAAACAAGAGAATTTTGCTTCTGGATTTGAAATCAGAATCAAAACCAGAAGCACTCACACATACATATACTTGAACGTCAAACCAAACTCGACTGTTGTCATTTTTTGTATCATAATTGTGCAACAAACATTTTTGTTTGAATCAGAATATGCATTCTCACGTACACAATTATTTTCACACATACAATCTCATTAAAATTTAGAATCATCAAAATCGAACAAAAGTGTTCTGTTGGAATCCCAGATCGGAGAAAAATTCCGGATTGCAAAATAAAAACACCATAAGATTATCTCAAAAGTAGGGTTTAAATGTTTAAAAATTTGCGCTAATGTTTTTAAATTTATATTGTTAATTGCTCATTTGCAATACCAATATTTATTAAAGAAAATTAAAGAATTTTTGTTTACAAAAAATTAAGTAAAGATCCACTTTAAAAATATACTTAGCTCTTTCTATTCAGAATCTTATGCATACGATATGATCGAACATAAAGAGCCAGTACGTACGTGATCCAGTCGTGTATTTTTTCAATAGAATGTATACCTACCAAAAAATCACGCGACATTAAGAAGACAACACAAAATGGCGCCCAACGTTATAGATAACAGGCGAGTATTATGTGTTTGTATCTACATTTTAGTAAATTCAAGTATCCCTTATTAATTTATATAAGCAGGTTTTGTTTTTTAATTTTCAATTTTGTATAAAAAATTACATACAGTATTTAAACATTTTTTAATAATATGTACTTTTCATCCCTTCTCCATTGAAACATAGTGAGGTACAATAATTAAAACTTTTGTTCTTGATCGTACCTATTTGTGTATATATTTATTTGTGAATAGGTTCCATATTCCTCTCATAAAATGGGTTTCTTTATAGCAAGATTTATTATAATTTTTTTTTCTTTAAATCGCAAGAATCATTCTATTCTTATCATGGATGAAGAGTTTTTACAGTTCAATTTGTTTTTATTATTTTTTTTCTTTTCTTCCTCCCTCCGACAATGTCGCCCTTATACAAAAACAACTCCCAAAAGTAAGAAAGCAGCAAAAATAACAAAATGAAAAAGAGTAAATAAAATCAAAGAAACTTTCAAAGTGCCATTAGTCAACTCTACAGAATCTATTCAGAATTTCTTGCCCATAAAATTTATCTGCACACTCATCTGCATTTTTATAACCACTATATCTGCTGGATCTGGATCCTGGCTACCGAATAGTGTAAGTATAAAGGACAAAAACCGAGTATGGGAAGCATGGCGCCGATTTGTCGCATAAGCTTGCCAAAATATATGATTCGTCGTTGGCGTCTATCTCCATATCTCTCAGTCTTTTCCAGATCCCGCTGAACCCTGATGAATACACTACGGACGAATATACATATACAGTATAAGGTTTGCTGACTTTTCACAATTTTAACCAGTATATACATATGTACAAATAGCTTCCATTTTGTAGAATATATAAAGAATATACAAAAAGAATAATTTTATTGCTCGAACGAGGGATGCTGTGTGCAGAAGAAACCAACCAATCCTGGTGAAGTTATATATACAAAATGGCTCCAATTATGTGATGTGCTATGGGAAGAATAGGTGAATGGGTGGAATCTTCATAGAGACTAGAGATTAAAAAAGGTTATTATAACTATTGTAGGCTGGTTAGGGAAGCTTTTGACGAATATAGGTAGGTCGTATTGAGCATAAAAAAATAAATAGTTCCACTGATTTAAAAAGGTCAAAGCAAGGGTATTCTCAGGATTATTTTTGTATGTTCGTTATTTTTGAATTATGTTTTCAGAATGCCTAAACTGAAAACAATATTAATGCTTGGGCTTTAATATGAACAATTTATGAAAATATGTACACATATGTATTTGTATGTATATGTACATATGTGTAGATTATTGTATATAAATAAAAAATATATACGCTTTGCAGAATCCTAAATCGGCAAATCTTTGTAAAAGCTGCAAAGCTGCTTATATCTAAGTTTTATCCATAATGTAGTTATATTAGGTTTTTCAGTTATTGATATTAATAGCTAAATATTATGAATACGTTACGTACCTTTAGCGTCTTCAACGAGCGTATGTACCAAAATGGCACATTTGTTAATGTTTAGTTTTACCCCAATACATACATATGTATATGTATATAATAATGTTAGCTTAAAAAAATATTTAAAAAATAAAATTTCAAAACTAACAGTTTAGTTGTGCGTATAAATTTCTATAAGGTTCCCGTAAGGCTTTTAAAATTTGTTTGTTGATCCAAGATTAAAACAAAAATTGCAAAAGCAGATTATAAGCTATGAAGGTTATGACTATAGCCGAGAATTCTCAATTTTCAAAAGTTTCCAAGGAACTGTAGTTTTAAAATGTTTTTTTTTTTTAATTCTTAAAACGTCATACCTACCTAGCATTTTCTAGCGGTCTAGCCGAACCAAAAAGATTGTTTTCAAGGCAAAAAATGTGTTTTGTCAAAAACCTAAGTATACATAATATAGCTACTTAAAAACCACTAATTTTCCAATACAAGCTACCAGTTTTCGTCGAATAGTTTTTGGGAAACCACTTAAACCGACAAAAGTGAAACCATCCAGCACTCATTTGGTATCTGCAAAACCAAATAAATTTAAGATTTCAAAACTAAACAAACCTCGTTATAATTTGAGGTTAAAAAAACAGCTAATACTAGATGAATCGGAGGGTCAAAACACAGCTAATATTAACATAGAAAAAAGCATCTAGTTCATAGGGATTATTTACATTACGTATTAATTTCAAATTTTGTAAACTAAAATTATGGTTATTATCTACGAGTAGCATGCGTTGTGATACACTTGATTTTTCAAATTTTCACAAAGTTTTAGGTATATGAGAATTTTCATGTGTATTTTTTGTTTGTTTGTATTGAATTTTTTGTTTAATTGAATTTTAATATCAATATCAATCCAAATATCATTATATTCCGATGAAAGCATAATTCCCGAAATGTACATATTAGCAAAAATAAATAATTTGTGCTTTAAGTTGATGAAATAAAATCTTTAATTTATAATAAAAAACATGGTAAAAATCTCCACTATCAAATTAACCAATTCTAATCGATTTCAAATAGTTTTTTTTTGTTTTTTGTAAGAAACTTGCAAGAAATAATGTGGTGTAAAGTCTATGAAATCTTGCTAAAAACGCAAGATCTGTTTTGACAGATCTTGCTTAGCAATAATTCGATTGTGTTAAAAAAATCGAATGTGTAGTCGTTTGGAATTCGACATTGAACTATTCTGCTTTCACACAAGTAAACTGAGTTACCGGTAAATGGTAGTTTGTAGGTGAGAAGGGCAAGAAGTAAGGGGACTGAAAAAAAATCTCCCCGGTCAACGATTTGAAGAGATTTTTTTTACGTTTTGCTTTGTATTCCAATTAGCCCAACATAATCTTTCTAGTTTCCTCCTCAGTTTCCTGGTGCCAGTTTATTCATGTGAAAGCTACAAGAATTAAAGGAAAACGTCAAAAAATCTCCAGTAACTGGTTTCCCTGTGAAAGGGGACCTAGCACCATTCTAAACCTTTTGCCTGACAAACAAACATACATTTTTGACGTTTGTCCCCTTTCACACAATTAAACTTAGTTGCTGGCAACTGAGAGTTTATCGGCGAGAAGGGCAAGAAGTAAGGGGAATGGAAAAAATCTCCCCGGTCAAAGATTTGATGAGATTTTTTTCACGTTTTGCTTTGCATTCCAATTAGTCCAACTAAATTTTGCCAGTTTCCACCTCAGTTTCTTGGTGCCAGTTTCTTCGTGTGAAAGCTACAAGGCAATTAAAGGAAAACGTCAAAAAAATCTCCAGCAACTGGTTTTTTCTGGTGTGTGAAAGGGGACTTTGTAAATATCAAAGTGTCATATGGATTTTTTATGATGCTTGTGCAAATACGAAAGGTAAAAGAAAAACAATGTACCTATGTATATATGAGTTGCAGCGACCAACAGCGACCGACGACACATAATTCGCTTCTGCATCAGAATTATGTGTCATCATTCTATGCATTTGATTGAATTAATGGGTCAGCAATATGCGACGACGACAGTGTTAATATTAAGCAACAATAAGTAGGTTAAGAAATGTTGATCAATAAAATAATAATAAGTAGGTTCAGAATAAATAGTTGATTAAGCAATAAGAATTCGATGCAAGGTTAGGGTATAAATAGAATAGCAAAATATAAATAAAGTGTCTTATTTCAAGTCCAACGAATGACTTTTCATTGGCTTTAGAACCGGATATATGGCCAGAATTATCCCAAGGATTTTTTCTGCTATAAACAACTAATTCAGATAACTATCTCACGGATTGTTATCAAATAAAACAATCCCAAAAAAATAAAATAGCCTTTTGGTGAGTTTAACTTTAGTATATTGTTAAAAGTGAGTTTGATGATTAAATCGTTTCACATTAGGAACATCCTATTTTTAACCATAGGTATCAAGTATCAATGATTTAATATCGTACTTTATCATGTACAACTTTGTGCCAATAACTTTAAAAAAAATTGTATTTAACTTTATTTCATGATACACAAATTAATAAAAACAACAATAAATGTATATGTATACTTACACGAGTTTTACTAATACCTCCCACATATAATCATATCATTAATCATCGAAATAAAAATGTTCATGAAATATTGTCTTATACTCGTATTTTAGCAAACTCGTAAATTCTTTCAACCAAGCAGGATTTATAAGCGTAAGTATATATTCTTAGGGTAAGAATTGACTTTCAAACCCCTGCGTTTTTATGTCGTCCCCTTTTTTATTGAACTTCGCAGTTGCCTGAACCACAATAACATAAATACATACTTTCTTTCTCTTTGGTAAAGTGATATCTATAAAGATGACTTAAATTTAGTCAAGTGAAAGATTATGTTAACAAAAAAAAAATCACTGTAATCCATTGCAACTCTCATCTCTCATGTTAAACATTCATGTCTTGGATCGTATTCCTATTCCTACTTAAATTAATTAATTAATAGCATAAAATATATTTTGTGGCACATTTCAAAAGGTTTGCTAAATGGATCTAAATGCAAAATGTGAACATTTGCAAATATGACAACTTCACAAGGTTATAAATATAAAATGAAATTTACGATGCAATTTGAAATATTAAATAAATATACCATCATATAACACCCTCTTGTTGGGTGGCATAACGTGTTAGGTATACGTTAGGGAAGGGTACAAATTGCAACCACCATTTATATGTTCAATCAGTTAATGCATTTCCGAACTACCATATTACACCCTGTCAAACGCATTTGTCAGGTATTTAAAGTCTTGTTTTTGTAAATTAGGCATTTGAAATTTCAGTTTGTCTTACTAATGGATAAGTTTGAAAACTCGTAGGTAGCTCTATTGTATTTCGTATTTATTAGATTTCCTTAGAAAACACTTAGATAGTTGTTGTCCAGAAAGCCATTGGTCAAATTGGTGAATATTCTTTTGCGCCATCTCCAACCATATTCCAACAATTAGTGAATTTATTATTTGTCACGATGTTATTATTTTGGATTATATATTAAAATTTGTCGAGGTTGTGTCATTGTATATACATTTCTAGAGATGTATATACAATGGCTGTGTGTCACGGATAAATTTATAAGCATGTCTATACTCTGTTCAATTTATATTTTCATTACAGGGAAGATAGAATATTTGCCTTTCAATCTGACTGAAATGGGTGCCAATAAGTTCGTATTTTTTAAAGGTTCTAACAGGGTTGTAGTATTAAGCTTACTAAACTACCAGAAGGGTAGCAGTGGTAACTTTTATGCAATAAGTTTATTTTAAAAGCATGGGGATTTATGGGGGTTGAATTTCAGCGTCAGGCACCAGTGTGTTTGAAAAAGCTCTTCCATAAGACCTGTACTGCAGTGAATGAATTCAACTGGCTATTTCAAAATGATTTTTTTAAATAGAAATACGATACATTAAATATCGAAATATAAATACCTACTATGTTATAGATCTATTAGTATCTATTATTTCAATCTCTATTTTGAATTCTATGACAGAACTTGAGTTTTAGGAGGACCTGCTTCTTGCTCAGACGTGAGATTTATACCCGAGTTTTTTAAAAACTTGTTGTGTGTTTTAAAGATTTCAGGCAGATCAGAAGAAACATATAAAATCATTCTACAAAAGGAATACCGAGAATTGAAAGCCGATTATTTTGTTCAATGCAAGTATGACACTGCCATATAATGACAAGGGAAAGAGGATTTGTTTCGGTTTTAACGACTGAACATGTAGCATTGAGGTTTGAAAACATTAAATTCTACGCCTTTTTTTCTTCTATTGAATGATACAAAATGTAAAATATTGTAATTCAAGGAAGAAGAAATTCATCGATACGAAATGCACGTTTTCGATAAGATATTCTTGGTACCAAACGCTATTGAAAAACTGTCGGTCATTAAGGATCTTTCGTTCTTCAATACATATTTCTAAACTGATAATAATTAATCCGTTGCTTTGGAAAGAAAGGAGGAATGATAACATACCATTGCAGAAAGGTCATTTATAAATATTGAATATTTCGAATGAACTATTCTACTCAAACTCAAAAAAGCATTACTATATCTACAAGTTGTAGCTGTGTTCAGTGACGTTGCTATGAAATATAAAGGGTAGAAAAATACGTACAAATATTTGCTGTTCTTTGAAGAATTTCCTGTTCAAATTTATCGTAAAAAATGTCAAAATCCTTTGTTTTAATATGCTATATTTCAGAAAATCAGATCTCAGCAATATCATTTATATTAGCTGGATTCCTCAGCAAACTTTCTCAGGAAAATCAGTTATTTGGTCTCTCACTTTTTGACGCACCAGAATTATTGTGAGATCTTGTTTTTTTGAACTCGTCAAATAAAGTTTTACACTATGAACAAAAATAAACTAACACTAAAACATCCTTGCACTTCTGGATATACATAATTCCAACTAGAACATTAAAGCGGATAGGAGATAGGTAAATTTTGGAATATTTGTTTCCTGAGAACATCTTCGAAATGTCACTGTTTTATGGTTACTTTCTTTAAAATTGTTCTATAGTGAAATATCAAACTGCATTCCTCCCCTTATACTACGTTTCCACCGAACTTTAATCTCTTGTAGACTTACTAATCTCAAAAAGTGGTTCCACCGCTCCAAAAGTAGATTAATTTTGACAGCACTATTCAAAATGTATATATCTTTTCATTTTCTCTTATTTTATAAAATTGAGACAGACAACTTCATCTGTGTCAACCGAAGAGAAAAATTCACTTTCCCGATAAACGTGTTCATTTCGATATGGAAGTAGGGTAGTTCGATTGAAGATTTAAATGAGATTTATTTTAAATCTTCATCTGAGAAGATTAAAATTTGTATGGTAAATCTTCCTGATTTGTAGGAGATTTAGCTAAATCTACTTAAATCTCGGTTTAGTGGTTGGGGGAAACGTAGTATTAAGCTAATTAAGATTAATACAAGCTACGCCACGAATGCTAAACAGTATTTTAAAAGCACCCGAGACCGTATTTTTGGTACCGAAATTCGCCGGGATTCCCGCTGGTCTCGGTGGTTTGGCTTAAGGGTTTCGGTATAGAAGAAATATTTTTTTATTTAATTATTTTTTAGTACCTTCTCTAGTTCAATTTTTATAATATTCACAAGTTTTTTTTTGGGAAAAATTATATGGCAAACATCAAGCCACATAATGTACATAGTTATACTCAGACAGATAGGCGATACGATTTATATATGCATGTTGTTGGAATAGAAATCGCTTATTTTTCAGGCTTTGTTTGCCCCTCCGTAAAAAGGTGGTATTAAGACTTTTATGTGACACTTGAACAAAATATTATCGAAACGTCAAAATATAGTTTGATGCGTACATATCAAGCCACATGAGCTGTCAAAATCCATTGAAGGATGGTTCCGATTTAGATTGATTAAAAAACCTCTACAAAATTCAAATTTTACATTGATTTTAGACCTTTTGGGTGACATTTGGATGCAAAATATTATCCCAATCTCAAAATATAGTTCGTTGCCCACCTGTCAAGCTTTGAGTTGTCAAAATCTATTGAAGGGTGGCTTCGATTTATATGGATTAAAAAAACCTATACAAAATTCAAATTTTTCTTATTTGATTTGATTTGATTTTGACCGGCAAAAAGTTGATTTTAAGCCTTTTAGGTGACATTTGGAAAAAAAATGTTATCCAAACAATTTTTCTTAACAACAAACTGTTCAGATACTGTACTTCATCATTATAATCTGAGCACGCGTCTTATCTTACATCTTTTTACTACCAAAAAACACGAAAGAAACCAAGACTAAGGATATGACCAAGATCGAGACCGAGACGATACTGAAATTTTTAGATTTTAACGAGACCGACACAAGCCTAACAAAAGTCTCGCGTGGTCTCATCTTGTTGCCAGCACTTAGGACGAACAGTTACGTATGAGATTCTTTCTTAAGCCGTACGAGTACAACACGAATGTGGTATTTCTTACCCGGCTTTATATTCTCTCCCAATTTCAGTGTACGTTTATTAGAAATATACATCGTTATCTCTTACTCAATCGTCCCTACCCTTCCTCAACGGTCGAACTGTGTTAATAATTAACATTAAAAGGGTAGTCATAAGCCTTTGAACAAAAACAAAATTCTCAAATATATTTTTAATTTGACAAACTGACGTTTAAATGACTAACTTTTATGCTCTAATCTGCTCTATTCTGTGGAACTTTGTATGTGTATACAAATATTTTATCAAACTACAAATTCATGCTTAAATTTCCATACAAAATTATATTACAATATATTCATTCGAATATAAAATGCAATGCATATCATTAAAGCCACACACCTACATATTTAAGAAAAACATGACAGCCTTACTTCCATAACGCGTAGTCAATTTAGACAGATAAAAAAAACAGTCGTATGAAAATAAAAAAAAATTACTGTCAAAAGGGGCCAAGTTCTCCTTGAGCAAAACCATAACATTGCAATCCCATCAATAAACCACCACTCCAAGCTCGAATCCAATGTTGAATAAAACTAACGCAAAGTGAGCAATCACAAAAACTGTCATTTATTTAGAGACAGATCTTTTAGCACAGCAAACATGCAAACACATTAAAACTACGCATTATTCTGAACCATCTCACCCCTGCTATAAAATCCGTTTGACAAAAAAAAAGAAACCATAACTTGAGTTGTTTTTGTTTGGGGTTTCTGGTTTATTTTCTTGCCCTGCCATGTCGAATGTCAGTTTTTGTTGTTGCTGGCTTGCATATAGTCGTTAAAGTTCAATCAACCATGTCCCAATTCAATCATAGAAAATTTTATCAACACCCATGTAGATATATGTAGACATAAATATTCGACGGGATGTTGCTAAATTACGCACATACCCAAAAGACGCCCTCGATGCGATAATTTATTACCACTTTAGCTATTTAGGCATTGCATTTGGGTTTTGTGTATCTACTGTCATCCTTGGTTAATGGATACAGTATCCCTGATAATCTATAATGGCTCACCCTAAAAAGTTCTCATCCATTGACTTCATTAATTCGAGTAAAACTGTTAAAAAAAATATCTACAATATTATAGTATGTATCTACATATGGATGTATGTACATTAAATACATATACAATTTTATAGGACTCAATATATTTTCTGAAAGATAAGTGCGGTGCAATGAGAAGAAATTAAAAATAAATAAATATTCTGTCTTCTCCAATGTGTCAGGATCGTATCAAGATGAAAGGATCTTGATAAGAAGGACTATTTAAAACTCAATTGAGTTTGAACATCAAGGATAAATAATGTTTTGACATATTATATTGTCGGCACTTGCATCCATGACATCGTCCCCTGTGGCATGCGCATGATAATTTTTTTTTTTAGATTCATATCTGGAAAATAATTCGAAAATTTAAGTTTGGAATTGTTCCAAAATTCATTATTCTGTAAATTTTGTTTCTCAATATCGATTGAATCAGTTATTCAAATAATTATGTGTACGAGCTCTCTACACGGATATTTAAAAAAAATCATGCACATGATTTTAATGAATTTCTTTTATTTTAAAATTCTTTGTTTTTTTTGTAATAATCCAGTCTACACAAGTATTGAATACTTATAACTTCAATAACCTTCCTGATGAAGAACGTTTTGAGACGAAAATTTCATTACTTCATCGCAAGAAACAGTACCTACTTATATCCGTTCTTTAGCTGTTAGCCTAGCTGGGATTTGAACCTCAGATCTCTGGTGTTATTACCCAAAGCACGCAATACGCATTGTGCTTAATGCAGAGAATAACACCACATAAACACCAACACGGACCGGCTGGAATAGAGGACAGGGTTGAATGGGCTTTTCCGGTTAACTATTTTCATTTGATTCGTATAATGTGGATATTTTTTTCTATACCTCCAGTTTTAATTGGATGCCGCCCGTGAGTTAAAATGAGATAGTGAACACCTAATTCTCAAATCCACTATGCAAACAAAAAATTCTTTTCTATCTTTCTATTCTTTCTAACAAATGCTGTGTAATTAAGGTTGCATTTAAAAGATCTAAGGTCTTACAGCCATATAGTTCATTATAGTTAAAAATTATTATTATGTTGATAAATTTTTCAGAAGTCTGCAAACGTTCGTGTGCAATGAATGTGAAAAGTCATTCTACGGTAGTTTTCTACATTAAAATATATTCCGCTTGTTTTCCGAAAAATTGCAATTTTTCAAGGTAAGTGAATTCTTTCTTTGTTGTAAATTTTTCTTTATTAGAATATAAAAAAGGTTATTTTTTTTAATATTTTAACGTTGAGAACTAAATTTAACTGGTTTGTCTCAGCTTTGCCTTGGGGCAGAATGGGTATATACCTCCAATTTTGACGTCTGCTCCTTATAAGTCAAACTCGGCCGGTCAGACAGAAGAAAATAAAATTAAGTAAGCAATTCCGAGAACGATACAGTTTGCTTACTGCAAGGATTTTTCGTTTACGATTGGTCGCCCGGAAGGCTTCCGAATAATTCTGAAACTGTTCTATTGCGGAATCAAATGACATTTCTCGATAGAAGAAAAATTTGTTACTGGATTTGAAGTCAGAATCAAAACTAAAAATACGCACACACTCATAGCCAGTTTCATTCAAATTTCAAAGATCTCTCAAAATCGAGATTTGATCTTTTCAATGAAACTTATTTCCAGATATAATTTTATTATTGGTGAATGACTGACGCACACATTTCTGAAAAAAAAACATATTTTCAACGCCAGATCACAAGGATGACGAAGCAATCAAATACTGCACTAAATTTATAAAATCTAAATTCTTAACGTTTTCTACCATTATTTTTAAGCACGGACTATGATAGGTTCACAAGTTCAAAACAAATTAATAACAAAATATTTTCCATTTGACAGAACAGACTTTATGAATGCGTGCATTTAGATCAAATCTGCCAACCCATCAGATATCAAGTTTTTCGTGTTGAGATTTGATCTAAATTTGCTCTTTTTGTTGCAATGAAACACTCAAAATTCAAAAAGGTCAAATTGTTTGATAGAAAGAGCTAATTTTGTTTGAATGAAACTTGCTACCCACACTCACTAAATGTCAAACTCGAATTCAATGTCAACAACAATGTCGTATAGGGATGAGCGATATTAATAAACATTGATGTTAACATCGAAGATAATAATATCGATGTCAGAAATTATAGAATCAGAAATATCGATGTTTTTTAACATTTATACGTTCAAAAATCGATTAAAAATGCAATATATTAAAAATTAAAAATAACTACATTGTTTTGAAAACTGTAGTGTAGCAATGTTTTTCATCATAAGTTTCTATTCGACTTCATGTGTATATTAGCTATATGGCATTGAGCGGTAACTGAACTTAATACAATTTCATACAAATACTTGTGAAGTGTAGATTCACTGGAGTAGAGTTTCGGCGAGTGTGGTCTAACCTTTATAAGCATGAGAGATTTCATTGACAAAAGATTTCAGCTTGTTTTAAGTTGATGTTCTGAAACTGCGATGTTGCATATGCTTCTACATCAATGTTTTTTTTTTTAACATCGATATTTTGCCAACATCAACGAACATTGCCCATCCCTACATTTTCATGTAGTCATTGTTTTTTTTTTGGTTGGCTGACATTTTCCGCCTTTACACTTACTCACTCATTCACTCACTTCAGCCCTTTTTTTTTTTTTTTTTTTTTTTTTTTAATTCTTTTTTATTTAATCTTAACATAAGTTAAGATCTATATATCTTAAAGCTAGACAAAAATGTTTAAAACTAGCCTAATTATCAATATCTTACTACTAATTTACTGGCCCTTTACGGGCGCTCTAAACTAAACTATATCTCCTAATACTAAGGTCTTTCGACCTTAAATCTATTTTAATTAATTCTAATTATTTTATTTTTATTTTACCAAGAAAACATATTTTTAAAAAAAACTCGGCATCATATCATATTTTTAATTTTTTCTTATAAACTGCATAAAGCTAGACTAAAAATAATTAAAACTATATTTAACTAACTTATACTAACTAAAAATAACTTAAACTACTTAAGACTTCATTACTAAACACTTCAGCCCTAATAATAAAAATAAAAAAAAATGCTTATTCCACCTCTCATCCACGACTTTACTAAACTATAGAATAGAAGTTAATCTGCGGATTGAAATGTTTAATTAATAAAAATTCGAAAATCCACGAACAAAATCTATCAATATTAACTCTAGCTATCTGCTTTTATTCTATGCCCTTGTTAATTTTTTTTCTTAAGTCAACTCTTATTCCTTCACTAAACCACCGTCTTCAATGGATTGGCGAAGGAATAAGTTTGTAAATGTCAAAAAGCATAAATTGTTTTATTAGTGACATTTTGCACTTAGCCTGCGTGTTAAAGATAAACCGTCACTAAATCGCCTTTTTTTTAAATATGGGTAAGTGTTTAATTGTTCAGTTAAGATCTCTGATCGGATTATAAATAGAAACGTCGATTATGAAATTTAGCTAAAAATTCAAAAATTCAACAAATTTGTTTTGACAGATTAAAATAGATTTTGTACAGAATAAACGAGATTTTTGTTAAAAGATCTAATGTCGTTTTTATTTATCAATCCGGGATTCCGACTGAACAATTTTTGTATAAAATACACACAAATAACAACTACTGTCGAGTTTGACGTTTAAGTACATATATGAATGTGTGAGTACTTTTGGTTTCGATTCTGATTTCAAATCTAAAAGCAAATTTTTCTTCTTTTTAAAATCAGAATTACTGTTATTTTTTCCTTCCCAGGTGAACACTTTGAGAAGATTCTAAAATACTTCCGGATTGTCAATAATTCGACATAATATATTACATTTAATTAAATATTAGATTGTTATTCTGTACTAACAAAAATGAAAAATATTGTAGAAGGTATTTCTGAAGCATTATGAAACAATTATATGTATATCTGTTCCATATTTTTTTAAAATTTTAAATGATTTATTTTATAACAAAAACGTCACCATTTTTCCAGACCTATACCTATACATAATACGAGTAGGAGTAGGTGTATGTTAAACGTACACCAGACAAATGAAAGTCATCGAGTTATTACAAATTTTAAATAGTTTTGTTTATTTTTTAACATTTTTTTAAACTAAAGTGTTCATTTATTCAAATTTTGGACATGACTCGAAAATTGCTTTCGACCTAACCATATAACATAGGCGATAATAGTTAAATGTTCTGAGTCCCCAATTCCATTTTCCTTCAATAAAATGGTTCACCCTAGGTCGATTGAAAAATGTTTACAAAATGCGGAATTGTCGCCCTCCTTGGCGATTAAGTTCTCTTGTTACGCAAACCGTTTTGCACCCTCTTCATTTATCATTCCGTTTCGAACATAGAACTTAGTCTTCCGCTGTTCTTTTTTTTTTAAGAGTTTAATAAATGAAATTGTCTTCAATTAAAAATCCTAAAACAAGTGTTGAGTTGAAATTTTGTGACCATTAACGATATGTATAATGCTTCGCGCTTTGGTCGTTAAAATTCCACCCTTAACTGTTTTATAGTTAATGGTCCGAGGATGTTCAGTGACGTTGCATAATAATTTCAGTTTTCAGGACATTCGAGAATGCATCCATCCTCTCATAAATATTTTCAAGTCGATTTATGTGACATCTAAATAAATCCGACAAGAAACGCAGTCCAAAAAAACAAGACATATCAAAATGATGATTGTGGTTTCAACCCTAAAAACTCAAGAAGCGGATTATTCCAATGACGAGCCACTATTTAATGTTCGTTTTTATGGCGAATGATATTATATTGTCAAGTGTTTTTTGTTGAATTAAATCTCTGGGGCTGGATAGACTCAGTCAGGCCAGGCATGCGGAAAATATGATGTCTCAGTTAAGCTGAAAGACTCCCAAGGGTATACAACTAAAACAATAAATTAACACTGAACCGGAAAGAGCATCCATTATGATAATTTTTTTGATTACTATATACGAACATGGATTCGTTGAGTTTTGAATTTCTTTTAACCTGTTTTTGAGAAATAACATACTCGTAATAGTAACTGGGGCTATTTTCAATAAATTATCATTGAGTCTTCATTACTAGAATATTAGACCGATGGTCACTTCAAAACCAAAGTGTCTTAAGTTGAAAACTTGAGAAGATTTTCTAGCCCCTTGTAGCTATAAATCTTTTTATCTAAACCAGTAGTGAAGCGTGCAAAAACCGGAACTAACCCAATACTCCATGCTACCATTTCAAAATGATGTGCATATCCAACATGGCACAGAGAGAACAATGTGAGCAATGATGTTGATCGGCAAAAAGTCAATTGTCAATAGTTTCGATACGATTTACAAGGGATATCGGCTGATTTACAATTTTATCGAAATTAGTTTTCACCCTATAGCGATATAGCGAATAGAGTTAGGGGTAGTATGGAGTGAATTCGATAGTGCGGATGTTTGCGACGTCGGTCGTCGTCAATCTATTGATATTAATTCAATTCACTTTGTAAGGATATTTCGACTTCCGATGCATGGATGTAACCATTACTTCCTGGTTCCTCCGAGCATAGTTGGATAAGAAAAGAATATCTCGCTTGGTTGCCATGAAGCAAAGACTATCATCAAATGATTTATTATAAGTGTTTTTTTTTTTGCTCTACTTGATGTATGTATGTTGTTGTATATATCTACAGTGCGACTGTCGACAAAATTTTCAACTGCTTTCTAGCTAAGAATAAATTCAGGAGGAAATGGCGATGATTTTTATTTTTTTTTGTTTTTTTTTCAGGAAAAGGCAAATTCTTATAAGAAAATGTGTGCACCCTTTGCATTCTTTTTATATTTTATTATGGAAAAACATAATATATTGTATGTGAAGAACATTTATCAGTCGAGCAGCATGCAAGCGTATTTTTATGTGGTTCCAAGTACATATGTATATATGTAAAATGTACTTACATACATAATGTACTGATGTAAATTCAACATTTTTATGTGAAAATAGAAATCAGTCAAGAGGGGATATCTCATATTTCCTTAAAAAACAATTGCTTAGCGGAAAGTTTTAAACATTTTGTAATGTATTTATTTTAAAGCATTTGACCATCAAGTTATAAGATTAAAATTTATGTATGTATGTATGTCGCTTAATTTTGGAGTAAATACAAATTAATATTATTTTATATTTAGAATTAATTTATCTTAAAAAAATGCAAAACTAGATCGCAGGTACTTGGTCTTATGTTAGTTAACATCTTAACCACAAGATTCATGTCGTTTTCGATTGGATTTTCGGAGTGTCCTCTTCTTCTCCGATTACAATAATCGAATTTGAAAAATGTCATATTGACAAATGTATGCATAAGCACCTTAAGATCGCCATAGAAAAAAATTAAAATAATCTGATACTAAGTTTTTGTAGTAAAATTTTCTTGGTTAAATAAAAATAAAATAATTAGATTTAATTAAAATAGTTTTTAGGTCGAAAGACATTAGTATTAAGAGATATAGTTTAGTTTAGAGCGCCCGGAAAGGGCCAGTAAATTAGTTGTAAGTTATTGAAAATTAGACTAGTTTTAAACATTTTTGTCTAGCTTTAATTAATAAGTGAAGATTAAATAAAAATGAATTACAAAAAAAAAAAAAACAAAAAAAAAAAATCGCCATAGAAAAGATGGCTTCTTCAACCATTTGTTATTTTTGACAATAGACAAGAAACTTTAATACCCATATTAATAAACATGGATTAGGGAAGGGTTAGGACTTATTCCGTGTACTATGTGCTAAATGCTATAAATAAAACAGAATTTCTGCTATGACGTTTATAAACTTAGTCCTTCGCAAGACAATTCAGAACAAAATTTACAGGGACATAAAATAAAAAAAATATAGAGTTGATAGTTATGTAGTCGATTTTGTTCGTGGATTTTCGATTTTTTATTAATTGAAAATTTTAATCCAGAGACTAACTTTTATTCTATGGGTAAGGTAAAGTCATGGGCTAAAGGTCGACTGTTATTTTTTTTATTTATTGGACTGTAAGTGTACATATATGTAGGTATGTTATATGTTCACTCGCTCATGAAATCGAGAACAGAAAAATAATCTGAAAACCTTGCTCGGAACAGTGAATCTAACGGTTTTGGATTAGTTGGAGCTTAAAACAACATGAGAAACAGGTGAATATATTTTTAGGCGCCAGTTATAGCTTTCATTGAAACCCATCATTGAAAACTTTTACTATCAATTCTGAGGCACTTATCAAATAGAACTGGTCATTTTGGTACCAAAATGAAGGTAATAAGATATATAATAGGGGTATTCAAGATGTGGTGTACCAAATCTTGTAAAAGTGTAAAATTTTATTTTTTTACAACAGACTGTGAACACACCTTTACTAATCTGTAGCAACACTGAAGCAAATGTCAAAATCTGTTTCACATTTGTTCTGAAGAAGGCTTAGGTTTGTGTTAAAAAAAATCTTACACCCTTGTATTTTTCTGTTACAATAGGGTTCGGGTATTGTAAAAGTGTAAGGTTTTGACATTCAGTATATTTTGTTGTTGTAGTGCAAAAAAATGCTACACATTTACACTTTTACACTGATACAAGACCAGATACACCGGATCGTGAATACCCCTAATATTTTTTGTCAAAAATATATTTTATTTATTCTACCACTTTCTTGGAAATTCACTTTTGATTTTTCAATGCAATGATGGAAAGCGTTTTCAATGATCATTCAATGATCAGTGAAAAATCAAAAGTGTATTTACAAGAAAATAGTTACACAAATTAAATATTTGTTTGACAAAACATATTATAAATCTCATTACCTTCAATTTGGTACCAAAAGACATCAGTTTTATTTGTTTAATTGCCTTAGAACTGATAGTCAAAGTTTTCAATGATGAGTTTCAATGAAAGCTATAAATGGCACCTTAAAGTGGTTTTTGCCTAATTTTGTATATACATTTCTTTAATTTTCTTTAAATGTTGGTACTACAATTTTTAGTTCTTAAAAATATAAATTTTGTGGCATAATTACATTAATTAATCTAAGCGTATAATTAACCTATAACCCGTAGTGTTATAGAGATTAATAATGTATCGAAAAAAAATTTGTTTTAATTTTCATCTTAGTAGAAACTCATTCAAAACTTGTTAAGCTTGTACTTTTTAACAATAAATGTGTGTTTATGTTAATTATTTAACTAATAATAATAAAGGGTTATCCATTTTGCGGTTTCAAAAGTAAACGTAAGTAGAACACGTATAACATATTTTTTTTCATGATATTTCTTTTTTATTATAAGGCTTGAACCTTGATATTATGTGTGAAACACTACATCATTTAAATTACCACCACGCGAATTGTTGCAAGCATCTATTCTTTTGAGGTAATTTTCGATCACTTTTTGCACATGTTGGTTTTCAAGTGCTCAAGAGTTAAAGGTTTATCTGCATAAGCACGGTCTTTCACGTAACCCCACAAAAAAAGTCCAGCGGTGGCAATCGCATGATCTTGGCGGCCAGGAAATGTCTTGCAATAAAGCCATATTCGCTCGAGTTGTGTGGCACCGTCTTTTTGAAAATACATATTCTTCAAGTCGTATTCTTCAATATTATATGACCATAACGCTTTGAATTGACGGTGACGACAGTCGTTCCATCGTCTTTTTTCATGTATTTGTTTTTCTATGTAGATGGTAAAGTATCCTGTGTCTAATACGGAGAAAGAAAATCAAGGTTTAATATTCATAAAAATATTTGTTGGCAAAGTATGATTCTTATACCTTTTCACAATTATTGAACTGTCAAAAAGAATTTTTGTAATCGATTAAACACAACTCACCTTATATGGACTTAAAAGATATTATATACATATATGTATATATTATTTTGTATTATCCATTTTCCTACAAAATATGATTTTTTTCCTTTTTAAAACGGATATGACAAGACTGCGTGTTCCTCTGAAATTGTACATCGTTTATTAAAAAAAAATGATCTTAGATCAACTTTAAATATTTATGCTTCTCAGTCAGTTTTCAGTAATGTCTTTACCGAATCAAAAAAGGGGAACAACATATTCTCAACACAAAATTAATCCTTTGTAAAGGGAAGGTTAAAGCGATCAGCAAATCAGTAATAATTCTCTAATTCTTTCTTCTGTCAAGATAATTTAATGTGTTTACAATAACATACGATTTGAAACATGAAAAGGATACAAATCGATAGGAAATCACATGAAATAATTTTGGTATGTGGTTGTAAATTGGTAATATAAATCCATTTATTTTGGATCTAAACATAGTTTCTCCTTTTTGCATTCCATTTTGGATATAATAAATTGATTTATTTTTTAATGTATGTATATCATTTTTGCAGATCTAGATTTTCTGGCAGATTTACTCTAATATTTACTAATACCAATACAATTTTCAACTTCACAAATTTATGTGTTATACTATGGGCACACTACGACAATTCTCCAAAAGTATCCTGTTGTGTTCAAGGTCCAACAAAATCACATACTTGACGATGATATAATCATTAATTAATTCCATTTATTGTAAATGTTTCCTTTCTTGAAAAGTCTAATACATATTTTAAAATCTTTTACTCACTTATTGAAACTTGAGCGGAAATAAGCAACTTAGACAACTACACCGATAGCAGTTTCCAAAAACGGTGACATTACAAAAAAAAATAACAAAATAATCGAATCTGAAATCATGAGATGGATAAAAAATTAAAATGTTGATTTAAACCTTTATTTATCAATGGAAAACTACATTAACAAAATATCTAAAAAAACATTTATACATTTCACTGTAAAAATGCTCTTTTTTTATTATTTCTCTGGAACTTATGTTTGCTGTAGTTGTAATCCCTTTGGAAAACAGCTGTTCAACAAATGTCTAATATTTGATTAATTTTAAAATTTGGGTAAACGCTAAATAAAATTTCAGCTTTGTATGTAATTAAACTTATTTTAAAAATAATTTATTTAACATTTATTTTAAAAATTAATCAAAGACAATATCGGTTGGTTTTGTATAGGGTATAGGTTTGTTGAAGTTATACATTAATCAGTATTGAATAATAAAGTTTGACAATTATTTACGCATAATAGATTAAACAACAATCCGCTAACTTCACACAATGTCCTAGCCATTATTAACTGGTCACATTATCAGTTGTGCATAACTGTAATGCAGGATTTACACGACTGCCAAGTTGGCTGTATTTACTGCCAAAATACTGCTGTCATTAATTTAATTAACGACATTCGTTTACACGAAGCTAAAATAATGACAGATAAGAATACTGCCAACACTGGCAGCAAGGAATGAGCAAGTTCATTCTCTATTGCAAATTGTCATTATTTGAAAATTCTTTTCAGTACTGAGCTTACACGATGTCAGTATAATGCCACAACTTAACGAAAATTCGGGCTGGCAGTTTTTTAATGACAAATACACTGCCACATTTTCGACCATTTACACGACAACAAAAATAATGCCAAGATGTTGACAGTAATACTGTCAGTTTGGCAGTCGTGTAAATCCGGCATAACAAAAAAAAATAAATCGAACCAATGTACACAAAAAATCGGGTACCAGTTCAATTCTAGTTCAAGTATTCGATCATACGCATTCTCCACTAAACTGAGTTTGGAAAGAAAATTAAATGTAAATTTTAGCGTGATATAGGCACTGATCTCTATAATACACTGGATAGTGTATTCACTGATCTCTATAATACACTGGATAGTGTATTCCCTACAAAGTATAACAGTTTTTTTGGCTCCAATTGAATTTGACAGTAGCACCAATGTAATTGCCTATCTCGTTTTTATATGAAAAGAAAAAAAGAGACAGATTCCACTGTCTTTAAAAAATTGACATAGGCATTTTATTTTCATATTTTATTGTGAGTTTCTGCTTTCAAGATACAATATACGCGTTAATTTATTCTGTAATTAAGATTTTAATCGATTTTAAGTAAATTTTCGAGTTATATAAGAAAATATTCTATTTCTCCTCAAACAACTAATCTTTTAGAAGCATCGTAAAGAAATTGGTTCGTGGCTCTGTGGATGGTTTCTTAATTGGACACAAAATTCGCCGATTACCTTACACGCCGTCGAGAAGAGTATCCTCGCTTTCCTAAGAAACCTTACCGTGAAATCCATGTAAATATTGGCGCTGCATTTGTAGGATCTGATAGGTTATGGACAATCGAGATGAACAGGGATTCGAAAGAAGTTCCCTTGGACATGCTTCATATTGCTTAGGTGCTGAAGTTGCCATTGATGAATTCGGATTTATTGGCCCAAAGTCGACCAGTATGCGCTATGGATATTCGAAGCTTGGGCCGCAGCACTAGGCCGAAATTTCCCAATGATCATTTTGTGATACTGTTAGGACATTCAATGAGTGGATACATATCATATAGTTATGCCTTATCGTATCCTGATAGAGTTAAGCACCTTGTATTAACCGAAACTTGAGCTGACAAACCTGAAGTATTTAATAGGCAATTTTAGCATGTTAAGCAACCCGAAAAAAAACAAGCACAAAGCTTCAAACAGTCATACATGATTCGTGAGTCGACGGAGTCAGATGAAGAAAAATGCGTCTCAACCGAACAGACAGACAGAAATGAAGGAAGTAGAGCCATTCGTGCATCTTAACTAAACTCGCTGTCGCCGATAATTCTTAGCACCGTACTGGGTCGTTCGGAGGAAATCGGTGCAGCTATCGCAACAGCAGGTGATCCGTCTTTAATATTATATTATATTTTATATGAATATAAGGAATAAATAGCTTTGTTTTTTCTCAAATCGATATATTTTCTAAGCACTAACATTTTTGTATTAAGATTAAGAGTATTTTTTTTAATAAAGCGCACACTAAAAGAGTTTTGACTACCCTCAATATGATTCAGCACAGTGCGAGCAATAGGAAAATAGAGTGGGCTTTAAAAGGAGATACCAATGTACATTAATTTAAAGTTTAAAGCCTGAGAAAGCATTTCAATTTCGTGTTGTACGGCTAAAGAAAGAATCTCTGTACTTGACAGTACTTCCGAAGTTGGGATAGAGGGTAGACTGATAAGCATTCCTAAAAGAGCGAGTATTACGGTTGAAACGTTGAATGGGAGGAATGCAACTGGCTATTTCGCTAGAAATTGTTTATAAAAATAGCGATAAAATAATGAGAGACATATAACATTTAGACGATGTTCTAGAGATGTACATGTTTCCATTATACTTCTATCGGCTTTCATTTTTAGAGCTCTATTTTGAATTATATCCTAAAGATATAAACCCCAGCTTTGGACGAATGAAGGCCTTATAGATTACATCCAGATCCGACGTCCAACAGAAATTCTTTTATCTTCGAAGAAACCATTTTTCTTTGTGACATTGAATATGTGTTCATTCCATAAGACGTAGTCTTGGAAGCACATACCAAGGATTAAAGTTTGGTTTCTTTGATGCAAGTGCCACCGCTCATAGATAGCGGCATGGGGTAGGGTTCTGTTTTAGCCACAGAAGACAGCAACGAGTTTTTGAGACATTAAAACGCGGTGTTTTTTTTATATTGGGCAATGATGTCGAGATCAGAATTAAATGAGCTAATCATACGCTGCCGTCGAAGTTCCACATCCGAAGAACAAGGAAGTGATGCTGAAAAGGAATATGAAAAGCTAAGTCTTTCGTCAGCAACACAATTTAATGGATTAGAAGTTCAAAATAGATAATTTATGAAAATGAGAATAAGAGTTCTGAAGTGTATATTATTAAATACATAAAATTGCTATACCAATTGTTTTTAATTAAAAAAATGTTGTACCTATAAAAAAATTTTAAAAAAAGCGACTATAATATATATATACATATATATCCGTTTTTACTAAGCAGCTATTGTGCATGTGCATATGATGTGATCGAAAACAATAGCTAGTAAGTACGATCGATTCGTGCATTTTATTTAATATTGTATTGGGTGGTATAAATCTGTATATTTTCTCAGTTTATCGGGTAGCAGAAAAAAAGAAAAAAGCACAGACAATACGCGCATGAGATAGACACTTGATTTTCGGAAAAAAAAACTTGACATAGACGACGTGCGTTGGGGTTTGAAGACTAGTCGGTACTCCAAAAATTTGTGGATGTTTGTCAGAAATATCCATTAATATTTATAAAGTTGATGTGATATACATATAGCTACAGTTGTGCATTTTATTTATCTTAACTATAATGATTTATTTTTAGACGGATCGACTATACTTTATATATTTTTACAACTTATCTGCTTGTGGTGACCGGCGGTAACATGTGGTTGATTAACTGATGGTCAAGTTTAATTTACCTAGATGCTGTTGATATTTCCTGTGAATGGCATATTACGATTACAACACAAATATGTATATAAACTCACTCTGATACATGGTTCTATAAGTACCGTGTTGAAGTAAGACTTGCAGAGTGAAATTGGAACTCGGAAAATTTATCTTGTGGGTTTTATTCAACCCTATCACAAATTCCATTGTAATAATTCCCTGCACGGAAAGTTACCCCCCATCAACGACAAACAGCTTTCACAAAATCCGAGTGGAATTTTCTTATTTTCGAAATCAGCTGTGTTATGGCAAATGAAATGATAAATAACAAAGCGAAAATGGAGAAAAGAGAAGTTGACGAAGGAAGATATCCGAAATGTGGGTACGCCAAACGTGGGATTAGGCTTTCAGATGGAGTTATCCATGTACCAGGAAGGTTCAAAGATTGTATATTACACGAAATGATATATACAATGCAAGTAAATTAGGAATACCAGTTGAAATAGAAAAAGGAGAAACATTTCGAGGGAATAAAATAAAATAATTCTTGGTAAACTAAATTCCCTTGAAGATTCCCAAAAGGGACCAAAGTATTAAACACAACAAACACAAATTCTCAATCGATTTATCAAACAAAAATTCTCATTAATGTGTCCTAGCGAGGTAACCGTCGCGTCGGAGCGAAGAATTCTCCGAAATCGTCCGAATCGGAGAATTTTTGTTTCGAGATAATCTTCGGCACAGCTGTGCGGAACATTTCTCTGAAAAAGTGTAACGCACAATGGCGACATGCGCTATAGTAGGATGAAGTGCATTTCTTCATGTTTTTCAACAAGTTTTCTTCTTTAATCGTCCGACAAGATTTTATCGCGGAATTTGTTACTTGCGTGAAAAAAAAGATGACAAAATGTATGTAGGTATGCAATAAAAAAGTTGTACATATATGTTTGTATTTTTATTGCAGTAGTCTTTCTAGAGTGAATAAAAAAATGAGTCGGCAGCAATTTGAGATTATGGTGAAAGACCACCAGAAGATTTCTCTGCGTTTTGGGACGACTTAAATGAACAGCTTACATACATGTACAAGTTTTCCTTATCGAAACCAACTGCTACTTTGATGAAATATGACTGTGTAAGCAAAGTTTTTTTTTCAGTAATGTAGTCAATGGCGAATACATATTTTCCAATATGGGGAACTTCAACGATGTATTTCAGATCGTTCTAGGTCTGCGAGATGGTGGGGATTTCACCAACGTGGTTGATAATTGTTAAATGATCAAAAGCCGGCTTGAAACTGAAAAGAAAAAAATATATGTATAGTACAATTTATTTAGATTAAGAGTCTGAAATGTTGGCACTTACTCTGAAACTGAAGCATATTTGTAGTGCCTGCAGAGTTCCATGTTTCCTTATTCACATGGATTGTCGTTCTTTTGAGTGAGAATGGATGCTTCATAATAGGCAGCTGGGAGGAGACCGAAAAGGTCCTAAATATTGCAAGGCGGGTTAAAGAATGGACAAATTACATACTAGAATTAGTGAACTTACCAGCATTACATGTTTGTTGTTCTTGACAGTGATTGTATACCGTCAATAGATTTATGGGCATGTGTGGGATTCGGTTTTAAAAAATGTATGTACATACATTATGTATGTATGTGTTCTCTTCGAAATATAAACCAGAACCGGAAAACAATTTTTAAGCAACTTTCATTATTGTTGATACATTGAAATGCCACTTAAATCCCTCCATGACCAATTGATGTCCTCGACAAATCATATCAATTTCATTACTTCGATTAAATTGGGACACAACGTCCGAGCCAAAAAGATAGCCCGCACCATGCAGCGACACATCCCATCCCGTCTGATCCTCTGGATCACTCCAAAGCAAGTCACATAAAGGACCATCGTCCGTCACTTCTCAAATTGTTGAAGACACAATCAAACATATCACTATTATGGTAATGTGGAGTACAACTTCTAATAAGACCTGGTAATTGGAACTTCTTTCAAGGGGAAGAATATTTTGAAAGCTTCCAAGTCACCACATTGTATATTAAGCATATTGTCTTTGTTTACAAGAAATTCTTACGTCTAGTATTATTTGTAAGGAAGGATTATTTACCTTTTTTATTGAATCTCCTGGAGAATTAATCCATTCAGTAAACAATGGCGTGAACTATTAGACCACTTCTAGTTCTTTTCTTAATAGAACATAGGCTATTGGTACGATTTCGATTGGAATTCCTTTTTTGGACAGTTCTCCGAGTTTTTTGGATTTTTTGTATTATCGGCGATTATTAGCAGATTATCGGAACACGATGCGACAATCTTCTCTTGTAGCATACACCCACCGCTACAAATTTTATATTTTCTTCTTTCTGAAGAAGGTGCCCTTGATATGCTTGATTAAACATTTTTAATTTATTTTCAATCATAAACAAACATCTTGAAATGTCACTTTGGCAACAAAAATGTTATACTGTTATACTGACATGGACCCACTACAATTATTACAGTTTTCTATTGGGGTCGATTTTTTTATGTGAATACACTATCCAGTGTAATATAGAGATCAGTGGATATAGGTATTAGCCCTTAGTATAAAACAAAAAATGTTTATAAGTCGTGAATTAGAAACATAGATCCTAAGAACTCATTGCGATAATTTTCTTTTTTCCTTTCAATTTGTCAGTCCTTTTTTTAAATTTAATTTAAATTGTGTTGTTTTTCAATGTTAATCTATTAAATTTCAATTAAATATAAAAATCTATACAATTATTAAATAATTGCAACAGTAAATTTCAAAAAAATGCGTTTTCTGAAATCAGATCAGATGAAATTAAAGTTGTTTTAGTTACATCCGAAGAAAAAAATACCAAAAAAGTTCACTACACGATAGAAATAAACAAAATTGTTAAAATGTTCTTTTGAAAATCTGAAAACCTTCTGTCATTTTTTTCTTTAAAACATAAAAATACATTTTGCTTGTAGTTTTAATTCTTTCGAACTCTTTGATTTACAAATCTCTACGTAATATTTTATATTGAAAAAATAAAATTCAACTGTCTAAAAATTAATTTAAAAAAAAATTAAAAGTCTACAAAACATTTTTTCTTCAATGAAAACCGCCCATTACATTTTCGGAACAGCTTTCGTGTTACTTCTCAGAAAATTCACCAGATGTCAACTATGTCGCAGTAAACGATGACATATCTCAGGGCGTATGTATTTTTTTCCATCAAAAGACCAACTCCGTCAAAACTCAAGTGTTTATTTTTTTAGTTAATTTTTCCAAGTTCCTTCGATTTAAAAATACAAAATATCCGTAAGTATATAAATTTAACATTCTAGTCTTAAAGTGATAGTTAAGAATTCTACAAAACCTTAAGAATTAAGTGAAATATTAAAGTTCTAATCGATCATCTGTTCGGGTATAATCTTCAACCCACACCGCCATCTTTTACATCTAAATCAAAGAAAAAAAAAAACTGGAAAAACAATAATTAAATCTTTTGTGTATGAATACAAGGAAAATGTTGTAAATAGATCGCTGTAAATCATAAAATTAAGTGCATTCCAATTCATTGTGCTACTTCGTCTATAACTACCATGGCACAGATTCCAGTTGAACCGGAAATTTATTCCATATAAGGGACGACATCGATTCTTCTCGCTATACATAATTCTACTAATAGTTGCTGGGAGTAAACAAGAATTTTCTTATTATGTTATATATTTGGATTTGAAACATACTATGATACTGTGCAATATTCCAAATCAAAATGACTAATCAAAACTAGTTTATCGCAAAGAATTGCGCGATATCAGAATCGAGTTCCTCCGCCTTGGATTGCAATTGGATAAGATAAGAATAATTCTTCAGATTGCACACAAAAAGCCATCGCCTTTGTGGCCTTCGTTGAAATTGTAGACTTGCGGTTAATTCTGTTGGTTTTTATTTGTAGGAAAAAAAAGAGCGAAAGTTAGGTCATTCATAAAACGCTCATAATAAATCACGACACAATCTTACATCGGCTGTTTTAACCGAATCTGAATATTACCTCATCAATTTATTTTTAGTAGAGAACACTTTAGTTTACCGCAGAGAACAAGCGACGTATGCTGCCAGTTTGGGTGTCGTCTATTGGTTTTGTATCGAAAGTGAATACAAAATTATGAACTGCTTTGCGAAATCATTAAGCATTTCGTGTACTCCCTTGAGAGGAGTTTTGTTTATATTTATTTTGCCAAGATAACGAAATTATTTCTTTATTCGATTTGAGATATTTATATTCTTATGCAGATATTAGCAATATTTTATTTGTAAACACTATTTTTGTATGCGCGCTTCAAACGGCATTTAAATTTGGTGAACATTTAACTTTCGTTCGGTTTGAATTGAAAAGAGAGTCCTTAGAGGAACTTAAGGCTTACTGCAAGCTCTTATCAGGCTTATAAAAGAAATCCAAATGTATGCTGGATACAACAAAATATATAGAAAGATATTCCTTAACTACATTATATGTGTGTTCAATGAGGCTGTTCGGAACAGATTAGAACACTTTAGAACAGAATTTTGCTGTTCAATGAGAAATTTTCTATTCTAAACTGTTCTGGTTTCGTGTTCAATGAGTCAGTTTCGAACACTTTAGAATAGGATTTTCTGCACTTGCTTTCTAGGTAGGAACAGGTTAGAACAAATTTGTGAGAAATGTCAAAACCAATTGTTGTTAAAAAGAAATATTTCGGTGTTAGATTTAGTTGATAAATCATTTTCAGTGTCGGAATCATCTCAATTTCATGAAAAAATAAACAAATTCAACTCCATTTTAGATTATTTTTAAGAACTTCTATGCAAAAATAAACGAACTTGAATTGTAGGTAAACAACAATAATTTTTTGTATATTCTCTGTCAGATGATTGACTGTTCTAAGTTGTTCTATCTTATTCTTAAGTTTCTCACGAATCTGTTCTGTAATGTCCTGTTCTGTTCTATTCCGTTCTAACTTTTTCGTCACTGAACAATCTTTATGATATGACATTTTCAAGGTCATATTTTGTAGAGAGTAAAATTGGTAAATTTGTATAAGAACGTTGTCAGACTTGTATAACTTAAAAGTCTCTAAAACAGGTCGCTGATACCTTTAGTTTTGAATAAAAGATCTTTTACGGCAAATTATACCACAATGGATATACTTTGATCTAAGTGTAGCGGTAGCAAAATCAACTGGCGGCCCATTTACCTAACCTAACGGTGACCTCTGAAAGGCCTGCCGCGTCTGTTGGAGATTTTAACTTAACTGAAATTACAGTGTAATGGCAATTGTTTTTTTTTTTAATATTAAGAGAAAACGCATGATATTGATTTAATGTTGATTAGTATATGGGGGATATATGGTCAAAACCATAGACGGCTCAAACTTTGTAGCTAGACACTTTCTTTACTTAAAAAAATATTTGCGAAAAACTTCCCAATAACTGCTATGAATAAATATAAGTACCAAATCGAGTTCGAGAAGCTTTGTGAAATAAGGACCAGAACCAGATTAAACTCCAATTTTAAGTAGAAAGGTCATATCTTTATGATGATTAAATAATTTTATATCATTTCCACTTACAATTCTTTAGAAACTTTTTTTTTATAACGATTTCCTCAAAGGTCGAATTTTCTTTCTCCTCTGATTACTTAACCATTTCAATTGATAGTTCAAAATCATTTGACTATATTTTAGCACATGAGTTCATTTGGCATTGATGAATCTTGAAACTAATAAGATTAAATCCACGACTGAATTGCAAGTACTTAACCTTATATTCGATCACATCGTAAACACAAGATTTTCAGTAGAAACAGATGAATCTATTTTTAAAGTCGTGTCTTAATTAATTTTTTGTATTCAAAATTTCTTAAATTTTTTTTCGGAAAAAAAAATTGGTATGATAATTTTAAGTATTAAAACTTCACAATATTTTCGAAAAACGTTATTTTGGAATTAAAAAAAAAACAATGTTTTTGTTTGAGAATTCAATGCTCCATTTTTTTATATTATCGTTCCTACGGCTTCGATGCACCAGCAGCTAGGAACCTCAGGCCTTCGTGCACTCAAAATCGATTTTTTGTTTTCAAATGCAAAACCGCAATTCTGCTTGTCCGCCTGTCTCTAGGTCAATCTACAGCCTAAACCGCTGAAGTGGGTTTCTACAAACTTGTTAATGAAGCTTGGCTCAATTCTCTTTTCTAATCTTTTTTTTTTGGCCTCAAAAATAACGGTACTTTCCATACATTTTTTTAACCAAATATAGTAAACTTAATTATGTATCTCGAAAACGGATCTAAAGATGTTGATAACAAAATTTCAGGGCACAGTTATACATAGGTATAGTCTACATTTGGTTAAACAAAATGTTTACATAAAATGATATTAACGACACCTGCCATAAAACCTTTTTTTTTTAAGTTTCAACTTTCTCATAAACGGCTCCACGAATTTCTATCAAAATTCTAAATAATAGTGCATACCAAAATTTTCGAATTTTTTTTTTTTTGATTTTTGAAAGAAAAATGATTTTTTTTAAACATAAGAGCAAGAATGTGCGATGCAGTCGTGTATTCTATTTTGTCTGACGTCTCCCTCCATTGGAAAAAATACCTCTGTTATTTTAATCGCCTTATTATAAGAATGATGGGCAGGATAGATTGTCAAATAAAGAGGTTTTCACATAGCAAAGGTTACGGTTTTAGTGGATGTGTTGCGTAATTTCTTAAACATTTTTCTGACATTTTCTTTTCGCAAGGGTTAACAAAATTAATTCAATCGTGCTAAAAATATTAAAACTATTAAAATATTATATGGCCGTTCTTGAACTAGGGGGTTATGCTTGTTTTCCATATTGGTACATCAGTTATGTGAAAGCTTTGTGAAATTTGTTATTCAAGTAAAATTTTGCCCTAAGCATTAAGTTTTCTATTAGAACTTCAGAATTCAAATAGACCAAACAAATTTGATCTCCATAAATTCGGAAATCTACTGTTAACATGGGGTCTCCACGATCTAGATTTTCTAGTAAGCTAGGTCGCATTCTATGAAAATTGTTCATGGAGACCACAAATAGCATTCTGCAAAAAATTTCATACTAGACATTGCACAGCTAATAGTATTATATCGATAGTATACTATTTGGCTGCCATTTTCACTTTGAGGTTAGCGTTTGTGGCTGGTGAACGTTTGTGGTGTGTGTATTGTTATAATTTCTTGTTTTTTTTTTGTTTAATTTCTTTTGTTGAAGGTTTTTTAAGTCTTGTAATGCTACTAGAGCAAGAGCACAGCGATACGTATTCCTTCGCGACATTTGTGCAATTGAAATAGTATTCTATTAAATGCCCAATGCCAAATTTTCTGGCATTCTATTTTTCTTTCTTACTTTCTATCAAAATGACAGATAGTATACTATAAAATATAAAAGGTGGAGACACCGTGTAACGGAAGCGATTCCTCGAAATCGCTATTCGTAAATGTTGCTTATTTTCTATAAGTTTGAATATCACATCCATTCTCTTCAAAATCCCCATAATGATCTACATAAGTAATTTGTTTTATGTGTGATATAATAAAGGCTATGGCGCAAAATGTTTAACAATCCATTGTTAAGGGCTGAGCATTTTACTGGTTAGCAATTTCCTAAGTGCTTATTGATTGGATAACTATTTCAAATTTTTTAAACCTTTTCTAAACTAGTAAATTGCTAATTAAGCAAAAAGCTTAGCATTGGGTTGGAATTTTGATGAACACAATTATTGTTGTTATGCCTTGTACATTAATTATATGTTTATGAAAACCCAACAGGTGCTCTAAAAAGGTATTAGTTATTTCTGTTTTCATCATTTTAACTTAATTATTTGCAAAAAAAAAAACACAAATTGTGCACCAGCAGGGCTCGAACCTGGGCACCCCTCGTGCAAGGCTGATATACTATTAGATTCCATAATGGATTTAGCAAATTGCTAAAAGTTAAATTAGCCATTCCATGATTTTAACTTTAGTTAAATGTTAAAATCGTTTAAAATTAGCTTAATCATCTTTTTAGCTTAGTAAATTGCTAAAAGTGGCTTTAACATTTTACTAAATCTTTTAAAATGTTGCGCCTATGTCTTCAGTGTTTCCAACTCGAAGCCATTCTAAATGGAAAACACCTTGTAACTGCATGAAGGGCAAATATTCTGCTTGCTCAGCTAAAATAAAAAATAATCACATGCTTATGGTTGAAAAATAAAAAAAAAAATACATGTTAAATTGATTTCATATCTCCCCTTTCAAAAATTTGTAAATATAAATAAAGTAAATAATACAAAGTTATGGGGTACGTTTTTTTGTGCTTCTTATTCACAGTACTTAACGGATATCAAATGCAAATCTATAATATCTTCAAAATGATTTTTTTCTTAATTTTGCGAAAAAGTTTTCAAATGTTAATGAAAAAGTCCAATCAAATTATATCTGTAAGTACAGATCTCCTAGCAAAAATAAATAGGAACAATGTCACATGTAATGGGACCAGAGCCCTGCTGTGGAAAGGGATAAATCGTGATCAAAAACAAGATCAGATCCGAAGAGTAGGCCAAAATATCAAATATTTGGAATAAACTACCCAGGTTAAAACAGCCTAAACTACTACTTGGAGAACTAAACCAAAAACGGTTGTTATGCTTTATTTACCTAAGTAGGAGCAAACTAAGTGTAATAACAGGTCTAATCGCTGGCCGAAACTGAGGCAGGCACCTCAATATCCTAGGATAAAAGAGTAATGCTCTCTGTAGATTCTCTAAGGTTGTGAAGTCATCATTCACCAGAGATACACATTTCTGGAACATTACCTAATAAAGGAAAAGGAACTATCCTCTATTAAAATACCACAAATACTAAAATTCCTATAGGGAATTATTTTGGAAATTGAGAATATAAGCAATTCCATCCAGTTCCGTAGGGGGGGCACAATAGGTCTCAAGGTCGAAGTGCATCAGTACCCCAAATTCATACATTCATATGTGTAGGTAGGTATAGTATGTTCGTACATATCTACCTTAACGTAAATCGGATTTTGTTTGATATATCATCTAGAACTGACAAAATCTTTGATTATTTTTAAAAAACTGCCAATGAGCACAAAACTACTTATTTATTCATTCTGAAAATTAATACTCCTCCCGTCTCCATTTTAATTGGATCGAGTGCATTCCTTAGATATTTAAGTATGAAGCAATTGCAACTCCCATTCACTATTGAGCTGCTTTATTGAATTCTCAGACCATTTGATTCACTTAATTTAAATTTAAATAAAACATATGTACACAAATATATGCTTATCATGACAATTTGCTATAAAGTTGTCGCAGAGCTCGTTTTGTAAATAATACAAAAAAACAATACTCCAAACAATGACAAGCTGAGAGTAGAAAAAAAAATTGCTCACGGACTGTCCACTAGTTAATAATTTTATTCTCCACACAACAACTTCTCAATCTCACTCTGAGATATGTGTGATGATGAAAGTTTCGTATAACAAAATACAAAAAAAAAATAAAACCATTGAAACATTTTTGTTTTTGTTCTCATACATTTCTGCGTGGTTTTATATATTTTATTTTTTTTTCTTATTTTTTTGCTTCTTTAATAAGCAAAGCAAGAACCTACTCACTAATCATACAAATGCCGCGGCCGCCACCACACAAATTTGCTCGGTTTTTCGAAAACTGAGAGAATTCTGTTTGGTTAGTCGATGACTTCCCCTCGACGTCGTGTGTGCGTGTAAAATTGTTTTAATAACACAAAATTTAATTCGTTTATTTGACTCCACAAACGGTGGAAAAAACACAAGTCAATTGCGGTTACATCTGAAGAGGATCCATCTCTAAAAAAAGATTTGCTCTTTAGTGTTTACAAAAAATCCAATCCATTACAGTGTCCCTCGATGGTAAACAATTGAAAAAAAAAAAACAGTGAATGTGATTATACCAGAACCAACAGAATCTTCTTCCCCACAACTCGAAACGCAGGCGTGAAAATTTGAAGAACAAAAAAAAAAAACAGAAACATTCCAAGTCCAGAGGAGGGTGCGCTTTTTGATATTGAATTCGTCGAAAAGAACAAAAATCCATCTTCTGTGGAGAATTTAATCCTCTACTGTGATATTGTGCCAAGAAAAATAATTTATTGATTTTATTTCGTCCAAAAGAAGTGGCAAGTTTTTTGTAATTGTTATTTTTTTTTTGTTTCTGTTTTGTGTTTAATAAGTGGAATGTGTGTTTTTCCATAACTGTTAAATATCTCAAACGAAATCTTAGCTGGTATGTGGTTTTATTCAAATATTTATCTAAAATAAACTGTTTCCATACAAATTGTGAAGGCATCTGAGTTGGCTGATGGAAATAACATCAAAAATGAATCAATAATCAAAATTATTATTGCTTTTGATTGATTTTTTTTTCTATCTGTTCTTCAAACCTCAAGTGGGTGGGTCATTTTTTCAATCGAAATTCAATTTAAGTATAGACTATTTTGAGTGTATACATAGATATGTACGTTTACTTAAAGTGAATTGTAGTTTTTCTCGTTTAAATATCTTTAGTACTCCTAGATATATATTCATATAAGAATTGAGTGGGCTATGCATCCGTTGGTTTAACTGGTATTTTAGTGTAAAATAAAATCAACGACCTGTTTATTAATTTGATTTATAAAAGTCTCTTGGAGGCAGAGCTCACTTTTATGACTATCATAATGATGATTAAGTAAAATTCCAAAGAAAGTATTATGGTTAAAAAATTAGTCATTGTCGCACATTACATGTTCTCTCATATAACACAGGCGGATTAACTTTTCAGTGAGTTCCGGGGCCCAAAATATTTTCTTGTGTCTCATTCAGTAACTTAATTAACTATTTTATAAAATGTATGTCGCTTTATGCGGATTATGATTGTTCGAATCACAATCTTTTCCGAAAATAAATAATAGTATTCTTAATTCGTGGGTTGGGATTATTTTAATCAAATTTCAGTAAATTGAACTTATTAGTAAATTGAACTTAATGAATTAATTCATTTGTGTGTAAAACGTCAATGGCGACCCTCCGGGCACAAAGTAGTGATGGCATTATCGAATGATCACTCAAGAAATTCCAAAAACAAACTAAAAAAAAATGCTACACACAGTTCATAAAACATAAATATTCTATAAAATAAAATGAGAAAACGCTCGAGAATTCCAGTAAACAAATAATAAACTCTTCGATTATTTGTGTCTTCCTTACTGCATATCTTTCTTTATTCCTGTTTCTCTTTAGAGAATTTCGTTCTATTTCACAAATAATTCTTCTCGAGCTCTCATTTCTTTCCAATCCTAGGATCGACCCAGTTTTTTTGACAACCCCAAGAGTTGTCAAAAAAACCTGGGGTTTTCGGTTCTCAAAAAACACACGAGGGACATTAAATTTATGTTGCAGAAAAGCAACTTATGTCATTTAATAATTAAAACTTAAAATAGGTTAAATTTAAGTTCTTAGTACATTTTTTGTGAATCTATGCACAATCCTCAACTTCAAAGCTTTCCATTTTTCATGTCTGTGTCTGAATATTAATTTGAGTATTGTTTTATTTCCATTTTAAAAATAACAATTTGCATACAAAACGAGAATTCACAAGAAAACAAATGCTTCAGATTAGGGATGATGGATTAGTCCATCTATGTTATTGAAATATCGATATTAAAACAAAAAATCGATGATTCAATATCGATGTTGAAAGAAGAATAAGGTAAAACCCTTCAACACATCGATGTTTTCGATTCGATAACTATTAACATCGATGATGAGTATTCGATATTCTCCTCAATATCGCTTATTCCTAACTCAGATCTCATCTGACTTTGACGTTTATTCATTTTCCTCAAGTTGCCCATGCTAAAAACCTAGTTCTACTTCAGAGCGAGTTGAGGGCGACCTTAAGTTTAAAAAAACACAGAATTTGTTTATCAGGGTGACTTTAGGTTTTTCAAAAAACGCTTTAGGTCGTTCCTAGGGCGACTTCAGGGCTCAACGAACAAACCTACTAACACAAGAAAATGACAGGCAAACTTGTAACTTTGGTGTTTGGACAGGTACCGCAGAGATACTTTCACAACTTTTTCAATGTAGGGGAATGTTTTCTCCTTCACATTTGCAATTTGTACAAATTGTTATGAATTCACAAGATAACAAACGGACCTAGAGTATATAGCAGGTGTTAATGAATAAAGTTCTTGACTGCGAACTATATTACTATGCACATGAGATCGACCAACGAATTAACGAATATTAGTCCATTATGACATTTCATTCACATGGCTTTAATTTTATTCGTCACGAATATAAGTAGAAAGTCTGATTTTGAGGTTAGAGGCGTGCGAACAAATTATTCGTGGAAGTGTGGATGGTATGTGGACCTCAAATAGAGTTTGGCGGTTCGTAAAGTACTATGCATATGAGAGCGACGAACGACCAACGAATTAACGAATATTCGTCCATTTTGACATTTCATTCACATGGCTTTAATTTTATTCGTTACGAATATAGGTTGAAAATCTGATTTTGAGGTTCGACGCGCGCGAACAAATTACTCGTTGAAGGGTGGATGGTATGTGGAACGCGAATAGAGTTTGACTGTTCGTAGCAATCAGATGCAATTCGCGACGACCAATATTGTTTTCTCAAATTTATCTTATTTTGGCAATTAAAAAGTAATTTTTTCTGTCGTAAACATTAATATAAATTATATTTCTACAATAATTTTGTTTAGAATTTGGGTTGGTAAATTGTTTTAAATGTAATTTATTCGTTTATTCGTCGCTCTCATATGAATAGGTCTTTAGAGGCTTGTGTTCGATCCATACTCTAGGTAGCTTTCTATTATTATTTTTTTTTTTTTTTTATAATCTACACGCGCTCAAGGGATTATGAATACCCTTTAAATGTTTCAACACAGCGCGGGCGCGGGTGAGGTTAAGGAAGAGAAAGAATGATAGGAAAGATGTGTGGCGTGATATTCGGAGACTGTAGGTGGTTGTTGTGTCAGATTTTATGGAAAGTTAATCAGTTTATTGAAAATATTATTGTGTTTGTATGTTGATTGGGCTTTTTGATCGTTTTCTTTTCTATGCAATTAATAAATCAAATTAATCCATTATTTTTTAATTTTTAATAAAAATTCGCCTAAGTCCTGACTAATGCCCTGATATTCAGTTGTTTGAAAGATAGTTAAAATTTAAAAAAAGGAAGTTTAAAGAACAACTTGTTTTTATTAATAGGACTTTTAACACTCGGGTTAACTCTTTACTTAAGGTACTGTACTGATAACTCAAGAATACGATGTGATAGAAATTGATCTCCAAGGAAATCAAACTTCGGATATCGATTCATTTTTGATAAAAGGGATAATGTGCACGTATGCTTTCTATGACTTCCATTTTAGATATACACACATATGTACATATGTATGTTTAGATGACCAATAATGATGTTAAGTGAATAGGCTTTGATTTCTGTTTTGTAGTTGAATGTTTGTAGTTTTGTAATTCATTGTTTTTAACCATAAGTTATTTCTGCTTATGTTACTGCATATCTTTAATTATTAATCTTACCTAGTTTCAGGTATCGCACTATTGTATTGGTTAATGCATATAAATATATGTACATATTTCGTATTAATTTCCCATATAAAGAAGGAAGGGTTGCAATTGTTTTCTTCTTGTTAAAGGACAAATAATTATTTGTATGCTTACAAAACGTCCTTCTTGTGAGCACCAATTATATATATCATGTATCACATTGAGTGCATAATTAAAAGTATTGATATTAAGTTCCCTTTTGTAGGACAATAGCTTTACCGCCATCAAATTATCTATTGTAAACCTGACATTACGATGATAGCGGAGACAAAAAAAAGTGGTTCACACAATTCTGTCTGTCTGTCCACGAACTAAAAAACGTTGGATGGATTTTCTTCAAGCTTGGCACATATTTACAAAGGTTTTTTAATAATACAAATTCTATACTCGTACAAACAATTGAAATTAATAAGGCAAGTAAATGACGACCTTTAGTCCACAAATTTGTTCATATTATGTTTTGGGTATGTCCATAGGTTTTTGTGATTTTCTTAAGACGAACAAATAACAGTACCTGCAATCCTTTTTTTCTCAAATAGGTAAATCTTATTTATCTTAAAAACGACCTCCACGATTTTTAATTAAAAAAATCCGTTAATTAATTAATGCAGACGCTACTTTTTCGTAATTTTTATTGTAACTCTAGTAGAAACTTTTTATTGAGTTTTCAATGTTCCCTCAAATGGTTTAGTTGTTGTTTTTTTATGGAGAAGCTCCTAAACAATTTTTTTCAAAAAACTTTTTTTGTATTTTAATTAAAAAACTTCGAAAGCGACTTTATTTAGTAATTTTTTGACATTTTCTTAAGTACTCTTAATCTTCTTAAGTACTACAACCAATGAATAATTTTAAGCCAGGATATTTCGACAATTCAGATATTGAACGTTTAGTTACATTCAAATTGTTAGCTGCACGAGTACGTGTATTTTGAAAACTTTTTGGAATATTACTGAATTTCGGGGCAGTAACAAAAACACTGGCTGTGGCCGAAAAATTTCGGTTTTGTCGTGTTCTCGTTGGCTTCGATGTTCGCAATTTAGGGCGAGCAAGTTCGGCGAACATGTTCGTCGTGGTTTGATCGATGATTACCGAGTCTAATATTTTACATATTAGGTCTGATCCAGATTTTTTTGGGCAGAAATTGGCAGCTTATCAAATTTTGAAGATTGGGGATGAAATTCTCTGATAAAGAAATAAATTACGAAAAAGTTTGGAACATCTTGAGCACAATTTTCTGCCAATTTTTAAACGTCAACACAACATTTGTTTCTTTATATTTTTGTTCTCTTCAAACTAAAAATTTTAAACAATCCTCGTTTAGAGAATAAAACCAGCTCTAGTTAAAGCAGTCGTTTAGTTGCCAGCTCTTGTCTAACTTTAATTTTAAACACACTAAAGCTACGTTAGACATACTTAAGTTATATATTAACACACCTTATTATTACATATAGAGTAATGAAACAGAACGAAAATTAAACATAAGCACAAAAAATATATCGCACATATATTTATAAAAAAAAGACTATACATTTGGAGGTATTATTTTATAATTTTTGCCACCGAATATAATCGAACTTTTTTTTTTTTCAAATCGATATCTTGAATAAAATTCAAGCTCCTCGAACTTTATATATTTTTCACTTTCTAAAATCAAAATCTTCAAAACTATTATATTTTCTTTTTCAGAAAACATTTTTCTTTCATTTTTTACTTGCGATTATTCGTCGAAAAAAAAAAAAAGTTTTGAGATAACAATCAAACATGACATTACGATGATAGCGAAGTCGAAAAAAGATGGTCTAAAAATTCTGTCCGTCTGTATGCCTGTCTGTCCGTCTGTATGCCTGTCTGTCCGTCTGTCGGTCTGTCTGTCTGTATGTATAGACACCTACAGCCCAAACGGGTGGGCCGAATTGCTTCAAACTTGGTATATAGAGTTTTTTTAGGTATTGTACAGAGGGGAAATTGAATTTTTTTTTAGCTCAAAAAATAACGGTACCTGCCATATAACCGTTACGTTCAAACCTATTCTCGGAAACGGCTCTAACGATTTTGATAAAAAACATCAGTGCGAATTTTTAGCTACGACCGATCATATGGTTGAAAAAAAAATTAGTGGGGGTGGACGTGGCGCGATAGTTGTGTGCTCGCCTGTCAACCTCGTGGTCGCAGGTTCGATTCCTGCCGTTGTCTATTCCATTAAAAACCAATTCTAAAAATTGTCATAAAATGAGTTGCTGGTTTTCACATTACACGCTGTTCAGGCATAACACTAACAACATGTGATTGAGTAAACTACTCAAAAATATGACAACGCAATAAAAATAAAGTAATGCGAATTATAAGAGACATAAATAAGGCACGGTAATTTTCTCCGCATTAGTTCAGCCTCCATCCCTGGAGATAAAATCTGAGACAAGAACCACCATCTCAATACGTCGCGCCACACATCTTTCTATCCTTCTTTCTCTTCTTTCACCGGATGCCGTGCTGTGTTTAAAAACATATAAAGGGTATTCATAATCCCTTGAGCGCGTGCAAAATTATATATAAAAAAAAAATGTCTAAAAACGGTACTTTCCATAGGACCGTTTTTTTTGCTTTCGACTATCTCAAAAACTGCTCAACCGATTCTTTCGAAATTTCACACATAAATAGGTTTAGGTTGCCCAAATTATACCGCGTAATATTTTTAATTAGTATTTTTTTGTATTTTTAAAATCATTTTAAAAAAAAAATTATATTTCGAAAACTGATCATTAAATTTTTTTCAAAAATTATTGAATATCTATGAATTGGCGTTTTTGATTTTTTTTTGAAAAATGGTTTCAAAAAGTTAAAAAAAAAAGTTTTTTTCTCAAAAACCGCTCCACAGCTTTTTTAAATTTTTTTCTCATAAGTTCAAATTTATCTAACAAATAAAATGGCTTACTTTTTTTTGAGCTTAAATTAGTTTAAGTTCTTTGATTAAGCCGATTTAATATTTTGTTTTTAAGTCTATATTATAATATTTAAGACTTACAAATTTTTTTAGAAAAAAATTAAAGATATTTTGTATATATAAAAAATGAAGTAAAAAACTGCTTTAAATATATATTTAAATTTTTAACAGAAATCTTTTGCATTCGATGTGATTGAACATAAGAGCAAGTTCGTGCGATCTAGTCGTGCATTTTTTTTGTTATGAAATGACACGAGTCAACTGGAAAAAAGTATAGTTTCAGAAAGATAAAGAAGCGTTTTGCTCTGTTTAAAGTTAGACGACCTCTTTTACGTTAAAGTATATTTCTTGTGGTTTAAAATTATCAAAAAGCAGACCCCCATTTTAAAACTCATTTTTAGAGTCGACTCCCATCTTAAAACTTATTTAGAGTAGGGTTTAAATGTTTAAAATTTTGCGCTTATATATTTTAGTACTTCTAATTAATTTATTTGTTATAGGTGTTCGAGATTTAAATATATCTCTTTCGGCTGTTTTGGTCGTAATGTTTTTTTAATGAAACAATTTCATTTCCTTTCCCGACGTTTCGACGGTGGTTGCTGTCTTCTTCAGGGGATCTTTTATTAACAAAAATAAAATGAGCATATTATACACATAAGAACATTTAGTGTAAAATTTTGGCAAACTTACATTTAGTACGTATTACAGATAAACGTAAATAATACAATTAGAGACAAATATAAAGCAATGTTTAAAAAAAACAAATTATGATATAAAAAAACACTTCGATTGAAGCTTAGTCGGCTTTAAATTGTCACGGATTCTGCTTAGTCACCAAAGAGCAGTAAACCGATGAAATGTTCTGGCTGTCTTGTTTACGATTCATATTGTTTTTGTTGTTAATAATATGAAGCGTTTCTAGAGTATACCGCTTGGAGACATGTTTCTCCCTTTCCAGGATTTCCACTCTGCCAAAATCTGGTTTGTGTCCACGCTCAATGGAGTGTTAGGCCAATGCTGTCTTCCCAGTGCTTTTTAAATTAATGTCGGATTTGTGATTGGAAATTCGTTGACAAAGAAGTTGTTTCGTTGTACCGATATAGGAAAGATTGCAATTTTCTACCGCATTGCCACGACAGTTAATTTTATAGACTACGTCTGTGCACTTATCCTTTTCCGTTTTTGTTTTCATGTTGGTGAAAAGAGGTGCCAGCGTCTTATTGGATTTATACGCTAAACTGACGTCATTTTTTACCGTATCTTTAAAGTTTTCTGACAGTTTGGGAACATAAACTATACTCTTATAAATACCTCTCTATTTTTGCCGATTATCAACAGGAGTTTTGTGTTTTTGGCGAAGTATCAAGCTCCGTATGATTTCCATTGGATAGCCATTATCTAGGAGAATTTGTGTGACTATTTTCTCATTTGCGGAGTGAAATTCCCGGTCACTCAACGTAAAGACTTTTTGAACTAGATTAGATGCTGTATTAATAAGAATATGCTTTGCTTGATTGGATCTAAAGTTGACAAGTCTTCCAGATGCTGTGTCTTTCTGATACCAATTGAAAGAGAGTCTATCATTAACGCAATGAATCTTGACGTCTAAGAACGTTATAGCTCTGTTTTGTTCGCTCTCAACGGTAAATTGTATTTTTTCATGATATGAATTAAGGCATCGTAAAACAGCCGAAAGAGATATATTTAAATCTCGAACACCTATAATAATTCAACCAATTGGTCAATAACTTAAAAATATTAATTTATTTTCTTCAACAAATATTTTCCCACAACAACAACGAGACGGTTTTTTTTTTTGCTTTTATGACAAACGTCAACAATTATAGCTTTTTTTTACCTACAACAATTTATTTGGCAGGAAGGGTCTCTCAAGAGCGGTCTCTTCTGCCCAAAACTACCAAATTTATAAGTCTGGAACAGGAATTGCCAGAAATTGGTTCAAATGTGTGCCAATTTTGGCAGAGTATAGATCAGACCTATTTTATTTTTATTAAATCTTAAAGAAAAACACACTGGCGCAAAATTTTAAACAACCCATTGTTAAGGGCTTAACATTTTACTAGTTAGCAATTTCCTAAGTGCTTATTGATTGAATAACTATTTCAATTTTTTTAAACCTTTTCGAAAGTAGTAAATTGCTAATTATGCAGAGAGCTGAGCATTTGTAGGGTTTGAATTTTGATGAACACAATTATTGTTGTAATGCTTTGTAAATTATTTAAATGTTGATGAAAACCCAACACGTGCTCTAAAAAGGTATTAGTTATTTCTGTTTTCATCATTTTAACTTAATTATTTACAAAAAAAAAAAAACAAAACAAAAATTGTGCACCAACAGGACTCGAACCTGGGCACCCCGCGTGCAAGGCTGATATACTATCAGATTCCATAATGGATTTAGCAAATTGCTAAAAGTTAAAGTAGCCATTCCCTGATTTTAACTTTAGTAAAATGTTAAAATCGTTTAAAATTAGCTCAATCATCTTTTTAGCTTAGTAAATTGCTAAAAGTGGCTTTAACATTTTACTAAATCGTTTATAATTTTGCGCCACTAATTTTCGACTTGAATTATTTGAAAATCAAATGCGGCCCTTATAACAGAAAAACTGAGCCCCTCTCTTGCTTGAATTCGCGGTGATCTGGTCATCTATATGCTTTAGGTATAACATATAATTTAAACTGACTCAGTTACGTCAGAGAAAAGTCACAATAGTATGAAGTATGGAGAGCTTCTTTGAATTTAAATTCAATTTTCTCGATAATTTTAATCTTTTCCGCTTTTATTATTTATTTATCATAAAAAAAAAATACACTATTGCCTCCCAAGTGACTGACTAATGTTAGAATCTGTCGGACGAGACGACGGGATTTGTTTAAACTTGTTTTTTTTTTCGTTTTAATTAAAAATTTACACTCGAGTCAGTCAAGAATATGTTTTGTTTTTCTTCTTTTTTTTTTTTTTTTTGCTGTGACTGATGCGTGAGGTAGATAAATTTTGTTTTTTATTAATGGTAGAAGAAATCGTATCAAAAATATCACAACCATTTCCATTTAACCACACACCGATAAAAATAGATATCCAAGGTAAACAAAATACAAAAAAAAGGTACCTATACCAAACCAACCAAAGCAACCGCTTCTGCTGCTGAGGCTGATTGAATGAGTGAATGATTCACAAGTCTGACGCGACCATAGAATTAGTATACCTACCTACATATATTATAAAATTTGGCAGCGAAAGTTATGCATATGAAATATTTGTATGTATGCGTCTACTTTATATTTACAAATGATGTGTTGTTTTACAATAAGTAGATACTTTTCATAATGTTACCTATGAAATTGTAATTACGATTTGTCTCTTTGATCTTACACTTGGCGACGACGACGCACGTTGGAATAATTTCCGTGGAGCCGTTTTGAATTTACATACAGCTGCGGTAAAAAAAATAGCACCATTACGAAAATCAGATTTCGTTTAAAAATGCAGTTTAAGATAATTTTTTGAGGAACATTTTGGATATGCGAAAAGCTTATATTTAGTCCAAAAATTCACATTTAAAAAAAAATACAAATTTTATTCATTAACTTATTAAAAAAATATCTTTTTTTTTTTGAAAAACTCAAATAAATAAGCGGTAAAAAAAAAATAGCACCATTGCTTCATCATACAACTTAAAACTAAAACATCATAAAAATAAAAAATCCTTTTCTATGATTTTATTCTTTAGGGGTAGTCTAGCAAAATTAGTATTTTGTTGAATATCCTTTGTTGGCTATTACTGCTGCACAACGTCTGGTCATTGAGTTTACCAAATTTTGTCCCATTCTACCGGAATATTCTCCCAGGGGACCTTTACTGCAGCCCATAGTTCTGTATTACTAGTCGGTTTGGCTTAGAGACAGCTTTCTTTACGTCAGCCCACAGATTTTCAATCGGATTAAGGTCAGGCGATTGCACTGGCCACTCCATCACGTTAATTGAATGATCTCCAAACCATTTTTTAGCCTTCTTACTGGTGTGCTTGGGGTCATTGTCATGATGGAAGGAACAGAAAAGGGGCATTTCTTCCTCTGCATAAAGGAGCATAACGTTTTCTAGTATATTAACGTCAACGTGCTGATCCATGATGGGTTTTATCCAATATATGGGCCCAACTCCATAGTAGGAAAAGCAAGCTCACACCATTATGCTTGAACCTCTGTGCTTAAATTTGTGTATTTGGGATTATATTCCACTTTCGGAGGTCTTCTCACGTACTAACGAGATCCTTTACCGTCAAACAATACGATTTGATTTTCATCTGTCCATAGAACGTTGCGCCATTTCTCTACTGGCAAATTCAAATTATGTCTTGCAAATATTAAACGCTTTTTAGCATGTTTTGCAGTTAAAAGAAGGACTTTTCTTGTACTAGAAGCAGTTAAATTATGTTGGCCCATTCTCTGGCGAACGGTTCCCACCTAAGCTGTAATATTCAGCTCTCTTTTTAGCTCAGTTGCAGGCGTAAATGGAAAGCACAATGCTTTCCACGACCCATTTTCTTTGAAAAAAAAACTATAAATTTTGTGTTTTAAATGAAGATACCAAATAAATATAAGCAAATTCTAACACTTAGCCGCCTTACCTTGAAATATGCACAAGAAAAAATATTTTTTTGTAACGAAAACTGCGATCAGTGCCATTATTTTTACCGCACAAAAAATCGTATTTTCGCATTATGGCCTTGTAAGAAAAGAACCGTTACTATTTTAACGCCAGAGATATACAATGGAGAGATGATAGTTCAAGCAATAATATAATAATAGTAGAAGCTGTAAATATTTTTTTATTCACTCATTTAAAGAAGTTAAAATAAAACTTGTAAAAGTTGTGCTATTTTTTTTTACCGGCACTGTACATATATCATTAGATTTGGTGGCAGTTAGTCGCGAGAGAATATATTATTTTGTCTGTTTTATTTGTATAACTAGTTGATTTATTTTAAGAAAACTAAAAAAAAAAAAACGGATTGTATATTGAAAGTGCAAGGTGATATTCACGTGTTGTGGCTCTGTGCCAAGATTTGAAGAAATAACAACAAACAAAAAAAAATCACTTGTTTTGTTAGTCATAGCCTTAGGGATTTTATTTATGTTTAATGTATACACTTAATTGCCAAATTTAAGTGCATTTTTATTCTCTTTGCCATATATTACTTAATATACACACAATGTATAAATACCTTACCCAATTTTTGATTGAGCACTTTTGAAAAATTTGAAGTTTAAAAGTGTTTACTTTTCTCAAATTGACTATGAGATAGATATTCAATAGCATATTTAAAATAAAACAGCTTACATAACATGTGTGCAAGTACAAGCCATCAGCTTAAGTCCTCCCAGACAGAGATCTTGTAGGAATGGTGACTTTGAAGTTTTTGCCGAATTCTAGTTAAGGGATGGTGTATTCAATAAGTGTGTTTTATTGGGAATCTATCCATTGTACCGTAAGTAATTCCCAAAAAAACGCATCGACCGTAGCATGGACCGTAGCTTTTTTATTTTTGTGAAAATGGTACCCCTGTACAGCAGTCACAAGTAATGAAAGAGTCTTTTGCAAAGTAATATTAAGAAAATGTCAAAATTATGAATAGAAAATTACAAAAACGTAACAATATTTAATTTATGTTACAAACCTATTTCTTGTTTTCATTTTTTCTGCATTTGCAATTTTAAATTCGAACATTTTGCACCAATATAAAGGAAATGATAAGTGAATGGGTTTGTTCATAGATTATGGTTAAGTCCCTTTTTACACAGGACAATTTTGTATTGCTTTAAAAATCTTCTATGGCTTTCACACGAGGAAACAAAATTGACGGAGATTTGCTTGTTACCTTTAAATGTTTCTTGGTTTTGAACGCACACTACAGCGTAGTTTAAATTGTTCACTCCCATTACATTTCCCCTTTATATTTCATGCTTTTATTTATTTTCTAAGTAGATCGATAGCTAGAATTTTATTTTTCAAGTCAATTTATAAATTTATTTTCTGATTATGTTTTGCTTTCAATTCAATATTCACTCATTAGGCTGCACTTAACGTACGCGGAGTAAGGAACAAGTAGTTAACATTTGGTTTGCCAAAAACAATGGATCACAAAAATGTACGCCCAGTCCATGTCCATGTAGTGAAGCGAATACTTGCGAATATTTGTGAAGTTCAGTTGCCGCTTAGTGCGTTTAAGCTAGGCGCTCACATGCAATTTTTCCGAAACGAAATAGTTTAATCACTAGTGATCGCGCACATTAGCAACTTAAAATCAATCAACGAGATAAACCATCACACAAACAATATTTTGATTTAATGTGCGCGCAGTTACATTATAGTTCGGTGTGATACAAACTGAAGAACTTATTTGGGGCGATCGTTCGATTTGTGCCAAAACGCAAACTTTTAAGTTGCTCGAATCGTGGACTGAATTGTTACTGCATACAACCAAACAGTTGCAAAACTGAAAGTTGCGTGCCTAGCCTTATAGCTCATAGAATTTCATACGAATAAATATTTTGCGGCGCACTGTATAGCATTCCTCTATAGTGTAGTTCCACCCAATGCGGTTTGTCTTCTCAAATTGCTTTTTTGTAGATCTAAATAAAAAGATGATTTTTTTCACCAAACTCCGTTTATTTACAACTATCAATAAAAATTGAACACAAAACGAAAATTGGGCTTGGTTAGTCAAAAATAAAAGTAAAACGGAATTCATTCGATAAATATTGGTTTCTTTTTCAAAATGGATATCAAAATTTGTTAAAATTGATTAATTGACATTAGGGGTATGCAAAATTGCAAATAAAGGTGCAATTTTAGACGTACTTCAGAAAATAATTGAGCAAAGAATACTGTTTTTAATAGTAAAAGTCAGAAACTTTTCAGAAGAACAGCTTATAATTTATTAAAAAATGGAGTTATCTAAGATTTGAGAAATATAAACTGGCCAACTATAAAAAAAATAGAATCAAAAAGATCGATTTATCTTACGAATGAAATTAATAATTATAACACTCCATGAACACATCCATCGAGATTCAATTCAATTATCAATCGTACCAACAAACTCCAGACTCGACTGAACGTCAACCAGCCATCCACCGTAGCTTCTACTTTAGCTTTTTATCGACCGTAGCGAATTGTATGTAAAATGCTACGACTGATAAACTTACGGCGGATAAATTTCCCAATAAAACACGGCTAATGTAAGTTGGAAGCAGCGTTGCCGGAGAAAAAAAAAATTGTAAGTGCCAATGCTGACAAGAGAAAGTGCCATTTTAAGCCACTGGGTGCCACCAACAAAAAGTGAAAAACAAATTCCGAAGATTTCATATGTAATTTTTAATTTTATTTAAAGAATAAATAAACACAAAATTAATAAATTATAAATTAATAGGTAAAATACAACAACTGCATTAAACGAAACATAAGAAATAAATAAAAGCATCAATTAACAATATAAATCCTTAGGTGGTATGAAGTGCTGGCACGTTTCAGCCTTTATTATTTCATTAAACGACACAAGTGATTTTATAACTTTAAAATGCCGGTCGTCCACTACGTACTTTTCATTCAATTCAATCTTTAGATTCAAAAATTTACAACCTCTTACACTAGTGTATAAACGTACGCATATTTGGCAAACTTAGTGAAATGTTGAATAACCTCGAACAGCTAGTTGATCAAACTTGTTCAATTGTTGGAGAACTCCGTACACCTAATTGATCAACGTATTCAATTGTTGAAGCTGCATACATATTATAGTTGACAAACTTACCCAAAAGTTAAATAACCTCGTACACTAGTTGATTAACTTGTTCGATTTTGACAAAAAAAAAAAGTTGTTCAAGTTTATCAACTGCGTTTTTGATATGCTTGTTCAACAAGTTGATGGACGCACTTATCCAACGCAACGCATAACAAATATTTTCACCTCAACCGCAACCAACACCAAACAAAATTAGAAAAGTTGATCAACGAGTTGAACAAATAATGTGTAACACATTATCTTGAAAACGTTGCTCAACGCGTTAAATCGTACACTTGTTCAACAATTCGTTGAGCAAAGATCTCCAACCGGATTAAACTCGTTGGTTGAATGGAATTAAGGAAATTAGTGCGTTGAACCCCTAGTGGAAGACCGGCATTAAGAAAGTATTTGAAAAGGTTATTAATAGAGCCCTGTTCAAGTGGGCGGAGGACAAAAATATCATCCCGGATAATCAGTTCGGTTTTAAGGCGGGACATGACACAATTCATGCCGCGTCTAAACTAGTTTCTGATATCCAATGGAACAAAACTAAAAAGCAGTGTACGGGTGCCTGTCTGGTTGATTTGGAGAAGGCCTTCGACACCGTATGGTTAGAAGGTCTCTATCTAAAGCTATCCAGACTAGGTATAAGTAAACCTCTATTGTATATGCTTTATGACATGCTAAATGGTAGAAAGTTTGTTGTCAAGAGTGGCAATGTAACTTCTACCGCAATTTTTAATATTAAAAATGGTCTTCAGCAGGTAGCGGTTAACTCGCCGATTCTATTCAGCATTTACACCAGCGATCTGATAGGTAGTCTAACTCAGGCAATTGCGTACGCAGACGATCTAATTGCGTACAGAACAGCTCATACAGTTGAGGTCATCAAAAGTTTCTTGCAGAGTGACTTCGACAAGATTCAGCGATATTGTGATGACTGGAAGTTGAAAATTAACTTCCAGAAATCAGAAACTATTTTGTTTAGGACTCCGTTGTCTAGCGCCTCAAGGGATACGAGAAAGAACTGGCGCAAGCTGTTGATCGTAGGGCCACATGGACATCCACTGGCGAGTAAAAGTGTAGTAAAGTACCTTGGCATATGGTTGGATCAGTACCTGTATTTCGACAGACATTTAGGTGCTGCTTTGGCCAGGGCTAGGGGAGCCTTTGCCTTGACAAAACGACTGTTTAATAGCAGCCGTCTTGACAGCAGGGTAAAGGTGATTTGCTACATGGCCCTCATCAGGCCGATGATTGCCTACGGATGCCCGGTGTGGTTCAAGGTTGCCCCATCTCAAATGGAAAAGATTCGGGTGTTTGAGAGGCAATGTCTTAGACGTTGCCTTGGATTACACAGAACACCAGAGTCGGAGTACACAAGATATTATTCCAACCGGTTCTATACAACGGAGCCAACATAAACAGAATAGATAATTTTTTGTTTAAGCTGATTCGGGGTCACGTTGCAAGAGCGATGGCCTCAACTAACAGCTTAATTTTTGGGGCTTATTACCCCAATACGAATGTTTTGAGAGTGCGCGGTTAAGTGGTTACATCCCTCCCGAGGCATTCCTCTATTTAGACAGTCGAGGGCTGATACAGGATAGAATGGCGGTTCCGCTTATCTACGGCGTCAGCCGTAAAACTGTAGAGATAGGCGACTCCTGTATGGTCGAGACGTCATCGCTCAAAAAAAAACCGGCATTAAGAAATTTGTTTTTTATTATGGGTTTTAATGTTATTAAGCATTTAAATTAAAAAGTGCCATAAGTGCACGATCGTGCCACTTCGGCAACGTTGGTTGGAAGTGATCCGAACGAGTTCAGAATAATAGAATTGCCAATATCATTATTGATCCATTGTACAGAAGCTTTTAGTCGGGCGGCAGTGCTAGCTGCCGTCTGTTTGCTGAAAATATCGATGGGTAGTAGATGGAGTAGAACGTCTAGCGCGGCAGAGGGTGTTGTTGTTAATGTTCCGCTTATATACATTGAAGCTAATCGTTGGACTTTGCTCAGCTTGTTACAATTTGCAGCCTTTTTTTTAGATCGGTTCACGATACTGCGCAAATACAAAATGTTGTCGTCAAATACTGATGGGAAATAAATTGGATTCGCCATTTGAACATTTTTAAATCGCAGTTTTCTGGCCAAAAGCTACATTTAAAAAAAAAATGTTTTTCAAAAGTGCTTCTAATTTTAAAAACACAGCTTCACAAGTTTTTAGTTTTAGAGTGGACTTTATTATTCCAAACGGCTTATTTTTTGATGAACTTTTCTCTTTTACTAGCGGACAGAACCAAGAAAATTTGGTTGCTGTTGAGCATTGTGGTTGTTATTCTCAATGAAGAAATTATTTGGCGTCTCTATTTTTTCAGTATGTATCAAGTCTAGGACAGCTTCTCCGGGATGTTATTCAAATAATAGTGGCGTATTAAAATGAACGTACATAAAAATGTATATCGATATTTGTTCTGTGTTTGATTAGCTATTTAAAGGGTAACTTAGAAGTAACACATCTACAATCGGCTGAATAGTAGTGGCATATATGAACGCCAAAACTGTCAAAACTTTTTCACACCTTTTGGCTTGTAATTTTCTGTGTAAAATCGCCAACAACGACAAAAAGCTTGTATCGTTACGAAATACAAACTAAAATTTTAAACAACAAAGTCATATAAACACTATTCACATTAGAGCGACCAAGGAATGAACGTCTACTTTTAACATTTCGTTCACATGGCTTTCAGAATCGAAATCAGAATTACTCACACATTCAAAAACAACTTGTTCATTAACTTCAATTTTAAATTGAAAATATTTAACAAAGTCAAGTTATAATAATTACAAATTTGAATAAAATTTTATTAAAAATACAACAACCAAGAATTTTTAATGTCTTCTTGTTTCCGCCATATTTACAAATTTACAAAATGTAAAAACACAATTTTCAATATCTATGCATGTTTATGTGACACTACACACATACAGCGATACAAAAACTTTAAAATCAAATTGGATGTGTTTGGTTAGTTTATACATATGCAAATATATTCGCGCATATTTTGAGGGTGAATACATTTTTTTGCACGGAAAAAGCATTCACGTTTGCGGAATTGGGCCCCTGAAAGCTAGTCAAGCTTCTGCTTTCTGATTTCCAAGCTGCCAAAAAATTCCATCCAATTCGTGACGCCTATTTTGTAGGTCTGTCGGATCATGTACTTTAATATTCTGTGCATTTGTGTGATTTGTAGTCCAAAGTCCCGTATTCAAAAATTCCACAATTTTTGACATGAATGCTCAGGCACGATGAGAGAGTAAACAATTTCCCCAACATGTGATTTTCGGTCCAAAAAATTTGTTCAGACTGAAAATTACAGGGTGGCCGTGGCGCAATAGGTGTTTGTTCGCCTCTCAACCTTATGGTAACAGGTTCGATCCCTGCCGTAGTCTATGTTTTCTTATTTTTCCAATAAAAACCAATTCTAAAAATAAATGTCATTCAATGAGTTGCTGGTTTACTCATTACATGCCGTTTAGGCATAGAACTAACAACATGTGATTGAGTAAAACTAGTATACCGATAAAATATGACAAAGAAGAAAAAAAATTAATGCGAATTATAAAGGACATAGATAAATAAGTCACGGAAATTTCTCCGCATTAGTTCAGCCGCCATCCCTGGAGATAAAATCTGAGACAACAACCACCTAGTCTCCGAATATCGCGCCATACATCTTTCCTATCATTCTTTCTCTTCCTTAACCTCACCCTCACGCCCGCGCTGTGTTGTAACATTTAAAGTGTAGCATAATCCCCTGAGCGCGTGTAGATTATAAAAAAAAAAAAAAAAACAGAAAACCACGCAAAATTTGTATGTGAAATTAATTTTTGTAAGCTTAAAGTGTTCCCGTACTTTTGCGTTGGGTGTATACGTGTTGATAGAATTTTATCCCCACTCTTCGAGATTTGACAACAGAAATAACGATTATTACTGCAAGAAAATTTACGTAAGACTTGGCACATATTTTTAATCTGCTGTGCGTTCAAAGTCCATGAAAATTTAAGACCTGTTTTTACAACATAAAATCGATATTTTTTTTTTGTTCGGAAAAAAATTTCGAATGTTTGGTTTGTAAGGAATTCGACAATATAATTTGCATTAGGTAAAAAGCAAATTTTAGTAGGTAATGTAAATAATATTTAGAATTTGTGAAGAATTTTGGGTTTTTAAATTATTTTAAAACACGTGTCACCCACATGTGAATATTCCTAATAGAGATATAACTGAATTATAAATATTCGACAAGCCCGAATGCGTTTCAAACAGCTGATGACGTCGGTGTGTTATATGATGAATTCATTTTAGGTTTAAAGTTTTATTGGGGTTTCCTTTCTTCTTTGTGATAAATAACAACTCATCAAAATAATACGTATAAATAGGACTGTGGACCTGGTTTCACCCACCAGTGTTACTACCATGTACGAATCACACATGTATATATAATATATACATTCATATGTGTTATACTACTGAAATTAGTCTAGTAGAAGACCAGCACTCTGTATTTATTTGGACTTATTGAATTATTCAACCTTATCGGCAATTCCGGGGAAGATTGCTCTCACACGGATTTAATTTGTTCTCCCAGGAGTCGAATTCTCTTATCGTCAATATCCTCCGGAAATTTTTTGATAGATTGTCCCTCGGAAAACTTTTTTTTATTTAATTCATCCATTGAGAATTTTTTTTTCGAAGTTTGTTTATGATTAGAGAGTATTATACGGAGAAAAAAATTGCAGTGAAGTTTGTATTGCCCAGTACGGCTGATAGATTTAAACTTTATCTAGCTTTTTACAGGCTCTAGGTAGTCCGAATGAAATACAATACCTATATTCTGGAGTAAGGTCAGTGAGGGCTATTTTGAATAGTAATTATTTATAATTACTGCCAACTCTCATCCAACTTATAAAAGATTGTTTTTTTTTTTATTTACATGGTTCAAAAACATTTAACCGCCGCACGTTCTTAATGACATATTTTTACTTGCGATATATGTAGGTACTAAAGGGAGAGTTTTGCATTTGGAATAAAAAATCGAACTCGAGATTTTAATCAAAGTTGACATTACGATGATAGAGAACACCAAAATAGTGGGTCCCGCAATTCCGTCTGTCTGTCTGTCCTTACAACTCTCTACAGCCTTAACGGCTGAAGTGATTTTCTTCAAACTTGGTATTTAAGCGTTTTAGGTGATTGTCCAAAATAGATTTTTGAATAGTTGTTTTAGCCCCAAAAATAACGGTACTTGCCATACAAATTTTTCTACCATCTTAATTATCTCGAAAATGGTTCTAACTATTTTGATAAAAATTGGTGTATATACTACTTTGGGTATGGTCTACATTTTGGTGGAAATTTGTTTTTAATATTTTGTTATTAACGGTACCTCCCATACAACCATTTTATTGATTTTCGACTTTCTCATAAACGGCTCAACGGATTTCGATCAATTTTTTCATAAAGGAGCTCTTTCAAATTCTAAATAATACTGCATTTCAAAATTTTCGACAAATAGTTTTTTTGGATTTTTGAAAAAAAATAAATATTTTTTTTTTGAAAATTCAATATTTCGAAAACTGGTAGACGATTTTTTCTGAAATTGTGTTTATGAATTTATATTATTAAATACTTAAAATGTTCATACCAATTTTTTTTTTAGAAAAAATTTAAGAATTTTTATATATAAAAAATTAAGTGAAAAACGACTTTAAAAAGCCTTTTCTATTAAGAATTTAAGAATCTCTTGCATATAATGTGATCGAACATAGGAGGAAGTACGTGCGATCCAGTCGTGCATTTTATGTTTTGTGTGTTTTGTAAATGTTTGAGGATTTTGCTCAAATGTGTTCGGCCAATGTTGATGATAATTTTGATATTTTTTACAGAATTTCAAATTGGGTTTGCGGGAAATTCGGGTGACAAGTTCTTGTACATATGTAAGATATTTTTTGGTTGGTTCCATAAAACTTGTAGAAATTGGTTGTTTTTGGTATCTCTAGTAGACACATTTTTTTGTTTTGTATTTTTTAGGAAACTTCAATTGCTTTTTTTGTAATTTTTTATGGATAAGGTTTTAAGAAGTTTAAACAGTATTGTAAACTAATTTTTTTTTTTAACTTAATATTTCGAAAATGACTTATAATCGATTTCTTCAAAACTTTGTGTAGTTTTTGAAATTCTCTTCAATTCTTAAAAAAAAAAACATTTTCCCAAAACAAAACACAACGGTACCTTCCATGCAAATGTTAAGAAACCGTTAGAAATGTTTTTCTCAAAAATGGCTACAAGAATTTTGATAGAAATATGTATATTCCTTAATTAGTGCAGTCCTTTTTTGAGTAAAAAGTATTTAATTTTTCATATTTTCGAATTTCTCACTATTTGATGAACCGATTAAAATTATTTGTTTATGCAAATGCTCCCTATAAGTGTTAATAAAGCTGCATACTCAAATCTTCAAAAAAAAAAATTTTTTTTTTCGATTCTACCGTTATTTTTGGAGCTAAAACAACGATTCAAAAATCTATTTCAGACAATCACCCAAAACGCCTAAGTAACTACCAAGTTTGAAAAATTCGGTTCAGCTGCTTAGACTGTAGAACGTTCTACAGACAGAATTGCGGGACCTACTTTTTTGGTGTTCTCTATCATCTTAATGACAAGTTTGATTAAAATCTCGAGTTCGATTTTTTTTCCAAAACTTGTCCTATATAATCCACATATATCGCAAGTAAAAATATAATGGGCAAGACAAACAATTAAGTGGTATAATTTTGAACAGAGCTACATATTTTCTTCCTAAATTCTAAAAGCCTCCATAAATTAATTTTAAACCTTATCAAGTGTATCTATCCTGTGCTCTTTAAAATTGTGCACTTATGTTTGATAAAATTTTGCGTGGCATCAAAATATGTATACATATTCATGTGCATATTGTTATTTAAATAAAAATACAAAACAAAGGAAACACACTCCAAGGGTTGTTTGTTTTCTGTCATTTGTGATTACCCCCGAAAAGCACAAACAATATCTTCGTTAAGATGTATATCTTCAAAGTACTCGTCGACTATGAACGATACCGCAAAGCCAATTATTTAGTTCAAATCCCCATAACAATCTCTATTCAAAAATAATGAAACCATTGACTGAAAATCTATATCATATCTCATAGATAAAAAATGCATTTTTAGTTTTTTGCTATTCTTAAGCAAACAATACAGTAATTGACGACATTACACTTTTACTTAACTCAATTAGGGTGTACCTAGGTATATGTTTTATGCATTTCACATCCTAATGCACATCATTGGCATCAATATGTGTGTGTGTGTTTGTGTGTACGTGAACTTTTTGTTATAAAAGAGCTTTAAAGAAAATGAAAATTACGTAGTTTTAAAAAAAAGTTATAATCTGAAACGAAAAGACAAATCAAACATTCTTATCTGAAAGAAAGGAGGAGTTCTTACAAATTTCTTTTGATCGAAATCAAACCGAGCTAGATATATAGTATATATGTATTTGATACAAAGCTCTTGGTAAATAACATGTACACGTGATAGGTTTTACATAGAAATTCTTTCTGTAGAAATTTTATCGACGAAAATATTGGTTGGAACCCGTCAGTCTGGCGCCAGAACGATAGGGATGTAAATGGGATGGAGAGTTGGCAATGGTAGATGAACCTACATTTAATATGTTTGTTTGTAATATACCTAATGTTTGAAATGTTAAATGTCACGAATAATTTGTGTAATTTGGAAGGCGAAAGGAAAGAAAGTAGGGAATTTCGGTAACTAATGAACATTTTTGATACTAAACAAATAAATCTTAAATAACCAATAGTTTTACTCAAATAAAAACTTAGTTTCATTAATTTTTGAGACAAACTAAAAGAATGGTGTTAAGAAATTAAAAACAGAGGCGCAAAATTTTAAACAGCCTGATGTTAAGGGCTTTGCATGATACTACTTAACAGTTTGCTAATACTAAAGCACTTTACTAATATTTTCCTAATTTTAAACACTTTTTAACTAGCACCCTACTAAATCTATTTTCTTAATAAACTAAACACGCCTAAAATAGTGCAAACAAGTAAGCGAACATAACTTTTTGACGTTTGTAAATGTCAAAGTGGCATATGGATTTAGTACGATATGTGATTTTAACTTTTTTTTTTTTTATAATCTACACGCGTTCAAGGGATTATGAATACCCTTTAAATGTTTCAACACAGCGCGGGTGTGAGGGTGAGGTTAAGGATGAGAAAGAATGATAGGAATTGTGGCGCGATATTCGGAGTCTGTAGGTGGTTGTTGTCTCAGATTTTATCTCCAGGGATGGCGGCTGAACTAATGCGGAGAAATTTCCGTGTCTTATTTATCGATGTCCCTTATAATTCGCATTAATTTTTTTATTCTTTGTCATATTTTATCGGTATACTAGTTTTACTCAATCACATGTTGTTAGTTTTATGCCTAAACAGCATGTAATGAGTAAAACTATCAACTCATTGTATGACATTTATTTTTAGAATTGGTTTTTAATGGAAAAATAAGAAGACATAGACTACAACAGGGATCGAACCTGTGACCATGAGGTTGACAGGCGAACACACAACTATCGCGCCACGGCCACCCCCTAATTTAGTAAAATAAATGTTTAGAAAATAGTACGATACTAAACTGGTTTAAAATTGGCAAAACTCTTTTTAGCCTAGTGTCATACTAAAAATAATTTAACATCATATAATAAAACGGCGAACATGTTTTTTGTGGTACACTTTTCGCGGCCCACAAAAACCGAAATGGCATAAATTACATATTAAACGAAAGAATTTTTTCCATAGATGTGCAGAATGCCAAAATTATATTTAAATAACTACACAGAAATTGTTTAAAACAATAAATAAAAATGCAAACAAATACACACATACAATAGCGTCATCTGTTGCTGAAAATGGTTTGTGCATTGGATACTTTGATGAAACATATAAAAGGAATTAGAATTGCATACTCTAGAGTGTTCGTTGCATACTTATTTATTGAATTGTGTTAATGCTGGGCAATACTAGGATGGTGAATAGCTGAGTATAGGAAAGTGATGGAAAAGTGTAAATAAATAAATATTTAATTTCTAATGAAAACTTATGTACGACTTGAACAAAGGCCGTCACAATAAATTTAGAAAATAATTAAGTTTCATTTTCGAAGTTAATATAATTGAATTTATATAAATTGCAACAATCATTATTTATTTCATATGTGGTGGCATTTCATGATAGGTAAAGTGTGGCGAAAATACGAGGTGTGTGAAGCGTGTTCATCTCTAAATCCATTGTTTTGGGTTATTTTGATATTTCTTGAATTTTTTTAAGGCGTCAGTATTGTTGTATGTACGTATTTTCGTTAAGCATGAAAATAATGTTAGGCGCAAGAGTAAGAACCAGGAACATTTGTTGTTGTACAAAAATTGTTAATTTGTCAAAAATGTGTATAGGTTTAAAAGTTTGTGTACCATTAACTGTTTTCCTTTGGACTCCAGGATTGAGTGCTTAGTAGGTACTTCTCATTGCATTCAACAATTTAAAAAAATCATGAATTCTCTTTTTTTATTGAATGATAATGAATTAAATAAATAAATTGGCACTCAAATTTCGAGGGCTAGGTCGGCTAGTATTACTAAATCGATTAATATTTTGCGCCAGAGAGTTTAGAATATCATATTAAAATACTTCTAATAAATGTTATAATTAGGATTTGTTATCAAAGCGTGTACAAATTTGTTCTTCTAATATATCTCTTTTAACAAGCAAAAAGCTTGCATTCTATCTTACACTTTTGCCTTTCAGTTTCAGGTTTATTTCTTGAGAGCTATTGATAGATATAAGAACGAGGGTTGCCATTAGTCACTATTGTATTGCAAAATTTACGTATCAGTGGCTATCAACTTTCGACGTTATTACATAAATGTTTTATTTAATAAGTTGCTGCTATCTTGTCGAAAAAATAGATTCTGTGAACAAAACCTTGAATACTGACATTTCTGTACATTGTACATGAACATTAATATACTGCAATTTTAGCTAGGAATGATAGGACGTTTGCCTCTCATTCTCGCTACAGCCAACTGCATAAATCTGTCACCCAAGAAAGCTCTCACAGGGTTTTCGTAGTGTCCATTTTTAATGGACTCAGATATGAAAGAATATTATGTAGGGTTACCGCCCTTTTTTTGATAGGAATTTTTATTTAATCGTTTTGCTTATAAATTTTTTATCTTTTTCCACACTACCATGAGGTAAGATAAAAGGTGCCAGTAGTCCAAATCCAATAAATAAAAAACAAGTAAAAATAAAACATTTATTCATTAGGATTAATTATAAATTAAATAACAAAAATAAATATAAATTCATCTTTTAAATAACTATATTTACAAAATATTTTATTCAGAAAAGGAGTTGGTGCTGCTGCTGATGTTGCTATCTTCATCTAGGTTTATAACAAGATTTTCTACTAAGCGTTCTGAAAAACGGTACATTTCCCACATTTTTGGCTCAACCACCTGCTCGACGTGTCGGACACACCGATGCCATTTTTAATTCACTTCACATTAATTAACCACGCGCTACGAAAATCTACGCAAATAATGTTCTTCTTCAAAGAAAACAGCTTAAAATTTTGTAACGGCATTTTAACGTATTTTCCACAAATTAAAAGAAGTGTAAAAAATGAAAATAACACACGATAACACTCATCATTTAAATCTTTTTTTAAAGCTCTCAAATCAAAAGCACCTCAACAGAAACCTAAGAAAAAAAACCGAACGAGTTAACAAATCGACACGGGTAACTCTGAAAGCACATCAATATTTAATGGGGGTTGAATTTCAGCAGCAGCCACAGGCCACAACAAACGCAATTCGGTCCACAGCCACACTCAGATGTGCGCTGAGTAGGACGTTGGGTCTGCGTCAGATGCAATGCAATTTTTTTTTATTATTTTATATTCTTACGATCGGGCAAACACTTTTTATGGAGAAGTTCTTTCAATTTAGTATGGTGCAAAAATATGACACCCTAATGATTTTGAATAAGCTTTCCCATAAGACGTGTACTGCCTATTTTTCTGGGACAGAGTATAGAAATAATTTGAATGATGTGCCTCTTGCGATATCCGCATCAAAAACTTTTAAGAGATAAATGAACCAATCCAATAACATGTATTAACTTTTAATTACAAAATTAAATTTTGACTAAAATTTTACAGTTTTCGTGTATCTACTAATGCCCTCTCTACTGTATATGAACACCATTTTTTTACATTAAGAAATTCGGGTGATTTTCGAACCATCTTTAACTTTATTCAGATGACAAACTTCAATTTTTCGGAATATTTGCTAAGAAGTACCCCTCTCCAAATTTCATACATGCTTATATAATTAGCGTTAGTGACCCCTGAGCCCTGAGATATTCGACTAGGATTTGAAAAATCGCAAACAACCGTAGCTGACAGATAATTAAAATATGACGGGGAACTTCCTGATACCGTATAATCTTGTAATTTTGCACAATGGTAGGTCTTGTGATGCATATAAAGGAAAATTTGAGGCTTTCCATATAATATTATAAATTTCAATGAAATAACATAAACAGTGCTATTCAAAATGAACGAGTCCATTTGTTAACATCACCATGCTTACGTAAAAAGATTTTTCTGTACAAATCCCGATCTTTCACTCTGAAGGTAAGGAGTTAAAAGGAGAGAGAGTATGACTTTTGTATTACTACAACACGAAATCACAATTTTGGCGGTGTGGTTAGAATTGGTTACTAAATCTAGAAAGTTTCCTGTTGAAATCTCGGTTTGGTGAAAGAACATAACATAATTAAAATTTCGCATTTGGAAAAAAATTGAACTCGAGCTTTGAGAAAAACTTGACATTACGATGATAGAGATAGAGATGAAGAAAGTGGAACCGCTTATTCCATATATCTTCATGTCAGTAGCTCGATCTAGAGCAATTTTCTTCAAACTTGGTACTTAAACGTCTAGGTGATTGCTTAGATTTTTTAAATCTTTTTTATCTTCAAAAATAACAGTACCTGCCATACATTTTTTGTAAATCTTAATTATGTATCTCGAAAACGGCACTAACGATATTGATACAAAATAAATTGCACGACTGGATCGCACGTACTTGCTCCTATGTTGTGCATTGATCACAAGATTCTTAGTAGATAAATTGTTATATACAAAATTTCTTTAATTTAAAAAAAAAACAATTAAGCATGGTAATATAAAAACGAAAACATTATTTGGAAAAAAAGTCTTCCATTCGTTTTCGAAATATTGAATTTCCAAAAAAAATGAATTTTTTCCAAAAAATATTGGTAGATACCTATCCAACATTTTGAGCCGTCCATCGAAAAAAAAAAACAAAAAAAACGGCTATTGCAGGTACCGTTAACAACATTTCAATTAAAAATATATACTGACCAAAATGTAGACCATACCTATAACGGTGCACTGATTTTATTTTTTTTTTATCAAAATCGTTGCAGCCGTTTTCAAGATAATTGATATTTACCATTTTTGTCCCAAAAGTTTGTTTGGCAAGTACCGTTATTTTGGGAACTTAAAAAAGATTTAAAAAAGAATCGAGTCAATCACCTAAAACGCCAGGTTTGAAGAATTTCGCTTCGAAATACACAAATCCGCTTGCCCGGATAGTATCCCTCCCATCGTTCTGAAGAGGTGTTCTTCAGCGCTGGCAAAACCATTGCGTAAGCTTTTCCATCTGTCCTATTCTACAGGTCTCTTTCCGAGGGGATGGAAAACAGCATTTATCCAGCCTGTGCCTAAAAAAGGCGAATCATCTTCACCCTCTAATACCGTCCAATTGCACTTACGTCCCTTCTTTCCAAGGTCATGGAAACGCTGATTAACCACCAGCTCAAGAAATATTTTGAAGAACGAAAGCTCCTCAATGACCGGCAGTATGGCTTTCGTAGCAAAAGGGCCACTGGTGATCTGATGGTATATCTCACCGAACAGTGGCACAAATCTTTACATCGTTTTGGAAAGAGTAAGATTATTGCACTTAATATTTCAAAAGCGTTTGATAGAGTTTGGCACAAATGCTGTTGTGCCCCAGGGCTCCGTATTGTCTCCGACCTTTTTTCTCATTTTCATTAATGATCTCTTATCTGGAACTTCTATCCCCTTAATTGTTTTGCTGACGATAGTACTCTCAGCTTTTCATATTCGTTTTCAGATTCACCTCCTTGTTCTTCGGATGTGGAACTGCAACGGCAGCGTATGATAAGCTAATTAAATTCTGATCTCGACAGCATTGTCCAATGTTGAATAAAAAATTTAATGCTTCAAAAACTCAGTGCTGTCTTCTGTCGTTAAAGCAGAACCCAGCCTCCATGCCGCTATCCATGAGCGGCACTTGCATTGAAGAAACCGATCAGCTTTCAGTCCTAGGTATTTTGGTCACAGACCACCTTTTGTGGAATGAACACATATTCTATGTCGCCAAAAACGCGGCAAAGTGTTTAGGTTTTCTTCGAAGATGCAAGATGCTTCCTACCGTCTGATCAGTGTGTAATCTATAAGGCCTTCATCCGACCAAAACTTGAGTATAACTCTCACATTTTGGCAGGAGCTCCTAAAACTCATTTGAATCTTTTGGATAGAATTAAAAATAGAGCTCTAAGAATGATTGGCGATAGAACTAAGTAGAAACATTTACATCTCTCAAACATCGTCGAAATGTTTCATGTATTTAGCTATTTTATCGGTATTTTTATAAACAGTGTTCTAGCGAAAAAGCCAGTTGCATTCCTCCCCTTAAAATATTCAACCGTAATACTCGGGCTTCTAGGAATGCTCATCAGTTTACCCTTGAGCTCAATTTCGGACGTACTGTCAAGTACAGAGATTCTTTCTTTAGCCGTACAACACGAATGTGGAATGCTTTACTATGCTCGATTTTTCCCTCCCATATTGATATTCTAAACTTCAAAACTAATGTACATCGGTATCTCCTTTCAAATCCTTCCCTATTTTCCTAACGCTCGCACTGTGCTCGATCATATTAAAGGTAGTCAAAATCACTTTGGTGCGCGCAAAATATAAAAAAAAAACATTTTAGGCAGCAGGTCAACCTGCAGATGGACAGACAGATGGAATTGCGGGATCCACTTTTTTGGTGTTGATCGATTTTTTTTAAATTATGTTTTTAAGTTTATATTTTGGAATACATACTTAAAATAGCCTTACCAACAATTTTTTTTTTGAAACAAATTAAAGATTTTTTTTTTGAAAAAAAAAGAAGTTTTTTAAGTTAAAAAAAATTATTTAAAAAATTAAAGAATTGTTACTAAAATATATTTAGCTGTTTCTACTAAAAATCTTGTGCTTACAATGCGATCGAAAATAAGAGCAAATTCATGCAACCCATTCGTACATTTTTTGTTTGTTTTTGAATATCGACCTTCATTCAAAATGGAACTATATCTGTTTCAACATTTTCGATAGGTTTTTTTGTGAACTATATGAGCGATATAAATCGTATTTTCGATAAATCTAAAAAACACGAAAAATTATACAATTATTTTGGGTGACAACGCCATTAACATAAACTTGAGCCTTAGATATCCTTTTTTCCCATATATCCCCAGCAAAATAGGGTATCACCCGTGGTTTTAATGAGATAGATAATACAAGTCTTAGCCTCAATCCACTGCGCCTATAAAGAGTGTTTCATAATCCCTCTTCAGTATACATTTCAAATATACATACATAAGTGGCGCCCAACGTGGAGCCTTACATTTATTTAATTTAATAATCGATAATAACAATTGACAATTATAAAAGTAAAATTAACATTAATTTTCTTTCCACTTATTTTAGAATTGGATATTGAAACGAACGAAACACACACTTACGAACGCTAAGGTCCTAATCTGTTCCTACAAGAAAGGTATGTATATGTACCTACATTCATGTATGTAAATATGTTTGTATACTATCCAATGTCCAATTCTTACATATATCTACTGAACTTAATTAAAAAGAAAAGTACGTTGTACGTTTTATTATACAAGTAAAATTCATTTCAAAAATACAGTATTTGTGTTCGCACATGAAAATGAAACGATGGGGAATGAAACCCCTCGCCTATCTTATTTTGCGATGAACGACGACAGACGACTAACGAACGACGACGACGGTTATAATACAAAAGCTTTCAACCAGCTCTACTTAACAGTAAACACCTATATTTTTGCCAGAGTATCTGTGTGCTCAAAGGACACAAATATTCATGCTCAGAATCCAGAGGCGCCACAATGTCGCGACAATTAAGATGCTATGGCGCGCCTTTATGTGTTCTTTTCATATATCCTTGAGCTGAGATAAAAACATCCAAGCTAATGTGACCAATGTATGGTTAAACGTTAAACCCCATTTTTCTTTTTTGATTTAGAAATATGTACCTACATTTAGACTTGACTTTTTTCTCAAAAGGATATTTATTTTTGAGTTGTGTGTATATGCGTGTGTGTGTGTGTGTGATTGTGTTTTTGTGGGATTTAAAGTGGGAGTTGATGTCGATAGATATCATTTTTAGCACTTTCTTTTTTTTTTTTTTTTAATATCTAGTTTGTGACAAATATTGAAAGCAATAAAGGACTTTTGTCCTTAAAGCAAGAAATTCTTTTTAACATTGGAAGGGTATGCCCAAAATGAATACATACATGTATACATATGTATATTCAAAATGGAAATAAATACATAATGTTCACAGCATGGCACTTGTTCAATCATAGTAGTGATCATTGTAAATGATAAAAAATTGAATCACAGCATGAAGCTCTGTACAAGCATTTCTTTCAACCCTAAGAAGCTGTAAAAAGTCTGCAAGAAATATCAGCTCCAATCATTCATACCTATATTGTACATATATGTAAATATCCTGCTACTTTGCTTGGAGTATTATGTACATATATAATAGTTCCTTTCGTGGGTGGTGACGTTGTTTTTGTTCAGCTTTTAAACAAGTTCCCCTTCTTTTGGTTGTCTGGTGTCTCACTCTATCTTCTTATTTTTTGGTCAGACAAAAGGACTTTTCAAATATCATCCACCAAAAAAAAGGGAAATATTTTGTGTTCCCTGCTGTATAAAGTCAACAATGGGGAACTGCTTTGTGAGTCTGTAAAATTTTGTCACACAACAGCACATCAGCAGTAACTGCAGAGTTTATTTTAAAAAATAAGCACTATATGCGTGTGCAGAAGTGAAATAGGTATATACTTACATTCATACTAACGTATACGTGCGGCTTTGAAAGCATGCTTGAACAATGACCGTGATGAAATCATAGAACTTCGATGTCATAGATTCAGTGTATCATTCTAGGCCTAACCACAGATCGGGAAGGACATCTACTCCGGGATCCTTCCTTGCCTAGAACACAAAACATAAAGTTTTATTTTTAACACTTTGTGTAAATATAGTTGAATTTTGTTTTGTTGTTGTTCTTTTGACTTTAAAAAAAATAACTTCTTGGAGTTGGTTGTGATTTTGTAAAGTTTATTTTTTGTAAAAAAAAAACAAGTGCCTTAGTGATTTTTTTTTCTTAATTTTAAAATCAAAACTAATTTTGAGTTTTAATGCAAGTGCCTTAATTAAAACGATTCTCAGAACGTTACAAAAAAAAAATACATGACAAACAAAATAATATTAAATTGTATTAACTCACAATAGTGCCTCAAATAAAAGTTAAGTTTTTTGTTTGAAATTTATTAATTTTACAACACAATGTGTCATCACAAAGTGCCTAAACATTTTTGTTGACTTTATCCAAGTTTATATTTTGTTAATATTAATAATTGTTATAAATATAAATATTTGATATAATATACAAAAAAAAAATTGTTAGCAAATTTATTTTTTTGTAAATTTCGCTAAATGTGCCTTATTTGTTATTCCTGAAAGAACAACATATTCTTTTTGGGAAATTCAAAACCAAAGAGTAAGTAATTAATTTTAAATATATTCTGCAAAAAATTGTAAATGTTTATTTTTTTTCGTGAAATTTCGTTGGTATGAAAAACTGCAAGAATTGATAATATTTTATTGAAGAATGAAGAAGTTTGTTTTAAAATTTGTCCCATATTTTTTTTAAGTTTTTGGGTAAAAAACTAATTTTACAATTCTTGACTATTTAGGCTTTTTACAAAATTGTCATAACCATACAAAAATAATTATTAAACTATGTTCTGAACAGAAATAAAAATTATTGTTTTTCGATATAGAAAATGGGTTAAATACTATCACAGGTATAATTCTACCAACCATCCACTGCCCCAAACAAGAATCTCAAAAAAAAAATCTGCATTTAAAAGAATGATCTTAGCACTTGTAGTCATATAGATACTTATCATAGAAGGTGAGCGTGAACATTTCTTTAGGTTAAATGTTCCCCATACTTTTAATGACAAAAAAGTTTTAAAACTTTTACAAATTTGTACTAAAATAATTTGGTTTTTTAACCTCTGCAATTTTTGTTTCAGACGCCTTCCACTTCAAATTAAAATATTCCAAAAGATACATTTACATTTAAGTTTATAAAATATTTAAATTTTTTTCATTATCCTTGTTTTATTTTGAAATTTTAAAACTTCTTGAAAACGAGGTTTTCGTGATAAAAAAAATGTTTGTTCTAATTTTGATAATAAGGACAAACAAAACTGACTGGCTGAGTCCAAAAAGAGCGTTAAACAATTGCATCTCTAGAACACCGTCGCAATGTTTCTTGTCTTACATTTTTGTATGGGTATTTTTATACACAATGTTCCTTTTAATCCGTAATACTCTCGCTTCTAGGAATGCTCATCAGCTTACCCTTGAGCCATCGTCGGACGTACACTGTAAAGTACAGAGATTATTTCGTTAGCCGTACAACACGAATGTGGAATGCTTTACTCACCCTTATTTTACCCTTCCATTATGATATTCAAACATTCAAAACTAATTTACATTGGTATCTCCTATTAAATCTTCTGCTATTTTCCTAATCGTTCGCACTGTGTTTTTAACATTTTATTATAAACAAAAATTTTGCTATTTTAAGCCTTGACAAAGAATCTCATGACAAAAAAATATATTTCAGTAAAATTGTCGATTATGCAAATTGATGCTGGAGAAGTATTTCGTTTGGAATTAGATGAGTGATAGTTTTGCATAATCCCAATCAAAGGTTTGTAACTCTTTAACACGTCCATCGCCTTATGTCGACAAAGAAGTCCTTTGACGAAATACCTCTAAAAAATGATTTTGAGACAATGTCCCCGTTTGCAGTTGTCGATTGCAATCTAATTAATAATTCTCAGTTGCTTCGATTGGTTGTTAAAACAATCTAATAAACCACCAGGACATTTATAGGGTTGAGAATTTGATGAACACTATATTATTTATAGTTTATGTGCGGTCGAAAATATTAATTTTTTTTTTAAATGGAAACCCAACATGTGCTGTAAATAGGTATTCAATATTAATATCTTGTTACTATTTAAACTTGCACCCCTATTATGATTGTCAATTGCAAATTGATGATTGATAAATACTGAAATTTAATATTAAATGACCTCATTGATAAGAGTTTTGGTGATTGGGAATGATGCACACGATTGTGAATTACAAGAAAATCGATGATTACCAATAAATAGTGGTGCAGTTTTTAAATAAGCCGATGTTTTAAAACCAAATTTAAGTGTTTATCAATAATCAAATTGATAATTGACAATCGTAATAGGGCCCTTGATTTTAACAACAACAAAAAAGTTGGGCACCAGCAGGATTCGAACCGATAATGGAATCGACAAATTTCGATCGAAAACCACAATGATAAAAAAATATAAAATGCAGAAATCGACGATCGGTGATCGAAAAAAAATCGTTCATCGATCATCAAATCGACAACCGCCATCGGAGCTATTATTAATTTGTTAATACGTACATTTATTACAATCCTTCTTTAACATTTTGATAACTTTCTCAAAAAAAAACTTCATTCTACGTCAGTCATTTAGTAACAATTTTTAAAACAATTAAAACGAGCAAACAATTCGAAGACCATTTCCTCAAGTTTTGCCGTCGTTACTTCCTTTTGTTTTTATTTATATTTCAAACGAAAACACCTCATTTTGGTTGCTCAGATTTTCTAGATACTTAATATCTTCAGAATATTCAGGCATATTTCTTTTGAATTAAACTTTTTTTTTGTTTTTTTTTTAATGTTTAATTTAACTATATGCCTGTAAGACCTAAGGTCTTTTAAATGCAACCTGAATTGCACGGCACTAGTTTGGCATAGTGGATTTGAGAACCAGGTATTGACTGTCTCATTTTAACCCATGGGCGGCATCCAATTAAAATTGGAGGTATAGAAAAGATTGTGCCTGGCGTGGGGATCGAACCCACACGTCTAAATTATCAATCAAGCACTTTATCCACTGCGCCATTGCCACCCTGCTGCTTTCAAACCAAAATTGTAGGACTTTTTGTTTAATTAATGTTATCTGCGACGATCCAGAAATATAAGAGACTTTACCCAAAAAGGCCCTGTTTGAACTCTTAAAAAAAAGTCTCCAGTATTTTTATTTTGTACTGAGTAATTTCTTCATATTAGTTTGAAGTCATTTTTGAGTTTAATGGTATTTTTGCTAAAAACAAATATTTCATTAACACTGAATTCGGTTTCAATAAATTAGAAAAAGTATATAAACGATAGGAAGGTCGTTAAATTTTAACTCATTTTTTTACTGGAGTTACTCTTATTAGAAAAATATATTTAAAAAAATAAAATAGCAAACTCGAGTTTATACAATAAATCACGCACAAACGATCTCATTTGTAGACCAAGACCGGACCTATCAAGGATAGTTGCAACTTGCACTGGGCACTGGCGCTTGGGTGAGCATGAGCACGCAGTAAAGCTGGTTATTCCCCATAACACCTATTGCCGTAGCTGTAAAAATCAAAAGAAAAAGCAAACAGTGTTTCACTTCCTTTGAAAGTGTCCCTCCTTGGCCAGACTAAGAATGTGATCCCTTGCAAGGGCTTTCTTTTCTGATCTAAAAGAACTGTCTGACACAAAAGTTTAAAACAATTTTAAACAGCCTGATGTTAAGGGCTTAGCATGATACTACTTAACAGTTTGCTAATACTAAAGCACTTTACTAATATTTTCCTAATTTTAAACAGTTTTTAACTAGCACCCTACTAAATCTATTTTCTTAATAAACTACAACTAAATACGCCTAAAATAGTGCAAAAAAGTAAGCGAACAATACTTTTTGATGTTTGTAAATGTCAATGTGGCGTATGGATTTAGTACGAAACTAAAAAAATAAAGTAGCCATTTTGTGATTTTAACTTTAGTAACATGTTAAGAAAATAGTACGATAATAAACTGGTTTAAAATTAGCATAATCCTCTTTTTAACCTAGTATCATACTAAAAAATGGTTTAACATATTACTAAATCGACTAAAATTTTGCGCCTTAAGTTTTTTGCTCAACGGGTCGAAATGTCTCTAGCGACGCACCGTTTGAGTGGTTTCCCTCTCGTTGTCTGCTAAAATCTTTTTTATTCAGGTCCGTACGAGTTCTTTGGTATCAAAGCGCCACTTGGGTATAAGATGTGAGTCGCCATTTTACCTATACCTACCTAGAATTTGTTCCTTATAATAAATAAATAAATCAACTCGTATTTGTAAAACGGACTCAATTTTTACAGGCTTTAATTTCACCTAGGTACTATCATTCGATAATTGTCTGATGAAATAAGCAACATTTTTATACCCCTGCGTATATTGTGAGGAAATAAATTAATTTATTTTCCTCAAAATCATCACATCATTTAATCTGATTAATTCGGTCTAAAAATTCTTTAATGATTATGCCACACGTATTTACAACTTGTCAGAGTAATAAACTCCAACCATTGACTAATAAATTAGAGAATACATTTTTTTTGCAATCTATACAACTCAAAAATGATCCTATATATAATATATAGTTGCAGACGACTAACGGAGTTGTTAACAACAAGCCAAAAGCATACCAATAAATGAAAACTCCATTAGCCTCACAGCATGCAGTGTTATGGTTGTTTGTTTAGTGGTTACTTTATATTCCATTGCATGCTATGGAGAAATCAGTCGTCTTGTTTGTTATCAGGACATTCTTATTAAGCCTGTTAATTTCTTATTTTTATACCCATAAACTTCCAAATGATGACATTAACTCTGTTGGTGTGTGTTTTTTTTAATAAGTTCCATATAAGTAAGAAGAAAATTAGTTAAGAATAAGTATATGTGTGTAGAAGGATATTGCATTAATCAATCACTAGGGGGTTAATTCACTAAAAAAAAAAATTAAAAAAAAACTGTCTAACCTCGGCAAGGAGACTTAAATAGTGGGTAATTTTTTTTTAAATCTACATCTGAATATATGTTAATTTGATTGTGATGGAGCCTTATGTGCAAATGTATGTATAAAGCTTTGAAGTTGATGTTGAGTGATATTGATGATGTTTCTATTGAACATCATTAACTTAATAACAAAAGCGTTTAATAGTTTTTTGAACCAAATTAGCCAACAAAAAAAACACTCATTGTTACATAGTTTTGTGTTTTATGTGTTAACAGGTTATGTACTTTACTGCATCGTCACTGCAACACACTTCGAAATATCCTTTCATATCTTACAAATTTTGTATAAATTCCTCTCTAACCTACTCGTTCCTATAATACAATTTTTAAAATTGAATTGGTAACAAAATTCCATTACCTAACATAAGAGAGGGCTTTTGACCTTTTTTTGGGCGAGAGTTTTTCAAGCATACAATAAAGTTAAATAGCCAAGACCATAATCTATTACACCTTATGATACATTGCTCCATTTATTATATTTACAACAACAAAAAAATCAAGATACTGCATTGGTTTGATCTTTTTTGGAAAGGATTCTATTGAATTTGATATATACGAGTATGCCAGCCAGAATTGTTTGTGTAGAACCACCTGTGGTTTCCATTTTTGACTTGCGCCATACTTTTTTTTCCGCTCCAATTTCACCTTACAATCCACATCATCCCTTTTTGACACACACACACAAGAAAAATCATTAAACTATCAAATTACCATCGAAATAACTTATTCAACCCTAATATCGCCACCCTAAATATGTAGGTACTTATACCTCTAGCTTGAGCAGCTCCAACTCCTATCATCTTTATCAAAAGTTCTATTTAGCATGACCCACAAAAAAATATAAAAAAAAAAAAGTAAATTAACCATAAAAAGCAGCAGTGTGATTCTAAGTGTGGGTGGGGTTGTGGGTGGTGTACTAAGTTCATGATGAATAACCATTGAATTCCGAATGGCATTAAGGAAATTCTGGCCAACGTCTCCGGAATGTCGGGCGCCATTCGATAATGATAATAATATATATATCTATCTATTGCATTGTATAACATTATTTTCGGCGCCAAGTGACAATCACTTGTCATCATGTCGGAGGAGATGAATAAAAAACAGATTTCTTCATAGGGTGATAATTATTCAAACTATAGTACATCCCTCTTTCCTTACGTTTTTTTTTTTTAAGGAATTTAAAATTTGTTCTGTTTGATCGTTTGAAAACTTTTTTACAGAATGTTAACAGAGCCGTATTTACATAAATTTCCCCAGGGCTTTTAAAATGTTCCCTTTTTTTATTGCACTCGGTTTTTGAGAGAATCTTTTGAGATTTTTTAAAATTCTGCGCATGCTCTCTTCAGACAACGCACTGATTCCCCAAAACTACCCCGAACAAAATTTTTATACCAATTATGTTCACACATTCTCGCCCTTTTTCACATTACAGAAACAAAAAAAAAAACTATAAGAACTAGGTAACAAGCTGAGGACAACCACCCCTTTTTTTTGAGAAAATCTATTTCTGCGCAGCATCCGTCTTGTATCAGTTTCAATTTAGCCCGTCAGCGACAGAAGATTTCCAGCAGCATTCTAAGCATTTAGTTATTTCCCGAATATCGGCAAACGTGGTTGTCGTGTCTTAAATTTAAAAATTGCTCTGAAAAAGGTTATCCCCTAGTTTTTAAAAAAAAAGTGAGTGTCATGAAAATACAATAAAAAAAATATGTTTTCGAAATTCGATATGGCCTCAGTTTGCCCAGCAGCGTTAACAATACCATCGTATTGTTATATCCTCCCGCACGACCCCCTTTTACTTTCGAGAACTGTTTGTTTACGAAAAGATTTTTCTATTCAAACACAAGCTTTTAAGATCTCAAGTTTACTTTCGAGTTTCAATATCGATTTTGCTTGGTTTTTTTTTGGATTGTGTGTGGTGTTTAAAGATGGAAAAAACCATATAAGCCGGACAAGAAAAAAAAATCAATTAGGGAGTAACATCAGCCTATTGTGTATGTGCATTTTGTGTCTGATTTCTAGATGAGTGATACCCTCTGCCACTTACATATAACTCTAGAACAACGACATCCACATCCACATGGCCATCGAGAATATAATGTGTACCTACATAATAATAGTCTAGGGTTGTTGGTTGGTTACCCATTGGTTTTGGTGTAAGATTCTTTATGCCATCGTTATATTCTTTCGCATTAAGTAAAGGACAGTACCTATAAAAAAAGAATTTTCTTTTATTAAATGAAGGGTGGGTTTCTATATTTCTATGAGAGGATTGCCTTTATGGGTCGAGTCGAGTTGATTTTTTTTTCTATGTGTGTTTGTGTCAATGTGTGTTTGAATCAAACCAAAATTTAACCCTTATGATAAATATGAAAAAAAAAAATTAATATATTTTGTTTGTTTGTTTCAATTTAATTGTAGTGCCTTACAGAAATATAAACAATGTCGACGCTATCTTTACGCATAAGTCTAGAAGGTGGCCGTGTAACAAAGACCATACAGTTCCAGCCAAATACGACAGTGTTTGATGCATGCAAAGTAATTCGTGATAAATTTGCCGATGCTGTACAAGGACAGCGTAAGTAAAAAAAGAATATACTTAAATATCTATAAATCTATCTATAAGTTCTTAATAAATATACATATTGAAGAAGATTAGTGACTTATTCATGATTCCATAATTTAAAGAATAAATAAAAAATATTAAAAACAAACAAGGAAAATAAATACCAACAGAGAAAAATATTAAAAGATTTTAATTGCGTTCAGGTTTTTTTTCATGAGCAAAAAAACACATGAAAATTATTAATGATCGATTTTTTTGTTGTTGAAAAATGACTATTCCTTCTTCTGTTTGTGGTGTTTTGATTTAAGCTAGACCAAACAAACCTGTTTTCTTTTATGTTTCTTTTTATAAAAAAAAATACCACTAAAATGGATAAAACAAAAACCTAAAGCAGGCAATCATAAAAATTTGGGCCTTTTGCATATAACAGCTCTGTTTGACTACTTTTACACCATGCAATTTGAGCTTGCGATTTTTAAGCACCTGGGTGAGGAACGTATGTTGTGGCCGCGAAAGACAAAATTGCTCAGGTTGAAAAATTGTAGACGTTCTTCTATTATAAATTTGGTACGATTGAACTTTTCTAAATTAAGTGGAGTAAAGATTGTGAATATATGTTTGAAGAAAGTTAACATCTGTTAATTATTGCAGTGTTAGAAAGTATCTTTGCAACCGAAAAGAGTCCTAACCAGAAGAATGGATTAAAAATCGCTCTGGTGTAAAAGCAGTCATTGGAATCTTTTTGTTGGTGATAGTATTATTACAGACTATAAAACACCCGAACTTGACTTTCATAAACCATTCCACACTGCCATTCGAAGCAGATAAGAATGGACGAACGACCAACCCTACACCAGTGAATCAGCAGTAGCAATCGATATGATGGCTCCAAAATGGACACTGGTGTTGGTTCAGGATTTTCTCGGCACCTCTTGAGTTAAACAACTCAATTCGGCTCCCAGATTATAGTAGTGTCTTCCAAGCGGAGGTATTGGCAGTGAAAACACCTGCTAGACAGGAATCAATGATGGCGCTACCACGGGCTGATATCACCTTTTATATAGATATCCAAGCGATAATGGCACTGTGATAAAATCAAAACCTATTTCTTGCTGCCGTAGAGACCTAAAGGTTTTTGGTACGCAACACAATGTTAGACGCTCCTGGGTCCCGGGACACAGCGGTATACCGGGTAACGAAAATCCGATGAGTTGGCAAGGACGGGGATCAGAACTTGATGTCAGTCAAGAAGAACTGGTAAATATCCCACCCTGTCACATTACACAGACAATTTCTGACAGGATCCTTAAGAAATCCAACACAAAGTGGAGCCTACCTGACACTGTGACACTACCAGGAAAATATGGCCATGCTTCAACAAGTAGAGGACTTCGCTCTCTTATAAGCATAATCACTGAACATAACCTGCTGGGATATCAAAAATTCAAAATAACTCAGTACAGGCGATCTATGCAGGGGATGTGGTGACGAAGAGGTGCATTTGGGCACCTCACACTTTCTCTTCCACTGCCCTGCACTCTGTCACCAGAAGAAAAATCTGTTAGGCAGCTACTTCTTCAATAATTTGGAAGAGCTCTCTAATATTTCAGGAATTAACATATGGAACTTCGTCAATGCCTCAAAATGGCTTGACTGATTCAGACAACACAGGTTTATATAGGAAAAGAGTGACTGCACTCCGGGTAACACAATTGATCTAAGTATGACGATAACGTCATCAATTGTCAGCCCAATTACCAAACCTATTTTTTTTGTAGTAAGCAGTGTAACTAACAACTGTCAAACTTAATAGCGGGGAAAATTTTGTTAATCTTTCAACAAAGTTTGTGTGTAAAACGTCAATGGTGACCCTCCTGACACAAAGGCAGAAAGTAGTGATGGGCATAATTGAATGATCACTAGAGACATACCAAAACCAAGCTAAAAAAAAATTAAAAGATTAATGGCGTTTTTATTTGGCAATAATTGTGTACCTACGTACGAATATTCAAATCAAAAAAAAAATAATTGTTGCACAATTATGATACAAAAAATGACAACAGTCGAGTTTGGCGTTCAAGTATATGAATGTGAGTGCTTCTGTTTCTGATTCTGATTTCAAATCCAGAAGCAAAATTCTCTTCTTTTCAGAATTAGAACTGTCATTTTTTTTAAGAAAAAAACAACAACGCAACGAACGGTGCACAAAACAAAAATAATAAAATAAAAAAAAAATAAGTAAGATATATTAAAATTTTCCACTTCTCGATTATTTATACTTTCCTTACTGCGTTTCTTTCTTTATTCCTGTTTGTCTTAATTTTTTAATACAAAGATTTAATTCAAGTACGCAAATAATAAGTTCTCATTTTACTAACACAAGAAAATAGCAAAAAAAAAACTTGACAGCTTGACGTTTTAACAGTTTTCACACCAGATACCCACAGAAATTCGTGTAGTAAGAATTCACAACTTTTTCAATATGGGGAAAGTTTTTCTCCTCCACTTTGACAGCCTTTGTAGTATTTTTTTTTTTAGTTAACAAACACCATTTTGTGAAAATAAACTGTAAGATTCGTACATCAATTAATAAAATTTCAAAAGCGTTGTTTATTGAATTTTGTAAACACGGCCGACACAACATTAGGCGTTTTTCTTTTTTAGTTCAGAGCAGAGTCTGAGTTGTCAAAAAATTTGTTTGTGTTTCTTTTTAACTCAGAGCATGCAGAGCTCCAAATGCGTGTTTCTTGTTTCGTTCTGAACGTGTAGATCGCACTCGACGGGCTCGAACATAATTGACTGCGCATGTGAGTAAATTGCTAAATGCACCAAAATCCATGTGTGTCAAGATGGAAAATGTGAAGAAAAAAAATAATAAGATACATAAGTTGGCGAAAGAAGTTGATAGCTTGTTGATTTGCTGTGTCTGGTAGTGTCCAAAAAGGGAAGGTTTTGTGTTATATTGCTTTTTATGGTCAAAATGAAAAATTATTCCGATTTGTGTGGTTCAAGTGCGTTTAAACAAAATATCAGTGTTCAGAGCTCGCTCTGTTTGGAACAAGTTCAGTGCATAATCTATGTGATCGATCTGTTCAGTGCTCTGCTCGCCTATTGAATGCAAGTTTGACTTTTAATGGATATGAGCCTGTGTTTCTAATTTTGATTCTGACTTCAAAACGAAATAATAGAATTTCTCTTCTTTCGAGGAGAAGAACTGTCATTTGATATACCAACCGAAGATTCGGAAGCCTCCCGGATGACCAATCGAAAACGACATTAATGTCATCAACTTTACACCTTTGAATAAAAATTCTCTGAAAACAAGTTCTCAATTGTTGTCATTTGCATAATCAAATGGCAGCCAATCCACAGGATAGCAATCCTTCTTCCTTATTTATGCTTTGAATAAGAAACCTACACGCTGCGTACCTATAGGTATTGAGATAAATTAACCTTTTAAAACATTTACATAATATCAATTATTTGTTTCAAATAAATTTGTATTCTCGCAAAGGAAATGGATTTTCTTAGTTCATTAGGTAGAAAATGCTCTCTCAATTAAAATATGAGAAGCCCCTTTGCCATGCCTTACAATACGAACAAACCATATGCACAATGTGGCACTTGAACAGTTTCCTCAATAAAAAATATTAAATTAATTCAATCGAATATGCTTTTGCATCTTCTTCAACATCAATCTGCAAATAATAGTTTCTTAGTTGTTTTTCTTTTTATTTCTTTTTTCATAAATGATAATATAGTTATATATATATATTGCTTATCTATCTAGTACTCGATTTATTCCATTTCATTGTAATACTTTCGGATATTCAACTCACACACTTCAAAACAGCTTACGTTTTACCTATCCCTCACACTTGAACTTTGTTAGCACAAGGGTAAGAAGAAAATCCAACTCAAATTCACATTTACTTTAATTTCATCATAAATCGGAATATCTGTACGACATGTTGTGGTTGAGGTGTGTAGGAGAAGGACCTTTTTGTTTTCGTCTTCTGTTTCCTCCCAATCGTTATCGCTTCTCATTACCTAGAATTTTATTCGAAAATCCTCTCTTTTCTCCCTACAATCTACGAGTATTTATTTATCTGTTTAAATTCTTACAGCAAGTGAATATGGATTATTTTTGTCTGACGAACAAAACCAGCAGGGTGTGTGGTTGGAAGCTGGACGCACCCTTGGCTATTACATCTTACATAATCTGGACGTGTTGGAGTATCGCCGTAAATTGCGAACCCTTCGTGTTCGAATGTTGGATGGTGCTGTGAAGACGATTCTAGTTGATGACTCTCAGCCCGTGTCACAGTTGATGGTTGTTATTTGCACAAAAATTGGTATAACCAATCACGAGGAATACGGCCTGGTACGAGAGGAGTCGGAATCACAAAATGAAAATCTATCACAAAATAATGTTGGAACATTAACTTTGAGGAAAAAGACCGCCGAGAAAGATCGTGATGCTAAAATGGAGAGTTTGAGAAAAAAACTAAAAACCGATGATGAAAGTGAGTTTTTTTTTTTTTTTTAATTTATAATTTTATTGTGTACTATTTTTTTTTATTTTTTTAGTCAATTGGGTTGATGTTGGTAAAACTCTTCGTGAACAAGGCATTGATGAGTCCGAAACGGTTTTACTTCGGCGGAAGTTTTTCTTCTCTGATCAGAATATTGATTCAAGAGATCCAGTGCAATTGAATTTGTTGTATGTCCAGGCAAGGGATGCCATCTTGGACGGTACTCATCCAGTTACAGAAAAAAAAGGTAATTACCTCTATTGTATTTCTAATTAAACTGATTTAAATTTTTGTTAAACTCATTCTCATTTAAGCGTGTGAATTTGCTGGAATTCAAGTTCATATACAATTTGGAGATTATAATGAATCCAAACACAAACCAGGATTTTTAGAGTGAGTATTTATGCAACTGAATACAATTTGTAGCAAAAAAAAAACACCATGTTCCATTTTGTTTCAGTTTAAAAGACTTCCTACCACAATCATATGTTCGTGTCAAAGGTATTGAGAAAAAAGTTTTTGCCGAACATCGCCAACACATAAATATGTCGGAAATCGATGCTAAAGTCCTGTATACAAAAACAGCACGTGAACTGCCTACATATGGTGTAACATTTTTCCTTGTCAAAGAAAAAATGACTGGCAAGAATAAACTTGTACCACGTTTGTTGGGTGTTACTAAAGATTCTGTTTTGCGTTTGGACGAGAGAACTAAAGAGATTTTAGTAACTTGGCCCTTAACAACCGTTCGAAGATGGGGTGCTTCGCCAAATACTTTCACACTTGATTTTGGTGATTATGCTGATCAGTATTATTCGGTTCAAACAACAGAAGCCGAACCTATTGTACAACTAATTGCCGGTTATATTGATATTATACTGAAGAAGAAACAAACGAAGGATCATTTTGGTATTGAGGGCGAGGAAGGTGATACTTTAGTCGAGGAATCTGTCGCACCTTCACAGTAAGATTGATTTGAGTTTTGTTTTTGCTAATTGAAAAATTGCTAATATAATTGTTCATATTTCATCGATAGAACACAATTCCTTCAATATGGAACCAGTAAAGTGGGAAAGGTGGACACAAAATCAATAGCTCAACCGGGTGTTATGCGAACAATTGACGGTATGTATCTTTTTATTTTATTAAATTCTTGTAACACTTATGTAAATATCTATTCGGAAAAAAAAAATGCTTTTTTGTTGGATATTTTTATTTTGCATTATATTTTTTTTTCATTTTCTTGATGATTATTTGATTTGTATCTTTATTTTCGTTCTTGCCTTTTCTATTTTGTATGTTTTGATTGAAAATGTCATCTTCACCGTAAAACTGCAGGCGAAAAGCCATACACACAAGGTGAAATGCAATCTATGCAATATAGTGCATTTGGTGGGCAAGTTAATCTTGCTCACCAGCCGCCAACGGTGAGTTTTATTTTGTTTAATTTCTATAAATATTAATCTAGAATTAAAAAGTGTCGATGGGAATAACTGTGTTTTGAAAAATCATATACATATCACTATTTTAATATTGCACCAATTTTAGTAACTTGTTTATTCTTATTTCTGTCTGTGATAAAATCTAGCTTAACACCTACATGATGCGCTTAAGACTAATTATATGAACATTGAACAATGTTCAGTTTATATAAATTTAATTCAATTTTGTGCTTTGTTTAAATGTGCTTGTGCCACAAGTGGAGTGAATCAAGTAGGTTCATAATTGAAACAATGAAAAACAATATTAAAAATATTTTTTCTTCAAAAGTGCGGAAAATATGGAAAATATGAATATTCCGCCATATGAGTCAAAATGCGTTTTCTTGCCGTATGTTTTCATTTTTCACCAAGAAACACACATATAATTGCAATTGCACCAATTTCACAAACAACTCACGTCGCATAAACAAAGTTATTTGAATCCGCTCAGAAAAATGAATAAACCGAAATGCAGAACATCCAATTTCATTTTCGAAGTTCGAATTCAAATTGAATAGCCGGATCAATCCTATTGTAATAAAATATTTCCTGTTGTTACACACTTTAACTAAGGCCGGATAGTGACAATATGTACAATTGTATGTGCATAATTATATGATATTGCACAAACGTGATATATTTATAAAAGTTGTATTATTAAATTTTATTCAATAACATTATTAATTTTATCTCAATAAGTACATAACACACCCCTTCAAAATTATGTCATTATCATAACAAACAAAATTATAATTTCTGATATTATGACGTGTTAATATAAATTGAATCTATAAAATTTTTAGACGACAATTATTTATTTCCATCGACACTGAAATACCACCACCAAAGAAGCACACAATAAAAACATTTGGAATTTTTTTTGCAACGTCAAAGTATTAATATACACTTGAATAGTTTGTTTGCCTTGTTTAGAAATTTATTTGCAATTACATAAATAATATATATACATAATGTAAGTCACATGTTTGCACTCACATAGTAAAAACACTTATAAATTCCAAAATATAAAATCTTACCAATTAATTCGACTTGTCGATTTAATTAATTTTTGTTATAAATTTCTTTACTCATTGCTGCGATGTCCTTATCGGATAACCACATTTATATTTAAGTACGTTAACGGTATAATGTAACGTTTTTCAACCCTTTAACGACCATTTTTTAATTTATTGCTACATTTTTATATTATTATTTTGTAAGTTGTTTTAAGTTAATTATCTATTTAATATTTTGGTCTTTTGAGGGAGTTTTCCTTTTTTTTTTGTTTCAATAATCAAAATCTCTAAAAATATTTCAATATACATTCACAGGCAAAAGAAATTCGCATTAGTGCTGTCAATCTTACTGAACCTCAGAGGGCTCTTTTGAGCTATATCAATGCTGGCCAAGATATTTTACTTAAAGCTGACGAAGAGCTCAGAACAAAGGTAAAATGTTATTCATATATGTTGAATTTTTTTTTAGATTCTAAACTGTGTGGATGATTATTTTCAGGCTTCAATTCAAGATCTTGGAACAGACAAGCGTTCTATTGAATGGCGTGAAAATACCTTAGAAACTTCAAAACAAGCTGTCACGAGTCATGTTGCTTCAATGAATGCTGCAACTGCACAAATCATCACTGCAACACAGCCCGATGAAATCGATACTGAGACCATATCCGCTTCTGTGTCGCAAATCGCACAAACTATTCCCGAAGTGACGAAAGAAGTTCGTCTTATCGCGGCTCTCATGGAAGATGATAGCGGTGGTGATCGTTTGTTGGAAGCTACTCGTAACTTGTGCAGTGCTTTTAGTGACCTGTTGAAGGCTGCTGAACCTGAAAACAAGGAACCGCCGCAGAGTTTGATAAATGCAGCCAGCCGCATTGGAGAGGCCACAACACATGTTCTGAGTACGATTGAAGAAGAACCACCAGAAGACACAGATTTGCAAGACATGCTCTTAGCATTGGCCAAGGCAGTAGCCAATACAACTGCATCACTTGTTATGCGTGCTAAGTCAATTGCTTCAAATTGCGATGATGATGAAACTCGTAACAAGGTCATTGGGGCAGCAAGCCAATGCGCCCTTGCCACAAGCCAATTAGTTGCTTGTACTAAAGTGATCGCGCCAACATTGCACAATGCCGAATGCCGCGATCAGATAGAAATGGCCGCGAGAAATGTTGCCAGGGCAGTGAATAATTTATGCGAAGTATGCACCGAAGCGACCGACGATCAGAAGTTGAAGGGCGACCTTCTCAATGCTGCCAGGGATGTATCCCGTAGTCTGGCTGATTTGCTTGATCATGTCAAGTTAAGTGCCCGTGAACATGCCAACCGCCTGTCACAGGAGATGTCTCCGGTTGAGAGTGTCATTATCGGAACAGATATTTTGGTGTCTTCCACTGATCCTCAGGAAATGGTTCGTCATGCAAAGGTTTTGGGTCAGGCAACAGCACAATTAATTCAAAGTATTAAGGGGGAGGCGGAACAACAACACGACTCAGAATTGCAGAGGCGTTTATTGTCAGCTGCTAAGCAATTGGCTGACGCTACTGCCAAATTGGTTGAAGCTGCCCGTTTGTGTGCTGGAAACCCTCATGATTCTGATAACCAGGAGAACTTGCGTAGAGCTGCTGAAGAACTCCGGGAGATAACAACAACCAAAGCCAATACCCCTGCTATGAAGCGAGGTCTGATTAATCGATTGGATTATTGTTCAAAACAGGCAGCTACCGCGGCTACTCAATGTATTTCGGCAGCTCAAAATGCTGTCCAGCACAGTGATGATCAACAGACAAAACAGTCACTTCTGCAGGACTGCAAACGCGCAGCTGATACAATTCCAAGATTGGTAACTTCGCTTAAGACAACAAGGAGCAATCCCGATGACGCCAATGCTCAGCTGAACCTAATTGAAGCTGCAGAACAGTTTATCGAACCAGGAATTCAATTATCTAGCTCAGCTAGAGCCCTTCAACCGACAGTCAATGATATTCCATCTGCGCAGCAGTTATCGAAGAGTGCTTTGCACCTGGGACAGTCGGTTCATGAATTGAATTCTGCTGCCCAGAGAGCTAGGGAAGCATGCGGTGGGCAGGAGCTCGAGTCTGCATTAGAAGCTGTAAAGAACTTGCGAAACGTTTTGGATGATACAAGGAATGCTGCACAAAATGGTTCTCTCTGTCGTCTTCCGGGTGAAACAATAGAGAATACCGCCCAACAGCTCAGTAAATCAGCGAAGAATGTAGGTATTGCTTTGAGTCAGCTTCTGTCGACAGTTTCCCATGGCCAACGGATGTACGCAGGCGTTGCAGGACGTGATACCGCTTTGGCTCTAGGCGACTTCACAAAAAGTGTGCATGGGGTTGCAGCCACAACGAATAATCCTTCGGTGATCGAATCAGCGGATGAAGTAGTCCTCAATTCAGTTCGACTAATCGAAGAGGCACAAAAGACGTTGCAGAATATTGGAGAACCTGGGGCTTTAACACAGGCCGGACGGGATGTCACCGCAGCATTGTCAAAGACACTCGATTGTATCCCTGGACAGCGGGAAGTTGATAACGCTTTAAAGAACGTCAGCGAATTGAGTGAAATTCTTTCCATGAACGAATACCCTCCTTCAACTAGGAACTACAATACCCTACAGAGTGAGCTTAAGCATGTGGCTGAGAGTTTGAGTTCTGCAGGTGGACAAATTGTACATTCATATGCTAGCCCTGCCCAGCTGGCCGAAACAAGCCAAGTTTTTGCGAATAATTACAAAGATCTTTTATCTGTGGCAATGGAAATGGCCGGCCAAACCAAGGATGAAGCGGTTCGTTCACAAACAATCGATTGCTTAAGAAACGTATCTACTCAGTCCTGTTCCCTGCTGTTGTCGGCAAAGGAAATCGCCGCCGATCCAGATCAGCCCAACTCGAAAAACTTACTTAATGCTGCTGCTAGAAGTGTAACAGAGAGCATCAACCAGCTCGTAGACGCCTGCATATCCTCTGCTCCAGGACAGAAAGAATGTGACAATGCGATGAGGAACATCGAGTCGTTGAGAGTTCTTTTAGAGTATCCCCACGAAGCCATATCCGATCAGGGATATTTTGAATGCGTAGAGATTGCGACTGGCAAATCAAGGAACCTTGGCTATGCTATTTCCGAGATGATTAACAACGCTAAACAATCTAAGCATGTCGAGTTTGGCCAATCCGTGAACAATGTTTCTGAGTCTATTCATGGTTTGATTGAGTCATCAGCACAAGCTGCATATCTCATTGGAGTTTCTCATCCAAGTAGTGTGGCAGGCCGTCCCGGTATCATCGATCAGTCTCAATTAAACTATGCCTACCAGGGAATTGTACAGTTTTGTGATATTGTCAGTAGTCCCAATTCCACAAAGCAACAAAAAATCTCTGCTTTAACTGGAGTGGCAAAGCACACAAGTTATTTGTGTTCGATTTGTAGACAGGCGAGCATGAATACCAATAACCCGGTTGCTAAGAATGAGTTCATTGTTGGAGCCAAGCACGTAGCCGGAGCGACATCAAATTTGGTCGAAGAAGTTAAACGAATTGAAGATGATCACTCAGTTCCATCTAGACAAAGGTTTGTCGAGCCACTCTTGGACGCAGTTAAAGCTGTTCGTCAATATGCTTCTAGCGCAGAGTTTGTTCCTGTACCCGCGAAAATCTCTGCCGAAGGACGTAAGGCACAAGAACCGGTATTGAATGCAGGACGTGGAGTTATCGACGGGGTTATTGAAATGGTTAAAGCGGCGAAATCTTTAGTGCTTTCTCCAGATGATCCACCAGTGTGGCAACAGCTCTCTATGCACAGTACCCCAGTGTCAAATAGTGTTAAGCATCTTGTGGACAGCATACGTGAGAAGGCACCAGGACAGGCGCAATGCGATCAAGTACTCCATACTCTTAATACATGCACACGTGAATTAGATAGCTGTGGACTAGCCGTGAATGCCCAAGGATTGGCTCAAAGAAAAGACAACAATTTACAAGGTTTTAGCAGTCAGACTTTGAATGCTGCTGCCGAGCTTCGTGATAAACTTGAACCAATTCGACTGGCAGGCAAGAACAACGCTGAAAAACTCGGACATGCAGTCGGAGAGATTTCTCGTTATGTCGTACCAATGGTTAATGGAGCAATTGGAGCTTGTACACACATTGTTCATTCCAGCCAACAAATGAGGCTGATAAATCAAACCAAGTCAGTGGTCGAAAGTGCTACTCAGTTAGTAACAGCTGCTAAGGAATCAGCTGGAAATCCCAGAGCCACCCATGCTCATCCTCTTCTCGATGAATCTATTGAAAACACACAAGAAGCTATTCAAGAGCTTACACAAACTGTGGAGAAAATTTCTACAGAAAGCGGTGTTGTTACCGGACTTATGGAACAAGTAAACCGAGCTATTACACGACTTACCGATAAAAGACAGAGTTTGTTAAATGCTTCGTTTAGTGACTCATTTGTTGAGTACCAAACAAGAATGGTACAAAGTGCCAAGGAGATCGCCCGATTGGCAAATGAAATGAACGCTAAAGCAGGATTTGACCCTACCAAACTTCCGCCTATTGGCGTAGATATGGCTCAGCATTATACCCAAATAACACAAGATTCAGTTGGAGCATCCACAACTACCACATCGCCAGAAGTAGCTATGCGTATCAGGTCAACGGTGATCGATTTAGGTAGATCAGTAGGCCAGATTATTCAATCCACTGCCGGGGTACGCCCCAATGATCCATCTGGACAAAATGACATATCGCGAAACGCTCGTGATGTTTCCGAGAAAGTAGCTCAAGTGCTAGCTGCTTTGCAAGCTGGTTCCAGAGGTACACAAGCCTGTATTAATGCCGCTAATACTGTCTCGGGTATTATTGGAGATCTCGACACAACGATAATGTTCGCAACGGCTGGAACCCTTCAGTCGGATGGCGATGGAGCATTTGCTGATCATCGTGAGCATATTCTACAAACTGCCAAAGCTCTTGTTGAAGACACTAAGATTCTAGTGGCTGGTGCCGCCGGAACACAAGACCAACTAGCCACAGCTGCTCAAAATGCTGTTACCACAATTTGTAAGTGTATACAAATGAAACAAATTTAAATATTAAAATTAATTAAATGCAATTTTTGTTTGTAGTACAATTATCTGAAGCTGTTAAACGAGGAGCTTGCTCGTTGGGATCAGCACAACCCGATTCACAGGTAATGGTTATTAATGCCGTTAAAGATGTCGCATCGGCCTTGGGCGATTTGATAAATGCAACGAAATTAGCATCTGGCAAGCCAATACATGATCCAACAATGGACGGGCTAAAGGAGAGTGCTAAGGTAAAGATTTTCTTTTTTTTTTTTGATATTTAGTATTTTCAAGTTTCATTCCATTCGATTTTATTGGAGTACCAAGCTAAATCAATTTGCTTCTCCTTTTAATGACATTATCTACTTTTTTCCACCAATAAATAGATGTTGTTCAAAAATTATATTGTAATAATTTATAATATTATTAATTTTTAATTGGTATGTGGTTTCTTAACAAATAACCAGTATCATGTTATAGCTATGATGAAACACGTATCTTAAAGTCTCTGAATATTTTACAGGCTCTCAATTTGCATATTTCCTCTTAAATATGTCAAACCTATCGTTTATCAAAAAAAAATCGGGCAACTAATTGATTTTATAATGAGCCCTAGCGAGGTAACCGTCGCGTCGGAATGTAACATTTTCCGCAACGCATACTTTGTCGGAGATTAATTTGTATTCGAGGTAATTTTCATCCGAAAAAATTATAAGCGACCCATTTATTTGAATGTTAAGTCACTCAAAATCTAAATTAAAAATAAATAAATATCCATGTAGATAATGAACGCTTTTTATGAATCATGTACATACTATTTTGCAGCCACTAATATCTCTCTGGCGTTGTCCCAGTTTGTTAAGCTGTTCATTTAAGTCGTGCAGAAACATCTTCTAGTGGTATTTGGGTATAATTCCGAGTTGTGTCGGATTTATCTTATAAACAGTTTACCATTAGCTCAAAATACTGCGCGCTCGTTTTTTCATTTTCCCTAAAGACATTACAACATTAAAAATAAATATATGTACATAATTTTTTGTATAACTTACATCTTTTCACACAAGCAGAAACTTGTATGTCAATATTTGAAAAACGTGAAGAAATGCACTTCGACGTATACATCCCGCGTCCGTTAAACTTTGTCGGAAAAATGTTCCGCACACTTGTTTAGAAGATTAGCTCAAAACAAATATTCTTCGGTTCGGAAGATTTCAGAGAATTTTCCAATCCGACGGTTACCTCGATAGGGCCCATGTATTTTCGATACTGTTTACTTATCCAATTAAAATTGTAATTTAAACAATTTTTTTCAGCAATACAAATTTTTGTAACATTGATTTTAAGTTTTCCGTCAAAAACTAATTTAGAAAAGTTACATAAGTCATTTTCCGCCCTTTAATTTACGTGTAACTCATAAGCTATTTTTTTTTTTTGAACAATCTAATTGTAAAAGACAGCTTCTTTAACAGACGCTTCACTTTTCTCTTAACGTAAGATAAAAATGAATTCAGAAAACTTGTATAAAACAATAAATCGATTAATTCCCAATGGTATTTTAATTAATTCTTTTCCTATCAATGTATAAATATATATAAGTATTTTTTTAATAATTCATTCATTTATATAACTTGTATTTGGTATGGCACTTAATAAAAATTAAAAAAAAAAAAACAAGCACTAGTATTAAGACAGCTAGAGCAGATGGTATCTTATAATGTCAACATAATACATTAATAATAAACTTTAAACAAATTACTAAAACGAAACAAAAGCAACTACAGTTGGTTCGCTTTGTACCGTCTAAGATGCATCCCAGAAAATTGCTTGCTATCGATGTTGTAATTATATTTGTCTCTCCATTTTTTTTGTTTTGCTTATTTTAAGTATTTGTGAAATACATATTATATTGGTAGTATTGAAGTGCAATCAAAATTCCATAACTAAAGGCAAACTCTCCCCTTATAGCGAAATACCAAGGCGGACAAACAATTGAAGTTTTTTTTTTTAAATTAATTAATGTTGTACATATTGCATCCCAGGTGTAGCCGCTTGCTGTCCTTTATTTCTAGATCTAATTGCATTTTTTTTCTTCTCTCAATATTATCTACTTTACCCTATGTACCCTATGTATGAACTCCAAAGGTGTCCAATTGATTTTTTGTTTGTTTTCTTAATACGGATTCTTTTGTATCTCTGCACTATAAAGTTAAACAAAATTATGTATATTATTCTTTTGTTTTCCTTTTAAACAGATGCTTAGGGATTTGTGCCTCTCTGGCACTAACAAGTAGCAAGCGCGTGCATCAATGGATAAATCTAATCATGAATACAAAAAAAAAATATATTAATAATAATCAAACAATATTTGGCTTATCATAATTTCAAGAATACATAATTTTAAAATACATTCATCTATACATTTTAGTACTAAGTTGTGTTTAGCTTGTAATATGTTGCATTTTGTTTTATTTTTGTAAGGGAAGTAGGTGAATGTTTTATTTTTGGCTTTTTTTTAAGTAGCTCTTGTATTTAGTTTTTTTTTTGTTGTTGGTCTAATCTAACGAATAATACAAATTCCCACACTAGTTTCTCTTAAATGAACTATGTATATGTACGTCATGTGAAATCAATATTTTTTGTCTTGTAAACTAGTCTAGTCCCTAAAAAGCGTTAAAAAATATCGTTTTTCAACGAAAAAATAGATTCAATTGTAACAATAATATTGCAACCTATGGATATTGCATTGATTTTTATTAGATTAGTAGCATTTTTTATTTTTTTTTTTTTTTGAAATCCGAAATAACCCAATCAATTCAAATATATCGTAAAATCTGTATTATTAATCTAAAGGAACATTCTTGACATTCAATTTTTCAAGATAAGTGTTGGGCGCAATTATGCCGTAGCTCGTCCATGAGATGGCGCAATCGAGCATATTCATCAGTATTTCGCTTCAATCATAGCTTGCTTATGCACATACACCTTAGACATATCACCAAAGGAAAATGTCTAACGGTGTGCTTTTGCTGGACAATTGACTCCATTTTATCCTCTACTTTCTGTATTTGTGTTCACTGAAGTTTTACATACAAATGTAATCAATTTGCGTTGGTTTACTTTGTTGAAAGATTTACAAAATTTCCCTCACTCTTGAAGTTTGACAGTTGTTACACTTCTTACTACAAAAAATATACCAAACAGACCTAATGTTGGTCGAAAACAGCAAGTCTCTTTAAAACCCATTCACTGAAACGATGATGCAACGAAAGGTCAGTCAATAAAATGTTAACGAATACTGAATATAGTAACACATGACAACTTGATACGACTCACGGGCCATGTTTTGAAATTCCAATATACCGAAGTAGTCATATTTTCAGCAATTTATTTCAGACGTGACTCCAAATTTTTAACAGTTCTGTGAATAAAAATAAAACACAGATTATGGCGCTCCGCAGTGTCAGAAGATCATTATGCTGTTGCCCTCTAACTTTGGGAAGCACACACACTTTTAATGGCAAACAACTGATATAAAACCGGTATAACTGTCACAAATTGGCATTTATCTGGTCTCGTCTATTTATTTCGACAATATGTTGCTCAGATCATAATTTCGTAGAATTTGCCAGACTGGTGACCTGCAATGAGTAACTGCAGAAGCGTCAGCTGTACATACTTCCGGTTAAATTATTACAAAATTAAAATTAGTGTGGGAAATATCTTATTAATTCTCTCACATTTTTTACAGCACCTACTTCTCAGGAATAATATTAAGTAAATATGTAGTTTATATCATGACAAATTTCCATTCATTTTAAATATACTCTCAGTATTTCTATTTACATTCATTCACTTTGCGCAAAGTGCCATAACCAAGTTTATTTTTTTTAAATAATAATTAACGATTTATTGTAATATCATAAAACAAAAAATAAAAAAAATAAAATACTATTTAAAAAAAAGCAAAAAAAACACCATAAATAATATATTATCCATTTAAAATCATCGATAACTTAACTATTTGATTTCGCATGAAAACCTATTTCATCGTTCTTGCTAATCTCTCTAGGTTATGGTTTTGAATGTATCATCATTATTGAAAACTGTCAAAGCAGTCGAAGATGAACACACCCGTGGTACTAGGGCAATGGAAGCAACCGTAGAAGCCATCTCACAAGAAATTCGGGTAAAGATTTTAGATTTGACTTTTAATGATGTTTTTTTTTATTAATTAATTTTTTGTTTTGATAAATATAAGGCAATGCAAGCACCACCACCACCCGGTACTCCTCAATGCACTCCAGAGGATCTTATTAGAGTAACAAAGAATGTCACCTTAGCCACGGCCAAAGCTGTTGCTGCTGGTGCTTCCAATTTACAAGCTGATATAGTAGCAGCTGCAAATTTAGGTCGACGTGCGATATCAGAAATGCTTCTAGTTTGTCGCACCGTTGCCTGGAATTGTGCTGAAACTACAGAGCTTCGTCAAAGAACACTGGAAGCTGGAGCAGCTGTTGGCGAATCCTATAGAGAACTTCTAAATGGAATTCTTCGTAATTGCTCAGCCGACGAAAGAATGCATTTGTCACGACGCGTAGCAAAATGTGTAACTGATCTTGTTGCAATGGCTCGACTCCTTAAGGGTTCCGATTGGATTGATCCTGAAGATCCAACGGTTATTGCTGAAAATGAATTGCTTGGAGCTGCAGCTTCAATCGATGCTGCTGCAAATAAACTAGCTAATTTGCGACCCCGCCGACAGCCAGATGTGAAGGTAAAATTTAACTGACCTCAATATAATTATATATTTTTTTTTAATAATTAATAACTTACTAATATTGTAATGTGATTGTGAATGTGTAAAACAAAACAAAACTCTTTTGACATGGTGATGGGTGCTCTTCAATGTTTATAAATACATTTATTCATAATAACCAGTGCTATTTTAATAATAACGAATGCTTTTACAAAAATATAAGATGATTCCAGTCAGATATGTTTGATATTCTTGGTTGTAATTACAAATTCACCCAGGAATCAAACATATTATTACTGTGATTATCAACTCTCTTCTGCTTCATAAACTAACTTAAGAATGCTTATAAATAAAATTAAAACTATTTAACACAATATTTTCTTAAACAAAATTACATATTTAACAAATAACGCTCTTGATGAAAATAAATGCGTTTTTTAATCGTATGTAAATAGTTGATTGAATGGAAACAAGCATTCAACATTCTACATAATTCTTGTATGTAGATGTTTTGACTATTACGTGCAGTTTCTTAAAAACGGATATTTTTTTTTTATCAAGAGCGTGTTCAGCTTCTGAAAGCAAATCTAAAAAAATTGGCAATTAAAACAAAAAACGACTTGGCTTTTATTAATTTCAGATTGAGCTCGACGAAAATATGAAATTCGATGAAATGATATTAGAAGCTGCTAAGGGTATTATGGCAGCATCATCTGCTTTGGTACGAGCGGCTAATGCTGCTCAAAGAGAGCTCATTGATCAAGGTAAGGTAGCTCGTACTCCTCTAACTTCGTCCGATGACGGACAATGGTCAGAAGGTTTGATATCGGCGGCGAGATTAGTAGCTGCTGCAACGCATAGTATGGTAGAAGCTGCCCAAAATCTTGTTCGTGGAGTTGGAACAGAGGTTATGCTGATATCAACTGCCAGACAGGTTGCAGCATCCACTGCCCAGCTTCTGATTGCCTGCAAAGTGAAATCAAATCCAACTTCCGAAGCTGGTCGAAGGTTACAGGCAGCTGGTACTGCAGTTATTAAATCAACAGAAAATTTGGTGCGTGCAGCACAACAAGGCTTAGATGCCGAAGAAGAGCATACCTTGAAAATAAACACAAGTATGGTCGATGGCATGGCACAGGAAATCAATGCCAGATCAGATGTGCTACGCATGGAGAAACAACTCGAAGAAGCAAGAACCAAATTGATTCGTATTCGACAGGCGAGATCAAGAAAGAATGCTCCTGGATACACAACAGACGAGAGCGATTCGGAGTACCAAACAGCAACATATGGAAGTCTGCAGAGCCAAAATAATGTAAGCAAATAATATTCTAGTAGTTAAAAAGATCTAACCAATCAAGTACATAAAAACTTCTAACAGACACTTAATCGGTCGGGTTATACTGACACTCCATCATCTCCGAGTTACTACCAAACACCCAAATCAAGTTACACTTTCCAACAAACACCACAACACTTCCATCATCCGGAAGCAGTTTCGCCCACATTTAACCAAAGTGAAAACTTCCCACCCCCACCTCCTCCCCTTCAATCAGCCACAATAACTAGTAACGCTACATTTAGACCTAATCCCAAGCTAACGGCTAATTCAGTTCCACGTCCCTATCCAGGGACTGGCAGAATTGCTTCACCATCAAGTCCATCCCCCATTAATAGTCAATCTTTTGAAACCTTAACCTCTTCATCTGTGTTGAAAAACGCCTACCTCAATGACTCAATGCCACCACCACCTTCGCCAAAGAAGACGGCAGGCAATTTAGAGGCATGTGTAAAGGATCTGCACGATAAGACATTCGGACAAGGTGGTATTGTTCAAATAACTGGAGCCTACAATCCTGGCCAAAAATACGAAGGTTATACTTCAAGGTGAGTAAAATATTATTGTATTTCTTTTTTCTTTGTTTTATAAATAAATCAAATAATTTTTTTTAGATATGAGACAAGAAAATACGAAGAAAACAACGAAGTAAAACCTTTAGAAGCTGGCTTTTCTCAGATAACTTTGAATTCCGATGGTGGAAAACTCTCTCTGGTCGATGAAGGATCACAACGATTGTCATCAATAACACAACGTGTCATGGAACGAAAAACCTTTACAACAACAACAGAATCTCGGTCCGAAAAGAAAACCGAACAACACAGTTTTAGACTAGAATAATAATGTTGTTTGGTGAAAGTGTTTTTTTTTTTTTTTTAATTAAGTAGCAACAAAGAATATAAATATTAATATTAATTATAATACATACAAAAAAATACCTTTTAACCACGAAACTAATATTAACAGAAAAAAAATAATATTCACAAAGTGCCAGACAAATAGTTTCCCTTTCCTATTGATTTAAAATCTTCTCTGAACTCAACTTCCTCTGCAATCTGCAACTTTTTTTTCACTGAAACTAAAACTAATCACCAAAAGTGCTTATGAAAATTAAACGGATTTTCAAAAATTTTTATAAACTATATTCTTTTTTTCTAAATTTAACGTTCTTTCTCTATTCAGGATGTAATAAAACATTTGAAAATGAAATTTGCCAAGAAGTTGCCAAATCTTTGATGTACCGAAGAAGTTGTTCCACTTAATATATGTTTTTTAAATTGTTTTTACGTACAATGATTTATACTATTTTTATTAACTTAAGTATTTTTATATTTGATTTACAAGAAGGGGAACTAACCAAAAAAGCGTTTAGTGTTTTTTTTTTGAAATTTTATTTTAACGTTTTAATTTTTAAGAGACAATTTGAAAAATGCAAAATAAATTAACAAAATAGTGTTTTCGTATATGTATTTTTTTTATTTTTAAATTAATTATATGTAAATATTTAACTTATATTCATACACATATTATATATATTTTTGTTTTTTTTTTTCGAAATAAAACGTTTATCTAACCAAAATCGAATGTGTTGTTTATATTTAAAAGGATATAGAGAAAATGAAGTACCATGAAAAATTTACAAAATTATAAAATGAATGCCAAACATTGTAGAAGCCTAAGCCTAAGGTCGTTTATAACTTGATTTTTTAATTATATATATTTTTTTACAATGATGCCCTCACTAAAGTGGTTTTGACTACCCTAACCTTAAAATGATCAAGCACAGTGCGAGCATTTTGAACATTGACTACTAGGTATGGACTGCTAGTTGTGATTCATTTCCATACAATATTTGAAAAAAATATGGTTCCCTGCTTTCAGCGACTATTTCAGGCCAAGCGGCGAAAAGAAAAAAAAACAAATTGAGCACCATCTGCTGTCGATATTACCTTTATACAAATTTAAGGCAAAGAAACTATAGCTATCTATTGCCACATAGTATAAGAAGACCTGCCATCTAGTGTTTGTGAGAAAGTTAACAATTGATGTAGTGCTGGGGGACAATAAGAAAAATTCCTTTCTCTTTCAGCTTATATCTAAAAGATTCCTTTTAGAGTTACATTCGAAATAAATGGAATACATTTAAACCCTGCAAAATACATTGTTGTTGGTCACGTGACAAATATTCAAATGCAAGTTTTTTGATTTAATCTTATATTACGCAGTATTTTGTGTTAAATTCTATAAAATTTATTCGATTCGTTTTCATCATATTTTTTTTTTTATATTGTTAAAAAAAAATCAAACTCTGGCTAACGGCTTTTAAATTCATAGTTATATATGATATAAAAATCTTAATAATTGTAAAAGTATGATTTAAAAAAGAAAATAAATCAAATTATCTATCTATCTTATTCTTTCGTCGAAAGGTTGAAATATAAAATGAAATGTAATTTCAACTTATATTACGCAGTGTGTGTTAAATTTTATTCGTTTAGTTGAAATGTAAAAAAAAACTAAATTGATATTTGACCTAGCCTTAATCGTATTTCGTTCATCCGCAAAGAACAATAATATAGTTGTTTATTGTTTTCTGTAGAAAATAGAGCAAAGGAATTTTTTTGGATTCGTGTGGGGATTTCCTTGAAAAAAAAAATCCCTTAAGCACTGGTTTGACTTGATAATATTCTTAACTACCGCAAGGACTGAAATGGTCGCTGGTGATGCTTTTTTTTAAAGGAACAATCGTGAAGTTGGTTCCTAGCAGTCTATGTCAATGGTTTTGAATTTCTGAATGTCATAATGGGAGTGGAAAATAGATCCGGGTAACATGCCGCCTCCACATGCCATAAACGATGGTAGAACTGAACATGCCATGACAAAATCCAATTGAGTTCAAAACATCCATGTTCACGCAGCGGCATGTCGAAATAACCTAATGGCCTTTTCGATTGGCCGTCGGAACTGTTTTGACCCCCACAAAATGGCAGTTGTTACTCTAAACAGAACAGAAAACGATTCTGGATTTCATTTCAGAATCGAAAACAGAATCACTAATACACTCACATAATTAAAATGTCAAAATCATCGGGTTGATTTGTTATGTAATTTCGATGTGTTTATTGGATTTAAACTACTTTTCTGGTAAAATAACATAGAAAGAAACAAGTTATAAATATTATTGATACAAAACAATATGTATCTAAATTGAAATCAAGTGTTTTGGAAATTCTTTTTAGCCGATGTGATTTTTTTAAATTTAATTTTCACAAACACAGTGATACATACAATTCAGAATCAGTCAAATTGTTTACGGGTGTGTTATTGAGGGAATGTGTTCCGGACGGCCAATCGAAAAGGCCATAATGTTTAACCCAGACATGAGTACTGTTCAAAGCTTGGACTTAAAGTACTATGCACATGAGAGCGACCAACGAATGAATTCGTCCATTTTGACATTTCGTTCACCTGGCTTTAATTTAGTTTAATTTAATATATTATAATAGTAATGAGTTTGAATGACCAACAACAACTTGAGCGTGCTACCACCAAGTATTGTATTTAATACAAATTGAAAAACTGATTTTGAGGTTATTCGCGCGCGAACAATTTATTCGTCGAAGGTTAGATGGTATGTGGAACGCGAATAGGGTTTGACTGTTCCTAACAATCAGATGAAAATTTGCTACTACCAATATTGTTTTCTCAAATGTTTCTTTTAGTTTCGACAGAATATCCGAGGAAGATGTTGTCGATGCTTCAATTTAATCAAATGCTACAATCCAGAAGCCTTTCGGACTCTTCTGAAAGCGTTCACTTGGGAAAAAATGACAGTTCTAATTCTGAAAAGAGATTTTGCTTCTGGATTTGAAATCAGAATCAGAACCAAAAGCACTCACACATTCATATACTTGAACGTCAAACTCGACTGTTGTCATTTTTTGTATCATAATTGTGCAACACACATTTTTTCTTAATTTGAATATTCGCACGTAGGTACACAATTATTTTCACACATACAATCTCAATAAAATTCAGAATCGTCAGAATCACACAAAAGTGTTCAGTTGGAACCCCGGATCGGAGAAGAATCCCGGATTGCCAAATAAAAACGCCATTTGTTTCTATTACTTCGCCAGCTACCCGGATAGGTTTCATGTGTGTTAGAAGTCTTTTCTTGGTAAATAAATAATAAAATAAATAAATAAGACACGGTAAGTTTCTCCGCATTAGTTCAGCCGCCACCCCTGGAGATAAATCTGAGACAACAACCAGCTCTAGTCTCAGAACATCGCGCCACACATCTTTCCTATCCTTCTTTCTCTTCTTTCACCGGATGCCCCCGCTGTGTTAAAAAAAACATAAAAAGAGTATTCATAATCCCTTGAGCGCGTGCAAAATTATAAAAAAAAAATTGTATAATCGTCGTTTTTGTAGGGTTGATATTTAGTCCTACAGAAAGACACCATTTCCTTGTGATTGTTAATCCTCGTTGGATTATACCACATAAAGTTTCTTCAAACTTTCCTAGAGCTGTAATAACTATATCATCGGCAAAGTCAATACAGTGAGAGCTCAGATTTGCTAGCAGTTCGTCCACTACAAGACTCCACAGCAAGGGTGATAATACCCCTCCCTGAGGACATCCTCTTGTGGTGCTTATGATGTGAACCGTAGTTCCTGCTGTTGCCTTTGCTGTTCTACTAACATTTCTCCACCTGGTTATGGTGATGGGTACACACTTCCTAACAAGAGCTTTGTTGACTGCATCATGGGATATGTTGTCAAAATCACCTTCTATATCTAGGAATGCAGCTAATGCGGTTTCCTTTGCTTCTAAAGCTTTTTGTTAGGTGTTAGTGAGCACGTATAGGGCAGTTTCTGTAGATCTACCTGCTCTATAGGCATGTTGTTATTGACTGTACACCTATAGTACTGCACAGTGTTTTTTTTCTTAAAATCGCTAGAGCCTTATCGACATAATTAAGATTTAACTTTTTAGGTGCAAACAAATATATGGCAGGGAGCGTTGGAAAGAAAGATTTAAGAATCTAACCACCTAAGACACTTAAGTTACCAAGTTTGAAGAAAATCGCTTCAGCAGTTTAGGCTGTGAACATCCCTACAGACAGACGGAATTGCGGGGCGAAATTTTTTGGTGTTGTCTATCAGCGTAATGTTAAGATTTATTAAAATATCTTTAATTTAATAACGACATTTTGAGTTAAAGGCTTATAAATATTGTATCGTAATTCTAATTGAGTTTTTTGCAACCTTTAGTCCAAATTAATATGTGTTTCGCCCAGGTACTACAGTTGGGCTCATCAATTAGATGCTGTAGTACCTTTAAGATGCAATATATTAGTCGAATGCTACCGACACAAATAAAATGTACAACTTTTAAAACTCAATTAAAATCATAATTACAGTCCAAAAAATAAGGAACAAAAACAATAACTACATATGTAAATGCGTTTGTATTGTTTTTGTTTTGGCATTTATTATTATATCGTAAATTAAAAGAAAAAAAAACAGCATTAACAATGTAAACAGTTATATTTCCCAAAAAATTGTAAATAATTAACAATAGGATAAATGCATCTTTATAGTCTTAACGGTTTCCATATAAATATGTTAATATCATTATTATTGGGTAATTTTAAATAGTTTATGCATACTCTTTGTTCAGTTCCCTTCCAATCAGCCAACGCCTTATTTCGGAGGTTCCAGCACCAATTTCATAAAGCTTAGCATCCCTCAAAAATCTTCCAGTTGGATAGTCGTTAATATAACCGTTACCTCCAAGAATCTGTATAGCATCTAAGGCAACTTGAGTTGCTTTCTCGGCACAATACAAAATAACGCCGGCGCAATCCTTTGGACTTTTGTGTCCCAAATCGGTGGCTTTTGCCACGCTGTACAAATAAGAACGACACGCACTTAAAGTAGTGTACATATCGGCCATTTTGCCTTGAATCAATTGAAATTCACCAATAAGCTGATTTTTTTGTTTTCGCTGATGAGCATAGCCGAATGAAATATCACAAGCAGATTGCATAACTCCAACTGGTCCTGCTGCCAGAACTAGACGTTCATAATCCAAACCAGACATTAAGACATAAACACCTTTGTTTAGAGAACCCAAAATATTTTTGGCTGGTACTTTCAAATCTTGGAATATCAACTCGCATGTACTGCTACCACGCATGCCCAACTTGTCCAATTTCTTACCCACACTAAAGCCGTCCCAAGCAGTTTCAATTATGAATGCAGTAATTCCATACTTATCAGCAGAACCTATGTAATAACATAACCTTAAACTCAATAATTGACGTTATTGTAAAAAAAAACATTTACCAGTTGCAGTTTTTGCATAGACAATCAAAACATCAGCATCAGATCCATTTGTTATCCAGAATTTAGTGCCATTGAGAACATAATAGTCTCCTTTTCTCTCAGCTCGCAGCTTCATTGAGACAACATCACTCCCGGATCCGGGTTCGGACATTGCTAGGGCTCCAATATGCTCTCCACTACACAATTTTGGCAAATATTGTTGTTTCTGCTCAAGAGTTCCATTTTTTGTTAATTGATTTATGCATAGATTGGAATGGGCTCCATATGATAAGCCAACACCCCCAGCAGCTCTAGAGTTAAATACGTTTCATTAGGGTTTTTTTTATTGGCTTGAGTTCAGTTCGTGTGAAACTTTTGAATACAATCTTACAGATAATTCCACTGCCACGTAAATTAAAATGGAAATTAATGAGAATTACGATTATGAACGAATGCATTTTTTACGAGTAAATTCAATATTTACCTGGAAATTTCTTCCATTATAATGCAGTGATCAAGGTAGGTGCCTCCAGTTCCTCCAAATTCTGGGTCTGCGGTTATTCCATGAAAGCCTAAATCTCCCATTTTCTGCCAGAAGGCACGTAGATCTCTTAAAATATATTACACAAGAAATATTCAAGCTGTTTAAGCTCAGTAAAACTTAAATGACTTACTTAAAATTATCATTCTTATCGATGTCATGAGCAAATGGAGCCAATTCTTTCTGGAAGAAATTGAAAGCCGTCTCCCTGAGCTGGAATCAAAATACATTAAAATAAATATTAAACTCAGTACATGCAAACTTCATAAGATAATTTTAGGTTCTATTTTTGTTGAATCATCTCGTAAAGAACTTTGTATGCTTAAAGGTAATTTAAGTGTTAATTAGTCTCTTTTAGTTGAAGGATGATAAGGAAATTAAGTACCAATTAAAAACTAGTTTGACATATTGACCTAAATAACGTATTTCGTATATTTCTTAGAGCAGGTATTTTTATTCAACATTTGTGTATAATTCAACGCAAAAATATTTATGTATGTATGTGCATAGGTAATCATATATTATATATTTTTACTAAGTTGTGTTCACACTCAATGTTTGTCGATTTTACTAACCACTAAAATATCCTGGCGAAGCGAACGGGTACCTAGCTAATGGTCCTATATATGTACATACACTGTCCTGGTGACAAAATTTTAGTCTGCAAAACTAACTACATAGTTCTTAAAAGTAGCAATATGTAAAAAATTTTAGTGCAAACTTTAGAGTGGGCTGCGGGCACACTATGCCACAGTACACATAATAAGGTAATATATAGCGCATGTTTACAAAATTCGGTTGTCATATTTTGCAAAATGTCTCTGAGATTTGGCATTTTCACATACAAATAGGGATGGGCCAATATTTCAGTAAGATGTTTTCAGTACGAGCTAACAGTAGATCAAAAATAACTGTTATTAAAATAACATTTTAAATTTCTAAATTTGTATTTTGATCAAACGAAACAGCGGAATATAGATGCAAAATTGATGAATAATTAATTTTAAAATGGTAGTGGAAAATAGTTTATTAAAATTGTTATTTCACTGACTATCTTTGTTCCATAGTTTATAATTCAGTAACAGGAATTTATAATTGGTATTTAAAAGTGACAGTAACAGATATTGCAACTGGCAGTTTGGCCCATGTCTAAGCATATGTGCATGCCAAATTTGACACGATTGTCTCTGAGTTTTGCCACATGCGCGAACTTGAACGAAAATGATAACCGGAATATATTACCTTTTTTATGTGTACTGTGCACTATGCAGCATTCTTTTTTCTATGCCCTCATTATAAGGTAAAATGCTCAACTGGATCGTAAGGAACTCTTACAGGGGATGGTAGTAAGAATTTTAAAATTTAAATTTGGAATGTGTACAATTAGAAAAAAATCTATCTTCAGTGTATTATTCAGGTATTGCAAGGTTATTTTAAAAACACGGCAGAAATTTCAATGATTCAATGATTTTAAATGAAAATTATTTATTTTTAAACAAAACTGAAAGATAAAACCCAAAATAAATCACAAAACAGAGTTTATCAAAGCACATAGTTAGACATATTTGTACTTTAAGGATCAGTGTTTCAGTGGTGAGTTTAGCCAGAGTTAGCTAATCCGGCAAATTAAATGATCCACAGCTAGCTCACCAAACAATATTTTAGAGGTGTATGAATGCAGAAAGTCCAAAAACTTACATATATAAGAACTCTTTCTTTATTTGCCATTTGCCATTTGCTAAGAAATTAATTAGTGATTATTGCGACGAGCAGTCCTTTTTATAACAAATCAAATGGGTTCACCAAAAGGGCGGTGAAGTAAATATCGAAAAATCTGTTAAAAAAAATAAATAGAATATTTTTTACCCTTATTCAAATGCAAAACATGCAAACTCAACTTAATGAAACCTAATGAAACGTATTTAATAAAATGCAAAATAGACGACTTTAATCAATACGTACTTTCAGCTCTTGTTAAATGATAATAAACATGAAAAAGAATATCGAGTATTGGTTCTTAAATAAGGAATGTACAAGAAGAAACAACCAGGTTAATGTTAAGTATTGTAATAATTGTACAGTAATACTTTTTGAGTTTAAAATATCATTGTGAGTACGTTACAAATGGCAATTGATAGAAGACATACATTTCCATAGGTTTTGAATGTTGGAATATTGGAATGGGAAGTTTTTCAATTAAAGCATATTGAATTCGTGTTATAGTCTATGCAATTAATATTACACAATAATATACGAAATTTAGAAGAATGGCAAAGTAAACTCCATTCTTAAAAGCACGAGTATTAACGGCTAACCTTAACATGTTGGACATTTGTTGAATGAATGTGCGACTTTTGATAACGCTTAAATACGTCCCGAATTTTGATAATATAAAATGCGCAATTTGTGCACACCTTTAATATTTATTATTTTATTATTTGCGCATAATGTTATCAGCAGTAATTAAATAGATATTAATTTTTACCTTACGTTGTTCTTCGTCCAATCCATATACTTGATCATTGACAGGGTAATAGGTCATGTTTCTTTGTGATAACATCAATCTGATGCCATTTGTTGATGCTAACTTCTTTAGAAATTGTGAACTCACACGAATTGACGTCATTTTTTGCCAGTAATAATTAATATTTAATAATAACCAATGCAAGACTGTTTAAAACAAATGAAACAAACACCAAACTTCCACCAGCAGAAGTCAGAAAAAAATGAATTCGATTTTTGAAATGTCAACCATAAACTAATAACGTATTATGACTTATTTGTGATGTCAACATGCGAAATGTCATAGAAATGTCATATCGATGTCCTGCATGTAGCGTTGCCACCTTACCAACAAAAGTATATCGTATGTTCTTTTGGATTTGTATCTTTTTTCTTGGTAATCTATAAAAACAACGAAAAAATTTTGAAACTTGCAAGAAAACGCTTTGAACGACTCTAGACTATTAAACTAAAAAAAAAAAACAATTCCTTTTACAACATTAATGAAATGAGATAGTTGATAAGTGGGAGGATTTCATTAAGTTCAATTTTATTTTTTAGTTGCAATAATTTTGGAGTTGAAATAATTTAATTAGTAGTTAGTTAGTTTTAAGCGAATTTTATTTCTGCTTAAGAATTTTACAATCTTAAAGTTTTAATATAAGCTCTAATTGGTATTACCTTTGGCCGCTTACCAGGCTTTCAGTCGATTTTAATTAGTATATATTTCGTTGTTGAAAAGCAAGAACATCCAGTAGTACCGGATCGTGAACAAAAATAATTTTTACTGCTTTTACACCACTACGATTTTAATAAATGTTTCCGTTATGGACTTCTTTTGGTTGAAGGGATGCTTTTAAACACTGCGATATTTAATAGATATTAGCCGTGTTTTATTATCGCAAATAACCCATATCATTCACCCCGTAATGCTACGTTTTCACCTAAAGATAATCCGGTTTAAATTGAGAAGATTGAAAATTAATCTTCAAGTGTTTTCACCAGTGAAAAAAAGATTAGTTTGACATTTTCACTACGAATTGTCAATCAAAAGTCAATACAACAAGACAAAAGCAAAATAATTGCGAAGAAGAATAATAATTTCGGTGCAGTGAACAAATTTAATTTCAATAAATAAAAATGAGTAATAACTTAAAAATATCCCAACATCTTTCAGCATATAGATATATTTACAAAAATATTGTAATCGCTTTGCACGGTTTTCGTTTTTATATATACTTCAAAGTATTACTGTAGGATAGCTAAAACATTTTCCATTACAAATTCGAGGCCCCGAACGCTTTGGTCTTTATAGATTTATTGCATTTTTTATTTTTATATTTATTCATAAACAAAAACAGAATTTGAAGGCAACGACAAATTATACCAGACAAAAACAAATTAAATAATGTTGGACAGTTTTTTTCTTTGTTGAATGTCAATGGAGAAAATATGACGTTATAATAGGCGCGTTCTATGAAATAAGGTTTGTTTCTTTTGCCAATCTCCTACTTGGAAGAAGATTTCAATGAGATTAATTTCTAATCTTCATTTAAAGAGATTAAAATTTGTATGGGAAATCTTCAAGATTTAGAAGATTTGAAAGAGGATTTATGGTTAATCTACTTAAATCTGGATTAAGTGGTAGGTGAAAACGTAGTATAAAAATAAAACGATCAGGGTTATGTACTGATACGTACACTCTGTTCGCCGAATTTAATACTAATATTTGCAAACCCAGATAGAAACCCCGATAGAAAACTGGATCTCGTGTTGTTTTTGTAATACGTGTTAAAAAATTGCCTAGACCCGTATATAATAAAACGCAGCTATTATCTTTATTCAAAGATACATATATCCGCAAACTTTACTCCACTTAATTTAGAAAAGTTAAATCATACTGTAACGAAAATTTACAAATAAAGGGCGATAGCTCTGCAATTTGTCAACCTAAGCACCCACGTGTTTAAAAATCACAAGTTTAAATTAAATTATGTAAAAGCAGTATTAGGCCCAATTCACATAAAACTGGCTTAAGGTTTTGGTGTGGTTCTGGCGTGGTGCATACATTTGCCACTTTGTGTAGTTTACATGTTCTCTTAATGGACAATACACACACATATGAAGAGGGGAGGGTATGGTGTCCCATGTCATTGCCACGCCATATTGAAAACTCTAGTGGCCTACGTAAACGTCACGCCACAATGAAATCACCCATTCAAAAGTCAAATCGAGATAAAATGAAAATCCAATGCAAATGCTATTTTTTTAATTCCTTTATTTTTATCCTTTATAGAAGCCATTTTAGCAAAGAGTGTTTCTGTGAATAAAAATAAGCTAGTTGTTTATTGTTTTTTCTCTGGTGTTTGTCTTTTGTTTGTTTTGTGTATTAAAATTGAAATTCGCTGTCATTTCTGTGTGAATTGAGTTGATCACACCCTCTCCACGCCCGTAACAGACCTTAACCAGACCAGCACCATGAGTCAGTTCTGTGTGAATCGCACCTTATGCTACGTTTTCACCTAATGATAATCCGGTTTAAATTGAGAAGATTAAAAATTAATCTTCAAGTGTTTTCACTAGTGAAAAAGGAATAGTTTGACGTTTTCACTATGAGTTGTCATTCAAAAGTCAATACAACAAGACAAATCAAAATAATTGGTAAGAAGAATAATAATTTCGGTGCAGTGAACAAATTTAATTTCAATAAATAAAAATGAGTAATAACTTTAAAATATTGTTATCCCAACATCTTGCAGATAGCTAAAACATTTTCCATTACAAATTCGAAGCACCGACCGCTTTGGTCTTTGTAGCTTTATTGCATTTTTATTTTTATACTTCTTTATAAACAAAAACAGAATTTTAAGGCAACGACAAATTATACCAGACAAAAACAAATTAAATAATGTTGGACCGTTTTTTTTTTTTTTTTTTTTTTTTTTTTTGAATAGGCGCATTCTATGAAATGAGGTTTGTTTCTTTTGAGAATCTTCTACTTCGAAGAAGTTTTCAATGAGATTAATTTCTAATCTTCATTTAAGGAGATTAAAATTTGCATGGGAAATCTTCAAGATTTAGAAGATTTCAAAGAGGTTTTATGGTTAATCCACTTAAATCTGTATTAAGTGGTAGGTGAAAACATAGTATTACGAGTATTATGTTCATATCCTCTTAAGATTTTAGTTTAATTTGTAGTAAGGGGTTTTCCAATAAGAGGTGTTATTTTAAATAGCCCGCTAATTCGGTAGCTGTCACTTTTGAAGCTGTCATTTTTTGACATTTGACAAGTAGAAACTACGCTATTAATAAAAATGGAACGATACACGCTTCAACAACGCAGTTCTTTTTTTGAATATCAAAATAACACCTCTTATTGGAAAACCCAAGGGTTTTCCAGGGGTTTTCCAATAAGAGTTGTTATTTTGAATAGCCCGCTATTTCGGTAGCTGTCACATTTGATGCTGTCATTTTTTGACATTTGACAAGTAGAAACTACGCTATTAATAAAAATGGAACGATACACGCTTCAACAACGCATTTCTTTTTTTTGAATATCAAAATAACACCTCTTATTGGAAAACCCATTATTTTAATTATAAGTCCAACGGCCGCACTGGTTTGCTGTAAGATTGCAATAATATAGTAATATATTTGTGCACCGTCCAAGAAAATAAATTTATTCTACCAGGGATGTTATACAGATCTCGAATTAAATCTAGTTTGATATGTTTGTTATGCTTGAAAAGAATTTTTGTTTATTGATAACAATCAAACGATGCAGCCAAAAATGTTCGTACCAACAAGTAGAAACAAATGTCATTAAATACAAGAACAAAATGTTTGCTATCAATTTTTTAAAAAGAAAATCGATGGTAGAAAAACCCTTTTAGAAGTCTCTACATAAATTAAAGTTAAGGAATATTACTTATTAAGATCTTTTTAAATATATGTACATACAATTAAGTGAATCACATCGTGATTAATGTACCAATTGGATGTCATATTCTATTGTTAGAAAGGTCAAAACTGCTTTACTATAAGAAGTTTGAGAGTGCGCATGTAGAGCACATTCCTTATTAAGAGAATACAGTCAAAAACTATAATAAAATAACAAAACGATAGGAAGCGGTTGGAACTGTAACATTAGTTTGAAGCCGTAATCGAAGACTTGATATGTTCAGTATATTCTGAGTTAAGAGTTCGCATTCGCAAGCTATTGCGTAGTCTTAACAATACGTTGAATAGAATTGCAACAGACCGAATATATATATTTTTAATTATTAGAAAATTAGTAATTTGTTATTCTTAAGTAAAATGAATTAAGAAGTAGTAGTAAAATGAGATTTTATTTAACAGATAAATTGTTAATTGTTGAGTAAATAGTAAATATACTTATCAAAGTATGGAGCTAGTGCTAAATATTAGCTCCTATATACAATTATCTCTCAAGTTTAGCAGACCTAAGGCATTCAAATTGAGATCTAGCTAAAAAATCAAACTTGTTCTTACTTTACATAATCATCTGTCCGAATTTCGCTCATGAAACATGTAATTATTAGATTATTTAAACTTATGTGATTTGTCACTGTATGAAACTAGAACACTTAATTTGAGAAAAATTTTGGCACAAATGAATTATCCCGTGCGTCGCTAATTGCCAAAATTCATTATATTTGATTAAATCGACTAAGATCTTGAAAACATATTTATTATCTATTTAGTATGTATTAACTATGCAAGACACGAATGATATTTTTTTCAGGAGCCAGCTATTTCCTTTGACCTATCCTCCACAAATATCTTATGTAAAAATGTTGTCAGCATTTTAGCTGATGTTTTGGGAGAAAATTGGGAGCTAAAATTTAGCTGCAGAAACATACTAGGTTTAAAGCACTTAACAACACACCACGCCATTCAAAAGTGTCCCATCCTTGAAAATACCCCATCTTTCCTTAAAATAAATATTTCTTTGTTTTGTAACACAACTTATAGGTAGCATTAGGTATATTTAATGATTATTTTTTACGATTGTTTTTTATGTATCTGGAACAAAAAAAACCTACAATTAACTTATATACCTAAACACATTTGACCTTTAGATTTTTGATTTAATGTATTTTAGTACTTTTTGGAATTGTTAAGTGTTGTAAATTATTATCGATGTTCTAATGTAGGTTCTCTTTTATGAGAGTGAAATCCTTTTTATTTGATTTACAGAGGGCAAGTATTGGTTTCGCTTAAGAAATATTGTTATTAAAATTTTAATGACGGAAAAAATACTAAAAAAGTTATTTTTGTACAGTGCACCCAAATGTAAAATTATTTGTATGTGTATATCAATTAATAAAAATATTTCAACAATTTTTTATTTTATAAAACAAAAATGCAACAAAAATTAAATAAATAATTTATTTATACAGAAACAAATATTGCAGCAGAAACAAATATATCCCATCTCACCGAAATTAAGGGATCGCGCTTGGGTTACAATGTAACCCAAAAGTACCTCTGTTTTCGGATTGTCTGCCTGCTTGTCCTGATCTTAAGATCAAAATTAAATGTCCCTCAGCCAGGTTATCAATATTAATATAGTAGAAATAGTAGAAATTTAATCAGTGGTTCGGCAATTTGAATTCACCGATTTCTGTGGATTAACCGAGGTTCAACGGAGGGTGTGAAGGATTTATTTGGAAGATACCGCTTAGTTGAACCATCGTTGAACCTTAGTTAGTTCCACGAAATTGGGAGTATAAATTGCTATACCTCGTTTGTACAACTGTCCATCAGCGAAATATATTTAAAACAATTAAAAGGGGAAATAAAAAAAAAATAAAATAAAAAAACTACTGACTACTTACGTATGGTATTTTATGTCTGTCAACGATTTTGGAGGTTTATCTTAATTTTCTCATAAACGAGTCTCTTTAAATTTTGAATTCAAATTCTTAAATGTTCCAACCAAAATTCTTTCCTATTCTCTCTAATTAGTGCCAGGTAGTTCAGTTTGCTTTTAAAAGACCAGGCATATAGTTAACATTATTATTATAATGGTAATTAAACTATGTATGTTTTAAGTTTTTGGAAATAGAGTTGAGATAATTATTTATTTTTGTAATATTCTTGTTAATGCCTCGAACATCTTTGTTTTGTTAAATACAAATACAATTCAAGTAACTCTATTTGTTAGAATTTTTCTATCGTTTCCCTTCAGTAAATTTAATTGTATTAATAAGCTAATGCTAAAATCTTAAGCTTTATCCTTGAGCAAGTTCGTACAATCTAGTTGTGGATTTTATTTAAGGATGCACCTCTAAGCGCATGCCCGTCAAACAAAATTATGATTAAAAGCACAACCTACGCACGAAGCACCACGATATTCAATTCTTCCCTAAGCACCCTCGATATTTTATGTTTATACTTATTCGTCCTTTCACTGACGTAAAGTGCTTGTGTCATTCTCGGAAAAAAAAATGCATTTTTCGCTGCTCCTTGTGAGTGGGAGTAAATTGATAGAGCTAAACCGGAATATGCAGTAAATCTTCCCTCCCAAATCAAGGAAATCAAAGTTTCATGTTGTTGTTTAATCAAAGTGATTCGTGAAAAAAAATGTTTGGTGAATTATTTTCATATTTATCGGTAAAAATTCGTCGTGTAACAAGTAAGTTTATGGCTTAAGTGGTTAACTTATGGAAAATTACATTAATATGACATCAACAAGGAAGAAACATTGTGAAAGATTGAAAAATCGAGTTTCCGACTTGAGCAATTAAATTGTTTCTTTTTTTAGAGCTATTGAGTTTTCCCTTTGAGTTGGTTTAATTTTTTTTTGTGTTTGCCTCCAAAAATCAATACCTATAACAATAGACTATGATTATCATTTGAATGACACTCTTCTCCTAACTAGGCTCTCGTGACATAGTTATAGGTAGTTGCTGGAATTGTTTCTTTTTATATAAAAATACATATGTGTGTAGTTCGTATTCTTGAGTATCTTAAGCATGAAACGCAGGTGATTTTAAATTTTGGTAAGAAACAAAATTGGCTAGAGTATTTTTATTTTTTCATCAATTTCCACTCAACCGCAAGTCAATTGTATAAGTTCTGTCCTTTAAAACATTTTATTCCGGTCAAAGTCTTCTAGCTAGCTGCAGTAGTGTGATTTAATGTATCTCATCAACATGTAAATAGATTCGCAGTAAAAAGAGCAGATACAGCGCACATTTGACTTAATCTAAATTTAAGTTAGTCGTGAATATAAATTTTTAAAAATACATACTAAATGAACCGTGAGAGCGGCAATAGCTATTGCACATATTGAACCTTTCTGGTAATGGTTGTTTATTGGGAATTATATACATACATATATACTTGCACGCACTGAGTTGCCAGTATGATGCGAATATCATAGGGTACTGCACTTATGTATGTATATTATTTTGGATGTCTTTTTATTTAAATTTATTTGCTGTTATCATTCAGAAATCGATTGTAAATTTTGAACGTATTACACACTTGCGGGCCATAAAATTGTTTAGGCTTATAAAACATACAGGGTAGCCTTGCAACTCAATCAAATGTATCTTAAATGCAGAAGAAATGCGCTCTTTTGTTGAAATACAATGAAAATAGCTATAAGAATCTCATGTTTTTCATACCAATGCACGCTCGGAGAACTATCTACATTCAAATTTATTTGAATAAGAACACATTTGAATACCATTTAAACTATATATGGCTGTTTTCAGACATTAAATACATTTTTGAAAAATATTTTGAAATTTCAGAATTGGGATTGACTTATCTATGTATAAGTTGCAAGTCCCCAATGGATGACTTAAAAGCCGAAAATATTTTCATATGAACTTTTAAGGTATGTTTAAAATTCACATCTATTGTGAATTCCCGCTAACTACTATAATTTTATTTTTCGTGAATCTTACATATCCTGTGAAATTGTAAAATTTTATTTTTTTTACAACAGACTGTGAACACACCTGTTTCACATTTGTTCTGAAATATCTTAGTTTGTGTTAAATAAATTTTACACTATTGTATTTTTCAGTTACAATAGGGTTTGGGTATAGTAAAAGTGTAAAAGTGTAAGACTTTGACATTCAGTATATTTTGTTGTTGTAGTGCAAGCAATGATACAAGACCAGTTACATGGAATCGTGAACTTACTTACTTACTTAAGGTGGCGCTACACTCCGGGGTGGACCAGGGCCTCAACCAACAAGCTTCTTGCAGTCGGCTCGGTTTCCAGCTATCTGTCTCCAGTTTCGCACTCCAAGTTGGTTGAGATCCTCTTCCACTTGCGTGCGCCACCTATTACGCTGTCCACCTCTACTGCGCTGTCCCACGGGGCAGGATTCGAAGACTTTCCGGGCCGGATCATTGGTGTCCATTCGCTCTAGGTGACCCAGTCATCTCAGTCGTTGGCTTTTCAATTTTGTGACTAGGTCGTTATCGCTGTGAATCGTGAACATCCCTAATGAATAATAATTCAAAGTATGTTCAAAACTATAAATCCTGTTACATTCGAATGTCTTTTTACATACAATGTACATATATTGACATAGTACAATATAAACATTCTAATCGACATTTGTATTAGTGGCTCTGGTTCCATTCTGAAATTAAATCCAGAAGAGTTTTCTATTCGTTTTAAATTTACAACTATCAGTTTGAATGATAGAATGGTTCGGCATGACCAAACAAGAAGGCAATTATTTAACAACAAGCAATTATGAATTGTCAAGACCTGGGAAGTAAAATAAATTAATATGGAATAAATGCAGGGATGTAAAAACAGCAGAGTACACAGTAAACAGAGTAAGCTTTGAACAGATTATTCTCATTATCAGATTTAATTATACAACACACTGTGGTTCAGCAATTTTATCACTTTGATTTTGGCGGTCAATCCAAATTCACCGATGGTTCTAACATGTAACATGTCAATCCATCGAAATCGGTAGTCAAATTTTCTAAACAACGAATCAAATATTTGAACCACGTTTATACAACTGTCGTACGACTAGACCAAATATTATTTATATTGTTACATTGTTGTATTTGTAATTTGATTTCGTGTCGATGAATAAAGGTAAATTACAAAAACCATACAATGCAGTGATTGACTGAGTTTATCTGTGTATGTGTGTGTGAATTTAGTTTTATTAGTTTAGCTGTAAATGTGTGCGTGCCAGCTTGCAGGCAAACCCGTTTGACAACCGATGCTTGATATCTTTATAATTGATAATCTCTGGACTAGACATCTATTTAATCATAAACTAATAACTTAAAGACCAGAAACCTCTGCTTTCATTTGACATTTGCCTACAAGCTGAAACACGCACACAAGTAACATTTCTGTTCCTCTTCCTATAGACACATAGACAACACAGCCCTAGTAATTTGTTTTTGTTTTGCTTTTCGATTTCCCATCTATTCATGGATAGAGTTTCAAAGCTACAAATACAACAATGTAAACAAATGGGTTTTGGGGGGTGAAACGAACGAAGGTTTCCAATCTTTATTATGGCTTATTTGTGTATTAAATCATATAAAAAATGAATTCTGACCTGGTAGAGCAAACTCCGAGTTATCCCTGTTTAATAACGGGGCATGATGCGCCTGAAGTTAAAAAAAAGGTTTTAATTTTCATTCAAATATTTTAGCTCTTTTTTATTTTATATGCGTCGACTTTATTTACTAAGACTAAATTTAAGGAGGAACAACAATTGCAAAAACAACCTAAATTAGATTTAAAAACATTTTCATCTGAAAACAACTGTCTTTTTCCATTAAAGCGCATCATCACCTTTACCCCCTTCGTGTCTACACTATAGTCTGATTTGCCCACGAAATCATAATGACAGGAAATGCATGCACTATCAGTCACCATTTAAATACATAAACATCCTCTTATTTTATTTTTAAAATTTTAAATAAAATTGATAAATGCCCATTTTTCCTATAATCTCAACTAATCGAATGCGAATAAAATGAAAACAAAAAAAAAAAAGAAGAGAAAAAGAAACACATTACTTGATCAAGCTTAATTTAAGAAGATCTATAATTAAGTAAATAATATTACAATTAAATACAAAAACAAATATAAATAAACAAATAAAAAAACAATATAACACTATTTTCTCTTATGTGTTGTGTATCCAATCTGATCCTACATACGCGCTATTCGCCATCAACCATCGATCATTGGCCATTGTATCTCTTTCCAAAAACAAACGAGATACCTACGAAGATTGCTAAGTGTATTTCGTCTTTCAGTCTTCATCTATCTTTAAATACTGATTATTCAGTTTACTCACAGCGCGAAAAATATATTCATTTAATCTAACATAAGTTTAGCGCGAAGTGTTGATGTTGATTTTATAGGTAAAGAGATATTTATCTGCGCTGAACTATCACATCGGAGGCACCTTACAAATAAAAAAAAATCATTTGTACTCTCGGCGCGGCGGCGCAGCGGTGGCAAGACGACAACGACGACGTGACACACCACCGGCATCATAATACTAATACTACACACCATCAGCCAGCATCGACTTGGGGGCTACTAACTTGGGGCCAAACGGAAAACCACCCAACTTAACCACCAGTGATAGAACGAATCCGATTCCGTTGAGAAGCGCGAGTTAACACACCGAATGCTCCCTAAACGCTAAGGTGAACATTTATATTCAAAAAAAAAAAAAATAAAGAAATAATATTGTCCGAGGGAACTTTTAATAATTATTTTTTTTTTAATTAAAATAAAATAGAAATACTTAAGATACAAGTGATCGTGTGTGTAAGACGACGAATGCAAGTGATGCCTCTGTGTAAATATAAATGTGACGAATTTTAAAGAAAAAAGATTCAACTCATTACATTTTGCCAATTTTCAATTCAAACGAAAATTTTGTGTGTGAAAATTTGAAAATATCAAGTGCAAATCTCCAGACTTCATAATGGATAACAAAAATGTGTCAAAACAAGACGAAAATATAGTTGAAGGTATATTCATAAATTTATTCATATACATAATGTACAAGATAGATACTTTATTTATGAGATAATCAACTGCAGTTTGTGGTCATTTCTGTATGAATAGTTTATAGACAAAGTAATTTCAAATGTAAACAAATATTCAAAAAAAAAAAACAATTGTAAATATGAGATAAAAATGACTTCCTCTGCTAGACAATCAAAAATATTTACATTGAATAATTTTACTTTAGCGTAGGTACTTTGGCTTATAAAGAAGAAAAGCGAAGCTTTGTAAACTTAAGTAATAGGTTCGTCGTTACCCAAATTACCTTTCAGTCACGAGAAATTAATATACTTATTTATAAGCGTGATTTATGTGCTGATAAAGAGTTTAAATCAATCAAGCTCTCACAGAAGCTTCAGCTACACTGCAATATAAGTTTTAAAAAAATGATTGATCAATTTAAGATAACAAAATTAAAAGAAAATATAAAATTAATTTATTTAAAATTAAATTTTGTCATTAATTTAAAAATATAGTTCCTTTCAAAAGAGAAACTATACTAAATTCTATAAGTTCCGAAAATAAAAGTTTTGCTCAAATTAACGATCTAATTTTTGGTCCCAAAATATAAGGATTTTAGAAAGAAAAATGTTAAAACTTTAACAATTTTACAAACCTTTTACGATCTGCGAATTTTAAATATATTTAACAAAATTAGTAATGATGACAATTTTGTAGTCCCATAATCAAATCTAATTCCAATTCATATTATTGCCTTGGAAATTATTAATATAAATTCTTTATAGAAAATTCGTTTGATGAATTAGGCAACTGTAACACAAAAAAGTGGAAGTTCCATCAAAAAGAATATATAATACCTTGAATTATTTCACCACGAAAAACCTCCACTAAAAAATTCACACATTCACATTTCGAATAAAAGATAATGTAGTGTTTTGACAACTGTGCTGGTTGTGACGTGTTTCGTCCGAAAAAAAGGATTTATGTTTCGAAAATGAAGAATTTTTCGAGATCACTAGATTTGTTTCGAGTTCGTTTTCGAACAATGTTGTCAATATTATGGCAACTTTTGGTTTAGAAATGCTTATAGTATATTATATTTACCATTATATTTGTACCTAAATATTTTTGCAGGAATTGCTGAATTTCTAGCACCGGCTACTTCATTGACAAGGTTTCTAGCTTGTATGGCTCCAGTTATGGGTAATCATTTCTGTTCTTTGATGCCCTCTAATTACCTGCTGTCTTAATTTTAAATACGTTTTTCATGGTAGATGTCATTTTTCAATGGAAACAAAAAAAAATATAGTATTCATCCATCAAAACGACTTTCGCTTTCGTTCATAATCATATTCATCGAATGATAATGTTTTACTGTATTTTTGAATGTATTTCTTTTCAACAAATTATTCATTATTATTTTGGTGTAAAAAATAAATTTCTTTGTTGTTGTTTTGAATAATAATAATCTATGAGGAATATTTATATTTATTGGTTTTTTCTTTGGGTGACATTTTATGTTTGTTGTTTTTTATTTTATTTTTTTTTTGCAATGAAGTCAGTTTTATTTCTCTTTTCTTCCTTTCTATCTGTTTAATTTAATTTTATTTTTTTCATTTATTTATGTTCGAAATAAGTTTGTTAAGTCGTAGGCGGACTTCAGCTGGGAATAAAATAGGCTATGTGGTGAGAATAAAATTTCAAAAATATCTCTATCGTTCGAGGTTGATTTTATTTTTCATATATGTATGTTATGTATATATGTATGCACATACATATAGTACGTAAAAGTAATTTATAAAAATATTATTTTAAGGAAATTATACATATTTTTCATGCGAATTTTGTTTTCAACACATTAAAATATTTATAATGTAGAAATTAAGCTTTATTCAGCTTTTAGTTTTATGTTCAATTAGTCTAGTGGTTAATTAATTATGATAATTTAATTTTACCTTAACTATATGATGAAAAAATTATTAAATTTGAAAAAAAAAAATATAGACAAGTGTGTTTCGGTTTGTTTTCTTATTCTATGACGAAATATTGGATTTTTTAATATACATATTTCTAGTGTCTAGCTATAGATATGTTTGCTTGTATACAAGAAATATATACAGACGTACTGAGTCATCCAATTTGCGGTTGAGATATAACATCCCTGTTTAAATTACAAACAATATGGCAAATAAAATGGGAACTGTCATACAAAATATTAAAACAAATTTGGTTGTTTTGGGCAGAAGAATAAAATATTTCCTCTTCCTGACAATTAAAGTAAAGCAGGCAGCAAATGTGGACAGCGAATTAACAAATGTCGGGTTGACGTTTGTCAGAAAATCAATTGTGCCCTTCTCATTAGTTCTGTCTGTTTTTGCAAAAAGTCTTGTTAATCAAAGGAAAATTGACAAAAGTGGAAAAAATCAAAAAAATATTAATTTTTAGCATATTTTAAATCTTTAAAATGGACAGAAAATTTTACTAAGACCGTTCCAGACTTCTTTCCATTTTATTTTCTGGCCAAAAAAACTCTGGATCAGACCTCACTTTTTCGGTTTTCCAGTTAACAATCACCGTTAATTCTGATAGGTTCTTGAACTTTCATGAATTACGAATGCATTTTTTAAAAATATCATAAAAGTTCGTAAATATTCGGTGGGAAATGTTTGTTTATCACAGAAAAATATCAGTTTTTCAAAGCAGGTGCATTTTTGGATACATTTTCGGCGTCAGAACACATATTATTGCCGGTGCTGCACTCTGCAAATATAATTGTTCGAACTGATTTATGGCATGGAACATATCATCATATTGTTTCATCTCTTCATTTTAATCTCGAATGCCCAAAAAAAACCTCTGTGGACATTTTTGGTATTGGTATTGGTAACTACTTGTGTATAGAAAAAATCTTCAAAATATGATATATTGATATCTCATACCGTTTGCCCTCTATACAAATTAAAAGTATCTTTTCTGAAAAATATTTATTTATTTTATAACGGTGAAATTCAATCTCCTGGTTAGTTTCCAATTTTAAGAATTACTCATTCTGCACAGTTATTCATTCGAATAAAATAAAAAAAAAAAACAATTTACTTATTTTATTAACAATGGATGAGAATTTATTGCCTGCAATGCCATATGTTAGGAAACGTATAGACATCATGCATATGTATTTTTAGGCGAACTTCAACATTTTTATTGAATTAAACACATCAACGTAAATGTAGTGATTTGGTTTAAGAAAAAAAAATTGTTCGAGTATAGGTACATGTAGTTTTGGGTCAACTTGGTTTTTTAATATCAATTCTCTGAAAGAGTTAAATTTTTCGAATGACTAAATATTGCCAGTCTAAATTTAAACCATTTAATTTGTATTTCCTGTCGGCTTCTAACATTTCAAAACTCTCATTAGCAATAAAGCGATATAAAAAAAACAATCTAATAAAACTAGTACAAAAAATGCAAAATTGGTAGTTGAACGTTACGAATCAATTGACAATCAGCAAGCTTTGTGGTTAAAAGTAACACTTTTTACGAAGGCTCCTCCCACAATTATGGAAAAAGTGAGCCAAACTTTTTTTTAAATTAAAAAACACATCACAAAAGATTAGAAAAACTGCTTTATAATATTCAAAGTATAGATTAAAAATATATATATTGTTTCAACTTAGATTGGAGAGCAATGCTCTCTGCAGTGTTTCTGTAAGGTTCACGAGGAGGCACCGGACCACATGCTAGGGAGTTGCGAAGCGATCATTCACATCAATACAATTTCTGGGACATCACCTAATAAAGAAAAGGAACTACCCTTTATTGAAATACCACAAATACTAAAGTTCCTCAAAGGAATTAACTTGGAGGACGTACTGTAAAATGTGAAATCTCATCCAGTTCTGTAGGCGGCACAATAGATCTTAATGTCGCAGTGAATCAATACCCTAAATTCATTCATTCATTCATACCCCACATATAGGGTAACACATACACTCTTCCGGAGTAAATCAAACACAGCCACGATGACCCGATGATCAGTGAGGTGGTGTCAAAGGAACAACAAATCCTTAAACAAAATTAAAGGTTTATCATGTCACAATTTTACCCCACAAAAATGGTAATTTTTGTCTCGGCCTGAAATTTAGTTCTTAAGAGGAAAAAAATTATAAATAAAGTGAAGCTCACACATATATCCACAATATGCACAATTGTAGCCAAAACACAAATGCAGAACAAAAATGGACACTCATCCCTCATCTCTTCCGCGTAAAGAGGTAGACCAAAAATAGGATTATTGGTATCACCAATAGGACTTCTCTCGCCAAGGTTCAATCTGCAACTTAAGTATACACGCCGGTTACTATTGAGCAGACAATAATTTTTTCTTTTAACGCAATTTTTAATTCTAAGAGGAACCCTGTTTTTTATGCTGTTACTTCTTACCCCCGTTACTCTTAACCCCGCTCTCCACTACATTATCCGATCCTAAAGAAGCCAAAACTAAGGTTTGATATTTTTAATTTGAGAAAATTTGCCAATTATGTACGTTTCACAAGCTTTAAGTACAAAATTTAACCAAAGCAAATAATTCCAATAATTCGTAAAATTAAAAACGAAAAAAAGTACGTATACGCCAGAGTGAACATGTATTATGACATAAATATATGTATGTATCTACAAGAATAAGTACCTACTGAGTAAATATTGGTTTAGACTGACGCCTAATAATACTCATTCATAAAAAATAATCAAGTAAATAATGTCTGTAAAGAAATTTCAATAGATTCAAAAAGATTGTAAATAGACCCCCATTGTTTTAAAATATTTTTGTTTGTACTTTTAACCTTTAGAAGTATATTCATATATGTACCTACTTACTTTGGACAATCAGTTTATAATATGTAGTCATATTGTTAGTTATATCTAAACGTCAAAATACACACCATCAGTACTTGAAACCAGCGGTGTTTAACAACACGTTTGAGCAGTCATGTTCAAAACTTTTTCAAATACATACAATACAGAAAACAATATCAAATATATGTTAATAATTTAAGTGGACAATGGCGTTGCCGTCTGTTTGACGCGCTAAAAAGTTTTAAATGTATATATTATTTAACTCCTTTTTTCTCATTAATAAAATAGTCAAATCCACTAAATTAGATATCACTGGATAGGAATTTACACATAACGCTGACATTGCACAAAAACTTTATGTTACACAATCTTATTTTCTATAAATTTCCCCAATTTTAAATTAATCAATAAATGAATAATTTGACATAAGGAATGCCTCATGAACCCATTGAATGAGTGAAAGAGAAAAGATATCTATTACTTCTGTAATTTTTTTCACTGTACTTGTAAAAATTCATTTAGAACATGATTTCTAAATAAACTTATTTTTTTCGTACCAAAAATTCGGTAAATATATTTGCTTAAGAGTACCCTAAAATATTTAAACTATTCAAAACAAAAAAAAACTCAACAAACTTGAAAAAATTCAGAATATCTGTACAAAACCAAACAAATTGTTAAATTACCATGCTGTTTTTTTTCAACAAAAGAATTTGACTTGTTTGCACAACTGCTTCTGTCAATTTGAACCTCAGGTATAATTTTAATCAATTAAAGGTACAATTTCAAAAGCTAGAAGTGCAAAACAGGTCAGCGAGTATTTATCACCAATTAGATATTTTTTTTTTGTAAACGCTTTAAGCAAATACCAACAAAAAATAAAACCACAAATCCCATTAAAAGCAGTCACCCTGCAGAAAAGAATTCCAAATGACTTATTGAGGTAATTAATCCCTGTATAAACCATAATCCATGTATGTAAAATACAATGGTGTTTACAAAAAAAAATTAAACAATAATAATTACTGTTTATAAAAATTGATTAAAACTACTAAGCTCACGTGCATAATTTTATGTATTCAGATACAAAAAAGATCAACAATAACATCGATGAGAGCACAAAGCAGAAAATACATCACATTTGCCCAAAGATTTATTATTGTTTAAAACAAACCGAGTGATCTCTCAGATTTATTTTGTGTGCTCGTTCAGTATTCATTTGCTTGGCCGGGATAGGACAACAATTTAACCCAAAATTGAAACAAACTCTGTATCTATACAATCTGTATCTATGGCTTCGATGTAATTAGAGCAATTATAAATTTTGCCGGTTGAGCATCTAAATTTGTCAGCGAAGCAAATCACAAAGTGCCTAGTGATCATATATTTAATAACGGTACACATTACATCAGAATAAAATTAACGACAACAAACATATACTATCTCTATTGACCTGGAATATAGTTTAATAACTTATTAAATAAGAACAAGTTTTGAACTTTGAAAAGTTGGCTGAAATTATAAAAAAAAAAAAACAAAATATACAAATGATTATTCCAATTGCAATAACTAGATTCTAGATTGCAGATATCAAAGTGCAATAATATCCAGTTTGGCTAAATGTCCAAGACCTCTTTACCTTTTCCCCTAATCTTAAATTAAATCAAACTACAGCGAATGTGTAACGACCACTATATGTACGTACGAGTATGAGAGTGCAGTTGAGTGCAACTTAGTCGAAATTATTAAGCAAAGCACTTTGGATGCTTTTGTGTAACAGCTTTCTGTAAGTTAAATAATTTTATTTTTTCTGAATGAATTTTTAAAAGGTGAATTCTTAAAGTTTATTAGTTTGTTGGTTGTGTTTCGTAAAAAAAAACACCGAACTCAAAAATAAAACCGCACCTTAAATAAAAACCAGAGTTATGGCTGTGTCGCTGCATTTCTGTAAGATCTACAATTTGATTTGTGTTTGGTTTGTAATTTTTATTTATCTATACTTGAAGTTCAAAATGTATTTATTTTAAACTTAGTTTTTTAAGAAATCAAGAGTTAATTTATTGATACTTACTAAATTACTTATGCTTAACAGGCTCCTAACCCTTGAAATGTCCATTTCGTAAAGTTTTTGTAGAGTGTGCATTTCGTCTTTTTTGCGAGTGAAGTTCTTAACCCTTTTACTTCGCCAAACAAAAGTAACAACTGCGGTCTGCTAGGCCAATTCTTCGTCGGTTCTCCATGATATCGATGCCCATTCGAAGGTAGATAAACTCTTTACCTTACTTAAAGTTTTGTCCTAGGCGATCGGTGGACATATTATGATTGTTTTTAATAGCAGGAATTTGGTCTTGTTCTCATTTGCTTCAAGACTATGAAGATTCGATACTTTTTTAATGGCTATTAAGGTCCCTGAAGACAGTGCATTCAGTGCTTATGTGTGGTTGTTACGTCTAAACCGTTTATACTTTATTAATACATACATACAGTAGCACGCACGTAATCAGTATCAAATCGTTTTTTTTTTCCATTCATCGCATGTTCTTCCGACCTAAACATCTACAATTTTGCTTGTCTTGTATAAGTTTTGTTCTTCAATATTACAGACACAGAAATTTTATAAACGTAAAATACCATTAATAATATCGAAACAAAATACTCCAAAATGACCTAAGCTGGTCGTGCAATTAATTAGAAAAAACCATTTCTTCTGTGTGAAATATTAATTTGTAATTACGTTATAGCTTCTATAGGTAAAGGTTTGCATCTTTAAAAAAAATTAATCTCGATGAAAGAGAACACCAATAAAGTGGCTCCCGCAATTTTATCAGTCTGTCTCTGTAGGCCGATCTACAGCGTAAGCCGTTGAAGCGATTTTCCATAAGCTTGGTACTTAAGCTTCTTACTTGATTGGCTCAATTATTTTTCTATTTTTTAGTGCCAAAAATGAAGGTACCTGCCATACAATTTTTTGAATATTTCGAAAATGGGTGGATGATTTGTTTTGATATTATGCTGTTAAGTTTATAATATTAAATACTTTATGTTGACATACAAAATTTTTTTGAAAAAAAAAAATTCCGCAGAGCAGTTCTTGGCTATTGTTTTGACACGAGAATTCTAGGATTTCTTCTGTGATATGTGTAAGTTTAGTGCATAGACGCATTTTGTAAAACACTATCAATAAAATCTAATTTCCATCCTTTTGGGTTTTAACTTTATTCAAGTATATTTTAATATTTTTTTTTATTTATTAAAAAAAAGAGTAATTGAATTGAATATTATAAAATTGGTATTTTGTTCCTTAAAAAACATAATAGTTATACATATAACTCTTTCCACTATCTAACTCAACTAAGGAAATCACATTTTCTAATTTTAATCATAATATTGAAATTACTAATCTTAGCTCTCTGTTATTAAAACAACATTGTTACAAATAAACAAAGTAACTTTTTGAAGAAAAGATTAAATGATGTAATTTATGTCTAAAATCATAAATTACAAATATTTGCATTTTAATAGTTTCATGCAACAATCTTTGGCGAACTGTCTAATATAAATTTACAATACATAATATTAAGACGGATTTTAAAAAACCGGCGAACAAAAAATATTCTTTCGAATTTAACCTGAATTAGTCATTTTATTTCTGTTTTATTTTTTGACAATTCGCAGCCGTCGGTGACAAAAATAATTCTTCATGTGAGTTAAATTTCATAATTTGCGACAATCACAATTTATAAATAATAGCATCTATAAATTTACAGCCTAATTCATAATCTCATTTAAGGACGTGTGTCAATTGCGTTAAAATGTTGGTTAAATTTTCTACCTTGGTTAAATTTTGAAGTTTGGTTTGTGGTGGGATCAAATTTAGCTTTTTGCTGTGTGAATTGCGTACAAATGGATTTATTAAAACACTATTTTGGCTAAAATTCCTTCAAAATTTAGAAATTTTTGGCAAAAAATAATTTGGCACGAAAAATGTAACGAAATCTCAGTTTTACTTATATGTTTCGGTTTTACATCGTTAATTTAATATTTTGAAACAACAATTCCAAATCTTTTCAAAACAATTCCCATTATGGTTAGTTTGTTAATTTAGTATGTAAACACTAGTTTTCACAGCTGAAGAATTTGACAAGCTGACAAATCAATCTATTTTTATTCAATTTGCAAAATGAAATACAATGAGTATTTTAATTAATTATTTTATATTTGTTAAAATATCAACGGATTATATTATTTGTTTTTTTACTCTTGAGACCCTACACAAACAAAAATATTAATGTAATTTTATTTTTCAATTGAATAAATTAAAACTTACATTTATTATATGGTTTCTTGAGAAACGTTAAATTTTAACGCAAATTTAGCCTGCTCCACAGCTGCCTACATTTTAACCCATTTTATTCACCATGCTTGTGTCAAATTTTAACCAAGTTACAAAATTTAACCAATATTTTAACGCAATTCACACACGGCCTAAGAGACTGCGTAATGTTGCAATATGCCTCTTAGCGCGGACATGTTTTTCCATAAAAGTTATATAACTTTGAATAGAGGCATTTTAAGCTAGTGGCTATATTATAAGAATGCTTTATGTCGAATACTCTACATCCATTTCCAATCCTTTTTAGATCGACTTTTTTGTTGTTGTAAGGAACTTGCTAAGCTCTCAAATTTATTTGGACTGCATTAAATCTATTTTGTTTAGAAATATGTAATTGTTTTTTTTTGTGTTAAACAAAAAATCGAATGTTTGGTTGTAATAGAGTAAGATCCCATGGCCGGCCGACATACATACGTCATTTTATCATAGCTGAAAAACTACATATCTCCGAAAAGCCTCAGCTTTGAAAATTCGGAATGTCCATTCATTCTTATTTGGTATCTATTCACAAAAAAAAAGTCAGCTATGATAAAATGACGTATGTCTGCCGGCCATGGGATCTTGTTCTATAAGAATTTGAAGTTAGTATCGAAATGTCACTTTGACATTACCTTCATTAATGCAAACGAATGCAAATGCAAAAAAAAATGTAATTGTCAATTTGATTTTGATGAACTATCTGTTTATGTAGATATATTTTTCTTCTTGTATTTTATTATTACAAGTAGATATTTCGTTATGTATGTTGTTATAAGCAAATAATTCCTAACGTTTATTACATGGCTCCCAATTCACTGATCGCTTTTAGTTTCCAATTCTATATTTTATAAATATATTTAATGAACAATCACAATGTTTTGATTTAGTTTTTGACAAACAGAATGACTTCATGATATCTAAACAAACGTACTAGATTTCTCTGTTTGATACTTTATTTGGCTTTGTAACTAAATTGGGTCGGAAAATGTTTTATTAATATAAATATTCGCAACTTTGAATAGAGCCCTAATAAATGCTTAATCACTGCGTAGCTATTCAACCGTTGAGAGATATTCAAACGATTTCTATTGAATACTACTGAAAAATCAAATGGAAGTGGTTTCTTTCGCCCTTTTTATCTCTTAATTACGTCTTTTTTACTCTCCCTCTTTCTTTCAGCAACAAACAATATAATGCTAGTTGTCTTTCAATATCCATCTTCCAATAAGTAAGCATACTAATCAAGTCCCTAAACGAGCCAGATATGACTATAAGTTTTGTTTGTTAAAACAATAACTCAAATACGTTATAACTCGACTTAAGCCATTCAAGTAAAAACACAAATGTGGTGTGCCATTTTTAGTGTTAGAACATTGTCTTTACGAAAAGTCTGGGGCTTACCTAAAGCAGCAACACAAACATCGTGGCTTTTACTTACCGTAGTTCATAAATGAGTTGAAACTCTTCGTAATTTGTATTGAAGTGCTAGCGAAAAAGAAGAAAATAACTCATGAAGAATTATGTTAGTGGCGACAAGTGGCTCTCGCTAGAATGGGATTTTTATTGTTTTTGTTTTTCAATTGTTAGATATTATGTTAGTACGAGTATGATTTCTTCGCTTAGGAAAAAGGCAGTTCCGTATCCAAGATATTTTGCATTTGTTAATTTTTATAGACTAATGTTTCCTATGAAAACAACTATAAATTTGATTTTAAATACCTCAAATTCCAACTAACAAATTTGTATATTCAACATCAAATAGTCTGGCGAAATTCATTTATGTAAAGCGATATAGTATGGTTCAAATACATTACTTGATAAGGATATTGCGTAATAAAGTTTGTCTGTTTGCCCTTCATAAAAATTACATACTGCCAAGATCAGAAACTTGCTACCGATTCAAAGATTGCTTGATAACTTTCCAATAAATTTAATTTATAATCTTTTATTTTTATTTATCAGTTTTGCGTCAGGAAATATTGATAAATGTATGTACATATCTATATTATATTTATACTGACAATTGACAAAAGCTTTTACACCCCGCCAAAATTCCATATGTTTGCCAAATTATATAGTTTTTTTTAATGATTTTGTTTATTAACAGAACTAACCATAACAGATATGTAGAAATATAGATATTTTGCGCGCATATAAAGTAAGTTAAAATATCACAGAACTGAAATCAAGCATGTCGCACAGGCAAAAAACAACACACCACAAGCACCTTCGCTTGAGTGGTAAAAGAGTGCGCGACGCGACGCTTGAAAGGCTTTCAACAAGCGGCAGCGCAGAATTGCCGCTCAGTATTCAAGTCGCGATTACTCGGCAAACATGTGGAGCAGAGAATTTTTTGTTTATTTGTGCTCCGGCAATTAAATAGTTTTATTTTATTTAATTTTTTTTTGTTTTTTAACCTTCAAAATTAATCTATTTTTATTTTTTTATTTGCTCTTAATTATTCGTACCTGAAATTATTTAAAATTAATTTATTTATATTTTATTCTGTATTGTAAAAAAAATGTTTTATTTGTTTTTGAGTATCGTGGCAAACTACGGTAAGCATAATCATTTTTTTTTTCATTTTTGTTAAGAATACGTAGATATGTACGTTATCAGTGTTAAGTGTTCTTTACTCTCTTGGAAAGGGTGTCTTTTTTTCTAAGTGTGTACAAAATTTAAGAGACACATACAGCACAGAAATAATGATGTAGTTTTTTTTAACTTCTTACGTTTAAATAAGTTGTGATTATATATATTCTATGTAAAATAGTTTTTCTTAAAACATTTCCTAAATATTTTTATGAAGTGCATAATGTTGTAATCTCGTTTTAAAATCATTCCTAACCAAACGCTCGTACTGTGCTTGATCATTTTAAGGATAGTCAAACCCCCTTTAATGCGCGTATAGTTATGAAAAAAAAACTAACTGAACAATAAAAAGTAATAAAAATAATTCATGTAGAAGGTTATAAAACACCTTTGAAAAAAAAACACCCTTTTTACTCATTAGCTAATTTAGCATTATGGAAATGATTACAATAAAGATTTTCTGTAAATCGTGTTCAAGCACACGAAAGCTTTTAAATTACTTGGAATGATGATTTTTGTTTTACAAAATAATTCATGGGGTTTTACACTTGATTACGTCTACTAGTAGTGGGCTAGGTAAGTAGGCCTTATATAGTTGAGGGACTCAACAATCCAAATGTACTTTTTATATGGCTATTTGACCTAGTGAATGTTATCAAGTATGAACAGTATTTTACAAATATATCAAATATTTGTTATTTAAAATTCAACAATGTCATAACATTATAATAAATCTCAAAAAAGTTGTATTAGAGAATACGTTTTAGTTACAAGAAGTTTGATTTATATTACTTGACTAATTTAAAGTCAGTTAAAAAAAAAACATACAAATATATAAAAAAAAAACTGAAATAAGATTAACACTCCTGGGTATTGTTTGTTAACTTTTTTTTGAATTTTTTAAGCTTTTATTTAATATGAACATATGTTAAAGACTTGAACGAACCAATTTTAAATAAAAATGAAAAAATAAAAAGGTAATTTTGTTAAAATTAATTGATTTGTAAAATGTATTTGTATAATAATTAAATAATTTATAATCCTGTTTCAGTTTTTATTTTATTTTATTTTATTTTATTTTATTTTATTTTATTTTATTTTATTTTATTTTATTTTATTTTATTTTATTTTATTTTATTTTATTTTAATTATTTTATTTTATTTTATTTTATATTATTTTTCTATTTTTTTATTAAGTTTATTATTGTTGTTTCAAGTAATGAAATATTTATCAATTCAAACGAAATTTATGTTTAAATAAATCAAATTCGTGTTAAAAAATCGATTTTAGTCAAATTAAATCATAATATTATATGGAGAACTCCCAAACAAAATGTTTTTGAAACACTAGCATTTATTTGTTTCTACATCTTCTATTTATGGATTTAATGATAAAATCTTTATAACTATATAAGCATAAAGACATTATTTTTATATTCTTTTCATGCTAAAATTTTATGTTAAAAAAAAACTTTCCACAAAAATAATACTTCCTTAAAACAAGTTCTTGCAGATCTCAATGCATTAGGTATTTTTTAAAAGCGTTAAATCCTTAGCTCAGTTTCGATGAAGTATGGTACAATGACATTACTAGACTAAAATGTTAGTCAAAAGGAGCCTATTCGATGAAGATGTCATGCATACAAAATTGACCTTCTAGATTATCACAATTTTAAGAAATTCAAAATCATAAAAACTATCAAATTCATATACTTTTTTTCTGTTTTATTTACCTGTACATTTTCATTTGTGGTTCGAATTAATTTAATAGTGGAGATTTTTAGCGCGTTTTCTATTATAAATTTCAAAAAAAATTCATAGTCAGTAAGCATAGCTTCCGAAATGTACATCGAAGCAAACATAAATAATATTTATTATGTTTTAAATTGATGAAATAAAATTTTTAATTGTGGTTCGAGTGTTTTGACAAGTGAAGTTTAATTGATTGTGCTATCTAGATCTGATTTGTCTGTGCTAATCGGTTCTATACGTCCAATTCTGTTTTGATTTTTTTTAGTGGACAAAAAAAAAAGCAATTATTAGGTGCGTTCCTTTGAGCTTCAGTACTTACTGCTTAGTACTTCTGTTTGCAGTCAACTACTTTTACTCTGTGATGATAATAGTTCATCACAGTAGTTACAAACTGTATCCACGACAGACGGCGACACCATCAGTAAAAAGACTTTGCAATACATTGTTGTTGTTTTACACACTTTCCTGTTCTGGTTTTCTGGTAATCCTCTTTTTTGGTTATATACTATTAAAGCCTCTCCTTCATTATACGTTCAATTTTTTAAACCTTTCCCTAAAAAATATATTTAGTGGAAAAAATGTTTTTGTTTAAGCTCGTTTTCGATTGGCTGTTCAATGTTACTCCCTTTTCCCTTTAAGAACCCTTGATTGCGTGTTTCTTGTAAGTTTTTCGGAGTATTTTTCTGTTCTCGATTTCTTACGGAAGTAAAAGTAAAACACGCATACAGATAGGTACATTTAAAATTGTAAGTGAGTTTCTCAAAAGTAATAATAGTTTGAAGAAGCCATTTTGTTAGATGACGATGTTCAAGTGTATATGCGTAAGTCTGTAAATATGACATTCTCATATTCGATTGAAAAGAAAAGTTGGGAACAAAATCATTATTCAAATTAAAATACAGTTTCAGATGACATACAGTTCGGTTTAACGTACGCGATTGAAACACGAATGTCAAATCTCGACCACAAATTGAATATAATTTTTCAATAACTGAACACCTTGAAATTTTAATTAAAAATCTGACTTTATAAAAGACAAGCGACAAAAGTAACAAAATACATTTTACTTTGCCAATGAATTGCAATAATATTCATTAGTATGCTATACATTATATTTACTGGACTAAAAACAAATCTGAAATTAAATAAATTGAATAACTGACAGCTGAATTCAAAGAGATGAACAGATTGACAGGCGCATGTAAAAAAATATAAAAATAAACAAATTCGTACAAACTTTAACATCCATAAGAGCAATATGAACATTTCTATTTATAATGCAAATGATTATTATTTACAGTTGTGTGCGTATGTATTTTTTTGTTGTTTGGTCTTAAAATGATCCTCATTATTATTACTGAACTTGGTATTACTGACCGCAATATGCTTACTGATTTGTATTCGGATATTTAGCTGTGATCACTGATATTGAAACAAAGATGTAATATTTCACAGTTGGTTGATTATATCTATTATTTTTGTTATATACTTTATCTAATTGCTTGGAATACCTGAGAGAATTTAATTCTTAGATATAATAAATTATTGTTGGAAAAAGAGATCTTATGGCATAGATTCTTTCATGCGAAATAATAACAACTTGATAATAAGATGACCAGAAAAACGGAAGAAAATTCATAGATTTTGTCGGTGTTAATGTTGGTTAAAACCCACTAGCTACAAGTATTTCGATTTCCTTACCCATTTTCGAAATATTAAATTTTCAAAAAATAACTAGAACACTTAAGTACCAAGTTCGAATTTTGTCTGCGTTTTAGACTATAGATCGATCGATGGAATTGCGGAACGCATTTTTGTGGGGTAGTCTATTAAACAAAAGTTAAGTTTGATTAAAATCTTGAGTTCGCTTTTTTCCAAATCAAAAAACTTGTCTTATAGACAATTCAATAGGAATAGAATGACCAATGACAAGAACGAATTTAGGAGCCACAATCCCCAAAACTAAAATCACAAAAACCAAAAGAAACACGAAATCCATTAAGCCGATAATGGTCAAAATACCGCCTAAGTGGGATATAAGTCCCAAATTAGAAAATTGGGACTTATGTCCCTGCGTCAAGACTATGTGTTTTTGGAATTTCGGAATTCTGTGAATCCAACCCCAATAATTTTCGTTGTCATAATTGGTTGAGAATTTAGGTGTTTATTACTTTCACGCAGATTAATAATACCAAGATGGGAATCTTTCGTACAACTCACCTACCAAAACCCATTTAAGATTATTGTATTTGTAATTTGATTTCGTGTCGATGAATAAAAGTGAATTACTACTTTTGGGATGTGTTCAAAACTTTATGAGGTGTAGAGCATACTTTTGTTATTGATACTACATTTAAATTATGTCGTTCTCAATTTGCCAATAGGGATTTTGATCCGGGATTGCGGATTTTTTTTATTGCGAAAACAACACAAGCATTTCTTCTTAACTATATGTATTTGTATGTATTCTGTAGAGTAAACAAAATTGTTTGACGTTTCAGCAAATTTTGCTTTACTTTGAGTGAGTGAGTGAGTGCAAGTGCGGGTTTTATGTATAGATCCCTCTAAAAATCTAGTTTATAATTTTGATCCCGGATTAAAAATAATAGATGTTCATAATTTGTTCAAAAAGAACGCGAAAAATGGTCCGGGATCCATGAGGGATCGATTTTTTGGTTGAAATGAAAGCTGATTTCGAAAAAAATGAAATCTGAAGTTTTCTTATTTTATTGACATTGATTGATGTTCGATTAACTGGATTAACAACAGAGCAATCATGGTTCGGCCTTGGTTAAATATGTTCAAATGCGCGATAAATAAAATATATTTCTTTATATTTTACAACAAATTTAATGAACAAAAATAATAAAGCAAACTTATTTGAAAGAAAGAAAAAATTAGAAATGATGAAAAACTATGACAATAATAATAATAAACAATGTTGATATTAAGATAAAAAAAATGATTGTAAAAATGCAAGTATATTTATGCAAAGTAGATTTTCTATACATACATATTTTCTATACATATTTTAGGCAAACCCGTTTAAGAGTCAAGGATTCGTATCTTGGTATTACACATATGTAATTAACTTATTATATCTCACCGCGTGGCAACAAGTAGAAACTAGATGCCTTAGGAGATGCACTATATCTACTGCGCCGCCTTTGCGAAACAAAATTATTGATTTATGTGACTGCAAGTATTACCAATAACTTAAGCTTAGCTCTTTAATCACTAGAACAATTAATTAAATCAAAACCAGCTAGGTTTTCCTATTAATTCCCAAAATATGGTAAAAATTAAACTATAAACAACAAAAAACACATTTTAAAATTAATTACAAACTTGAACTTAAAATAGCGGGTGATGAGAACATCGAAACACAACTCTATCAGACTGTGTATCAATTTGTTTCATCACTTTTCTCAATATTCAGTCATGTCTTTCTTTTCCGAAAATGATTTAATGCGTTTTAAACATTTTAATAAAACAACCTGTTCAAAGCCACAACAACATTAATAATTTCGAAAACGAAAACATATCGAGCATTTCTGACCTATCCCTTGGCCCTATTTTGAATTTTTTAAAGTTATAATTAGCTCTAACGTTGCGCCCTGATGCAAAGTAAAAATATTGAATACGTAAGTATATGTTTTATGCATAAGACTTTTTTAACTTTCAAAAAAGCCAAAACACAAAACATAGAAAGCAAAAGACTAAAAATAGAGAAAAATGAGAGAACTAGAGAGCCACAAAACCAAAAAGCTATGTAAAAATTGTCAGAGGAAAAACGAAGAAAACTCAATCTATTGTGTTTGTGTACATATGTGCAGTTAAACTCGAAAGCTGCGCAGACAGTTCAAGTGATTTAAACTTATAACGTTCACAGCGCAATTCTGTGATTATGGCAATTGTGTTTTTTTGTTCTACTTTGGAAAACTGAAAAGCTTTTCGAGAAATGGGTTTTCTTAATAGAGATTTGAAAATGGGGACGAATCGACTTCAGTTTGTCTAGACGATATTTCACGGTTGGTGTGTGAAGTTTTTCTTTTCCAGAAGAAGGAAAAGTTTCAGGAAAATTATATCGAAACCAAAAAATAAATTAAAGAAATCAGCAAACTCAGTGTAAATGAATTATTGTATTTTGTCGTAAGTATCTAAATTATCACTATTATCAGGTGTTAATTGGTTTAAATAAGAACTGAGTGTTTTTTTTTTAGTAAATTGTATATCTATAGTATATTATGTATCTGGGGCAATCCTCTTGAGCTTTATAATTTTCTGTTCTCGCATTCATTCTTCCATTTTGTAAAACAAGAAAAAAAAATCAGCATCCGCAAAATAAAACTTGTGAAACATTTTTGGCTAACTAGATCAACAAATTGTTTTATGTCGTCTCTCATATTATGAACACTATTGCTTTCCACGTCTTCTGATCTCTTATGTAATTCCCAACTAAAGTTTTTATTTAAAATTCAAATTAAGAAAATAAAACATTATTAATTTATATTTGTTATTTTACAGTGTCTTTTCCTGGAGTCGGAGATAACGAACAACCAACTATTCTCGAAGTACTTAATAGGGGGATCGTTGACACAAAAACAGAAAGCGGAACCGGAACCGAATCAACGAATAAAAAAGGTGTTAGTTTTAGTAATACAATAAAAGTTACTTCTAATATAGAAGAAGCAGAGGCAGATCCCCAAACAAACGATACAGAAAGTGATATTCTAGTCAGTAGAAATTCTAGTAGTGGATCCCAATATAAATGGAACGAACCGCCACAACGAAGAAGTCAATTAATTGAGGATGATGAAGAATATGTTTATGATATAGAATCTCATCTAATCGAAACATTGAAAAACTATTCAGTTAGTGAAGATAGGGGAACTAGGGGAGTTGATATTAAAGAACTTCCACCAGTTGAGGGCGAATCTTTGCATAGAACTTCAAAAATCGAAACTGATCCTTTGATAGGAACTGTAATTGAAGTTGAACCGGCATCTCCTAAGGTCTTGAAGCCGATAGAAATAAGTGTCCCAGAGCCACAAAGACAGAATGTTCTTGTACAAAATGATCAAATTTCGTCCGAACTTAAATTAAACGAAAGCACAAATAGTGAAGTCGCGCAACCTATTAAGGAATCTAAGGATAAGCAGCACTTATTGGCACAACAAAACTCACAGGACAAAGAGAGCTCTAAGATTGAGAATCCTTCTAAAGATCTATCTGAACTTGAGTCTACGATCTCTAATAACACAGACACAAAGTCACAATCTAGTGAATTGAAATCTGATGATCAAAAGATTAACTGTTCAATACCATCTACCAGAGAAATTACACCAGTAATAGTAACCGACTTAGATTCTGAGGATGTTATTGAAGAAATTTTAACTGGAACTGAAAGTTCAGAACAAACCGCAGATTTTTCAAGCTCTAAAGTGGATATCAACGAGAATTCAAGCATTTCAGATAATAATAATACTGGTTTAAGCAATAATAGAGATCAAACACCTAAATTTGACAAGGAAGGAATTCTGATTGATGAAACTTCAAGCAAATGCAACGCACAATCAACGGACATAACACAAGCTAAAATAGAGCCTACAGCTCCCGATCCAATAATTGAAGAACAATTCACGAGTGAAAGTTCGTTAAGTGAAGGTACAGACAAAATATTAGACATCAAGACTGAGGATACAGCTTCATTGACAAAAGAGATTGATCAAAAATTATCAGAATTTTCCACTCACCTTACAACAAGCTCAAAAACTGACTTAAATGGGAACATTTCAAAGGCTGAAGCAGAAACTTTAGTAAAAGATAACGTTAACGAAGGATTTGACATCAACGGTCTACCTTTGCCAAGGACAGCAGCTGAAGAAGAGCAACGTAAGGAATTTTTAGATTCCTTACCGCAGGTATCATTGGAGACTGATTCAAACAAAGTTGCAGCCTTAGCTAAACGGGAGTATTATCAATCGTTGAGGCAGTATTTGATAACACATGTGGATAGGCCACCAGTACCACCAGAGACTTATCGTTGGGAAGATTTAAAACGAGCAAAACAACGGGTACATTTGAACATAAACTTTTTTATTTTTCCATAGAATCTAATCTTTGTTTTTTTATTTCTTCAGGGTGGATATCCGTGGACGCATTTACACAAGCGACCACTTGGGCCAGACGAAGAACCAGAGATAGTGCTTCTTCTTCGAAAGTCACAAGAATTGCGATTTACCTCTGAGTCGCCAAAATCATTCAAAAAAGTTCGCATAGACGATCAAGTATCAATTAAAGAGACTGAGCGCTACATTCAAGAGCTATCAGATACCGAAGACAACTCTCAAACTGAAGACGAAGCAGACGGAGAAGAAGAAGAACACGAAGACCAGCGAAGCGAGTGTATTTCATGTGTATCCGACTCAGTTCTTACAGTCGAGAAGAAAGCCTCAAAACTTGGTAAACTCCGTGGTATTCTCAAGAAGCGCAGTCCAAAAAAAGAAGTTGACTCTAGGTCATTGCCTGATACCTCAACTGCCCCAAGTACATCAATTTCTGCAAATAACAAATCTGCAGAAGACGTTCGTGAGCGAAAGAGTCGTCTAACCAAACAGGAGAACCATCACAAAGCTAAGTGTTTCCCCATCATGAAGAAACTTAAAAGCATGGCTGATCGTCAAAAGAAGAACTTTCGAAATATCAAAAAGATTTCTCTGAAAAAGGACGAAAAGATTCCACTGGAAGAAGAACAAAAAATTATAAAACTGAAGACATCACCCAAAGCTGTACACAGTGAAATACCACATTTCATTGAGAAACAGGATAGTGACGATGTGCTTGAAATAATTGAGCTGGATGAATCGCCGAGTCGAAAGCGAAAGGACCAATTGGAACTTCAAGAGCAAGCTTCTGCTGAATCGACTGTTCTTGTACCAGACGAGATAATTGATATTCCAACTACAATCGAAGATGATTTTCCAGAACGGCAGCAAACACCAGAACCAACAGTTTCCGAAATTCTCGAAGAAGAACTTAAATCAAGTCCGGTATTTTCAGGACCACCAAAGAAATCTGCCCGTCTTCGAAGAGAGCACGTCTACGAAGATATTGAAGATACTGGAGATATGGCTACTGAAGAAATCAATAAAATCCTCCAAATGGCATCTGTGGAAGCATTAAAAAAATCATTAGCTAAACAAGACAATTCTACTCTGAACGATGTTGAGGCTACCAAGACATCACTGTCATTGGAACATATGGGTAGCAGTGAGGAAGAAACTGAGCGGGCATCATCTTATTTAGCACCACTGTCATCGATTGATTCAGTCTCATCAGAAGAAGAGAGAAAACCACATTTATCAACTGTTGCAGAAGAAAGTGATGCTGCTAGTGTTGATGGTGTTTGTGCGACAGAGAAAAAAGTTCAGGACAAAATTCAGGCTGTGCCTGAACCAGAAGTGGTTAAAGAAAAACACATCACTGAACATCTACCATGGGCTGATATTGAATTGAAGCCGGTTTTGAAAAAAGAAGCTTCACCAGCTCCATCGGAAAAGAAAGTAACATTTTCGCATGTCGAAGACGAAGCTGATCCACATAGGGAAGATATCGAACTGCCAGAAGAATTGAAAGGAACAGGCACGAAGCGTTGGTCCAATTTGAGGTGAGATTATAAATATACAAACAAATGTAGACTAAACATTAGATAAGTTGAGAGATGTAAAGAATAGCTCGGTAGCTTAGAAAATTAGAAGAATAGTTTCAAAAAAAAATATGTAAAGATTATAGGGAACACTAGAAAAATAATTATCCAGAGGAAATGTTCGCACACAAACTGATTCAAAACTTATCTAAGTAATATTTCTAATTAAACAGACTGTTACAAAAGTTAGTAATATTTCGTCAAGCGTGAAGTCAATCTTGTAGTTACTTTTAATGAGCAATACAATGGTGACATTTTAAGCACATTTCAGTTCATGTTTTTTTTTCCATTTTCAGCAGTAAGCAATCTATTTTAAGTTTAGATTGACTTTCAAGGTCAAAATGTTCCTAAGACTCTTTTCATTGAAGATGTCATCAAACGGGACTGTTAATTGGTTAAGCACGCTATAACATAGCGACACATATAGAAGTATGCAACGATTCATTGAGGCATTGTTAAATTACCTCAAATTTCTGAAAAAAATTACTTATTATTACTGAAATTTGACCAGCAATATATCTGGATGATTATAGCGAAATAAGTCAAGTTATTTACGAGATATATATGCGGAAATAACCAAGTAATCCATACTTCCTTTATGTAAATTTTTTCTTTGCGATATGCATGTAGGTGCTATAGGGCAAGTTTTGAATTCGAAGAAAAATCGAACTCGAGATTTTAATCAAACTTAACATTACGATGATAGAGAACACCAAAAAAGTGGGTCCCGCAATTCTGTCTGTCTGTGCAACGAGCTACAGCCTAAATGACTGAATCGTTTTTTTTTCAAACTTGGTATGTACTTAACCGTTTAAGGTTATTCTCTCAAATAGATTTTTGAATCGCCCCAAAATTAACAGTATACTTGACATACAATTATTTTTTGTACCAACTTGTTTATCTTGAAAACGGCTCTAACGATTTTGATAAATAAAAGTGTGTGCACTACTTTAGCTATAGTCCACATTTTAGTAAAAAAAAATGTTTATATATTTTGTTTTTAACGTTAACGGATTTTCAACTTTCTCATAAGCGACTTAACGGATTTCGATCAAAATTTTTACATAGGAGGTCCTTCGAATTATTAAATAATACTGCATACCAAAATTTTGGAAAAATATAAAACGTGTTCATATTTTTTTTGGAATTTCGGTTTTAAGTTTATATTAATTAATGTTCAAAACTGTCACAGAAATTTTTTAGAAAAAAATTAAAGAAATTTTATATATAAAAAATTAAGAAAAATATATTTAGATTTTTAATAGAAAACGTTTGCATACGATGTGATCGAACATAAGAGCAAATACGTGCGATCCAGTCGTGCATTTTATTTAGTACAATCTTGAAATGCAATATTTTAAAAAGCAATAGAGTCGTTTTTGAGAAAATTAAAAAAAAAACAAAGATATTTATGTCAGATAGGCATTGTAGATGAGCTAAAACCAATTTTCGAACTTAATAACGAATAACGGTATAACAAAAAGCATGGTTTTGAAATTCTCATTATCACGCGGTTGAATTTGATTGAATATCAAGATTTTTACAAAAAAAAAACTATACTTGCCCTATAAGCAAATAAGTAAAAACAGATACAATTGTCTGTCCTCATTTAACTGGCAATTCATTTGGCGTACATCAAAAAGATATTAGCAATTCATATAATAAATTGCATTTAAAAAATAAAATTAAATGGTCAAAAGCAGACATTCAAAAAAATACTCTCGAAAACCAATGTAGGCAATCCAAAAATAGCTGATTTCCTCTTTGCAATTTCGAGCTTCATGCTTCTCGAGATACACTTTAATATCCCACTCGTTAAGAGATGTCTTTTCAAAAAAACAACAAAAAAAATATACATACGTACACAGCTATGTGCATACATTTACGTGAAATATCGCAAAACAAAAGTTATTCGTCGACGAAAATTTAAAAATTCAAATAATATATTTAAAAAAAAAAACATAAAATTCAATTTAAAAATAAACAAAATATTATTATTCTCTCCCACTCTCTATACTCACTTTCTCTCTCTGTCTCTCCCTTTTTATTCCGGATGGTTTTTATAGATTATTCTTAAATATTTAATATATGTATATAGGTGTGTTTAACTAAGACAAAATATTCACATATCTATGCTCGATTGAAAAAATAAAATAAAAGAGATTGCTGCTAAATTTGAACAGCCCCAAAACGACTGTTAGGACAGATTTTTAGTTTTCTACAAAACTGCTATCGATGCAGACATGAATGTTTTAAAATGAAACGGGCGCGAGCGAAACGAAATAATAATTTTAGTTTTTTGTATTTAAGAAAATTAAGCAAACTAAAATTTGTTTAAAAAATTCGACTGACGGGTTTTTTGTTGCCTATTAAATTAATGGCTCAAGGCGTGTGAAATAAAAAATCAAAAAAAAAAAATCTTTTAAAAAAATTGTATAAATTGTCGTCTTTTTGGAGGGAGGGGGCGGGAAGTAGAATATATTTAAAAATAAATCGCATGTCCACCCTTGAAAAAAAAAAAATAAATATTTTTGAATGTTGGCTCCGAAATTTTCGTTGTTCGTCGTTCGGGAGAATCTTTGATCCAACAAAAGTCGTCCTATTTTACAATTTTTGTCTCGATTGTATTTAAATGTATGTATATATGTGTGTGTGTGTCAAATTTGAGTAATAAAGCTCACTGTCAAAATGAATAACCGTCGTTCGGCTTCGGTGGGAGCGTTACCCGTTGAAAAGAAGCACTTTGTGTCGCGAAATGAAAGTGCCAGCGGTGCAGTATTGGACGTGCGTTGTGCATGTCAGTATTTCGAATGTGATTCACTGCTTCCCGATAGGATTAATCCTATAGAATCACGTCCAACCTCAAAACAAGGCTTTTTGAGTGATATGGAACATGGCGATCATCAACAACACCATTTTGATAATATTTCAACGCGAAGCTTTAATATGATGGGAAGGTCTAGAGAATTTGACAAAATTTCAATGGGTAGCTTTGGAGGTCGGGGACTAGTTGTAAGAAGTATCTCCGATGCCACTGAGCCAGAAATGGCTGGTGGAATGATGGTGGGGCACCGAGGTCGCCAAATGTCAATCGGGGGAATGTCGGGTGTTAGTGTGGGTGGCCGGGATCCTGATGCTGTTTCGATCCGAAGTGGAATTTCATTGCGTCGTGTTTCGCGGTCACCATCACACGCAGATCTTATTGTAGCAGATCTTAACATACCCATTAGCGGTCATATTTCGAGAGGTTTAAAAAGAGATATTCCGAGACACATTACGAACCTACCAAGTTCTTCGCCATCTTCTGGAAAGTTCTCTTCTCCAGAATTCAGTAAATTTGATAGAAACAATCTTCCAACAGCGAGAGCTCATCAATCACATCACTTGACTGGAGAAAACAAGGAAAATCTCTCTGGACACACAGAAAATATGCTTCCACAAAATAAACCTATTGATGTTTCTATGTACGAAGATAGCAATGCTATGGCAAAAAGTCTTGGCCAGCATATTGATATTCCGAAATTTAATTTAGTAGCGCCGACTCCAACGCCAACAAAGGAAAATACATCCTCACCTGATTTCAGTAGGAGAAATATGTCTTCGGAAAGAGCTCATCAACTTTCCCATCGGCCAGCAGAAAATACACATCCCTCAGCACATTCTGGAAACATATTGCCACAAAATAAACCTATAGATCTTTCAATGTACGAAGAAGGAGGTGCATCAATTAACATTGATGTTCCCATGGAAATTTCAAACCTAGATGCCTCAATGCATGGTCATAGTATTTATGAAAGAAAGACAGTTCAATCGGAGCGATTTCGACAGAACCAATGGGCGCCGGAAAATAGAGCTGTACAACATGAATCTATCTTGCCACAAAATATGCCCATTGATGTATCAATGTATGAAGAAAACGCGTCTGGAACCATCACCGAGCCTAATGGGATTTCAAACAAGACAACTCCTGTGGCACATGTCCTTCCAACCCCAGGTTATGGAAGAAGATCTCCACCTAATGTTGACATATATGATAGAAAAACTCAAGAATCTGCAGGTGTCCAATTTAACAGAATTCAAGGTGTACCTCAGCATGTGAATCCCTTACCGCAAAATATGCCCATTGACGTTTCTATGTACAATGAAAGAATTCCGGAGGCTATTGAACCTATGGATGTAGAAGCTATTGAAGCTGTAGTCGAAGTCAGAGATAATATAAGAATAGATAGAATGTCGCCACCATTGCAATTAAATGTTCCTGACATCTCGCCTAAAGTGGAAAATGAAACAAAAATAGAAATACAAAATTTTGCACCGCAACCTGAATTGAGACCATTGAATGACATTTTGGCCGACGAAAATCAAATTGAGAATTTAGATCAGTTAAAAGTTTCGGGTTCAAGTTCCTATAGACATTCATCCCCACCACCACCTACACAACAAAGTCATCTAAAAAGACAGCATCAACAAGACAGGGGAATGTCTCCTGACAGTTCGAAGAAACAGCTTATGGAAAGAGAACAACATTATCAGAAGGTATATCCTCGGGGAATGCAGCAAAATACTAATAGAGAAGATTTCAAATACAGAGGATTAGATATATATGATATGTCAGTACAAAAAGGTACTTCTCCAGCTCCAATGGGATCAGGTCAGTCAACAGCCTTCAGCTCTCAAATTTTCCAGAAAGCAGCATCTCCAATACCTGCTGATATGACACAGAGGCAGTACATGCAGTATGAATCATCTCCAATATTTGATAGAGGTTTATCTCCACCTCGCACAGATCAATCCTTTCAGCGTGGTTCATCTCCAACACATTCGATACATAGAGAAGAAAGGCAATACACGCAGTACGAATCAAATGCAACTACCGGCAGAGGTTTATCTCCATCCAGAGCAGGGACTCATTGTACAGACATAAGACAACATCTGCAAAGAGCATCACCTCCTGCATCTTCTTTCCATACCGAAAGAATGCAAGCCTCCCCGGGCCGACTGGAAATGGACCAACCCAAGCAACTTTTACAAAGGGGATCACCTCAGGGAGTTTCATTTAAGCGTCAAAATGAAAGAAATCAGTCTCCATTAAATCAGAGGGCCTCTTCTCCAGTACCAGTAGGAGGGGTACAATCTTCACAAACAGCATCTTTCCCAGCTCAAGGAAAAATGAAAGCTGGGCGAGTTCTTAGTTTTAGGCGTTCTCTGTCTTTAGACAGAAACAAAGCTTTAGATAAACCACTTGAAAGAAGACCAACTTATTCCGCTAGATTTATGGCAATGTTCCATTCAAAGAATAATACTGATACCTTGGCCAAGACATTACATGAAAAACGAAGAGTGTCTGCTGATCATATTCAGGACATGAAACGCGGAAGATTCATGTCGTTGTTCCATACAAAGACTTCGAATCAATCTGAGAGGTCAGATACCTTAACGCCTTTTGAGAAACGTAAGCTTTCCGCAGATCACATTTTGCATATGGAGCGCGGAAGATCACTCTCACCAGGAAAGCAGTTAAAGCCTGAAAGTACGCCCTCACGGTTCATGTCTATGTTTCATTCAAAAGCTCCTGATCAATTAATTAAGCCATCAGATACTCCTCCACACAATAATCTTGAACTGCGAATAAATCAGCAGCATCAGCTGGTTGATCCTGGAAAACCCCCAATAAAGCATCCAAAACCTGAAGGTTCACCATCTTCATCTAGATTTATGGGTGTCTTTAAGCGCGAGAAAGTTGAGCGTTCTGAGGCAATGTCGGTGATCGAAGAACCTTCTCATCTTGGAAATATGTCATTTCAAAAACCGCCAGAAAAGCCTCTGCTTACGGTAAAAGTCACTGAAACATTTTCTCTCAAAGTCGACGAAATGGATCAATATTCCAGCCATCCTCCTAAATCTCCTTCACCTTTGAGACAATCTCGCTTATATGCTAGTTCTGATCACTTAGGCCAGACTCAAAATAGATCCACTCACGACGGACTATCCAAATCTATTGCTTTTTCCATAGACGCACAGGAGCCCTTTGCACCCATAGTTCTTTCCAATTCCCGATCAAGCCAGATGCACCTTGCAGCAACTGATCACAGAAGCTACATGTCATCAAGTCAAGCTGATCTAACTGGTTCTCGGCGAAATGACATAAATGAACTGATCCCTCCAGCTCCAGCACAAATTATCACCGTAGGTAATAAAAAACTAGTCTCCGTTCCCATTGCGGTACCCGATTTTTACGATTCAGAAATGACAATTTCCGAATTTATGCGCGATGAGCATGAACATCAGAAAAATTTAGCACAACAACCTCGAGGTAATCTAATCAGAGGTCCATCCGAGCAACGTCTAGCACGATCAAAACTGCTTCAACGAAAATCCCATGATCGGACTCAATCTCAAGATCGTGCTGCAGCTAAGCGAGTGTCAGAATTTGATAGTCTCAGCATAGGGACGCGGTCACTGACAAAAACCGTAAGTTTTAACTTTGGTGAGCACGGTTCACATTTAAATCAAAATGCTAACATGGATTCATCTTCCAACAATCAATTAGACAAAAACCAGTGGCTTGAAAGGACATACTTTACCCGGTAAGATCTCAACACAGCCGAATCATCTGTTCACCCCAAAAACCAAAATTACAAAATAAATTCGAAACATTACATTACAAAAAATAAAAAAAAATAAAATAACAAAACCTGAAACCATTTAACAGTAAGTAAATTGATTCGTTTACAATTAAAATTGAGCGTATTAGACAATAAAAAACAAAAGCATTATCATCTAAAAGTAAATTGCATCTCTAGAGTCAATCAATGATTTTATTTATATCTAAAGTTTGCATCGCTCAGATGCTCAGATACATATAAAAAATACGCTATGATATGCACAGTGCTGAGGCGCGTACTTGTATCTAGAAAAAAAACTTTTCGCTATTTTGTTTTTTCTTTGAAGAAAAAAAGTTCACCAAACCTGATCTTCTAAAAATAAATCAGCCAGCCAAATTCTTAAGTATCTTCGTGCATAAATAGGAAATAGCTGCAGCTTGCTTTGAGAAAGAAATCCTCATGGTGCGATGTGACCATTGTTCTCAAGAAATAATCCAAACAATTCGATGTTTGACTTATTATTACGAATGCATTTATTTAAGAGACATCTTTATTTTTTAGGGATGAAAATGAAGAGGGGTGAAATAAAAGCTTTTTCTCGTGAACGGCTTTACCAATTGTTTATCAAAGTGTGTAATATGTATATTCTTTTTTGCTAAATCTTGTGTTGAGTTTTGAGTTTTGACCTATAATATTATGACCCTGACTATGCAATCCAAATAATATGCAAAGCTGAATCGCACGAATTTTAACTATATGCAAGTCCTTAGGTATTTTTTAAATGCTAAATTGCACGGCACTATAGTTCGAAGATAAAAAGATAGGAAAGAATTTTTGTTGGTACAGTGGACTTTACAATAAGGTCTTTATGGTCTCATTATAACCCACGGGTGGCATCCAATTAAAAGTGGAGGTATAGAAAAGAATTCTCTCTCTAGCGTGGGGCTCGAACCCATGCGCCTAAGTTAGCAGTCAAGTACTATATCCACTGCACAATTGCCACCTGCTCAGGGCTGATTCACGGCTACAATGAAACTATACGCATATGAGTGATTTTTTTTTGCGTTTGACGTTTTTTTGTTGATAAACGACTTTTGTCAAAAGTCATTCATCGAAAATTTAAGATATATTTTTTACTTGTTGTTGCGCATCAAATGTCCAAATGTATTTGATGTTTCTTGTTTGTTCAAGAAAAACATTTTTGTAAAATTTTATAACGCCATATTATTTGATATCTTTTTAGACATGTTTGTATTAATATAAAATTGGGATAATCGTAAAATGAGATGACAGATAAATGAGTCCGGCTGCAATTATCCCTCTCAAAAAATTGAAGCCTTATGCCGGATTTACACGACTACCGAATTGGCAGTATTACTGCCAAAATCTTGGCATTATTTTTTTTGTCGTGTATATTTGTCATTAAAAAACTACCAGCCAGAATTTTCGTTAAATAGTGGCATTATACTGACATCGTGTAAATTCAGTACTGACAACAATTTATCAATAATGACAATTTGCGATAAAGAATGAACTTGCTAATTCTTTACTGCCAATTGGCAGCATTTTTGTCTGTCATTATTTTAGTTTCGTGTGAAAGCATGTCACAATTCATTTAATGACAGCAGTGTTTTGGCAGTAAAATGACAAAAATACTTCGAACTTGACAGTCGTGTAAATCCGAAATCGATATTTTCAAAAATTGAAATTTATCTCAGACATTGAGATATGAAATTCATCAAAAACAATAACAAAATGGGCTAAAAAATTGTTTTTTTTTCTAATGAATTACATAAAAATCATTTTTACCAATTTTAAAGCGCATCTTTATATCTGTTTAACCTTAAGTTCGAGTGACATTAGAGACGCTAGAAGTACCACCAAGTAAGGCTTTTTATTTTAATCTAAACCTATACTGCGGGGCTAGACTATCACACAGATAACCCCTGTGACATTTATACTTTCAGTACAGGTACTATGAGTTTTTGATCAAATTAATTTGACAGTATGATGATAGAGAACACGACTTCCGTCTGTCCTCGATTCTTTTTTAATGTTTTTAGCCCCAAAAATAACAGTTCTGCCTTACATTTTTTTGTATGGCAGATACTACGGCTATAACGATTTTGATTAAAATAAAATGCACGACTGGATCGTACGAACTTGCTCTTATACCTCACAACTTTAGTGTAGCTAACTACTGACGCTGTTAGTAGGTACAGGTTGTCTAGTTATCCTTTGCAGGATTAAAGCCGATGTAGGTAACATAACACTGATTGTTAATATAATGAATTGTGGAATACAAAAAATATGGAATATAAAAAAGTATCTCGAAAATTTTAGGACGGATTTTGATGAAATCCGGTTTTTTATTTTTAGTTTTTAGAAAACAAATGTTTTTTGAAATTTTGGTATGCAGTTTTTTAGAGTTTATTAATATACACGTGACCATAAAATTTTAAAATATTTTTTTTTGATTAGTCTTAAAAAAATTGATTTTACAAAATAAAAAAATAAAAAATTAATTTTAATTATCAATAAAAAGTTATTTAAAATTTTAATATGCAGAATTAGTTACAATAAGTACAAGATCTGTTTTGACAGCATAAAATCGATTTTGTTTAGAAATAAATCAATTGTGTACAGAAAACAATCGAATGTTAAGTGGTAAGGAAATTGAAATGAATTATTTTTCGGTGGATCTACCCATATTCTTACTAATATTGGAACAATTATTAAATTACTAATACCATAACAAAAATAAATAACTGTTCAAACCACATTTTATTCGCCACAAAAAAATCAATTTATGAATTTACCAATGGAAAAAACATGATGATTTTTTATCACAATGAAATGACAACGCTGCGTTTAACAGGCAAGAAATTGGTTAAATAATCAATAACAATAATTCCACATTCTTGCCAAAGAACAATGACATTTGCAAAATAATAGCTTATTCCCATTATAATATTACTTCTTCCATTTTATACGAAAAAATCAGTAACTAAGTCTGTTTTCGAAATGTTTAATTACAAAATTTTTTGAAGCATCGAAATCGGGAGAGCCGTTAATGAGAAAATCGAAAATTAAAAAAAAAACCTGTTCTGATGCTGGTACCGTTACTAACCTTTTATAATTATAATAAAATGTTAACTAATGTCGTTTTTATTTGACAATTCGGAATCTCACTCCAATCCGGGATCCCAGCTAAACAATGTAATGCAAGTATTGCATTTGGAAAAAAAATTGAACTCGAAATTTTAATCAAATTTGACATTACTATGATAGAGAACACCAAAAAAGTGGGTCCCTCAATTGCATCTAGCTGTAGGTCGGTTTCTGCAGCCTAAGCGGCTGAAATTATTTTCCTTAAAACTCGGGACATATTTAAGCGTTTTGGGTCAATTGTTTCAATTTATTATATTATATTTTTAAATCTTTGTTTTTGCTACCATACAATTTGATCTACTATATTAATTATCTTGAAAACGGCTCTATCGATTTTGATTAAAAAAAACAGTGCACTACCTACTAGTTGTGTGTGCCATACAACCAATTTATTGATTTTCGCCGTTATCATAAACGACTCGACGGATTTTGATCAAAATAGGAGCAGGAGGTCTTTCGAGTTATAAATAATACCGCATACCAAAATTTTGGAAAAATATTTGTTTGTATTTTTGAAAAAAAAATCACTAGGAAAGGACTTCGCTCAAAGGGCTTCGGAGCTACGACACCCAAACCCCTGACGCAATTTCAAGAATGTAGAATAAATCCATTTTTGTTTAATCGTTCAGCTTGGTTTCAGATAAAGGTTTGAAATTAAATTGTTTCGTCAACAATTTAATCATGAATGTAACCATTAGCCGTCTTAGCTTAATTGACATTCTGAAGTATAATAATATTGTTCTCATATCTTAGATTTGTATTGCTATATGTAACTTTTATAATCTTAATCTCAAACCGTTCCAGTTAACCATTTGTATTATTTTAATTTTTAATTTTAGCGACCATGAATACGAACCAATTGGAGAACCCTCAACGGCAATTCAGAAAGACCCAACTCCCGAACCGCCTGCTCATTTATCTGCTCTTAAAAAAGAATCTTCTCCTGCGCCGCCGTCAGTGGGTCAAGAAATGTCTAAGTTAGAAGTGTCTCAACCTTCACTCGAAATTACCTCAGATGAAACACTTTCAAAATCTGATGAGCATAAGGAAGTCGAAGAGTTTCAAAAAGATATTGAAGAACGTTATTTTAGTTCAGCTGCGACCACATCTCAGCCAGAATCTCAGAATGATTATGAAATGCCAACAAGCCAAGTAGATTTAAGTGCCTTAGAAGATATACCAATGGAAGCTGAAAGTAAAAAGAAAGGCTTCATGGCTAATGCTCAAGACAAGACACGAAGAATGCAAGCAGGACTCAAGAATCAAGCTGGTAAAATCAAGACGAAATTCCGGACTCAAAAAAAGGCACCATCTGGAAGCCCTAAGGCTACAACCCGAAAGCGTTTCAAGGCACCCGAATTCTCTAAAATCAAAATGCCAGAAATGAAACGGCCCGAATTTACAAAGTTTAGTAAGCCCGACATGTCTAAGTTCAAGCTCCCAGATAAGTTCTCTTCATTGAAACTTACTCGCAGTAAATCCTTTAAGGAACCATCTGAGATCAATGACACAACAGTTTCGGGTACAACTCCTGAATCTGCCGCAGCCACTGCACCTCCCAAGAAACAAAGATTCGATTTTAGCTTTGGAACATATCCAAGGGCATTTAGGAAAAAGCCAAAACCTCAAGTGGTTGAGAGTACTGTAGATGAGCCTAGTGTGATTCAAAGTACTGAAACCCAACCATCGGCAGAGTCCTCAAGTACACCACAGGGTGACAGAGGTCCAGGTCCCGTAAGATCGCGTTGGGCTGATAAATTCTCAGATGTAAGCTACAATGATAGCGAGGGATCTCGATATCGCCGTTTTGAAAGCGAGCAAGAGAGTTCCTTCGATAGAGAATCATCAATGGAGCGTCGCATGAAGGAGGTGCTTGATGAGAACGCAAAGGAAGAAGCGGAGCTTGCTATGTTTGGTGTAGTGGAGCAGAAGCAATTCGCAGATTATGATGAAGAAAATAGGGTCATTCATGAAATATCGAAGACTCGCGAACGAGAATTCAAACGGCGACCCATGGTGCATCAGGACTCTGATTTGGTGTCCGAAGAAGGCAGAGATATTGGCTGGACTCAAAGGGAGGCCGAAAAGAATCAATTTCTCCGTAAAGCTGAGCTCGAAGCAGAATCGCACCAAAAGCATAACACCGAAAAGGAATATAATCCAGATACCCAATCAACAGCAAGCTCAAAACGCCTCGTTTTCGAAGAAATTGGTTCTGATGAGTTTCTCCTGAGGAAAAAGGGTGCCTCACTAGAATTCAGCATTGAACAACAAAAATTACGGGATTCTAATTTGGAAACAGAATTAGATAAGTCTCCGAATCCACTTGAATTAATTGGCTCACAAGCAGGAAGCTTAAATGGCAGCAGCATTGACCGCATAGATTATGGCTATGATGTACCACCGCCAAAACCCAGACGCTTAAGCCAACAGCAACGTCAGCGTCATCATTATGACTCGGAAAATGCTTCTCAAATTGATGATTATGGTGATGATATTTCACTATCACAAGCAGGCAGCGATTACTTTCGACATGCACCACCACCACGTCCATTGCGTAAGGGTCGCTTTAGAAATAGCCAGGACATGTCAATTGGGGGAACACCTTCAATACAATACGACGATGAGGATTATTCAATTAGGAATAAAAATTTCGTCGAGGAGGAGAAAGAAAACCTTCTCCATGAAGAACAGCAACGCAATGAATTACCAATGCAACCACCACAGCCACCAAGAAGGCGTCGCAAGCAGTTAAGAGATTCCTTGGAAAAGGATTCTTTTGTTAATGGATTCGGAGGCAGATCCGTGTCAAATAGCCACTTAAGGGAAGACAATAAAACAGAGGATGTAGGTTATAATTTTCGTACTCTAGGCCGAAGAGCTGGTCAGCGTTTTGGTCAAGTCTATTCATCAATCAAAAATAAAATTCAAGGCATAATATTACTTTGAAGTGGGAAATTATCCTTAAAATTCAAAATAAAACAATATTTTTATCTTTTTTATTTGTTTATTTATAAAAAAAAAAAAGAAACTTGAATTTAATTTGAAATGTAACTGGAAAATTGAGAAAAAAAAACATTTTTTGGGAATTTTGTTTGTTCTTGAAAATAAAATATTAAAATTCAAATACCATCATCAATCAATTACACTCACACAAATAATTTAAAAATATTTGGATTGTAATAAAAAAAAAAAACTTTAAATTTCGACTTCACTTTTCTGCTCGAACCGCTCGAAAATAAAACATACATAATTTAAGTTAACCTTAATATATTTTATAGATCTAATAAAAATAGTTTTTGGTACGAAAATATTATACAACGAAAAATAAATTGTTATACAAAACATATAAATAAAACAAACGAATTTTATTGATTTTTTTTTGTTTTTTTTTAAGAACCAATTTTTAAAATAAGTATTTTAGAATTCGTAAGATTTTTTTTTCTAATTTTCCAGCTTCTACTAATGTGATTTTTATACTAAATTTAATTTATATAATTATAATAATGAATGTAATTATAACCCATTGAATTTTGTTGATGAATAATAATGACTTATATTATTAACCAAAATGTTAACCAGCTCAAAGAATTTTAAAAAGCTTTGTTCAATTAGATAAACGTCAAATCAATTTGAATTCTCAGAATATATAAAGAGACCTAATACCAAACATGAAATGACAGCTGTCAAAAAAAAACAGATCATACATATAACTATAGGTCCATCCAGATTTGTACTGAATAATGTTGAACCGAAATTTTTTTTGTATTTAAAAGCAAAATTTTCTGTACTCATCTCATTGAACGAATCTTTACTTATGTATAAGAATTTCTCTTTCCATATCATAATTGTTATTTTTTTTTCAAAGGTGATCGTCTACCGTACTGAGCACGAATACAAAATACCTCTAGCAACTCCTGAAAACTACACCGACACCTCTATAACACCCCGAAAATCTAAGTCTCTATCTCGTCTGGGTATCGACGAGGATGATAGAACTTCACAAGGAGCAGACTCCCTAGCTTTGGACATTGCAATGCGAGACGAAAATGACAATACAAATCTCAATGCTGAAGAACTGCATGAGAAGTACATCATTGAGATGATGGAAAACGATGGGTAATTTAAAAGCACACACTATAATAAGTCTGATTCACACTCTGCCCATAACTGCCAATTCCCAATTAACAGAAATTGATGTCAATTCTTATTCCAGACTTACAAATTTGGTAGTTTTGGGCAAAAGAGAGCGCTCTTGCGAGAGTAAATTATTTGGTTTCTTAACAATTTCTTGCTAATTATTTCTGCCCAGTAATTTTTTGTAAGCAGCAAATTGTGGGCAGAAAATTTAAAATTGTTAGGTTGACGTTTGTCATAAAAAAACGTCTCGTGGTTGTTGGGGAAAAAGATTTGTAAAAGAAATTAATTAATTAAAAGCACAACAATACAAAATTATTAGTTTGAAATGAAAAAATTTCATTCCCATCCTTATAGCGAGTTTATTAAAATTTCAAAGATCTTCTCTCAAAATCGAGAATTGATCTTTTCAATGAAACTTGTTCCAGATTTAATTGTAGTATTGGTGAATGACTGACACACACATTTCTAAAAAAAAACATATCTTCAGATGACGAGGAAGACGAACTAATCAAAAACTTCTTCGTCAAATATTTGTTTATTTTTTTATAACGGACGCAAGTTCACAAACAAATTAATAACGAAATTTTTTCCATTTTTCGTTTAACAGAAAAGACTTCTTACATGTATGTGTGCATTCAGATAAAATCTGCCAACCCATCAGAGATCAAATCTTTCGTGGTTGAGGTTTGATCTATATTTGCTCTTTTTGTTGCAAAGAAACTCTTAAAATTCAAAAAGATCAAATCTTATAACAGAAAGAGCATATCTTTTGTTGAATGAAACTCGCTTTTTAAAAAGTCTGAATCAGACCTATTATTGAGTTTTGTTTGATTTGTCAAAAATGCATGTCTGCCATTATTATTTATTTCAGTTATGCTGTAGTACGAAAGGAAAACTTACCCAAGCCAACACCACCAGCCAGGCGTAAAAAATTCACTCGTTCGCCTGGGGAACGTTTTGCAACAATGCCACACCAACAACGAAAGGATTCACCTTCTTTAGTGGCAGAACAGAAAATCTCAACAGGGAATTACAGTATAATTGGAAGGCCAACTCCGCCAAGGAGGAGGTCGGCTTCCAGCTTGGCAGCTATTTCTCAGAAGTAAGAAAATAACTAAACACAAGATTCATATATGTATGTATATGTACTTCCATATATATTGCACTGAGGAGTATCCCTTAATCCTATTAATATTATTTTAACTTACAAAATTTGATAAATAATAATTAACAACAAATCAATGGCAAATAATATAAACAGTTGGGAAATATGGAAACTAATGTATGAATTGTAGTGTCAGGATGGTTTTTGAATGTTTACATCAAAAATTTACAAGAAAATCTCAAATATGAAAATAATATTTAAAACAAGAATTCCTAAATAAAATCTAAGCCCACATTGTTCATGCATGACCAACCCCAATTCGCGGATTGACCATTTTAGAAAAATGAGACCTCGGCAATCTCATTAATACATGTAAATATAAAAAACATTTTGCTGACTGAAACATATGTAATTGTATTCGCCTGCTCAATTTTTGCCACAGCAAAATTTAATTTTGTTAAACAATGCAAAATTTATAAATCCACAAATTTTAAAAATCTGCCCTATTAATAAAAAAACGCTTATTCCACCTTTATTCCATGAGTTTACAAAACAATACAATGGATTTGAATTTCCTATTAATAAAAACAGAGTGTTCGTGGAATAGTAGAGTGACGTTTCTCATAAATCCCAAGAAAATCTACTACAATAAGTAATTTTCTGATGGACGCCACAACCTGCAGATCCACAGAAATATGTCCACCTGTATCCCGATTTAGATCATCTTCAACCATTGCTATAAAGTTTTCTCATATTTTCCTTGCAAAACTTATATTTCCTCCTGAAATCCTCCTCATTGAACACTTACAGTGGATTATATTTCGTTTTGTATATATTCCTTTATGATTTTCATTCTAAATTGAATTCACAAATCTTCACTTATATTTTTTTTAATTTCAGAACAAACAAATTTGACTCACTTGGCTTAGCTTAGTAAACGTCACTTAAAAGAATTTTTTTTTAGTAACCTTTCGCACTTATGTCGTTTTTATTAGGCAAATTAGTGTCGTTTTTATTTGGCAAACCGGAAGCCTTCCGGGCTCTTCTGAAAGCGTTCACTTGGGAAAAAATGACACTTCTAATTCTGAGAAGAAGAGAATTTTGCTTCTGGATTTGAAATCAGAATCAGAACCAGAAGCACTCACACATTCATATACTTGAACGTCAAACTCGACTGTTATCATTTTTTGTATCATAATTGTGCAACAAACATTTTTTTTTTTTGAATTTGAATATTCTCGCGTACATAATTATTTTCACACACACACAATCTCAGAATCATCAGAATCACGCAAAAGTGTTCAGTTGCGATCCCGGATCGGAGAACAATTCCGGATTGCCAAATAAAAACGATATAGGTTCATAATCAATAGAAACCTAAAGAACACACCCATTTGGAATCCTTGTAAAAGCTTTTGAATGCAAATTTCAAACTTCAATGTATAAAAATCGGAACATAAATTCAAAAATGTATATGATATGTCAAAAGATATTACGAAATTTTAGATGAAAACAATTTAAAAGAAAACTGTCAAATTCTGTTACAATACACCAAATTTTCGTATTATTTAACAGAAGTGAGCGCTCACTAGAAAATAAAATATTTCCTTAGGCTGCGAATTTTATTCCATAACAAATTTCTTCGGACAAAATTATGAAGAAAAAAAAATCCATACACTGTGATATTTGCAATATCAAATTGTTGATTTTAAAAAAACTTCCTAAGGAACACTATACCTTTTAACCCTGAAGGGCCCCATAAACTCTACTTTTTTGTCACACTGTTGGCGTGTCGCTAGACGAGTCCTTTTTTTTACTTACATTGGCTCAAAATTTTAAACAACCTATTATTAAGGCCTTAACACGATACTAACGGGTCCGCCATCTAACGTTTTTTTTCAACTAGTGCTTATTTCGTGAATGGTAACACTTAGCTCATGTCTGATTTGACAGATAATTAGTTTTATCCTTCCGCTGAACGAATATGGTTGTGTATACGCTTGAACAACGCTCGCTAAGTGGGCCTGCGATCGACTTAGAGAAGATGCCGATTTTGCCAAAAAAATCATCTTTTCAGATGAAGCTCATTTTGATCTTGGCGGGTATGTAACAAGCAAAATTGTCGCATTTGGAGCACAGAAAACCCGCACGCATACATTGAAAAGCCAATATACCCAAAACGAGTCACTGTTTGGTGCGGATTTTGGTCCAGAGGCATAATTCGAAAATGAGCAAGGAGTGGCCGTTACAGTCAATGGCGATCGCTATCGGGCCATGTTGAACGAAGTTTTGTTCACAAAAATTGAAGAGGAGGATATTGGCAATATTTGGTTTCAACAGGACGGCGCTACGTGCCACACAGCCGAAGCTACACTCGATGTTTTGCGCCCATTTTCAAAAAAAAAGTTATTTGGCGGACCCTGTAGTTAGCAATTTACTATGTACATAGTAGTCTACTAACTTTTCATAAATTTTAAACCCTTTGGTAACTAGTAAAATGCTAATTAAGCAGATAGCAAAGCATTTGTAGGGTTTGAATTTTCATGAACACAATTATTGTGTTTATGCGTTGTAAATTGATTATATGTTGACAGAAACCCAATACGTTCTCTAAATAAGTATTCGATGTTTATATTTTCATCATTTTAAATTCATTATTTACAAAAATAAAAAACAAATTGACACCAGCAGGACTCCAACCTGGGCTTCCCGCGTGCAAAGCCGATATACTATCAGAATGACATTTGGATTTAGTACGATTCTAAAAATTTAAAGTAGCCATTCGGGGGTTTTAACTTTAGTAAAATGTTAAGAAGATAATACGATACTAAACTCGTTTAAAATTACCAAAATCTCTTTTTAACCTAGTATCATACTAAAAATGATTTGACATATTACTAAATCGTTTAAAATTTTTCGCCTTATTTTTAAATGTCATTTCCACAAACACTATCGAAAAGGGAACAGCAACACAATTTTTCCTGGAACAAGAGAAGCCTCAAAAATTCTCTGCGCTTAGCTAATTCCACAGGAAATTAGTTATTATTGTATTTAAATCTATAAATTATTTAGGCATAATTTATTTCATCCAATACCCCTCACAATTTGGAAGAATTCACAAACAAAAATGAGTCTTTTTCCGCTTTCCGCAGAAATACTAAATTATAACTATTACGCTAGTTTTGTAATATTTGTTCTCCAATAAAAGTATAAATTATTATTCACTTCCAGCCTTATTCAATTCGGCATTATAGCGAGTACATAACCCTATGTTCTCTTAAATAATTTCTCTTAACCCAAACAATGTTATGCATTACATTGCATAGCAGCAACATAAGCTAAACGTAGTGGAAGGTTGTATAGAGTCTACATAAAAGGGATTTTTATCGAAAAGTCATATGACATCGTCTATATCAATTTCACTTTTTTTGCAATGCACGATGTATAGCTTGAACCAATTCAATTGGCCATTCTACTGTGCACCTCTCTTAAAATTTCGTTGCTCATCTCATTAATATTGAAAGATACACACAATCACCTTCCAGTGATGGACTTTATTTACATGAGATATGATCGTGGTTTATTGCGCAGTTTTCAAAAAAAATATTTCATCTCTGGCATTGTACTCATTAAATCTCTTGCGCACCATTTTTGTTCTCTCGAATCCTTTCTCTGCCCAACCGACCGTTGTGTTAAATGTTATTTGTATGAACATATATAGAACTGTAATAAATTGTCATGGTGGAGTCACTTCCTATTTATAATTATTGGATAAATTGTGTAGGCTTTAAATTGGTCCAAACTTTGGAAGCAAACCATTTGAATTCTGCGAATTTCATTCTGTTGTGCACCTTGTGTAGTTTTCCATTACCCACATTTCGTTTTTGTCTTTAAAGCTTTTGTTTGCAGTTTTTTTTAAACCGAGAATCACATTTGCACCATTTCCATACAAAAATAAGAGTAAATATTTAATTAAATATTAATTAATTCAATTCAATTCACATTTTACATTCATTCTGATGTCAATTCTCAATTTATATTGCTAGGGATTTTGGAAGTCAAGATTTTACCGATTATGAGGAACCTGATCTAGATGAACGACCAGAATCTCCAAGGAATCTCCAATCGGGTGATATAATTAATAAAATGAAATACCGACCATTGCCGCCGCCACCTCGCCCTCCTCGAGAGAAGAGACACTTTCATAGGGATAGGCATGGCGGAGACGACAATGATGAAATCGAAAGCCGAGACGATCGAGATGATCGCGATGGTGGCGGTGAGAGAATCGCTTATCATGAATTACACGAGCAAAGCAGCGATGATTACAATCAACAAGAAAATGTCGAAGTGGAGGTGTCTACACAAACCGATCCATTGCCCGATGATTTTGTATGTGAAGAATTTGAAATCACTGAGGACATGAAAATCATAGAACCTAGACGAACAAAGACTCTTGACGAAATACTGAAAGAGGACGAAGAAGCTGAACTAGAGCGCGCTAGGCAAATCGACGAGGAGATTTTAGCAAGAGGAATTCAGCGATTTAGAGAAGCGAGTCAAAGAAGTGCTTCAGATAGATCCAGAGCATCGTCGCAAGCAAAGTCACTTAGTAGACCACAAACACCATCTGCCATTCTAATAGAAAAGCGTATTCCAACACCTGTACCCAATTTAAATGGCCAGACGGTGCTTGAAGCGTCACTTACAGTCCAACCTATTGACGATTTAGATTTGGAAGAGGAAATGCTTCGAAGAGAAGGGCTTTACGATGGTTCGCATAGCAAATCTGACGAAGAAAGCCGTTATAAAGAAGATGAGAAACGTAGTTTACGTGCTACATCTGAAGAGGAAAATGCTAGGGTCGATGAAGAAGTTCAATCATACACTCGAAGTAGCGACGTTGAAAGTCAACAGCAAGAAGAGGAAGAACGCGAACGTGAACTTGAACGTCAACGCCAACGTGAACAAGAATTGTCGTTCGAAATGGAACGAAGGCTACATGAAGAGGAAGAGAAACAAAAACTTATACGTGAAGAAGAAGAAGCCAATCAAAGACTTCAAGAAGAAGTGGAAGCCGATGAGAGGCTTTTAAGAGAGCTAGAGGAAGAACAAAGATTTTTAGAAGAGGCATTACTAAGACACGCGGAAAAGGAAAAAGAATTAGAAAGAAGAATACGAGAAGAGCAGGAACAAGAGGAAGAAAAGAACAGATTAAAAGCACAGATAGCTGTTGATCATAGATTACATCCAGATTCACAGTCTGAAGAGCATGAGACGTACGACGAGGACCAAAACAAAAGACTTAAATCAGAAGATTCATATGAACTCAAGTCTGAAGTGAGTGAAGAAAAAGAAACTACACCACTACCTTCCCCGTCCATTTCTCAGACGACACATCAAGTAGAAGAAGAAATATTAGTTTCGCAAGTGAAAAAAATTCTGCTAGAACAACCTCCAAAAGACGAATCACATGAAAGGGAAAATACACTCAGTCCACCGCCAACGGCTCCACCAAGAAAACGATCCACAGTCGACCATAATGAATCACTCTCAGTCGCTGAACAACCAACTCCAGTTCCATTCACAGGAGTTATGCCCAGTCATTTAGCAATAGCTGATCTCGAGGTGGAACGCCTTCGAGTGCATGCCCTTCAGGCTGGCCAGATAATGGTATCACATTTGCATGGCGCTCAGATTCAAGCTGAAGAGCTAGAATGTCGATCAGGAAACTTGGTGGTAAAAAATATTGAACTACCGCCCGGATTTATTGAAGACATCGTAGAGAGGGTACGCAATACTGAACGCGAACACACTCAAGCTTCCACCCAGACCAGTGCTGAAGCTGGAACAAAAACCGATGAACCTCCACCTCCGCTACCATCCAGAGAAACAGAAAATCCACCAATTCGGCCTCCTCCTCCATCAGCTGCCCACTTCTTACAACTTCATGATCCCGACGAAATTTCACGAAGTGTTCATCTAGCAGACTACCATTTACAGGCAACCCCTCCTATCGGATTCTACAATCACCTTCATCCCGGTGATGATGGCGAAGCAGCAGTTGGCCCTCCACCAGTCTATCGTCGACGACGTCACCATCGCAGACGTGATTCTTCATCGGAGGAAGAACATCAGCGCCGCCGTAGCCGAAGCATCCGTCCAGAACAACCTCCCCAAAGTGTAGCCCAGGCAGGTCGTCAATTTATCTCAGCCTGTAGTCTACCACTCGTCAACATTATTACTCAATTGACAAACGCTTTGCGGCCCAACAATGACAACAACAAGGACCAGGTACAACCAAGGAACATATCCACAGCAATAGTACTTCTTGTAGTCATGGCTTTAAGCTTCGTGATTTACCTATTGACAGGCAGAAATATACACCACCATCATTGGGACTACTTCAATCCGCCAGGAAATGATGGACGACTATCGTAGGCGTAGGTTGTGAACAAGGCAGTCTCTCGATCACCACTCAGCCTTTACTGCATTTGTTAACTCTTTTTTCAAATTTATTTGGTCAAATCTCGCATCCTCATGCGCGATACAGTTATTATTACAAAAATAAGCAGATATTTTCTAATTTTTGTTTTCTGTTATTTTTTCTACGAACTACAAAAATACATACAAAGAATACTACTACTTAAAATTAAAATATAAATTAATTAATTAATTATTACGAACAAAATGTTTTATTTATATTTCAGACTATTATACGAGGTTTTGTTTAATTAAATTATATTTTCTCTTAAATAAAACAACAATAAAAAAGAGGGAAAATGATTAATTGTTATGTTGTTTTAAACCTAGATACGTTAACTTTAAATAAAATAAAATTAATTTAGAAAATTAAAAGAAAAAATTGGAATCAAAAGAAAAGAAATAAATACCTTTATTAACATTTAAGTCGTTTATTTTGCATTTTATTTAAGAAAATATTTTTTTTTTATTGAAACAAGTCTTCATTGTATATTACCATTTCGCGCCGATCTTTATGACTACCTTTTTGGGATTTGCTTGCAGCTGAAAAGAAAAAATAAACAAGTTATTATTATTTACTCGCGATTGTGTAGATGTGGGAGGAAGATAAAATCTAAGTTTAGAAATAATTTATGATTTTTTTGTAGTAACCCAAGAACTCGGTGATCGAATGAAAGCATATGCCATTTAAAAACAAAAAAGGTCTTTTAAAGGGTACTGCTTCTTGCAAGAAATCGCAAATCAAGAGGTCGATTCCAAAAATATTGTCATCGCTTTTGGTGACACTTTTGTATTTTCGTTCCTCCCGCCACTTCATGGAAAGCGAAATAACTTTCCAAATGTTAGTATTTGGTGTTTGAGAGGAAAATTGCAGTGGGTGATTTATAATAAAATATAGGTAAATATTGAATATATTCACTCATAACCTTCGATACTGTTGGTTTAGCCATGGCAATGTGTCGTGTCCAATGCTCTTTTGGTATGATCCTTCTTCTAAAAATTAAAGAGTATCAGCAAATTTCAATAAAAGAAGGCACAGAGCTTACTCTCTCGTTTGAACTAGTTTTTTATTTCTTGAAATATATTTACATATGCCTTATCAAGTGGATAGTCTCGGTTTTCGTGATCTCATTTATTTTATTCATTATGATTTCGTGTACGTGAACTTGTATCGTTAAGACTGATAAGGGGTAGGTATTGCAAAAATAAAAAAATATCGAACAACGACGCATATTTCGTATCTACTTGGCCTAAATTTTGTTCTCCAGGATCCAGTTTTCTTCAGGTAGCAAATTCAAAAAAAAAAAAAAAAAAAAAAAACCGACTGGCGCACGTATACTTGCTCTTATGTTTGATTACATCTTAAGCACAAGATTCTTAGTAGAAACAGCTCAATATGTTTGAGTCTTTTTAACTTAAACAAAGTCCTCAGTAATCAGCTCAGCATAACTACCACTATGGGCTACGATATCCACAGTTTAATTAAAAAAGTTGAGTGGACGTTTTATATTTGTAATAATAAAATATTTTGCTTTTAGGAGACCGAATTAATTTTTACTCTCTGCAAAGTAAGAAAAACAAAACAATTTAACCGAAAATATATTCTAAAAAAACTTTTTAAAATATTTTTAAATCCCGGGATTATCCCGAGATCCTGAGATCCAAATTTTGTAATCCCGAAATCCCGGCATTGAAACGAACATTCCGGAATTGCTATCTCTAATTTTAAATCACTTGGTCCTGCTCCCACCTTTTACTTAAAACTACACCTACATAGTTTCAATTATAAAACTGGAATTTTTAAAGAAAACAATACTTAATTCTACCTTCCGAAATGGAAGTCAAAGCCGAATACAGAAAAAACCGAAAATTGTGAGAAATTAATATATAAAATAACTCACCAATTGTGGACCACACTGCCGATGAAGAAGCATCATTGATTGGTTCAATTTGAGGCTGACGTCTGGCAAGCTGTACTTGCAAGCTGATTCCCCCAATATTCTTACTGTGCATTTCAACGATTGCCCTATCAGCGGATTCTGGTTTCGAAAATGTCACAAATCCACGGCTATTAGAAAATTCAGTATTAACAAGGAAAATACACCAAAAACTATAAAACATCCAATGCCATTCATACCCTTTCTCTATTTCCATTGAAACATTCACAATTGTTCCGAATTCATTGAAGTTTTTCTTCAAAAACTCCTCAGTGACTTTATTGCCTGAAACAAAAATCGTATGTCCGGCGCGTGGTTTATCACCAATTGTCGGATCCAACCCTTTCTCGTTAAGTCCCCGTTCTTCACGATCTCTCTCCGTTGCAAACTTCTGATATAAATCTTGCATTCTCGGTTCCTCTTTGATAATTTCACTTATATTCTCTTGTGCCACATCGTTTTGTGTCGATGAAAACGGTTGATATGCGGTAACACTTGCTTCTGGAACAACACGTTTCCTTTCTTGACCTTTTGGTCTTTTGAAAGAGGTTTGATCCTGTTTGGTTTGTTGTTTTTGAATAGCCGGAATAGCTCCACTCTTAATGAGTTTTCTAGCAACTTCGCGTGCATCTCGGGCATCAGTTGGACGCTTTAATGACGGTGGTTTTTCAGGTTCTTGTTTTGGTGCTTTGAGGGCATGTAGTGCCTTTTTCTGAAATGTTATATTGGAAGCAGCTCAGAGATTTAGGAATCAGAATTTAATTTGCGACTTACTTTCTTTTTCAGCTTTTGATATTTGGCTTGGAGCATATGCTCCTCTTCAGTCAGTTGAGAAGGAAAGTGAATGTAAACCATTGTTTTGGACGATTTTTTATCCAGGGTGAAATAAATACAAATATTTAAGAATTGGGTATTTTTGTTTAAAAAAAATTGCATTTATTTGACAGCTTTAGACCCCTTTCACACAAGGAAACTGAGTTGCCGGCAACTGGGAGTTTGTTGGTGAGAAGGGCAAGAAGTAAGGGGAATGAAAAAAATCTCCCCGGTCAACGATTTGAAGAGATTTTTTTGACGTTATGCTTTGAAATTTTCTTAGGTTTCCATTTTGACTTCTGTCTCTGATAGATGTCAAACATATTTTTTTTAAAGAGAAATTGTTTCCTACAATTATATTATTACATTAACCAAACCAAAAGAGCTACTTAAATAAGTTCATTGTGAAAGAAAATTTCAAGTTTTAATTCTTGTAGGCAAGGCAATTAATTCAATCCATCACGACAACAAAAAAGCACGGACCAACTAAGCTCTCAGCTTGTGGCTTCATCATCACATTTGGTTTATAATGATGTTCCTGTATTAGCGAGCAGCAGCAGGCAGCACCACAGGTATCAGTCATATCATCCTGTCGGTGGCTTATGTGTCCAACTGTACCAATAAAGCTTCGGTGCATTCTAATAAGTCCAATATAATCTTCCCATCATCACTATCATCTGTTGGGCCCAAGAAACGCACAACAAATCAATTTTCTCCCGGTTCATTGTTTTTCCGTGACCTTTAAATATATTAATTTAGCAAACCATTATTAACAACCACAATAAAAAAAAAAACAACATTTACCTACATAATCGCACCAGGTTTCTTTATTTTGAATTAATTTTTCTAAAAATAAGCTGCAGTTAATTTATAACTCAAAATTGTGTAGAATTTTCCAGCCGCGAAACAAATTGTTTACAAAAAGCGAATGTCAAATCAAAAGCAATTAAAAAAACGAGCAAATCAGTTTCCTCATCAATATCTTCGTGTGAAAGCTACTAGGCAATTAAAGGAAAACGTCAAAAAAATCTCCAGCAACTGGTTTCCCTGTGTGAAAGGGGACTTACATACTGACAGCTGTCAAAAAAAAAATGAATGAGTCCAGTATATTTTCAAATTAGACATATTTAATTGTATATTTAGATGGCGACTTACTAATGCCGCCAATTTTAAAACATTTATATTTTTTAGTTCTGCTTATGAGTTGATCACTGAGCAGAGCTTGAGCGAACCGAGTTAACTTTGAGCAACACATGACCAGAGCTCATTGCTTCATTTGATCCGTCATTTTATTCTGTGCTGGAGCATGCTTCAATTTATCTTTGGCTGAAAAACGAATGAAACCCGTTTAGCAATTGTAAAAAAAGACACACAGCTATTGTAAGCTCTATTCTCCTCTCTGTGCTAAAAAAATACAAATACAACAGATATAATTTGTCTGCTTGCCATAAACGACCATGTGCCCAATTCAAATAGAACTGGTTTTGGTGGGGTTCTGACGTGGTGCATACATTTGTCACTTTGAGTGTGGTTCTTAATTCACTTTGGTATGTACAGAATAGTCGGAATACCAGTTTTGCGTTTCTTTATTCCTTGAAATTTTCAAACATTCACGCTTGCGGAATTGGGCCCCTGAGGGTCAATTCCCGATCTGTGAAGATGTGAAGTGATAAATTTTATCACGCTTTCACGTCTAATTCGATTCTCGATTCGTGAAAAAGTGAAGTTAAATGCCAAACATTTTTCATATGATAATTTTTTTATCACAGTCAATTGTTTTGTGAAGAAAATGTTTCTAATCGAATATTAAGAAGAAAAACAGGATTTGGCACATGACAAGTAAGCAAGCATTATATTTATACACAAATATATTTTGGTTATAAGTTATATTTGTGTGTATTCGAGTAAATAACGAAATTGTTAAATCAACAGATTCACAACAGCCGACGCGACGATGGTGCTCATTCCCGCGACAGATCGTTGGAAACTACCCATTGCAAAAAAATGCAGAGAACTTAACCATATTTAAATGGCACTTATAAGTTGAGTATTTTTCAAGAATGCTCTCAATTCGCGTATTAAATCTATGCATAAATGTTTTGGGAATCTATAAAGTTCAATTAAGTGCTCCTAGTTGTAACTTCGAATAGATTCTGCGCATCTCGAAGGGAAAGCCTCAATATCCTCACATGAAAAAATAATAAATCTTACTCAAAACAGAGATACTATTGAATATAATATAAAACATACAATTGTTAAGTACGACGTCCTTTATTAATTTATTAAACGAATTATTATTCCGGACATTATTCTTAAGCAAATTTAGAAACTGAAATGAAATATATACCTTTCCCAACAAAAAATCTAATCAGAAATGAGAGAATTTATCATTTAGTACTTTTTAGTACAAATTTTATCACAATGAGTTCTAGAATCGCATTAGGCGTGTGCGTGAAGTTGGGAAATGATAAACCTCTGTGAAAACTGAAATGATATTTTTTTTATCACTTCATAATTTCACAGATCGGGAATTGACCCCCTGGTGTCTTTGACAGTTTGGCACCTGTTATTTTCTGTCAGAAATGGTTGTGTTCAAACTGATTTTGCATTTTTACTCCAGAGTTGCAATAGAATAGAAAAGGTGCGTTCACGATTTATAGAAAAAAATAAAATTTCGCAATTTTACACCTCTTTGTTGCATCGGATCGTGAATACCCCTATTCATTTTCTTGTGTAATTTTCTATTTGGCAATATGGATGGATTGAAATAAGATTTTGTGTTTGCAGTGACATTGGGGACGTTCACTCAGTTATTTTCAGCAATCTGGAATAACTTTCTGTTGTTGTAATGCGTGCAAAAGCACATCTGATGAAAACGAAGCTGTTCTCATGAAAGCTATCTTGAGTTATCCCAAGAAAATTGAAATAACTAGCAATCGGAGAACAAATGTATAGAAAAGCTGACTGCAAAATTGATTTGGTATGCGATTTGTTCTGATTTTTTGACAGCTTTCAGCTATCCTACCTGATTCGTCCAAAGATATACTCCGATAGCGTGGTATCCGAGATAACATATCTTGTAAGTGAGTGAACGCCCGCATTAAAAAAAATTGATCTCAGCAATCTCTTTCATATGTACACACTTTTCCTGTCAAATCTAAGGAAAAATTTGTATTCGCCTACTCCTCAATTTTTGAGATCAATGCCTGTTCAAAATGACGTTGAGAAAACTGAAGCCAGTTTTTTGTGTGTAATTTCGTTGACAATTCGCAAACTAGGTCCCAAATTTTCTCATTTCCCATACAAAATCAAATTTCCAAATTGAGATAATTTCTAACTTCCAGCCAATCTTACGCCACACACTAAAGTAAACATTTTTGAATTATTTATTTTAAATTACTTTAAATAAACATTTTGTGAAACACACAAATATAAAATAAGAAATTCCATTTAATTATATTTGCCACACAAAATATGCAAACACGGAACAAAACTAATTGAAATAAGTTTTGTTCGACTCTTTCCTTTCTATTTGCGGCGGAGTAATGAAAATGAACACGACTACCGAGAGTCCAGAGACGAGAATAGTCAGACGAACTGAACAGGTTGGCTGACCGCATGTTTCTTTTTTTTGTAAACAGCAACACGAAGACGAACGTCAATTTTCGTTTTTTAAAAGTTAATTTTTAAAGAAGAACATGGGAAGAAATTCGCATAATTTTAAACGTGGAGGTAACCATAATAGAGGTAATCATCGTGGAAATTATCGAGGAAACGGTAAAGGCCACTATCAAGGCGATTCAAAGGGAAAACATTTTTCAAAACCGAGAAATCCCAATGGCGATTCTCACAATGGAGCTCCTCGTACTGGCCGGTTTGTTTATAAACTGTTTCCAATCCAATTTATTACATTTCTTACAAACTCTTATCAATTTTTTTTAGATCAGATAACTTATCAATCTTATCAATTTTTTTTAGATCAGATAACTTTCAAAAAGTATCCCTGAAAGAAAATCAAGTTGGAATTACTGAGTTCATTACCACTGGGAAAGGATTCACCGGAGTTGTGAAAGCTAGATACTCTGATTTCCATGTGAATGAAATTGATTTGGATGGAACTGTTGTGCATTTAAATGATTACACAATTCCTAAGGCAGACGACCCTGACTATGGTGTGAATTTAAAACTAAATCATCCGAAACCACTTTTTATATTTGTATCTTACGTAAATTAAGGTATTTCCACCGAAGAGCTGGATAAGTGCAAAGGCGAAATCTCTGATACTGTCACCGAGGATTTATGGAAACAAATTGATGAAATTGCTAAGGGCACACGCACTGAACCCTTGGAAATTGTGGTCACTGATTCGGACAAAGAAAAGAGGACTACAATTCATAAGGTGATCAAGAAATTGTATGAAATGGAGTGTAACAGTTGCACTGTAGGCAAAGAAAACGACGTAAAATGCATCAAAATCAGCCAGTCAAATCGAAGTAGTGACGTCATGGTGCCTCTAGAATCAAAATTAGATTATATTTTCTTGTTTTGTTTTTCTTTGTAGAAACTCTTGGTCGGAATAAATGGCTGTTTCCTGGAGAATATGTGCATTTCCTAGTATACAAGGAAAATATGGATACATCTGAAGTAGCTGTGATTTTGGCCAATTCTCTTAGGTCGGTAGTCTTGTTTTTATATGCTTATATATATTTAAACTAGAATAATGTTTTAGCTTAAAGCCATCACAAGTAAACTACTGTGGAACAAAAGACAAACGGGGAAAGACAACACAGAAATTCTGCATCAAAAAAAGACAACCTAGTCAAATAATTTCTGCTATTAAACGCATACCTTCAGTCAAAGTTGGAAATTTTACATTTCACGATAAAGTCGTTAAATTAGGAGAACTCAAAGGAAATAGGTTTGAAACGTTAATTTTACGATTTTATCACATATTATTATTATTACCAGTATGGGACAACAAATTTCCTTTCTATGCACTTTTCCCTGCAAAACTATTTCAATTTTTTACCAGCTCATTGAGTGTAATATTTAATTTTCATAATTGAATACTATAACAAAAATCCAAAACACTTGCAGATTCCGTATAGCACTTCGTCATATTGATGGTGATCGAGAAGAGATTGACAAAATATTAAAAAGTGTCAAAGAGTTGGGATTCATTAATTATTATGGTCTGCAGCGGTTTGGAAATAGTGTTGAAATTCCAACTTATCAAATTGGAATTGCTTTATTAAAAAGTGACTATAAAACGGTAAGAGTTATGAAAATTGATGAGACTATTCAAATGCCAATTTATAACAGTTATTGTCTCCATTAAAAATGTGAGATATATTTATTTTGCTTCGGGTAATTATATTGCGAAAGTCGAATGACCTTCTGAGCCTGCGGGACTGTAATAGAACTGTTATAAATTATCACGCCTGGAGTCACTTCTTTTGATCATACCTACATAGTACAATTAAAAAGACCAAGTATATTTACAGGCTTGTGAATTGATTCTAAAACCACGCGACAATGATATCCCCTTCATGCGAAAAATCCGTGAAACTTGGTGGAAAAATAGAAATTCCAAAGAAGCTGCTGAAATGTTCTACAATGACAGATTCATTGAGAAGAAACTCCTCAATGGATTGTCTGAATATGGGGAGAACGATTATGCCAACGCTCTGCGTAAAGTAATTTTAATAAAACTTGCGTAATCATTTTTTGTTGATTTTTTTTAAATTTAAGATTCCCAGGAACATGCTCCTATTATACACACATGCTTATCAAAGTTTGATTTTTAACCGCATTGCTTCGAAGAGAATTAAAGAGCATGGTCTAAAATTAATGGTGGGTGATTTGGTCTATCGAAACCAGGAAGACTTGGACGAAGTAGCATGGGAAATGGACAATGAGTTACCTGTTGCTGTTCCTGATCCAGAAGTAGATGCTGATGAAAATGAAGAGGATGTTGTGACAAAGCCAAAAGAAACAGAGTCGACATTTAAACAAAAAGTAAAATCGTTAACTGAGGAAGATATTGCAAGCGGCAACTATACAATATTTGATATTGTCCTTCCACTTCCTGGCCATGATATAACATATCCTGCTAATGAATTAGAACAATGGTATGAAGATATTCTAGCTGAAGAGGGTTTAAGTTCTGAAAAGTTGAAACACGGAGTAAAAGCTTATTCACTGGCAGGTGCTTATAGGAAGCTCTTGATAAAAGCACAGAACATGTCATGGTACTTTAAGACATATAACTCACCTCACGAAGATGTCATTCTATCACATTTTGAGAAAGAAAATGAAAAGATAGAAGAGCCTGCTGGTCAGGGAAAGTTCACAGCATTAATATTAGATTTTTGTTTGCCAGCTTCTGTCTATGCAACAATGTTCTTAAGAGAGATTCTCAAGTCTGATACTTCAGCATCTAACCAAGCTCAATTAGGTAAATCTGAAATGAAGAAATTTGAAGAGAAAAATTCTCCAAAAGTTGAGCAAGAAGAAATGGAAAAATCCACAGACGCTGATAAAGTGAAATCTGAAACAAAGGAGTTGGAACAACAGAATTCGTCTAAAGTTGAAGAAGGAACTCAAGAAAAGTCCACAGTAGTCAACGAGAAAAATGAAATTGAAGACGACAAATCTAAAGAAGAGAAAATCGAAATTGGAGACGAAAAATCTAAAGAAGAGGATATCGAAATTGAAGACGAAAAATCTAAAGAAGAGAAGATCGAAACTGAAGACGAAAACTCAAAGGAAGAGAAGAATGAAGTTGAAGACGACAAATCTAAAGCAGAGAAGAATGAAATTAAAGATGAAAATGCTTTATCGAAGAAAAAAATAGCTGAAAAAAGACTTATCGTACAAGACGACGAAATTGATGTGAAGAGAGCAAAGCAAGAATGAATAAGTAATTTCAATTTTCTATATGTAATACCAGTTGCTTTATGTATGTATGACTTATGTGTTTATAAAAAAGTCACAAAATAAATAATGTATAAAATTTTAATTTAAAACAAAATTCACTAGGCCGTTTTTGAAAATCGAATTTAAACATTGTTCGTTTAAGAAATAAAACCAGTTCTAGTTAACGTAGTCGTCCAACTATTTTATAATTTTAAATAACTTCTAACTAATATGGGTTCCGCAACGTAACATAGGAAATGTAGGTTCAACAAGAATTAATATGACGAATGAAAAGACTACAACCACAAAAAAAAAAATATAAAAAAAATAATTTAGTCAGACACACAAAACCACTTCGAAACGAATATCTTAAATTTATGTCGATTTCGTTTCAGCAAAAACATCGATCTGCCGTCGATCCGCCGTCAATTTTTTTCTGAAAATCAAATTCGTTTCAAATTAAAACCAATATTTTTCTGGAAAAACAGATCCGTATTGAATCTCTTTTTGGAGACGGATTCTAAACGGATTTGTGCACAGATTCTTACACACACTACAATATTTGTTTTTTTAAGTTTTCAATTGTTGTGTTGTGAATTAATTTTTATTTTGTGGCAGTGTACAGAAAAAGTAAATTAATGTATTAAAAAATAAAAAAAATTGTTAAAAACTTCTTGGAAACAAATATTAAAAAAGTGCAAGTGGGCTTAGGAACTCCACCGCGTCGGAATCGGGAAACTAAAACGAAATAATGATGTATTAACGAATTGAATATTTGTTTTTTTTAGAGCTGCCAAGCAACACACACAGAGATTCGGTTCGTAATCGTTCGTTTCAAAGCAAAAAAATATTGGTTTTAGTAGCGAATCCTATTAATTGAAACTAAATCGACATTAGATGACCTCTTTAACGTTAAATTATACTTTGGGTCGTTTAAAATTATCAAATAGTCGACACTCATTGTAAAACTCATTTATGTAATCGACTTCAATTTTAAAACTGATTTAGAGTAGGTTTTAAGTGTTTAAAATTTTGCGGCAATAGATATGTATATACCTACCAAATTTGAAGAAAAGCAATCCACCCATTTTTTGCATCTTCGCTTTCATCATAATGTCATGTCGAGCTCGATTTTTCTACGAAACAAACAAAAAAATTATCGATTTCTTGATAATTTTAAAGTAGAAAAAGTTTATTTTAACGTTAAAGAGGTCGTCTAACTTTAAAAACGCTTCTTTATCTTTTAAAAGCATACTAACTAATATTAAAATAAAAAGTGTAAATTTTGTGGTATTCTAGATTATTTTTTCTTTTTTTTTTCTTTCATTTTGTTTAATTTGGCAAACAATTGTAGATACCTACCTACGTTTGATATTGAACTAAACATTTGATAACAATAATCAACTAAATGGCAGATTGACAAATTTCAAATCTTTAATTTCACAACAGATATAAATACTTATTAAAAAATATTATTGTTTTCTAATTTAAAATTTAAACATTAAAATGTTCTTCGTTTACGTTATACATAAATTAGAATTGTTTTGCATGTTTCCAATATAAAATTAAAACCTACCTTAGTTTAATACAAAATCATCTTTCCAAAATTTGAAATACGAAGTTTTGTATCTTACTTTAAATTCTAAGACAATGATTTTAATATGAAAGGATACGTATATACCTATTGGAAAAAAGTTATACAAATACATATATATTTCTAATTCATAAGTTTAAATAACATTTTACTATTATCAACAAAAATGTAAATCCTAATTTTAATAATAAATCACTTCTTCAGAAAGCAGGATATTTACATGCTTCACGTTGCACATAGGTACGAGTAAGTATATGTACATATGTATGTAATGTTTAATCAAATAAATTTTATCGAAATTCATAATATACATAGCTTATCACCGGAATAGAGTTTATTTAATCAATAACCTAGTACCTATCTAGTTAATATACACAAATAAATGTTATCCTTTTCTATCAACAGTAGCCTTTTATCTATCAACCATGTTAATCTTCCTTTTCGACGATGTAAACACAAGAAATATTTCCCCTAAAAAAATAGCAAAACAAAAAATCAATATCCACCTCCACAAAGTCATTGGATCAATAATAGAGAGTCGTCTCGAAACCATAAATACACACATAGCACTGATATAACTGATGCTGGATTGGAACTGGATTGCTAGTGCTGAGCTGGGTGGGGGTGCCCATGTTCAAATCCAATCGCCAGCACAAGCAATAACAACCCCTTACATTTTCACCCATCTATCCCAACCAAACTTTAATCAAACCCCATAATTCCGGGTTCGATAACAATTCGCACCAAAGAGACGTCTACTTCGACTTCAAGCACACAATACAACTGAACACATTGCATTGCACGATTTGCTTCGCAATCGTTCGGTTCGGAAAAAAGTGTTATTACTCAGAAGGTTGTTCTTTTATTAATAATTTAATATAATAAAATAATTTCTTTTTATTAATAAAAACGGATGCTATTTTTAAGTGTTTCCAAAAGTCCCACATGCAAATATAGAATATTAACAAACCGTCCCCTTATTCGTTGTTTATAATGTTTGTGATGAACTGATGATGATTATTTTATAAACATAGGCGGTTTGAGGAATATTGAATTTTAGGGGTAGGATTGAAACAACGACGACGACGACGGTCTAAGCAAAAGGCGGGAATTACTTCAGTTTCTTTGTTTGAAAAAAAAATTAAATAAAATAAAATAATAAGTGGATAGATATACATACCTACGTCTGTGCTTCGCCATCATTTATATTGATTAAAATTTATTGATCGCTTCAGGGAAAATATATTTGATATTTGGAACAGTTTATTTATGGGCATGCAAGTGTATTTTTATAACATATGTGCAGACGAAAGAAGAAACATTTAAGTTGAATTTGCAAACAAAGGTAGGTCTAAACAAAAGTATAATTTTTATTTGCAATGTGGTTATTATGTACGTAGTGAGTAGTTAGATATTTCTTACATACATGCTCCACCTGTCGATATATTTATTTATAGTGTTATATGCAATATTTCGAGGTCGATTAAGGACTCGCCTGCTGCCTTGTGAATGGAACCACTTTCAAGCAGTGTTGAAGATTTCTTTTGTTTATGAAATATACCTATTCATTCAGTGCCATGAGAAACTGTTTAATACCATAAATTTCGCGCGCGAATTCCTGATGCAATCATAGGAATTACTTTGATTATTACCTATACTACCTACAATATGATATGGGATACATATGTATTTGAAAGTGATTTCATAGCAATAACATACCTACCTATCTACATATATCCCCAATCGAAATTAAAAGAGCCATTTAATGATTGTATACAATATTCCTTTTTTGCATCCCTTTTAATATTTTGTATGGACTCCTGCTGAGTAAAACGTATAGCTGAACTATACCTACATAGCTATATCTACATAAAACCAACAGACGTATTTTTTATATTGATTTATCGATTTTATTTGGTCCTTGATAGCGCTTTCTGCTAAAAATGGGTTCGTTACTGCGAGGTAGATAGGTACATAAATAAGAACTAATATTTATTTGAGTGAGCATATTTTGGGGTTGTTAATGTTTTTATTTTTTTGTTTGTTATTTTTAAATGTCTTTTTGATATTTCAAAATGTGTTAGATTTTTGAAATTGTGAGTGATGTTGAGGCGAGTTAAACAATAGTTAAATATGTACCATCCGGGGTTTAATTAATAAAAAATGAAGTGATATTTTAGAAGTTTTTGACCAAGTTGGTTTTTATTTGGACTTTGGAGATTTTTTAAGAAGTGATTCTCGTCGGCTTTATTGGTCGTAATGATGATTAAATGAAAGCATTTTTCATTTTATTTCCCCAACGTTTCGACGGTGGTTGCCGTCTTCTTCAGGGGTGTATAACGTTAAATTTTAAGATTTTTAATATAAATAACAATAATTTGTTTGAAACATATAAAAAAACAGCTCATATGCACAACTTCAAAGGTTTCCATTTTACATGTCTGTGTCTAAAAATTAATTTGAGTATTCTTTTGTTTCCATTTTAAAAATAGCAAATCAAATCAGATCTCATGTGACTTTGACGTTTATTCATTTATCTCAACTTGCCCCAGCTAAAAACCTAGATCAACTTCAGTTGATGGCGACCCTAGGTTTTAAAAAAGACAGAATTTGTTTATTTGGGGTGACTTCAGGTTTTCCAAAAAACGCTTTAGGCCCGGGCGACTTCACGGCTCAACGAACCAACCTATTTATACAAACATACCTAAAATCTGCTATCAAATTATCAGCTGTAGTAGGTAAATAAAAACTATCGGCAGTCGGCACTGACTAATGACAATATAAAATTAACCTGAGGAATTATCGTGTTTTGTTTCGCATATATAAATAATAATTAATCTTTGTAATTTGTCCATAACAGTTCCTGAATTTAATATGTATATTCAAAAGTTGTATAAAACGAACTCCGGCAAGGAAAGCGACACTTTCTTTTACGTTTCATCCATCAAAATGTGTTCTGTGGCTTTCGTGTATTAAAATAAATAGTTTGATGAGAGACGTGCCTATATATATTTATTAGTAAAGCTAGTATTAGACGGTCCTTGTAATTTGTCATTGCCGTGACACTCTGACGTCACAACAAAATAGGTCCCACCACTGTCATTGCCGTGACAAAGGTAATCGTGTCATGGCTAGCTACAATGACTATCACACGAATGACACATGTCTGTCATTGTTGTCCCAAAATACAATGAACGTCAAAGTATGTCACGGTGATATTTGTGTCTCGGTGTCACGGCAATGACATGCAAAACAATGACTATCACACGATGTGACAACTCTCAAACAGCTGATCATTGGAGGTGAGCCTTAACTGCAATGAAATTTATTATTTATTATAGCAGTGACGATCACACTGCGTCGATCAATAGAGTCATTGTGTCTTGGTTGTTAAGGAAAAGCTTATTTTTTTTTAAAACAGCTCCAACGATTTTGATACAAAATTTCAGAGAATTGGTACTAGCTATCAATCAGAACAAAATTTACGGTATTTGCCCTAGAATTCAAATGGCATCTTTTTTTCTTTCAAACTATAATATAACATTTGTGCAAACTTCACATATATATAATTACCTGCACACCTAAATACTTCACTTTCATTATATATGTCCATATTTACATACCTAGGTTCCATTTATGTAATTTACATAATTAAAATCTATATATTTAAATATACATTTGTAGGTAGGTACCAATGTATGTAACTATGCCCAACCGTGACAAATAATGACATGGCAGAAATTCCTGCCGTGTCACGGTTGGGACACCGTCCTTGCAGCGACAGGCTACGTGTCACGTCGTCCCATCAACAATGAAAGGGCTATCACACGGTCACGGCAATTTGTCATTGCAATCACCTAAAAGTGACGGGTCACGGTGCTCGTCATTGTTTTTGTCACGGCAATGACATGCAAAACAATGACGATCACACGACGTGACACTTTTAGGACAGACAACTACGTGATAGTGAACTCAGAGTGTCACGGCAATGACACATTACAAGGACCGTCTAATACTAGCTTAACGCAATTCTATTTAAGGGTTTGTCTATATTCGGAAATAAACGGCATACACCTGCTATACAATAACTTAGAAAAACCGTTTCTACAGTCAATTAAAATAAAATGCACGACTGGATTGCACAAACATGCGCTTATGTTCGATCACATCGTAAGCACTATAGTTTCCTATTATAAGAATAGCTAAATATGTATATTTTTAAAATCGTTTCTTACTTAATTTTTTACATACAATTTTTTTTCAATTTTTAAATATTTAATAATATAAACTTAAAAACAAAATTTCAAAAAAAAATCGGTCATCCGTTTCTGAAATACATATTGAATTTTCAAAAAAAAAATTTTAGATAGAAAAATTTAGAATAGAAATTTTTCGAGCTTTTTATGAGAAAGTCGAAAATCATGAAAATGGTTGTATTATATGTCAGGCAGGTATACCTTTAATAACAAAATATTTGGGTCTATTCGGCGAGATCTTTTATTCTGTTATTCTGCTATTCTGTTATGAATTTTCATACAAAAGTTTAAACTGTCAAAAAATCTTTTATGAATTATAATTTTGGTATTCTGCATGCTTAATCTGCCATGAAATCTGTTAAGAAATCTGCTAATGAGCTGTCAAAACTTCGAAATTCTCAACAAATCTTTTACGAACTGCATTTTTGGTATTCAGCATGCCACAATCTGTTATGGAATCTTTTATGAATCATAACAGAATAAAAGACACATTTTGGTTACTTTTATCATAAAAGAATTAATTATATGTAGTAAAAACTTTTATTTCGTGAATGAATTGTTCTTAAAAGGAGACAAATATAACAAAAAATAATTAAAATGCATAATAACAAACTCAAATATGTAAATAATTTAAAAACTAAATTATTTCAATACACTAAAGCACAGAACACATTTGATGGATGAAACATAAGAAATTAGTCGCTTATCTTGCCGATGTGCGTTTTGTACAACTTATTATAATGGATATATTAAATTCAGGAACTGTTATGGAAAAATTACAGAAAACAAAAAATTATCTTCGCGAAACAAAATACGATCATTCCACAGGTTAATTTATTGTTATTCGTCAGTGCCAACTGCCGAGAATTTTTATTTACTACATCTTATAATTTGATAGCAGATTTTAGGTCTGTTCGTATAAATGTTTCTTTTTCGAAGTTCCATAACAGACTTTTATAAAAGATCGAACTCCGGAATACCAATTATAAAATATCTTTTATGGTGGAGATCTGTTATGCATCATAACAGAAAATTCGTAGCAGAATAACAGATGTGGCAGAATAGGCCTAATTGTAAAAAATGTTTCGAACAAAATGTAGACTATACCCAAGTATCAAGTATCATCATAATAGATCTGTTTCTTTACTTTTTAGGTAAAGTTTGGGAAAAAGCTTGGAAAAAGTTTGGACTCAAGCTTTTTCATGTTGTTGTTGCAATTTCTAAAGAGAAACGAAAAGTAAAGAAACACATTTGAGTTGTTTCTGGGTACTTGCTACATTTAACAACAGAAATTAGATGTATGAAAATGTTTTCAAGAAATACAGTTTAATTTGCACGTACCTACTTATAATTTTGAGCTTTACCAAAAGAATCAGCAGATAAATTTATTATTATATTATCTTAAATCGTTTGGTTTTCTTCTTCTTAAAATTTTAAAGAAGAGTTTTAATTACACAACTTCACAAATTCAAATTCAAATTATTCGATCAGCTGATATCTTGGTTGACAAGCCAGAAAGTGCAGTAGCTAAAATGTTCGGGTAGATTCTTGCTGGAGGGGAAATGAAAAAAAAAATGAAGACAAGTCAATAGCTCTGCATTTTCATGCCAAAAAATTAAAGAAACACATTTTGGATAAATTTGGGATCGGGCGGGATCCCGAAGATGAGTAAATAAACAGACCTAATGCCAAGTTTGATTAAAATCTCGAGTTCGATTTTTTTCCGAATACAAAACTTGCCCAATTGTACCTTTATCGCAAGTAAAAATTAAATAATGTATGTTTTTCTTACTCCCTTTGTATAGATACGGTTTTCTTTTAATTTCGACTTTTGCAAGAATAAACGATTTAACTGACATTTTAATACAATTGTAGAAATTTAAAAAAGCGGAGCGATTCCGCGCGTTCACAAATTTATGTTGAGCAACCTGGTAAAACTTTCTGTTGTTAGAACCAATCTGAAAGCATAGCTGATGAAAAAAGAGCTGTTGTCATAAGAATTATCTTGATTTATTACTAACATTTTCGAAGAATAATACAAAATTTGCCATTAGTTGATCTTTTAAGCAAGTAACTTCAATATTTGTTTTTGATATAAAATGACTTCGTATTAAATTGTACAAATTTCTTACTATTCGACACCAGGTTAAATATTTCTTTGCAATGATCCACATTATTAAAAAAATTGGTTGTAGTTTTTTAATAACTTGAGTTGAACTTATGAATTGATTTTCAACAAAACAAATGAAGGCTTGGTTTGCATTTTTTTAATTGGCGCCCAACGCAAGATCTTATCCTAATTCCTTTTCTAATAAACTTTTAAACTAATGAATACAAAATGGCTTAAAAATAACAGTTTAAAATATCATATCTCTTCTGTTTTTAATTTAGAAAATTCAAAATCCATGTTATATACTATTTCAAATTTGTCATTCTTACAGAACTTTATCGCTTTTTTTTCTGATAAAAACAATACAACAATGACAGTCGAAAACTATCATCTAAAATGGGACTCTCATTTAACACACTTAAACACGGCTATATCAACCTTATTTAGGTATAATATAATAATTCGTATTTCTACTAAAAATAATTAGAAAAATTTCATTCTATGCAGAAATGAACGGTTTGCCGATGTCCTCCTATATAGCAGCCACCCAGAACATGGTGTTCCAAAAATGGGTATATCAGCGCACAAGTTTATTCTTAGCTCCTCCAGTCAAGTATGATTTACATGTAAATTCTATTCTTAAAAAATTTGTTTATATCATTCGTATATGTATAGTTCTTCGCAACAATTTTTGATTCAACTCTACCATCTACAACGTCTACTGGAATATTACATATAGTTCTTCCACCAGATTTAACACAACGCACCATACAAATTCTAGTCCAGTATATGTACAGCGGCGAGGCAACTGTGCCGAATGAAGTTCTTAGTGAAGTCCTTCGCGGAGGAGAATTATTGAAAATCCGTGGCCTATGCCGTGCTCCTCCCAGCAGCAACTCTGAGATCAACAACTGTGATTATTTAAAGACTGGCCATGGAGAAATCAATACCCGTTTTGCCAATGAACTTCGTGGTCTAGGAGCATCTGTGCTTCCAGAAGAAAGCCCGGTTATAGTTAAATCACCGAAACCACCGCATATAGGTCTCCTTCGTGTCGTAAATTCTAGTTCATTGGGTGGACGAATATCAGTGAACAAAGATGTCGCCATCGATCCAGAACCAGGAGAACCAAACTATTCATATCCAAATGAGCTCAATCCACAGTGTCCTCCTACAGTACGTGTATCGTGTAGAGAAAGTGGCTGCACTGGTTGTGTTGAGTCTTCAGAAATAGAAAGCCCAATGGAAATAGCTCCGGCACCAAAGCTAACAATGAGAACGGATCTGCATCACAGTAATCAGTCGATTGAAGAAAATTCAACAGCTCCACATAATCAACCCTTTCGCGGAATAAGCTTACCCCTTGATCCATTGTCAACTTCAGATGAACCAATGAATTGCTGTCATATAAAAGAAGAACCATCTGATTCGTGGCATGATCCATCAGTTGGAGCTGGAGGTGATGTTTCTCCATCATCGGTAGGCATTCCTAAAATAGTGCTTAAATTAAAAACGCCACGTTCAGGAATTCCTGCACCGATAAAACTCGAGGCATCTACAAGTGGTGACGAAGAATGCAGTCAACCTCCATTAGATAGTATGGACCACGTGCCATATACCCGATTAGCTTGTGACGTTTGCAAGACATCATTTGATGAACCCAAATCGTGGGTACGACACATGGAAAGTCATATGGAGAAACCCGAACCGGACAAGGATTCCGACAATTCTTCCAGTGCGTTCACTCAGTCATCTTCCAAGACGGTATATGTGCCAAAGAAACGAAGGCGAATGTCGGTAAGTCTTTTTATTATTCCATCATAACAAATAAAGTTATATTCAAGATAAATGATATTCCGCAGCCTCATCAAGTAACTGGGGATCATGTTACCCTCATTTGCGATCTCTGCACAATGTAATTTCGATTGGAGTTATTTGGGCATTTAAGAAATACTAATTTTCAATAATTTTTCAGGTCTTTTACGACACCTGCTGAATGGGTACGTCACACAAACACTCAGCACACAGAATCAGAATTGGCCTTATTCAATAATCAGCGCAATATAGTCCAACAGAAGCCATCATCAGAAACACAAGAAGTGAGATACAGCCGACGACACCACACGGGTGGGCTTTTCAAAGCGTGAGTTCAGTTAAATATCGGCGATAGTAGTGGCAATTGCGACTCATTATTGTCAGCTTATCCTAGATCAGTGAGAAGTTTTCATCGTAAAACTTTTATAAGTCAGTCAATGCGAATACCTAAGGTCCGGGATCTAGATAAGATTTGTGATACATGCACGAAGAGATTTCCAACCACAGATCTCATGATAGATCACAAAAAAAAACATCACAACTGAGGTAATAAATGTAATTATTTTAAGGATTCGCGCGGTATGGTACATAATTATGTAATTCAATTGTTATGCACAAAATTGAAATTTTGGAGTGACCAACGAATCGTACAGTAATAAAAATTTAAAGAAGTATATCTAGGAACGAAGTGTATAAGTAAAATTGTAACAATATTACAATGCGAGGATTAATATATTATACTTGTAAATAATTTACACTATGAACTTTTTCAAATTCCATTTAAAAATTATTTTTATCCTAATTATAAAATAAAGATCTTTAAAAATTTAAGTTTAAGTCTCTAGCAAACCTACGCGATTACGTTGGCGATATGTTTTTACGCGATATGTGGGTTGCAAACATGCACTACAATAAAAGTCGCGTTACTGAACGAAACATGCATCATTTGCCCGTTTTTTTTTTTCAACAAAAAATATCGCCACCACGATCGCTTTAGTTTGCGTTAAACTTAAAATTCGTTTTTTTTAAGGCTCTAACACATACGAAACATGATCGAATATGATAAATCCATGACAGCTATATCGCTTTCATATTACAAAAAATAAATGTATAAATTAATATACACATGCTTAAGATTTTAAGCAACCTGATTTTCTGGGGTACAAACATGTTTTTGAAAAATATAACACCAGAGTAAAAAAAGTGAGTTAATAATTTGCATTAATTTTTTATTATAAATAACAATCAAAAAATCAAAAATTATAACTTATCAACTAAAATAAATAAAATAAAAATTAATAAACGTTTTCCAAAAAAAAAAAAAATTAAAAATAAAACAAGCAATGTTTTCATCACATTGTAATGTCCTTTTCGATTGGTAATCCGGAAGAAAGAACTCTCCGATCCGGGATTCCAAACGATTGTAGATTCTGGATTCTGAAAATTTATTTGAGTGTATGTGTAAGACAGGAAATGTCAAATGCACATTTGTGATTATTTTATTTTGTAAACATGGCTGATACAAATGTAGAAGATTTCGAAGTTATTCCTGATGAAAATGCGTAATTACAGTTATTAGCTGTGTTTTATTGGGAATCTATCCATAGTACCGTAAGTAATGCCCAAAAAAACGCATCGACCGTAGCATGGACCGTAGCTTTTTTATTTTTGTAAGAATGGTACACCTGCACAGCAGTCACAAGTAATGAAAGAGTTTTTTGCAAAGTAAAATTATTAAAAAATCAAAATTATTAACAATAATTAGCTTTTATTCATATAAAATAGAAAGTAGAAAAACGTAACACTATTTAATTTAAGTTTCAAACCTATTTCTTGTATTCACTTTTCCTGCATTTGCTATTTTAAATTCGAACATTCATTTTGCACCAATAGAAGGAAATTGATAAGTGAACGGGTTTGTTCATAGACTATGGTCAAGTCCATTTTTACACAGGACAATTTTTGTATTGCTTTAAAAACCGTCTATGCCTTTCACACGAGCTAACACAATTGCCGAAACACAATTTGCTTGTTTCATTTTAATGTTTCTTGGTTTTGAACGCACAGTACAACGTAGTTTAAATTGTTCACTCCCCTTACATTTCCCCTTTATATTTCATGCTTTTATTTATTTTCTGAGTAGATCGATAGATAGAGTTTTATTTTTCAAGTCAATTTATAAATTTATTTTCTGAGTATGTTTAGCTTTCAATTCAATATTCACTCAACTGAGATCATACTGCACTTAACATACGCGGATTAAGGAACAAATAGTTAACATTTGGTTTGGAATTTCCTTGCACAAGTCCAGAAAAAAAAAATACAATGGGATCACAAACATGTCCATGTAGTGAAGCGAATACGGTTCATGGCCAATGTCCATTAAATAGTGAGGAAAAAGCACATTTGTGAAGTTCAGTTGCCGCTTAGTGCGCTTAGGCCAGGCGCGCACATGCATTTTTTTCGGAAACGAAATAGTTTAATCAATAATTGAACGATGATCGCGCACATAAGCAACTTAAAAATCAATCAACGAGATAAACCAACATACAGACAACATATTGATTTAATGTGCTCGCAGTTACATTATAGTTCGGTGTGATTCAAACTGAAGAACTTATTTGGGGCGATCGTTCGATTTGTGCCAAAACACAAACTTTTAAGTTGCTCCAATCGCGGACTGAATAGTTTTTGCATGTGCATAAGTCCATGGTATTCACTTTAGCAACCAAACTGTTGCAAAATTGTAAGTTGCATATGTGCGCGCCTGGCATTATAGCTCATAGAATTTCATACGAATAAATATTTTGCGGCGCAGTGTCGAGCAGTTCCACTCAATGCGGTTTGTCTTCTCAAATTGCTTTTTTGTAGATCTAAATATAAAGATGATTTTTTCACAAAACTCTGTTTATTTATAACTATCAATAAAAATTGAACACAAAACGAATATTGGCTTTAGTTAGTCAAAAATAAAAGTAAAACCGAATTCATTCCATAAATATTGATTTTTCTTTTTCAAAATGGAAATCGAAATTTGTTAAAATTGATTAATTGACATTAGGGGTATGCAAAATTGCAGATATAGGTGGAATTTTAGACGTACTCCACAAAATAACTGAGCATAGAATATAGTTTTTAATAGTAAAAGTCAGACACTTTTAAGAAGAACAGCTTATAATTTATTAAAAAATGTAATTATCTAAGATCTTAGAAATATAAACTGGCCAACTATAAAAAAAAAGAAAAAAAAAGAATCAAAAAGATCGATTTGTCTTACGAATTAAATTAATAATTATAACACTCCATGAACACATCCATCGAGATTCAACCCAATTATCAATCGTACCAACAAAACTAACAAAATCAAATTCGAGACTCGAATAAACGTCATCTAGCCATCCACCGTAGCTTCTACTTTAGTTTTTTATCGACCGTAGCGAATTGTATGTAAAATGCTACGACGGATAAACTTAGAGCGGATAAATTTTCCAATAAAACACAGCTATTGAAGGGAAAATTTGTTTTCGGAACAGATATCCATAATTTCAATTCTCTAAAGAGAAGAAATTGAAACTACAAAATTTCAGACAAACCAAAACAAAACAATGACGTGAATAAATTAATTTGAATTGGAAATTTAGTGGGTATGAGTGTGTGCGTACTTCTGGTTTTGATTCTGACTTCAAATCCAAAGGAAATTTCTCTTCTATCCAGGAGAAGAACTGTCATTTGATACCAATTGAACATTTTCAGAAGCATTCGGAAGCCTTCCGATCGACCAATCGAAAAGGCCATAAGTGTTTGTAAATCCATAATATAATAAGGGTATTCATGCAACGAGATAATTTTCCGCTTTGCAGAAAGATATAATTTTCCACCAGACGTTTGCATGAACACACCCTTAAAAATACTTGCGTAAGTATAACAAAAAACAATCAGCTGTTGAACTAACTTTCTACTCTTTCTTCATCAAATTCGTGAGATAAATTCATCTGATTTGCAGAATATTTTTCCCATACCATAATAATTTGAAAAAAAACTTTTGAAATACAATATTATTTATTTAGAAAATAAAAGAACATTGCAAGAACGAAAGCAATAAAGGCGAACTATTTATACTCTACATAGCTCTACATCTATAACTCCCTTCAAGTTTGAAGAAAGATTTTCGCATAAATAAAAATGCGCTTACTCTTGTTTTTGAGCAGATTCAACACAAATACAAAACAAATTATCGGTCTGTGGTGGCACTCCAAACCTTTAAGACATAATATGATGTATTCAAAACTAAAACACAGCCACAACTTCTGCGGTGTCCTTCTGTGTAATTTTGGATATGCAATATCGGGATATTCGCTGGGCAGATTCATTTTACTTACATTTTAATTAACAATTTCTTTAAGAAGGAAACACTTTCCGCAACGATAACTTATATCTGTCATAAAAAAACCTGTAAAAGCTGTCATTTTCCTCTATCTACAATACAAATGAAATTATGATAAAGGACAGATATCATCACAGATAAATGTTACCAAGATACGAATCCGCGGCTGTCAAAGGGTGTGCCTATCTATAAGTTGAACATTGACTTAAGTTGTTGTGCTTTCAATCACACAATCCATTAAATTGTTTATGTAATTCACATTTATTCATCGACACGAATCAAATTACAAATACAACAATGTAAACAAATGGGTTTTGGCTGCCGAACCGACTAATATCATGATATCTTCATGTCTATTTTATTTAAAGCTTTTATTTGTCCGAAAATATACAAATATTAGTACCTACAAACTGAGTGGTTTTCGATTATTTTTAAATTTTCTTTGCCGCATCTATTGATTCACAAGCATATCGTAGTCAGGGTTGCCAGCCTGCTTGGTTTTGACATATTTGGCATAAGTTTCTCCGTCTAGGTAAAGTAGTTTTACAGCTGGATCTTCTTTCATCAACTCAATCCACTTTGTCTATAAAGAAGAATTAAAAAAATTACATTCACAGCCAATTATACAATATGACGAATAAATTGCGAATTAGGCGTAATTTTGCATTTCTACTATGTTGAAAATGTCAAAATTAAGTCAAATTCCCTCGGCAAGGCTCTATCATTAAAAAATATATAACATTTTTGGCAAAACTTACCATTTTTTTAAGCTTTCCATAGTCTAAGTCAATCGAATCCCCGTAAAGATATTTAACCATCGCTAAACGTTCACACCACGGCCAAATCATGTAGTCCACCCAACCAGGCTTTTCTCCTCCAAAGAATGGGGTCTTACGGGTTTCGAGTTCCTGTTCGTATACTTTAAGTGCTTCTTCGGTTTCTCCTATGCAGCCAGGGGACTTAACTGGGCCCATAACGAACAACTTGAACGTGGCTGTCATCAAAGCATCAAATTTCTCTGTAAGATTCTTCTCCCGAAGCTTTTTAAGTGGATCACGAGGGAGCAGAGGATTTTGAGGATATTTTTCATCCAAATATTCGCATATAGCAAGTGAATCCAAAATTACGGGACAGTCCTCTTCGTTCGGTAATTCCATTACTGGCACTTTACCAAGTGGACTTCTTTCTAGAAGCCATTCGGGCTTTTCACTAAGATTGCAGTATATTGTATGGTATGGAACATTTTTAGAATCAAGTAGTAAATGAATACGATGGCCGTAAGGACAGAATCTCATTGATATGAGACGTAAAAGCTTATCACTGTCTGGGAACGCAGGGAATTGAGATCCTATGGTAATAAAAAAATAAGAATATATAATGTATAAAATACTCGCATTTACGATGTCCTCTAAAACAATCAGAACTATTACAATTTTTTACGAATCTCGAAAGCGATTCACTAGGCCATTTATGATGCTAATCTGCGCAAAGTTGAATATAGCCTTAATAATTGCTGTTGAGATGTGTTTTAGCGAATTCTGTTGAATATGACTAATAGATTTCTTAAACTTATGCAAAATTATAAATCAGGAAAACGTCAACAAACCGTTAAATGTTCAGCCAGATGCAAGGCTAAGCATCCATTCACTAAGGCCAAGACGTTTTACCAGGTCATTTAAAATGGGGGAAGCAAGTTTGAAGCTATCATAAGAACCGTATTTAAACTGGTTTTTAGGCTACCTACATTTACATCTTGGTCTAGCTCGTAGATATCAAGGACGTATACCTGTAATTTTAGAAACAAAATTCAAATTTTCTCAAATTGAGAAATTGGTTGGGTATTACTTGTAGCGAATATTTAATAGCAAAGGTAAACAGTTTTATAATAACATATCGTCTATCAATAAACAAATATCAACCAACATCTCTAATCTTATCTATAAAACATTTTGTGCTATGTCATTTTACTATTACCTCTTTAAAATAATATTCTTAATTCAAAATCTCGATAAGAAATTTATAATGATATGAAAATTCTTATTGTCAAAACTAGATAACTCCTCCAATACTTTAAATATAAGACTGTAAAAGGCACTGGAGTACCTTTTACATAACACAAATTTTTAGTCTCTTGTTGGCCCAGTGTCAAAAAGTTGCTTTCAATTAAGGGTATTTTTTTGGAATGTGACTGCAAAACAAGTCAAGAAATATATCTATTCATTTCAAATCAGCTATAGGTTATCTGACAGTTCAACTTAATACGAATTGCTTGTTTACACAAGTTATTTAGAAAAATTCTTTTCCTTATTTTAAGTTGACGTTAGAAAAATGTCAGGTTTTTGCACGCCAATTAAATCATTGTATATATATTCCTATAGTTTTTTATATAAAAAAGGTTTGTTCGTTAATTCCTGAAGTTGCCCTAGGGCCACCCTAAAGAGTTTTTTGAAAAACCTAAAGTCACCCTGATAAACAAGATCTGGGTCGGCTTCAACTCGCCCTTTAGTAGATTGTAGATCTAGGATTTTAATTGTAGCAAGTTGAGGTAAATGAATAAACGTCAAAGTCACATGAGATCTGATTTGATTAATTTTTAAAATGGAAATAAAAGTATACTCAAATTAATTTTCAGGCACAGACATGCAAAATGGAAACCTTTGAAGTTGTGGATTGTGCATATGGCCAAACAAAATGTTCTAAGATGCTAAATTTAAAATATTTCAAGTTTTAATTATTAAATGACATAACTTGCTTTTCTGCAACATAAAATGAATGGCCCTCGGGTGTTTTTTGAAAACCCAGGTTTTTTTGACAGCTCTTGGGGTTGTCAAAAAAAACCTAACTCCACTCTGGGTAAAGTTCAACGAACGAATTTAAAGTTTGTGAGACCAGTTTCCTCAATGAGACAAATAAATTTAATTGACTTATATGAAGTCCCATGTTTTATAATGCACAAATATAATTATTATAATAACACAATTGTAAATATGTATTTGTTTGTTTCCTATGTGATATCCAACTGTTATAATTCTACTATTTTTTTTCGAAAATAAACTTCCATCTAATATGTAAATGAAGAAGTCAAGCATTCTTAGCTACAGTTTTCTTTCGCATTTTATCTAGTGCTTCCTTATCTTTTCACTCTTAAAAAATTCTTTAACAAAATCATAAAAAAATGTTGTCTTTTAATTTTTCTTTCAACCTCAAACAATTAATGAAATGCTGTTGATTTATTATTGTTTAATTAAAAAATCTGAATTAATTTACCTTTTCCAAAATGTTTCCCACAATCCATGGCTAATTAACAAACTTTTAGAGATAACTTTTGATAAACACAATCTCTCCTTACTCAATGGACTGCTTGTACTGAGCAATTTGGATATTTTTATAATTTATAAATCATTTTAAAAAAATTGATAAGCTTTTTAATGCACGATAACAATACATACATGCATATGTATGTTAATGTCTGTTGTTCATTACAGATAGAAAATTTTACATGTTTTGATTTCTAAAACAAGAGTAAGGATTATGCTCTAGATTTTAAGAATATAATATGTACGTTTAATGCCACATTTTCTTATACTTTCTCGGCTCTAAAATAACTAATGTTCGTTTGCTGATACAAATCATAAATAATCATGTCCAATTTAATACGTTTATGAGATACTTTTTCCTCTGCGTAAACTGTCACATAATTACCTACTTATGTGGAAGTGATTAAATGGTTAAATGCATCTTTATCTGCAAAACGGGCCAAAGTAAAGCTGATAATAAGGTATTGGCTTCTCAATAGAATTTTGTAAATTAAGGAAAAAAGTAAACTTGACAACTAAACGCTATCTCTGTTTTTTTTATTTGGCAGCTTACACGGTCCATTTTGACGGACTAATGTCGTTTTCGATTGGTTATCCGGAAGAACTCTCCAATCCGTGATTCCAATCAAACAAGTAGGTTCTCGATTCTGAAGTTTAATGCCAGTGTATGTGTAAAACAGGAAATTTTAAACGTACATTTGTGATAAACATGGCCAACCTAACCCAACATTGAATTCGAGTTTCAAATTTAATGCGTGTTCTGTATATGGGTTCCTTTGGATTTGATTCTGACTTTTGAAGACTTTCAGAAACCTTCTGGACGACCAATCAAAAACGACACAAGTCAGATTATAATGGGCGAAATGGTTAAAATAAGCGATTACAGCCAGATTGCATTCCTGCACCCTGATGAACCTCAGTTTAATTTTCAGAAATTATTGCGACAAGATCTTGAATCAATTCGAAAGCTTAGTCAACACCCACTCATGTTCCCTCAATAAAATACCCCGGTACCATTTAATTGATTTCGAATGCTTTGTATCAGTATATTTGTAAGCATTAAATTAAAAAATATCACATCGGCTGAAAGGAATTTAAAAAAAGAACTTTTTATTTTAATTTAAATACACATTTTTGTGTATCAATAATAATTAACTTGCTTCTTATAATGTTATTTTTACTAGAAAATGTGTTTGAATTCAATAATATATCAAAATTACACTAAAGAAATAATATTAGTGATTCTGGTTTCGATTCTGGATTTCAATTCAGAATCGAAATCTCTTTTGTTTTATTTTGTGGGGTTCAGAACAGTTCCGGACGATAAATCACCCATAAACCTCCCTGATTATGTTTAATTCTTATGTGCGTCCAGTTAATTATTCCAATGAATGACATTTGGAAATTCATGTTCTTACAGCCATATTAATAAAAAAATCCTTAGTCCACCGGTTGTCCATGACTTTACTAAACCATAGCAAAAGTAAGTCTGCTGACTAAAATTTTCAACTAATGAAAAACCAATCCTTTATTTTGACATACAAAAATAACAGTTATTAAAAATTGCAGCACATAAAACCACAATTCGAATAAAAAAATGAGAAGGTGTTGTCGTGTAAAAGAAGACTAAGAAAATGTATAAATTCGATGCATGAAACAAAATCATGCCATAATTGCGGAATTTGCGACATAACCACATTTATATAATTATTTAGGCCTATTCTGCCACATCTATTATTCTGCTATGAATTTTTTGTTATGATGCATAACACATATTCACCATAAAAGATATTTTATAATTGGTATTCAGGGGTTGAGATCTTTTATAAAAGTCTGTTATGTGACTTCGAAAAAGAAACATTTATACAAACAGACCTAAAATCTGCCATCAAATTATCAGCTCTAGTAGGCAAATCAAAACTATGGGCAGTCGGAGCTGACTAATGACAATATAAAATTAACCTGGGGAATTATCGTGTTTTGTTTTGCGTACATAAATAATAACCAATCTTTGTAATTTGTCAATAACGTTTCTTGAATTAAATATATCCAATATAAAAAGTTGTACAAAAACGAACACCGGCAAGATAAGCGACACTTTCTTTTACGTTTCATCCATCAAAATGTGTCCTGTGCTTTCGTGTATTGAAATAAATAGTTTGAAATTACTCTCATATTTCTGTTTGTTAATATGTATTTTAATAATATTTTGTTATATCTGTCCTTTTAAGAACAATTCATTACCGAAATAAAAGTTTTTACTTCATATTGTATATTGAAATCTTTTGTGATAAAAGTAACTTTTTTATTCTTTTATGATTCATAAAAGATTCCATAACAGATTGTGGCATGCTGATATACCAAAAATGCAGTTCGTAAAGACTTTTTAAGAATTTCGAAGTCTTGACAGCTTATAAGCTGATTTCTTAACAGATTTTATAGCATGCCGAATACCAAAATTATAATTCATAAAAGATTTTTTGCCAACTTAAACTTTTGTATGGAAATTCAAAACGGAATTGCAGAATAACAGAATAAAAGATCTCGCCGAATACGCTTAATTACACGAGTTATCCCGTATAGTATATATCTGTTAAGGATTCGGATAGATTAGCTGAAAGCAATCAAATGAATCTATTGCTGTCAGCTGTTCCCTACATTTGTCGTTGAATAAATAGTTATTTGAAAGTTTATGGGATAACACAAATCAATTTTCATGAGAAAACAGCTGTGCAAGGCTTACAACAACAGAAAGCCACACCAGTTTGATGAGAATATCTGTATAATGTATACAATGTCTACACTAAAAAGACTTAGTTAAACATTCTGCAACATTAAAATGGAAGTGAAGGAAAATAAATATATTAGCTGTATTATGTAGAATCGAAATTAATATGAAAAGATAATTCAATAGATGTAGTGTGTAGAAATGAATATGCGCTTTTTAGACATTGTCTACGAACATAGCTCATTTGACACTTTGAGAAAAGCTTTTTGTGTAAAATACCGAAAATACCACTCCATTTCTGCATAAGCTTTTTTCGTGTTTTGTTCTCAATTCGCTTTTTGTTTTGTTTTTCTCTCATCCAAACTCTCAGTTCTCAAATTTAAATTTCTACAGTGTTGCCTACTAAAAAGTTCTAAGTTTATCGCATCGGATTTAAATTGCAACATACATGAAAATTCCTTAATTGAAAACATTTCATAATAATTCATGATTTTAATAAGAGTTATTGAACAAAAGTAACAAAAACCGAACAAAAATGGAGCTTTTATGGTATTATGATATTGTAGTGTTTACGATTTTTTTTTAAATTTGTTGATTTAAAAAAATAATGTAGCAAAGTCTATACATTTGTAGTAGGGGGCAACGCTGATTTTCAACTTTAAATTGTCACTCATTCTCTAAGTGAAGTGAACACAGAATTCATTTGCAAGAACTTTTTCTAGCTAAGCCGCCGTCGGAAAACGTTTTTACCTAAGGAAAGGAGAAAAGAAAGTGCAGTGAAGTCAGTGCAACGCCTTCGTCTAAAATAATTTCCCAACGAATCAATTTAATCCAATATTAAATTAATACTGTTCACTATTTCCATACCATGAGTGCCGGCAAGCATTTAACCAAAGGTAAATATACTCAGCCCACAGCTCATAAGCAACAAATAAACTAGAAAATGAAATATACCTAAAACCTTACCTTTCCCAATCAGTTCAACGCAAGTTCAACGTACCTACGATTTTCTTTTGATAAAAAAATCAATAAAATGATCAACAGCTTGAAATAATGTACCTATTTACATACATTTATGGTTTTTTAATTATTATCCGTACTTTTTTGATATAAATTTGCTTAAATATTTTGTATTACTAACTTAGATGTTCATTTCGTTTGACAATAATTCTATCGTGCACGTTTATTTAATTTCATTCGCCTTTCACAATTTTTATTTTTGGTGTTTGACGTCATTGGTGCGAGTATAGTTAGTTTGCTATCCAACTTTTTTTTTTTTACTGGAATTGGAAGGGCTCTTCGAGTATATACCTACATTCGGTTTAATATCAAATCATGTTATCCACACATTTCTTAGTTTTATGGTTTTGATTGCTAAATAATGTAAACTAAAATCATTTTTATAGAATATAAAAAAAACGCAAGTAGAAGGTACCCACCTATGTACATACATAACCTAGTCGTTATGGATAGAGTTTGGTCTTTGCTACTTAAACGGCGACACGACATCGACTTAATCGTTAGAAGCAACATTCCACAGCGAAGCGAGAAACTAGTCTAGTAAGTCATAACTCATAAACTAACCAAACATTCTTAGACTTTGTTTCATCATGCCGGTTTTTTTTTAATTTGCAATTTTCCAAGGTAGCTTTAGATAAGACATGATGCTAATGGAAAATGATTAACTTAAGAAATAAGTATGTGCTTAGGTTATTTTGTGGGTTTGTAACACATATTTCCCATCCTAATCACGCAAGTTCTATAGGACTTTTCTCATGAGAGCGATCAATGACCGTTGAATAAACGAATAAAGTACTATGCACATGAGAGCGACCAACGAATTAACGAATATTCGACCATTTTGACATATTGTTCACATGGCTTTAATTTTATTCGTCACGAATATAGGTTGAAAATCTGATTTTGAGGTTAGACGCGAGCGAACAAATTACTCGTTGAAGGGTGGGTGGTATGTGGAACGCGAATAGAGTTTGACTGTTAGGCGAGTTTTTTTCCAAGCCGCAGGGAAATTGGACGAAAAAAACGATGAGTGCGATTAACAATTTGCATGCTAAATCCAACAACAACTAATCCCCTGGGGTGCTTAGCTTAAACCCAGAGAATTTTCGGGGCAAGCTTTTAGAAAGGATAATAACTGCTACCAAATTCAAATTCATTATTTTCATTCTTTTAAATGGAACACTGCTGCCAATTTTTCTCACTAAGTTCCGTGGTCGTTTTATTCAACCAATTGATCGGCATTCAAATTGAGAAATATTTTTAACGGATGGATAAGGTGGAGAAAACAATTACGTTTTAGGGTTAATAGAAACAATTTTGATCTAGTAAAGCTATTGATTCGAGTCTTCAATTCTTGGGTATCAAACTGTTGCTTCAATCCAGATCCTAAGATATGTAAATAATAATAGTCATACTTTGGCAAAATGCCAAAACTTGTACGAAAGCCTGAATATTAGGCTTGAAGTCCATTAAACAGACAGGATTTTAAAGAAGTTTAACAAGAGGGTAGCCTACTTAACACCTGTGATACTACTAGCTAAATATGGCCATGCATATTAACAAGCAAAGGACTGACAAAATTATGCAACTCAACAAGAGGTCTCTTTGTCCTTTTATAACCATAATCACTGGACATAGGTTAGGTTAGGTTGAAGTGGCTGTCAGCGTTGCAGCTGACACACTTATGGCGTTTTTATTTGGCAATCCGGAATACCTCTCCGATCCAGGATCCCAACTGAATACTTTTTTTGATTCTGACGATTCTGTATTTTAATGGGATTGTATGTGTAAAAATAATTGTGTACGTGAAAATATTGTAATTCAAAAAAAATGTTTGTTGCACATTTATGATACAAAAAATGGTAACAGTTGAGTTTGAAGTTCAAGTATATGAATGCGTGAGTGCTTCTGGTTTCGATTCTGATTTCAAATCCAAATGCAAAATTCTCTTCTTTTCAGAATCAGAACTGTCATTTTTTCCCAAATGAGCACTTTGAGAAGAGTGCAGAAGGCTTCCGGATTGCCAAATAAAAACGACATTAGACACGAGTAGGTCCGTTGTGATACCATATGGATCCTGTGATAATCTCCCTATTCTTTGAACCATTTGTAGCTTTTAATGAAGCGTAAGAGACTGTAGATGTCTATTTTGTTTAAATCGCTTAGATCATCGAAGAAAAAGTCTCCAATATGGGACTTACGTCTCTAAGAGAGACACTTGGAACGTTTCAGATCAAAATTTGACCATAACTGTTTGTTTTGTTGCCAGACCGATGGTTGAAGTTTTCCATCTTTGATTTGTCCTTTATAAAGCATCTTGTTTCAGCGTTAACTTACATGAATCGAAGGGTATACCTATATTTGCCTTATCAGGTAATAAATGTAGTGTCATTCCACTCCTTTCTTTTTTGCAAGTTCACCATCCTTACAGTTCCCTGGAGTATCCCTGTGCATTTTTTACTTGGATATCATACATTGAAAATGAAACTCAGAGGGGTCATACTATGTAACTTCTTTCTACTTTCGCATATATTCGAAAGTTGTTTTCAATGTTATTTTTGAGTGATAAATGTATTGGAAAGCAGCATCCACTGTTCGCGTATTCGACTCCTCGCCACTTAATCTCCAATTAACTATGTTCTTTTCATTTAATAAGTGCTTTAATAAAAGCATTGGCAAGTTGAATTTTGCGAATTAGAACAACTTTATTGTAGGGTGTTATTGTTGGGCCCCAGAAGACTTATGCAGGGGATGCGGTGACCTAGAATTGCATGAGAATACCTCATACTTTCTCTGCCATTGCCCTGGACCCTGCCAGAGAAGGAATCTACAACTTCTTTAATAATTTATAAGACCTCTAATACGTCAGGTATTAATATATTGAACTTCGTCAATTCCTCCATATGGCTTGACTGAATAAGAGAACACTGGTTTTTATCGGAAAAGAGTGATTACCACTCCCGGATTACACAATTGATCTACATTGATCTAAGTGCGACGATAACGTCATCGATTGTCAGATCAATAACCTAACCTAACCTACTCTTATTTGTGCTCCAGATCACTGTGACATTGAGGGACACCAGAAGGCGGATGAACTGGACAGGCAAGGATCATCCCCTCACAGCTCATTTGCGGAAAAAGTTCATATACCTTTTAGAGTTTTGTGAAGTTGATATATTCAACTCAATTTTGGGGCAATGTAACTAACTGTGAAACTTACAGAATTATCGGACCCAACTATAATAAATCCTGAATGAACGGCCTAATACGCTGAATTGGGCGAGACATAGCCAGGGATGCTACAACGTGCACTGGACATTGACCAGTAGGAGAGCGTGTGGCAAAGTTCTGTATTCTCACAATAACCACTGTCGCCGTTCTATTTATATTTCCTGCTCCGGCCAGAACAAGGGCAATCTCATTTGGAAGAGTCTTCTATGATGACCTTGATTTTTTTTTAAAAAGAGTGGTTTTTAGTTTCGCATTGGTGGCACTGGGCTAGCTGACTAATGAATATGGACCATCGCGGAAGGTTTGGTAATCCAATCAATTGAGTGTCCCCAGTTCCATAAGCAATAAATCCTAACGGATATGCACAAAACCATTCAAATAGTTTCAAATCCACACGGGTATACTAGTTATGGTATCAAAAAGGCGCACCAATGTTCGCAATTTTTACGTACCTATCTTCACAAAATATTTTTTTGTTTTTGTTTATATTCTTTTATATGTGGCCAAAAATTGAACTCATATTAGTACTCAATTTAAATTTAAAGTTTAACTAATTTAAAGCAATTTTAAATATAAGAAATATAGTTGTTGCTTGCAACATATGTATGTACATTTTTTTCTAAAGACAAAATAAATCTTGTTAATGATTTTATACAAAATTAGGATCAACATGCCCAGAACTTCCTAACGATGGCCAATTACGTCTCTACTCAATGCGATTCTGCCCTTTTGCCCATCGTGTTCACTTAGTGCTGGATGCTAAGAACATTCCATATCATACAATTTTTATCAATCTCACGGAAAAACCCGAATGGCTTGCCGGAAAAAATCCATTGGGCAAAGTACCAGCTCTGGAGCTAGCCAATGAAGAAGGGAATCCTATTCTAATTGAATCTCTTGTTATCTGTGAGTACTTGGATGAAAAGTATCCACAAAATCCACTTCTTCCAAAGGATCCGCTTAAAAAGGCTCAAGATAAAATTCTCGTTGAACGCTTTGGTTCTGTAACTGGTTCACTGCACAAAGTCCTGTTAAATGGACCAGAAAATTCTCCTGGAGCCCTTACTGATATATCACAAGGACTTGATATTTTCGAAAAGGAACTCGGTGATCGTCAAACAGTTTACTTTGGTGGTGACAAACCTGGTTGGATTGACTACATGATTTGGCCCTGGTGTGAACGTGCAGAGATGCTTAAATATCTACTTGGTGATAAGTACGAAATGGATCAGGAGAGATTCAAGAATCTGGTAAACACTCGCTTAACTTTTTTATGTCCTCCAAAATTATACTTGCTTATATTAAATTTCAGATCAAATGGCGTGAGGTGATGATTGAAGACGCAGCCGTTAAAGGTTCCTATTTGGATGGAGAAACTCATGCTAAATTTATTAAAACACGTCGCACCACTACCCCAGATTATGACATGCTCGTGTAAGCAACATACATAATATAATTCCAGCAACACACTTTATTGTGAAATACTAATAGTAAAAAAATAACTTAACCAACAAAAAAGATGTGTTTATTAATGTTATGTTTGCGTTTGTTTTTTGCAATTATTTTAATTTAATTAATATTTCAGAAATACTACAAAGAGGCAAAGAACTGTTTAAAATCTAAGAATCGACGACGCGACAGCGAGAATTAGATGTAAAGATTTTAATCTTCATTTGGACTTAATTTTTCTGATTTCAAAAAAGGACTTGTAAAATTGCACACGACATTCTGATAAATGTTTATACTTATTTTTCTATGAAGTTCATGCACAAAGTTGATTTTTGTTTTGTTACTTTTTTATATATAATTTGATATTGTATACATTTATCTATAGAATCTTTCTATCTACTTATTTTTCAATGTACGCTTCATAATACGAAAAAAAAAATAAACAACAAATCATACACTTGTGTGTCTTCATCACTTACCGCCTGAGAAATTTTTATTTTTTGTTTTATTTTAAATGCTTTCCCAAACGATAGCACCTTCATTTTTTATTTGCCCTAATTATTTTGAGATTTTTTTTTTCTAAAAGAAAACGCATAAGCTTTCGTAATTATTATTCCATTAAACATCATAACATTAAACAAATGACAAACTCTTTCATAATAAGTTGCTGAAAGTGTGTAATATAATACATACTTAATTCTTTAGATTTAGACACCTCATTTGAAATTAAAATCGTTTTAATCTTTGGGCAAATTCCTAAACGCAAATCTTGAGCATAATATGCTAAGCAAACTGTCCTTAAACGCAAACAAAAAAATCTCTGTTAAGCACACTGTCCCAAAACGCAGTTCATTCTTTTTTCTTGCGCAAACTGCATTGCAATTGTGCAAGTTTAAAACTTGTGTTGCGCACTTCACTTGTTTTTCAATTTTTAACGGGTTCGTGCATTTGCTTAGCATGAGACTTGCTTTGCAAATCTTACGTTTAGGAATTTGGCCTTTGTTGCATCGCCTTGAACATTGCTTTAATAATTATTGCACTTATAGTCGATTACAGACTTTAATCTTGGGATCCAGGGGCAAGATTCTGGAATAATCGAAACGCAGGAATCGTTCGTGTTTCAAAAACGAAAAAAAAAATGTGCGAACGCAAAATTTCTTATTTCGTTTTTATTTGGCAATCTGGAAGCCTTCGGGGAGAGATTCCAGATAGCCAAATAAAAACGCCATTATTCTGCATCACATTTCGTTAATTTTATAATTTTAGAGCCTCAGGTGTACATAGTTTTAGTTTTAGGTGTTACTCATTGCATAATTTGAATCAATGAATTGGGTTAGAGATGAGCTATACTGTGGTGGCGAATAAGCGAACACTGGAAAGTTGTGGAAGAGTGTAAAGAAATATGTAATTTATAGTGCAAAATTATGTACAACTTGAACAAACATTTTGACAATAAGCTTAGAAACTAATTCAGTTTCATTTTCGAACTTAATATATGTAGTTGTATTAATACAAAGCAAAACAAACATTATTTATTTTATATATGGTGTCATTTAATAAGAGTTAAAGTGTGGTGAAAATACAAGGTGTTTGTAGGACGCCCATCTCTAGGCCCCTTTTGTTTTAGCTTTTGGCTTTTTTGTTTTGTTTTTTTTTTTTATTTACAATTGATTTTTAAAAATTAACGCGGTTTATCGCTCGGTTTTTATTTATTTCATTACAGATTTAATATTGATGCATTTTGTTTTGTCTGTTTCACCAAAAACATCGAATATAACTTTAAATTTTGCACAAATGTACTAGAGTTTGGGTAAGAAAAAAGAATGAACCGCGTTTTGGGATTTGAATACTTGTATTTAGGGACAGTTTGCTTTTAAAAATTTGACCCACGTAATTCAGCCCTAACACGAGTTCGGAAAGATTTACGAATCTAGAAAATAGTTATAACAAATTCTGTTCGAAATGGCAGTTTGTATGAATTTTTGATGTAGTATGTAGGTATAGATTTTTTGGGGACTTGTACAAATTTCCGATTAGGACGGAATTTGCGATAAAGCTCATTATCACAATTCATTATTTCTAATAGGTACATAAAGCATTAACTAAAAATATGATTTTTCTTTTTCAATAACACTTCCCATTTACCTTCTTAATATACTGATGAATATAATCTCGATTCATGAACAACCTTCTTCAACATTTTTGTCTTAATTTTGTAGAGAATTATTGGAAAGTCCTTGGTCTCCTAAACCCAAAAAAAAATGTTTTAAAGTTTTTAATTCTTCAGAAAAAATACCTTCATAAAGCCCAGTCTTTCATCGTTCCAAACTTCAAGATAATACAGGCTCTAGAAGATTTAAATTTAACCTTAGCATCGAAGAAGAAAAATATACCAGACGGCCATATAAATACGATATATAGATTACCAATATTAAAACACCCAAAATATTTGTATGCTTCATGCATATTATGTGTTTAAACACTGAAAAATTTAAGATAACTACTTTTCTTTATTATTTTAGACGATTTATTTGACAATAAATTCTTTATACAGATTTATTTTATACTTACAGTATATACATATGTCACTGATCTCTATAATACACTGGATAGTGTATTCCATACAAAGTATAACAGTTTTTTTTACCCCAATTGAATTTGGCAGTAGCACCAATACAATTGTCTATCTCGTTTTTTTTTATAAAAAGAAAGAAAGAGACAGATTGCACTCCTTTTCAAAAACAAAAAAAAATTGACAAACAATTTATTTTTATTGTCAGTTTCAACATAAGAACTTCAAACAATACAATTCAGAATAAAGTAAGAAAGAAATAATAAAAATTGAAACATTTTTGTTTAATCTTTTTAAATTTTCTAGGTAATTAAACTTAAGAAAAATGGACCTGGTTAGATGGAATAGGTGCTATAATCATTTCCCCAACTTGAGGAAATGGCACACCAAATCTTTGAGACGCTCAAAAAGTTGGAGCGCATCATGATTTTTCCGCTGGTTTAATTATTGGAGGAAAAAATTTAAAGTTCGAGAAAAAAAGAATGGACCAGTGTAACATTAAAATTTGCACACCTAGACGTTAATTGCAACACATGAATGAAAATCCACTGTTCGATGTTTCAACAATGCAAGTTTTGGTTCCTGATGAAGCTGATCGTTGTCTCGATATGGGATTTGACATTTGAGCAAACAATTGTTGCAAACAGATTAAGTACATTTACGAAATCTTTTATAATTTGCGTCCTGGAACAAGTCTGTTGGCACTGTATGGGACACTCCATCAGGATCGCAGAGTTGCTATATATCAGCAGTTTTGCCGGAAAGGTAATGTGGTGTTGTTTGCAACCGATATCACCTCACGTGGTTTCGACTTTTCTACCGGAAATTTGGTAATTCAATTGGATTAACATGAAGATGTCACGCAGTACATCCATCGGGCAGGAAGGACGGCTCGTCATAAAAAAAGCTTACAGTGACAATTCCGACGCCGAAGATGATTTATTTAAGACCAAACGATGATGGCGACACCAAAGTTGATGATGAGAAAGTCCTCGCTGAACTTACTGCAGCCAACACAAAAGTTGAGTTCAATGAAGACGGAACCGAAGTACTCGACACAAGAAAAAAATTACAATCGGATTTCGCAATTGATTATATCAACCAAGACGAGGGAGGAATTGATATTGGAACTACAAAGAAGATCCTTCGTGAAGAGAATCAATTCGATAAGAAATGTTTCAAGGAAATTGTCAAAGCCAAGTACAAGGTTCAAAAGAAAAAATCAAAAAGCAAGACTGTCGAAGATGAAGATGAAGTCGACGACCTTGGTAGTGATGAAGACGATCAACAGAGGTGGAATTTTCATGGTTGCCGCATCCAGATAAGATTTAAAAATTTGCAGAAAAATTATCATTAAATGAGGCTGAAATTATTGCAATACAATTGTTGGGAAAATAAAACAAGTTCTTTATTTTTACAAATGGACGATAATACTCTAAGCTTTTCATATTCGTTTTCAGATTCTCCTCTTTGTTCATCGGATGTGGAACTGCAACAGTAGCGTATGATAAGCTCATTAAATTCTGATCTTGACAGCATTGTGCAATGGGGAATACAAAACCGCGAAGAATTTAATGCTTAAAAAATTCAATGCTGTCCTCTGCCGTTAAAGCAGAACCCACGTCCCGTGTATCCATGAGCGGCTCTTGCATTGAAGAAAATGATCAGCGTTAAGTCCTTGGTTTGTGCAAAAGAGAGCCAATTGAGAAATGGCCACATATTCGATGTCGCCAAAAACGCTGCTAAGTGCTTGCGGTTTTTTCAAAGATGCAAGAAATTCTACTCCCCATCTGATCTGGTTGTAATCTATAAGGCATTCATTCGTCCAAAACTGAAGTATAATTCTCACGTTTGGGCAGGAGATACCAAAAATCATTTAAACATTTTGGATAGAACTCAAAATAAAGCTCTAAGAATGCATTTTGTACAGAGCAATATAGCCAAATTGATAAAAGCACACTGGAAACAATCGAACATATCATTATTATGTTTTTTTTTTATTAAGAAAAAGACGTACTTACATCATTGCAATGGTCAAACTTATAACCATTGTTCCTTTATGTGCTGACAATTTATTTTTATATTTTATATTTTTTTTTGAAAAAACTGCCCTTGCTTGATTAAAATGAAGAATTTTAATTTAGTTTAATTTGAAGCATTAACAACCATATTGAAATGTCACTTTGGCAACAAAAATGTTATACTGTTATACTGACATGGACCCACTACAATTATTACAGTTTTCTATTGGGGTCGATTTTTTGTGTGAATACACTATCCAGTGTATTATAGAGATCAGTGACATATGTACATAGGTATCAGAAATAAATTAAAACAAAACGGTAACCGTTAAATTGTAATGTTTTAATATCATATTTTAGTTGTAAAATATGAACTTTATTCCACTTTCAAAAACAACGCCTCGTTTGAGATATACATATGTAATTAAATTTGTTTATATTTTTTTGAACATGGGAATAGAGTACAGGTACATTAAAGACATCCATTTAGACTTGGATTCAGCTTATTTTTACTTTTGTTGAATTAAGTCCTGTTGTTAGTTTTTTACAAACATACAACAATACTATAACCATTAAATAAATTATTAAAGTTGCTATAGCTAAAACAAACAGAATACAATCCAGGGAATTCGCCTGAAATATATTAAGGTTATCTGCAGGTGATTTAAGATGATAGGGATTTGGATTTTGTAATACGTATTCGGTCCACCAGACGGCAGTGTCTAAAGGTTTCATTGGTCTATTTTTGAATTGATTTGATTTTTCCTTAATATTTTGACGCATTTTCGGATCTTCTACAACTTTTTTAATTGCCTCAACAAGATTCTCTGTTGTCATAGTGAGGAAGTCAATTTTAACTGCTATACCAGCGTCAACTGATAGTCGTAGGTTCTTTGAAAAATTAACGGGGAGACAAATTTTAATAATGAACGATAGGTTTAAAATGTTATGTATCATTAAATGAAGTTAATAAGTTACCCTATGCTGATCGAAAAAGAGTGGTACTCCAACCATTGGAACTCCTCTCCACATTGCTTCCTGAGAGCTTAATCCTCCACAGTGCGTTACAAAAGCTTTAAGATTAGGGTGAGCTAAAAGAAAAAAGAATTTAAGATTTTTCAAAGTTTCAAAAAACCTATCTTACCAAGAATATCACTTTGTGGGAACATTTTTCTGGCTATAGCATTTTCTGGAAGTTTTTCCTTCAAGTACTTTACATCGAATTTCCACAAAAAGTTATAATCAGGCAACTCTGCAATTGTTTTAACGATCACACTAACTTGTTCTTCAGTAAAGTCCTGGCTTTTCATATTTGTGCCAAAAGAAATAAACACAGCTCCATTTTGTGTCTTATTCAAGAAGTCATCCAGATCAATAGGTATTGGTTTTGGGTCAAGCATTTGCATTCCCCCAACTTCAATTACATTCGGTGGAAGTGGTTCAACGAAATTTATTGCAGGATGGGAATTAACTAAAGCTATAACAGTATGTCTTGAAATATCTCCCAAATACGACATATTACTTGAGAAATAAGGTCGTACTAGGGCGTCAACCTTGGGTAAGAAGAACAAGCGCCGATATCTGTACAAAGTAATAAATATTTAAGATTTTGTTTTGAATTTAAACCGTTAAACTTGTCATACACAAAGGAGAGAAATAGCATCGTGTGGTTGATTAGCAAATTCTGTAATTGATGTTATAGTATTTATTTCAGTTCTTAGAATTTTAATTTTTTAAACAATTTTCAACCCGTTTGAGGGTCTTATAGCAAATGTTTCCTGATGTTAATAAAATAAAAAAAATAGCATTTGTAATAAAAAATTAGTCTTAATGAAACGTTTTTTTTTTACAATTTTCCTTTAATAGTTTTTTCTTTATAATTTAATATTACAAATTTTAGAATTTAGAATTTAAAAAAAAAAACAATTTCCAAAAACTAAGAAACTCACAGAACTCTACATACGGCGTTTTTCTTTTTTAGTTCAGAGCAGAGTCTGAGTTGTCAAAAAATTTGTTTGTGTTTCTTTTTAACTTAGAGCATGCAGAGCTCCAAATGTGTGTTACTTTTTTCGTTCTGAACATGTGTAGATCGCACTAGACGCGCTCGAACATAACTGACCGAGCATGTGAGTAAATTGCTGAACACATCAAATAAGAAAAAAATAATTAGATACATAAGTAGGCGGAAGAAATTGATCGCTTGTTGATTTTCTGTATCAGTGTAGAAAAAAGGGTAGGTATTGCTTTTTATGGTTAAAAATGAAAATGTATTCTGATTTGTGTGGTTCAAGTGTGTTTAAAAAACATATCAGTGTTCAGTTTTCGCTCTGTTTCGAAAAAGTTCAGCGCATAATCTACGTGTTCGAACTCTGTTCAGTGCTCTGCTCTGAACGAAAAAAGAAAAACGCCTATAGACTTGTATAGAAAGTATTATGTGCTTGTCTGCCTTCTCAAAGATCGCTGCCCAGCTTCAATGAAATTAGTACAATGATGTGAGTTCGACATTTAGTACTATTTGTTATTTAGTGAAAATGAATTAAAAATCTACTTAATATGAGTACTTACGCAGTATCGGCTATAAAAATCAAAGTATTCTCAAGTCGTTGCCAAAAGTTCATGTTCGTAGAATAAGTTGTTGAGTGATAAGGAATATAGGCAGGAAAATAATGATTCGACATTAAATCCAAAGTTATTGGAGGATTATGGAATGCACTCATTCCAATTAACGGTGGATAATTAAATTTATGTACAAAACCCAAAAGATACGGTCCGATAATATAATCATATAGTATCAAATCGAATTTAAAACTATCCGGATAGTCCAGGAGTGTCTGCATACCCTTTGACTTAAGTATACATTCCATGGCTGCTAATTTACGGCCGTAATATTTTGGAATAAATTTAAAAACACCTATTCCGATGTATGTTGTTACGCCAGTCACTGAATAGCCTTCTTCCAAATGAATATAGTGCAAATTTTCTTTAAGGTTTTCGATAGATTTCGGCAAATCCACAGAAAGTACGGTCACATTGTGTCCCAATTCAGCGAGCTTGTGCATAAGAACACTGTTCCTATATTTTCGAAAAAAAAAATAATAAATTTTAAAGATAATAATGATGGTAAGGATTTTAAAATAATAGTGCAAAATTTTAGCAGCCCATTAGTTAGTTCGATAATTAAACTAGTGATATATTAGCCAAATTAAATTGTTAAAAAAAAAACTTTACCAACTACAGATTTAGGTATTGTTTCATCCATTCGCTAGGGAATTATTATTTTTTTTTTCATTTTAGCCTCAAATATTAATGGTGGGTACTTTCGGTTTCCATACATCAATTCGGAAAAAAAACTTAACATCTTTAAAACGGCTTTAACGATTTTGATAGCATTTTGGGCAATAAACAAAATGCACGAATAGATCACACGTACCAACTTAATTTTATTTACAAAAAAAAAAAAATAACAAAAATGGTTGTATATGCCACCCGTTAATAACAAAATATTTACAAACAAAATGGAACAAAACTGTAGACTATATCTAATACGAGTGCATAGAGATGTTTCATCGAAATCATTAGAGCCGTTTTTGAGATAATTAATATGGTTATTTTTGGGGTTAAGGATAGATTTAAAAATCTAATTGAAACAATCACCTAAAACGCTTAAGTACCACGTTTAAAGAAAACCACTTCTGCCGTTTTACGACAGACTGACAGACAGACGGAATTGCTGAATTTTCGTTATAGTATTGCGAATTGCGTAGATGTATGTCTTAACAAAGTTAGCATCTATTAAATACCACATTGCTTAAAATTACCTTTTCAACAGAAAGGAGCACAAAACAGAACAGTGCTGCCACTCAGAAAACTATAAAAAACATTATAGTTATTTATGTCGATTTCGTTTCAACAAAAACATCGACTTGCCGTCGATCCGCCGTCAATTTTTTTCTGAAAATCAAATTCGTTTCAAATTAAAACCAATATTTTTTCTGGAAAAACAGATCCGTATTGAATCTCTTTTTGGAGACGGATTCAAAACGGATTTGTGCACAGATTCGTACACACACTACAACATTTGTTTTGACGTTTCTCAATTGTTGTGTTGTGAATTAATTTTTATTTTGTGGCAGTGTACAGAAAAAGTAAATTTATATATTAAAAAATAAAAAAAATTGTTAAAAACTTCTTGTAAACAAATATTAAAAAAGTGCAAGTGGGTTTAGGAACTCTCCCGGGTTGGAATCGGGAAATTAAAACGAAATAATGATGTTTTAACGAATTGAAGATTTTTTTTTTTTTTTTAGAGCTGCCAAGCAACACACACAGTCCCAAAAAGAGATTCGGTCCGTAATCGTTCTTTTCAAAGCCAAAAAGTATTGGTTTTAGTAGCGAATCCTAATAATTGAAACGAAATCGACATTAGACAAATGATTTGAGTCCAAAAAACACGATAATGGTAAAACAAAGAGAGAAGATGTGCGATAGAGTGTGTGTACATACATAAATTTATTAGTTGTAAAACATGGTGTGTCTTTCTTCATGATTTTTGTAGTGCACTTCGTTAAGTCATTTTCGTGTAGGGTAGGTTGGACATGTTTTGATTGGTGGTAATGTTGTTTAATAGTAGAGTTATAGAAAATAAAAATTTAATAAAAAAATAATAAAAGAACACGATATTTGACTCGAAAACATTAGAACAATTTTCGATTCCAAAAACATGATAATAATGCTAAATCATGAGAACTGGCAGCCCTTGTCTAAAGGTGAATCACACTTTCAAATATTTTGAATTTAGTTTCCTGAGCAAAGTATCTTAGACTGCTTTTAAGAGTGATTTTTTTGGATTCCATTCAATTGTTAATATTATTTTTTACAATTTGACAAAACACTTGTGCTCTTACACTGATTAAATTCACTTTTGTTTGATGTTTTTGACCATTTTTTTTTAGAACTATTCCACTGTATAATGTAGGCTGTTTTTGTATGTTTTTATGTAAATGCGACTAAAACAAGTTTTATTCCATTATTTTTCCTAACGTTTCGTAAGTATTTCTTACTTTCTCAGGGAGTATATATTTATTTAATTTAATGGATTAATACATTTTGCTCCAATTGCATCTTTTGCGTAGACGGCACTGATACAAAATTGAACATAAAAACCAAGCAAATATGAATTTAAGAACAATCAAGCAAAACAAAAACTAATAAACTCAAAGTTAACAAAAACACTTCTTTTTTATTATCACAGCTGGGTTAGGTACCAGGTACTTTTGATTAAATTGCTCCAGCAATGTTTTAATTATTGAATAAATATATACACCCTGAGGAAGTAAGGAATATTTACGAAACGTTGGGAAAAATAATGGAATAAAACTAGTTTTAATCGCATTTACCTAAAAACATACCAAAACAGAATACCTACATATATAGTGGTATTAATTCACTTTTTAAATTCGTCAAACCGTCATGTCAATGTAAACAAAAAAAAAAACATTCTTATTTAACAATAAAAAGTGACTAAATTTAGTTTACCAAATGTGATGACTCGGCGAAGAAACTCCCATTAAACCCAAAATATTAGCACCAGTTGCATTGGAAATTAAATAATTTATCAAAAAAACAAATAATCCGAACAAAATAAACATATTTTTCTAGCGGTTACATGGATAAAAAACAATAAAAAATAATATACGACGTTTCCGACCAGAGCTCCGAATAACAACTAAATTTTCGAACCTATTTCTTGTTTTTTTTTTTATTTAAGTAAGCAAACAAATTTTAATTTATAATTTATTTATTTATTCAATATTTTATTGAAATCTACCCATTCCTATGACCAGAATTCAAAATAAATTTGTTTTTCTATTTTTATTTTGTTTTTCAAGAAAGACTTAAAGATTAATAAACACTCAAATGAACGCAATAACTTTTTTTTTCGGTATCGATCATCGAACCGAAAGTTTATAATTTTCTTTCACCAGCACGAGACAGAAATTATATTGTTGACATTCAAGCAATTATCAGCGATTTATTGGACATATTTATGGTGTTTTTATTAATTAAGGTTCACAATTCTAATTATTTTCTTTTTTATCGAAATTATTCAAATTTTAAACGATGTTTAATTTAAAAATATCGCACAGCAGTAGGTTCTAAAAAAACTGAAACAACCATTGAAATTGAAACAAAGTATTTTGATCTCGAAGTAAATAAAAATTTGTATACTATTAATAGCTCATTAAAATAAAATAAAAATAAAACATTCAAATCAAATGAATGATGTGAACCTGTTCGAAAGTAAGAACGATTTAATGCGGAATGGAGGACAATTATTTTTAAACGGTTTCTTTTTAGGGTAAGCCCTTTTAAACATTTTAATTTTTACCTGAAAGTCTTATACACAAAATTTTCAAACAGGAACATTAAGTTAAGCATCAAACTAAACGCACATTTGACAATACTTCTTTTATTATATGAATTCAATACTAAGTTGTAATTGCAAAGTGCTTGGCAAAATAATCCGCATACTTTTTTTTTAATCAAAATTGGTAGAGTAATTTTCGAAATAATTAAGCCTTCTTATAGCTAATGGTTCTATGACAAATATCGTTATTTTTGAGGATACAAACATTCAATTTCATTTTTAAGACTAATGATCAGCTCGCGCAAAAATTTCGCTCGCATTCCCTTCAAGCAAATAACACCGTTTTGGATCCGAAACCACTTCATAAACGGATCCAACAACGGATCCGAAGCGATTCCAAATCGGATCAAATTAGTATGTAAATTAGAATCACCACGGAGCCATTATGTGAATGTATTGTGAGAGAAAAGAGAGATAGTCTTATACTTCACCATACTCGGCGAAACCAGAATCTAAATGGAATTCAACAAAAATGAACTAATCTAATAGGAAATATGGTCTTTTACAAATATTAAACACTTCTTTGTTTATTTCACAATAATCCCATTTTTCCCTTTTAAATTATTATTTTATAAATTCTTTACACTTATTATTATGTATTTTGGTTTTCCTTGCAGACAAAAATTTCTTTGTTGCTTGTTTACTCTGCAAAATTAAAATAACAGAGTTTCTCTCCATTTGTCTTCATTTCTAGTCCACAAAAAAAACTCCCCAGTCCCCACTCTAATATTGACTACCTTACCAACTCTGTCTATTTCTCTGTCCATAAAAAAATATCGATTCTAGTTCTTCTTTTTACATGCGTACACATAAAATTTGTTAAAGTGTGTGGGACACTCAGTTCTTTTGGATTCCAAAGTGATTCCTAAGTGAACCGAGAAATTCGGGTCCGTGATTTTGCTTGAAGGGTTATTCTCTTCAAACATCAGCTAAATTATGACATGGTAGAGTTGTGGAGAGTTTGAAATTTGACACAAGAGGAAAATACAGTTTCAAAATGAAAGTTTTAAAAGCATACAATTCAAGGGACAAATGAATATTGTTATCAAACGTGACATTACAATGATAGAGAATACGAAAAAATGGGTGCGGCAATTCCGTCTGTCTGTGGGTCGACCTACTGCCTAAACCGCTGAAGCGAATTTCTTCAAACTGGCACTTATATGCGTTTTAGGTGCTTGTTTCTATTCGCTTTTAAATTTTGCTTAGCTCCAAAAATAACGGTATACAATTTTTTTTGGGCAAAAATGGTAAATCTTAATTATCCGAAAACGGCTCTAAAGATTTTGAAACATCATGATCAGCTAACACAAGTGCAAGTACGTGCGATCCAGTAGTGCATTTAATTTGTTTGTGGTTTCCATGTCGAACTTTTTTTGCTCTTAATTTTGTTGATTCCTCAAACATTAAAGTCGTGTCCATAACTTTTATTTTAAACCACATGTTGTTGAACTTTAACCAGCGTCAACTCAGTTGTTTTTACAATCCCAAAAGTTTATCTAAAAAACTTGGGGTTTTCATTTTTCAAAAACACCCGATAGTCATAGTGCTAACGTTGTTGAAAAGCAAGTTATGTCACCCAATAATTAAAACTTAAAATAAGTTCCTTATAGTGCATTTGCGTTGGCCCTAAGCACAATTAACAACTTCAAGGTTATCTATTTTTTATATCTGTATATGAAGTAATATTTCATAATTCTCTTAATTTCCATTTTAAAAATGACAAATTGCATACAAAATGAGTTGTTTTCGGTTCGATAATTATCAATATCGATGATGAGTTATCGATGCTTTCTCAATATCGCTCATTCCTACTGCAGATCTCATGTAACTTTGACAGTTTATTCGTTAAGCCTAGTACGCTGCTGATGCGAAACGAAAATTTTCGTTGGTCGGTCTCCACTAGGAGAGCGAAATGCTAACGAAAACCACAGCGGAAAAATATTTGCGGAGAGTTCTGTAACCTGTCAAAAACAATTGACAAGTTGTGACAGTCAGCTGTAAAAAAATAGTGAAAAAAGTTTTGCAGAGTTTCTAAAATTGTTTTTTTTTTTATTAAAAATGAATTTTCAAAATAATAAATCAAGAAGACGAGGATGATTTATTACTGACAGTAATCTCCTCTGCATGCGTATTTTTATCGATGGTTATGAAAAGAAAGAAAAAACTTCCATCTATACGCGTTAACCCATATCTGCAGAACAGGCAGGTCGTTTTGCTACAGATGTAAGTTTTAATAAGTTTTGCAATTAATTTTTAAAACAAATACCTAATATAGCTTATATATATATAAATAATGACATGGGTCCATATTCTGTAACTCAGGCGATAACTTTTCCTCACTTAATGCCTCTGAAAAAATGGGTTTATGTTAGTTGAGGCGATACCCTAATTTTTTAATTTGTTTGACTGGGATTTTCAAATGGTAGGCGATAAATTGAAAAACTCATTTTGGCATCTTCAAAACAAAACAAACATTTTTTTTTGTTTCTCGACTATTTTTATCGATTCGAAAGTTACAGAACATGGGCCATGGAAGCAAATGAAAATGTGTTCAAGGGAAATTTTTTCAAGAACGAAGAAGCTTGCAAACGAAGAACGGATAACCAATTACAGAATTAGCCGAGCAAGGAGGTGCGTTGAAAACGCATTCGGTATTTTGAGTTGAAGTGGCTGTGTTTATCCAGAACAATGCTTAGTGTCAGGTGAAGAGAGCCGATGCAATCGACTACTCGTCTATACAACCTAACGCTGACTGGGCCGCTGGAAGAGAAAGTAATATAGGAAATAATGTACGGGAAGCTCAAAAATTATTTTATTTCACCTTCCGGGTCAATACCATGGCAAAACAAAGAATCTTTAGTTTAATGAAGTGAAAGAAAACTTTCCAGGTTTAGTCATAGTCATCATCATCTTTATTAGCTTTTTTAATATTCATTGTATTTATTCATAAAAAAAAAATTAGTTTTTAGGTCTATAGAATAAACAAAAAAACTGAATTGTCTTATTACTTCTACTTACCTTAGTATATGGACAGTTTTTGAAATAATTCTTGAAACTGAAAATGATTCTGGTTATACATAGATAATTTAAAATAAAACTCAGAACCATTTAAATGTTCCAAATTAAGGAATTACTTTTGGATTTATAAACTGGTTTATCTGCCGATTTGATGAAATTTCTTTCAATTTTAAGAAATTCAATGAATTTGGGAGGTAAACCAATCTATAATTCGAAAAGTACGTGCTTCACTGGGATGGTTTAAACGGTTCTGAGTTCTAATTTATGTTTCATTACTAATTCGGGATACCATTTTCAAGTCCAAGAATTATTTCATTAATTTTATTAATTTTAGGGAGCATTTGCAAAAAAAAAAAAATATTTTAATCGGTTCATCCAATGTTGAGAAAGTCGAAAATATGAAAAGTAGTTCTATGGGAGGTACCGTTAATAAGTACGCAAAAAAAAATATTTTTATACTTGAATGTGGACTGTACTAACTTAAGAACACAAACGTTGTTTTATAAAAATTCTTTTTGCCGTTTTCGAGAAATACATTTTTTTCTTAACGATTTTTCTTACATTTGTATGGGAGGTACCTTTTTTTCTTATTTTAGGAATATAGTTTTTTTTTAACTGTTCAAGATAATGTCAAAAACTACCAAATAAGAAGTTTCGAAAAAATCCATTTCGTTTTCGAAATTTTGACTTTTCAAAACAAAAGTTATTTTTTTACATTTTTTTTGTATTTAACTATATGCCTGTAAGACCTAAGGTCTTTTAAATGCAACCTGAATTGCACGGCACTAGTTTGGCACAATGGATTTGAGAACCAGGTATTGACTGTCTCATTTTAACCCATGGGCGACATCCAATAAAAATTGGAGGTATAGAAAAGAATGCGCCTAGCGTGGGAATCGAACCCACACGTGCTAGTTAGCAATCAAGCACTTTTTCCACTGCGCTATTTCCACCCACATTTCCAAAAAAAAAATGGTGAAAAATTTTGGCTTACAATAGTGTTTTTTTAGCTTTTTAGGAGCTTCTGCACTGAAAATTTCAAAAATTCGACATCAGTATTTGAATTTGATAAAGCTCACACTGTTGGTGGCTTTATATTGTTAGTTTTTTATTTTTGTACTTTTTTATGTAAGTACTATAGGACAAGTTTTGCATTTGAAAAAGAGATTTTAATCAAAGTTGACATTACGATGATAGAGAACACCAAAAAAGTGGGTGCGGCAATTCTATCTGTCTATAGAACGGTCTACAGTCTAAACGGCTGAACCGATTTTGTTCAAACTTGGTGCTGAAGCGTTTTAGGTGATTCTCTAAAATAGATTTTTGAATCGTTTTTTTTTAGCCCCAAACATAACGGTACTTGCCATACAAATTTTTCTAACATCTTAAATAAAATAACCCTAACGATTTTGATTAAAAAAAGTATGCTTGGGTATGGTCTACATTTTAGGCAATTTTTTTTTACATATTTTGTTATTAACGGTGCCTGCCAAACAACCATTTTATTGATTTTCGACTTTCTCATAAGCGGCTCAACGGATTTTGATCAAAATTTTTATACAGGAGATCCTTCAAATTCTAAATAAAACTACATGTCAAAAAATAGATTTTTTGGATTTTTATAAAAACATTTTTTTTTTGAAAATTCAATATTTCGGAAACGGGTGGACGATTTTTTCTGAAATTTAGTTTTTAAATAACTGGAACTTTAAATTACTGAAGCTTTCAAGAGAAATATTTGCTTTTTTTTACCAAATATTTCCACTGCCTACTAACATAAAATTATCTAAGCTACTGCCATATATCATCAAAATATAAATCTTATTGATATGCTCGAATATATTTCAGTCAGATGAAATGATACTTGAGTGCAAGGTCTAGCGGGCTACCTCCACATGTGTTATCTTCTCTTAAAATATACGTACTCCAAGTTTAAATTGCAATGACCAATTATATAGATTAGTAATTACTATATAAATATTATGTATACCCCCAAGAATGTTCTCGCTACATTTTATTCATTCAGTTGAATCTAGACAATCAAGGAATGCAAACGTTCTTAAGATCATATAAAATGCTTATAAAAGTGTTTTATATTTTAGCAAGTGTTGTTATTTTAAGTAACTACAGTGGTAAAGTCCATGGTGCTAATATATTGGGACTCTTGGGTTTGACATCGCCAAGTGTACAGATCTGGTAAATGGAAGTTGATTTAGTTATAAGCATTTTATCATTGATATAGCCTTTTATTTAGGAACACTGTCCTTTTATACAGATTAGCCGAAATTGGCCATAATGTCACTATTCTCTCTGTGGATTTGCCCAAGTCAAATGAGAAAAATCTGCCCAACATCCATTATATACATTTAGAAAAAGCCTATGCAATGTATGATATTAAAAACGAGAAGGGTGAAAAGAAATTAGATCTTGTATCATATATAGGTGTTCATAATCCATTTACGTCAATACCGCCATTCTATGCATTTGGAATAGAGACCTGCAAAGCAATCGTGGCCTCTAAAGGTCTAAATACCCTTTTAGATTATCCAAATGACTTCAAATTTGATTTGATATTGAACGACTATACTCTGGGACCGTATTTGTTGGGATTTCTACACAAATTCAACTATCCACCGATGATTGGGTTGACAGCATTCCACAACTCTCCACTCACAATCGATGCCATGTTCAATCATTATTTTCCCGCGTATGTGCCTTATCATTCAACCGTGTACAGTACAGAGATGAATTTCTTCGAAAGGCTTGAGAATACTTTGATTTTTATAGCAGATACAGCGTAAGCCGAGACAATATTAACTTTATAAACCTGATTGTGATATTTCAGTTACCGCCGGATTGTGTATTTACCTGAGATTGATTCTATAATGAGACCCTATTTCGACAAAGATATGCCGTATTTAGGCGAATTATCAACGCATACCGCTATATCAATGATAAATTCACATCCGGCTATAGATTATGCTGAGCCATTGCCACCAAATGTAATCGAAGTTGGGGGAATGCAAATTTTGGATGCCAAACCACTGCCAAGAGATTTGGAAGAATTCATCAACAAAAGTCAAAAAGGATTAGTTTTTGTTTCATTCGGCACAAACATGAGGAGTGAATTCTTCGGTGACGAGAAGGTAGGTGTGTTTTTAGATGCGATGTCTCAATTGCCGGAGTATAACTTTTTGTGGAAATTCGATAAAAAATACATGAAAAGTAAACTGCCACAGAATGTTCTAGTGCAATCATTCTTTCCCCAAAGAGATATTTTAGGTAAGCCATTAATATTTTTAGTTTAATGCCCAATTAATTCGCTCTGTATTAAATTTATTATTATTAATATAGGTATCTGTTAAAAATTGAGAAATTTCAGTTCATTTTTTCAAAATTCCAAACAACTATTTCAAATCGATTGAAAAGCTTATGAAATCTTGCTAAAAATTTAACATCTGTTTTGACAGCACAAAATCGATTTTGTTTAGAAATAATTCGATTGTGTTGAGAAAAAAATCGAATGTTTGGTTGTTTGGAATCCGTTACAGATTATTTAAATGAGAGCGACCAACAAACAACGAATATTCGTCCATTGTAACATTTTGTTCATATGGCCATTGTTTTATATACAATGGTCAAAATAATTGAAATGTCAAAAGAAAACTCGTAAATGTTCAGTGTGAACGGTTTTCGAGTTTTCGTAAGCTTTTAGCTGAAAACCCCGTTTTGGGTTTGGTGTGAAAAGCCTATTAAGTTGTTTTTGTATTGACATATAACTCTGATGTCGTTGTTTTCGACAACTCCACAATGGAGTTCCATACAAAACAACTCAATTAATATAAATTATATTTCTACTATTTTGTATTGTATTTGTGAAGAATTTATGTTTATAATTTGTTTTAAATCGGGTGTATTCGTCTCTCTCATGAAAGAATGAACATTGAACATTTCAATGAAAAGTACATTTTGAAGTATAAAGCTTCAGAAAATATGAAGTACACAGTTCCTCGACGAAAAAAAGCTACATGTACCTACATATTTTTTTATCGGTGTGCTTTTTGCGCAAAAAAATGGTTGACGTTTAATTTTTTTATCGAACTGTGAACTAGCCTGAACAAAATATTACATCCCCCACGAATATTTGTCCGTGCAAAACAATATCAATGTCAGTTGGTGTTGTTTTGTTCCAACTTGTAAAATATTATTACCGTAATAATTTTTCCGACATGAGTGACACAATAGAAACCTTAGTGGCTTAAAATCCGTCGTTATCGCTACATTATTAGGAGTATTCACGATCCGGTGCAACTGGTCTAGTATCATTGTAAAAATGCAAAAGTGCCCCTTATTTTTGCACCACAACAACAACTTACATTGACTAAGATTTTACAACACTTTTGCACTTTTGCAATACCCTAACCCTATTGCAACAGAAAAATACAATGGTGCAAAATTTGCCTGGTGTCGTTGACAGCTTGGCAGGTGTTATTTTCTGTCAGAAATGGTTGTGTTCAAACTGATTTTGCATTTTTACTCCAGAGTTGCAATAGAACAGAAAAGGTGCGTTCACGATTTATAGAAAAAAATAAAATTTCCCTATCGTTAAAAATGATACTCGTTTCCTTTTACGACATGTTTGTTTGTTTTGTTTGTCGTGTAGATGTCGCTTCATTTTCTTAGGTTTTTCTGTATTTACCATGGAGTCTCCGGTATTATCTTGGCCTCAACGGCCATTGCATTTAGACCAATCTCTGTTTTTTTTTTGGAAAAAAAATATTACATAATCTACTAATTTGTTTCTAAATGTAGCTCATCCCAAAATAAAAGCATTCGTAACACATTGTGGTGGCTTAAGCTCTCAAGAGGCCACTTGGCGAGGAGTTCCAATGATTGGTATACCACTCTTTCTCGATCAACACAGGGTAAATAAAATTTTAAACAAAAAAATATGTTACTGCCTTAATTATCATAACTAAAAAATATTTGCTTTACTTCTTTTTATAGAATTTAAAACAATCATTATTAGCTGGTGTTGCAGAGAAACTCGATTTTTTAACAATGACATCTACCACACTTCGAGATACAATTAAAAGAGTTGCTGAAGATGCCAAAATAGCCGAAAATGTCCGAATACGTTCACAGCAATTTCGTGATCGACCAATCAAACCATTAGATTTAGCAGTTTGGTGGGCTGAATATTTACTACGGAACCCAAATCCAAATCATCTTAGGTCAGCTGCCGGCAAGCTTAATATATTCCAATCAAATTCTTTGGATGTTCTTATATTTTTATGGACAATCTTTATAATATTGATTTTGGGCACAGTTAAATTATTTTTTATTGTGTTAAATTATTTTAATAGAAAAAAAACACTGTCTGATGGAAAATTAAAACGAAACTAGACATACATATATGTAGATATTTTGAATTCAAATAAAATGAGAATCACAAATAAGCCATACTAAGATTGGAAGCATTCGTACGTTTGACCCCCCAAAATCCATTTGTTTACATGGTTGTATTTGTAGCTTTGAAACTCTATCCATGAATAGATGGGAAATCGAAAAACAAAAACAAATTACTAGGGCTGTGTTGGCTATGTGTCTATAGGAAGAGGAACAGAAAAGATTCTTGTGTGCGTTTTTATCAATGTGTCTATTGGAAGAGGAACAGAATAGTTACTTGTGTGCGTGTTTCAGCTTGTAGGCAAATGTCAAATGAAAGCAGAGGTTTCCGGTCTTTACATTATTAGTTTATGATGAGAATATAAGAATGAATTTACATAATTATGTCGTTTCTACAATAACTATCAATTTTATAAAATAATAATTCATGGAAAAACAGTTGCAGTGGAATTTTCAACTGGAATATTTAGTTAATATACCTACAAAATAAGAACTTAAACATTCAATTTAAAAATTATTACGACCCCACTTTTAATTTTGGTTTTATCATATTGGATGTAGGAATTTAAAACTAGTAACACCATTTTTGCCCAAAATAAATCTCAAAACTTAATGGCCATGTTAGATGTGCAAAATTTTGCAACATCAATTACTGAAGGGCCATATCACCTACAGTGAGGGGTGAGGGAGCTAAAAAATTTTGATTGGGCTTATGGTATTTATTTTTGGAGCTTAAGGCCATTTTTTAATAATTTATTTGGCAGATTAGACAACTTAAGATAGCAATGTATTTATATATGAATATATATCAATACTAAAATTATATTAATGTCAATCGATAACGGGCAATAAATAGTCCTATCAATAATCAAAAGATTATCAACAAAAGTACCTTCAATTAACAGTCAAGTTCGAAAGCAAAAATAAAATGCACGACTAGATCGTACAAACTTGCTCTTGTAACTAACAACTTTAATGTAGCTAAACATTGTTAGTAGTTATATATTATTATAATAAATGCAGAAAAAATTCAAAAAATAAATAATTTTTTTTAAATCACAAAAACATTTTTTTTTATTTTTATTAACACGTCTAAAAAATAATTTGATAGTGAGAAAGTCGAAAATATGAAAAGTGGTTGTATGGGAAGTACCGTTAATAAGTTCGCAAAATAAAACATTTTTTTTTTTTACTAAAAAGTGGACTGATTTTGTATTGCAGGTACCGTTGGTTTTTAATTAATCAAGATAATGTCAAAAAATTACAAGTTTCGAAAAAATCTATTGCGCTATTTTCGAAAAATATATTGAGTTTTCAAAAAAAAAGTTTTTTTTTAATTGCAAAAAAAAATATTTTTTGAAAAATGTTGACTTACATTGTTGTTAAGACTTTCTAGGAGCTTCTGCATAAAAATTAAAAATCGAAAACTAAAACCATTTCTACTAGAGTACCTACCTTCCAAAAATAATTATTTTTTTAACAAAAGAAAAATTACAAAAATTTACTTTTTCCTTTTATAAAAATCGTTGTAGGCGTTTTTGAAAAAAATTGTATGGCATTACCGTTATTTTTCGTCTTAAGAAAATGAAAAAAAAACGTGTGGCGAATCCATCCAACCGCTTAGGCTGCAGACTCGAGAACATAGAACAGACACACGGAATTTCAGAAACCACTTTTTAAGTGTTTTCCATCGTCGTTATTGCAAGTTTGATCAAAATCTCGAGTTCGATTTTTTACGAATACATTACTTTTCATATAGTACCTGTACATATATCGCAAGAAAAAAATTCATTGTCATTGCTCAGATAATTTCTAGCAGCAGTAGACTAGTAGAACACTTAAAATAAATAAACAGATTACATTTATCAAGTGTTTAATAATGTCAAGTGTTTATTTTATTTCATTTGTTTCATGCACTATCTAAAGACTCAAAATTAATATGGTAAAATTGAGAGTTATGTATTATTAAATAAAATAAAATACACGACTGGATCGTACAAACTTGCTCTTGTAGCTAACAACTTTAGTGTTACTCACTGACGCTGTTGGTAGGTAGCTAGCCTATTATAGTTATCCTATGCAGAATTAAAGCCCATAATGAATTTTCGAATGCATTATTCAAGGAATAGTTAAATAGGTACCTACAAATGTGTATTTAAATGGATTTTAATTATGTAAATTAGGAAGGTAATAATGTAAATATGTACAAGTACATACATGTATATAATGAAAGTGAATGGTGTATAGGTGGGAAAAAATCGTTTTTTAAACTTATTTAAACTGCCAAAACCATCACTTCAATTGGTTTTTCGAAAAATCGAAGAACGCCATTAGATGCCACCGATCAATGAAAATTTTATAAAAAAGTGTCGAAAATTGTAGGACGGGTTTTGATGAAATCATGTTTTTTATTTTTCGTTTTTTGAAAACAAAATTCTTTTGAAATTTTGGTATGCAATTTTTTAGAGACTATTAATGTTCATGCGAATATAAAATTAAAAATTATTTTTTTTGATTAGTTTTAAAATTATTGATTTTTCAAAAAAAAAAAAATTAATACATCATTTTAATTTAAAAAAAAAAGGTATTCAAAATTTTGATATGCAAATATAATTAAGTTAGTCAGATGTTCTCAAATATAAAATTTGACAGAAATCCAATGTACCGTTACCGAGAAAGCGGAACATTAAAAAAACCGTTATATGAAAGGTACCGTTAATAGACTTTTCCTGTAAAACTGTACTTCTCAAACATTTTAATCAAAATTGTTAGAGCCGTTTAAGAGAAAAATAAGATTTTCTTCCAAGGTCATATTGCAGGTACCGTTATTTTTAGGCCTAAAAATACAATTTCAACTTCCCCTCTGAGGAATGCCAAAATGATCAAACATACCAAATTTGAAGGTAATCGCTTAAGCCGTTTAGGCTTTAGCTCGTTATACATACAGACGGACAGACTGACAGACAGACAGACAGACATTTTTTGGCGATCACTTTCTTAGGTTCTCTATGATCGAAATGTCATGTTTGATTATTAGATTTTTTTTTTACGATTGCATAACTTGCCTTATATTACCTATAATCGCAAGTAAAAAAGTGACGAATAAAAATTAATCGCTTGATTCGGCGCTTAAGGAATTGATATAACTTCTACTTTTTGAGGGTATCCATTATGATGCACCTAAATAAGCTTAATTGCGAATAAAATGTCATTTACTCTGATTGTAATGCAGTCAGCAATAAAATGCCATGAAAGTACGATGGACAATGCCTTATGTGCACTTATTTCTGTAATTTGGTGTAAAGTACCTATAGCATTTGCTTGATACTTCTTATTGATTTAATATTGTTGCGTTGTTACTTTCAAGTCTTGTCAGGGACGAATATTAAAACTTGATATCTTATCAGCATGATATAAAATTGTAATTAGCAAAATTTAACTTGACAAATATCATATTTACTTGTGTGAGATCTGACTAAAAACTTAAGTCACAGAAAATTAAGTTAAATTTTTATTCCATAAATTTTATTAAATACTAGAAGATACCCCTTGTTACTGCTTTTCTACTCCACGGGAAAATAATGCTAACATTTATTGTTAAAATCCATTCAGTCGTTGAAGCGTGAAAGTGGAAAAAACAGCCAAACTTTCACATCTAATGCTCGTCCACAAAAACAGTTATTTTTTCGATATTAAAAATAGCCTGTATATTAATTAATTAATCCCCATTTATCTACCTACCAAATTTCATCAAAATCCGTTAAGTCGTTGCGGTTCGATCGCGTAACAAACATCAATTATTCACATTTATAATTTTATAGGATTTTTATATTTTTGGCAGTTTATTCAATTTTAATATAAAAATTAATTTTTCTTAAGTTTCCTTGTATTTGTTATCTTCAATAATCTCCATGCAAACATTAGCAATTTCACTAGGATGTATACCGCCAACACAATAACCGACAAAATAACCAACAAACAATCCAACGAATTCGCCTGGAATATATTAAGCTTAAGCGCTGGCGATCGAAGATGATATGGATTCGGATTGCGTAGCATGTACTCGACCCACCAAACTGCTGTATCCAAAGGTTTCATAGGTCTATCTCTGAATTGCTTGGCTTTTGTCTTGGCATTTGCTCTCATTTGAGGATCATTGGTAACTTTCGTAATGGCTTCAACTAGGGCTTCCGTTGTCATGGTAGTAAAATCAAGTTTTACAGCAATTCCCGCTTGCAAGGACTGTAGTAAGTTCTTTAAAATATAAGCAAGTATATGTTAGAAAATAATTTAAAAAAACTAATTTATGCACATATTTAGAAAAAGCAAATTTACCCTATGTTGATCGGCAAAAAGCGGAACACCAACCATTGGCACTCCGCGCCATGCTGCTTCTTGTGAACTGAGTCCTCCGCAATGGGTAACAAATGCCTTTAACTTGGGATGAGCTGGACAAATTATTGTTATTTAAGCAAATACCTATACATATTTGAATATTGAATATACGTTCCACACTGATCTTACCAAGTATATCCCTTTGTGGATAGAAAGATCTAACAAGAACGTTTTTCGGTATTTTCTCTTTTAAATATTTCACATCGAATTTCCACATGAAATTATACTGAGGAAGTCTTGCCATTGCATTTACAATTGTACGAACTCGATCGTCGGTGAAATCTTGACTCTTCATGTTGGTTCCAAAAGAAAAAAATACCGCCCCATTTTTTGATGCATTCATAAAATCTTCCAAATCCTGTGGCAATGGCTTGGGATCAAGTATCTGCAATCCACCAACTTCAATGACATTCGGAGGCAGAGGTTCCACATAGTTGAAAGCTGGATGTGAATTGACTAGAGCTATTGCGGTACGTCGAGCAAGGTCATCAATATATGGAATATCTTTGGGAAAATATTTTCTGGCCATGGCATCGACCTTAGGCGTGATAACAAAGCGGCGATATCTGTTTTTGACAAAATTATACAATACCGTTATACACAAATGTATAGCTATAATATACTAACCCTGTGTCGTAAATAATCAAAAGAGTATTCTGAAGGCGTTCCCAAAAGTTCATTTCTGTTTTGTACATTGTTGAATGGAAAGGTATGTAAGCGGGAAAATATGGATTTGCCATGTAATCCATAGTTATTGGTGGATTATGGAACGCACTAACGCCAACCGATGGTGGATAATTGAACTTATGCAAAAATCCAAGTAAACATGGCCCCATTGTGTAATCATGTATAACCAAATCAAATTTAAAGCTATCCGGATAATTAAGGAGTGTCTGAAAGCCCTTCGATTCGAAAACAAGTTCGGTTATTGTTAGGACTGCGTCATTAAATAATCGAATCTGTTCGAATTGTCCAGCATTTATGAATACACTCATATCCCATTTTTCATCAGGATTGTAGATTGAGTATCCTTTCTCCAAATGAATATAATGGACATTTGGCGAGATTTTTTCATGTGCTTTAGGTAAATCCACCGATAAAATTGTAACATTGTGACCTAGTTCACCAAGTCTGTGCATTAGAATGCTATTCCTAAAGAAAAAACACCAACACAATTTAAAGCCGAAGTTTTATATTTGCTTTTTTTTAAATTTTCTTCTAACCAAATATGGTGGCTCGGGGATACAATAGGCATTAGTCCTAAAATATTTGCCCCGTTTATTCTCACAAGTAAATCACACACACCCCACAGGAGCATTAAACACCCGGACTTATAGTTCATGTTGTTGATTGTGATACAAACAGCTTACTAACTAAATACAAACACGTCCAAAGCACTAAGTGAAATAACTATCGCTTTGCTTATTCATAATGCTTTTCTGCCTTATGTACTTAGGTATATATTTAAAGATTAGATTTAATAAAATATAAAACAACTTCAATGAGTGCATTAGCGCTCCAGAAAAAAATAGGGTTGTTTTTACGTAAGAATTATAGTTCTTGAATTGAATGTTTATAGTTAGTAGATAAATTGTTAATAATTGCTTAATTATTAATGAAATATATTATCCTACTAAAATAAGTAAAATAAAATCCACGACTGGACCCCACGTACTTGCTTTTATATTCGATCACATAATATGCACAAGAGAAACGACCTAGTAGAAACGACTTTAATTCGTATTATACAAACATTTCTTTAATTTTTTTCTAAAAAAAAAATAGGTAGGTGTTATTGTGACAATCAAGTACAGCAAAGTAAAACATTTTCACGAAAACGATGCACACTCCAACTTGATTTTATTTTTTTTAATATGCTTAAAAATATAATTTAAAAAAAACGTCATCTGTTTTCGAAATACTGAATTTCGAAAAAACATATTTTTTTTTAAAGTCTTATTAAAAAATCTTTGTATGACAGGTACCGTTATTATCAAAAATATGAAAAAAGATGACATTTAAATTGTTGGATAAAAATGAATATATGCACATATACAAAAATACAAAATATGAGCAATTCAAGAATAAAATAAAATAAAGAAATAAGATTATTAAAGCGGTTAAAAAAATATATTTATAAAATTTATAAAAAAAAAACATTTTAAAAAAGTTTTTAAAAATCGATTTTTATAACAACCATCTTGTTTATAATTTATTTTACAAATTCATATTAATTTAATCTTATTATCATAAATTAGTTTATTTTTGTAATTCATGCTACTTTAACTTTTCATAAAATAGTTTAAATATAAATTGAACCTGGCAGCGCCTATTATAAAATAAAAATATTTAAAAGCATTTTCACCATACTAAGTAAAAAGCTCCTTCTCCACAAAAAAAAGCTCCTTATAATTTAGTATAACAGCCATGCACAATGCACTTATTTGGACAAATCACACACTTTTGTTCTGCTCGTCTTGGTCGACGGTCGTTCAGAATACCAATACCGAATTTTTTACCTTAAGCTGTTTAGCGTAATCTATTTTTTATTCACATAAAACAAAGCTTAAGTTAGAACTGTCTACAATTTAGTTTTTCTTTTGCTTCACAAGTTTGGATGTTCTTAATATTTTAAATATTAAAAATATTAATAATTTCGTAGCTAGATACAAAATTGACAGAGAAACAACTAAAATAAACATCAAACAATCTAAAGAATTTGCTTGAAATATATTAAGTTTCTCAGCGGGTGATTTAAGGTGAGTTGGGGAAGGATTACGTAGAATGTATTGCACCCACCAAACTGCAGTTTCTAAAGGTGGCATTGGTCTGTCACGAAAATGTGCCGAAGCTGCTTTAATATTTTGTCGCATTTGTTGATCTTCTATGACCTCTTTGATTGTTTTACTTAATATCTCCGAGGTCATTGTTAAAAAGTCGACCTTTTTTGCCGCTCCAACTGTCATAACGTTGCGAAGAGTCTACGGTAGAAAAAAATAAATTACCTTACGAAAAAACGATATAGTATGTATGTAGGTATATTTACCCTATGCTGATCAAAAGCAAATGGCATCCCGATCATTGGAACACCTCGCCATATTGCCTCTTGTGCACTTAGGCCACCACAATGTGTAATAAATGCCTTTATTTTAGGATGAGCTGAATTAAAATAAAATGAATGATTTGTTTATGTATGTCTAGAATATAGTTCAATAACCCATCTTACCAAGAATATCACCTTGTGGTAAAAATAATCGCACTTGAGCATTCTCTGGTAGTTTTTCCTTCAAATACTTAACATCAAACTTCCACAAGAAATTATAATAGGGTAACGATTTAATTGTGTTCACAATTACATGAATTTTTTCGTCAGTATAATCTTCACTTTTTATATTAGTACCAAAGGAAATCAGAACCGATCCTCTTTCTGATTTATTCATAAATTCATCTAGGTCTCTTGGCAGTGGCTTGGGATCTTTTATCTGCATTCCACCAACCTCAATCACATTTGGCGGCAGTGGCTCTACATAGTTAACCGCAGGATGTGAATTCACCAATGAAATAACCGTCCGTTTTGATATATCTCCTAGATATGGCTTGTCCTTTCCAAAGAAAGGACGAATCATCGCATCAGCTTTTGGTAAGAATATTAAACGACGATATCTTCAAAAAAATTAAATTTAAGAAAACTTATGGCCTTTTCGATTGGCCGTCCAGAACTGTACTGACCCCCACAAAATGACAGTTGTTACTCTATACAGAACAGAAAACGATTCTGGATTTCATTTCAGAATCGAAAACAGAATCACGCACACGTTCACACTTTTTAAACGTCAAGACAGTAAAATGTCAATTATGACTTAAGAATTCAGTCTGTTTGCAAAAAAAAAATTATAAATTCAAACGATATAAATTAAAAAATAATAAATGTATAATGGCTTTAAAAAGAATTGCGAGTGAATTATTATTATCTTCATCATCATCATCATCAAGTGATGATGACATAATTATAGTGGATTTACTATTACAGGGATTTGTTAAAAGACCACAGGTCGAAAATTTTATGGAAACGATTAAAAAATATACCGAGGAAGAGGTAAACTTTAATTCACGATGTTATTATTCCAAATATTTAATAAATTTATAACAGTTTCGTGCACAGTTTCGGATCAGAAGAGGAACTGCAGAGATTTTAATTCAAAAGTACGAGAACTCGGAATTTATCACCCGTAGGATACATTCTGGTGGCAAGAAAGAAGTTCCGGCTGAAACCCAAGTATTGGCATTCCTCTGGTGAGTTTATAATATAATTTTGAATAATATATCTCAAACTATTTTAAATAGGTTCGCTGGAAACAAAAATTCGTACCGTGAAGTGGCCAACCTTTTCAACATTGCTATTTCAACAATGTATAAAATTTTGTCGAACATGTTGGATTTCATTTTTAAAATTTCCCCAAATTACATAAAGTTTCCCTTAACAAATGAAGAAAAGGCCCAAGCTGCAGAGAAATTTGAGCAGGTAAACCAATTATCATTCAATTCGCCAAAATACAAATTTATTTGCTTTGCAGATAGCAGGATTTCCAGGCGTTCTTGGATGCATCGATGGGTGCTATATATATGTGACAAAGCCGGCACATAAAATTCGGTCTACATATATTAATCGCCACGATCTATTGTCGCTGACACTACAAGGAATTTGCGACCTTGAAAAACGTTTCATTGACGTTTTTGTTGGATGCCCTAGCAAAATTCACGACTCGAGGGTATTCCAAATGTCCTTCATTAGTAGTAAGCTTCCGGGCATATGTGGAACGAACTACAACATACTGGGTGATGCTGCTTACCCTCTAAGGGAATACTTGCTGACCCCGTATAGGAACACTGGAAACATGTCCAACTCAAAACGCAAATATAACAAAAAGCACAGCCAAACCCGAGTTAAAATTGAAAACACCTTTTCTGCAATAAAAACAAGATTCAGGCAGCTAATGAGGCTTGACTTTCACTCAGTGCAAAGAATGAGCAAGTTCATTCTATCATGCTGTGGTTTAAATAATATGTGCATTGACGAGGGAGACCTATTTAATGTAGAGGAAGAACAAGAAGATAACACCAATGAAATTCCTTCCCATTCCGAGCCGACTCAAACAGACACAGCACTTCAGCGTTTAGGAGCAGTCAAAAGAAATACAATTTGTAATACATTTCAGTGTTAATTTTTATTAAAAAATTGTAGAAAACAAAACAATAAACATAATAATATCAACTTCAACATAGTTTGTACTTTGTACTTCACATTATTATTCACAACAGTCTTTGTACTTCACAAATTTTTATATCTATATAGATATGTATTTACGTAGGTATTTTTAGGAACTAAATATTAATCTCTTGGTTGTTGACTAGCTTCATTCGCCACTGCACCTTGCATTTGGATGATCTCAGACAACATCTTCATCCTCTCATTATGCCTGCGCTCCTTATTCGCTTCTTTAATCTCAAAGCGAGCATTTCTATCCGCTATCAATCGGTCGATCATTTTCTCTTGGAAACACTTTCGTTTTTTTTTTCGGAGGATTTGCATCCAACCCCAATGGTTCCAATAAATGTTCCTGCTCGGTTGAAACATGTAATGCATTAGAAACGCCAGGCATTTCGTTTAAAAGAAGTGGGGACACAGACCTGGAAGTCGAGGTTCTTGCTTGCGAAGAATCTCATTTGGCCCAATGACAACTTCCGGCAAAAGAGAATCGTCGTTTTGTAGGATTCTCTCCAACGACGTCTCAAAAGGAATTCTCTTCCTTGTTGCTCCACTTGTCGGGTTATTTTTTACAATTTGTTTAGTTTTTCTCATTATTGTTTTGAACCGACCCTCAACCTGCTCCCATGTGAGGTCAATTTGAAGCATTTTGGACAGCTCCCGTGAAATGTAACCCCACATTTCTTTTTTATTGCGGAACCTTTTCAGCGGACCAACGCTTCCATGGTTGTCGCTATACATTTGTAGGAGTGAATGAGTATCCTCATCCGACCATTTATATACTTCTGAAAAAAGAATATTGTTAATATCACTTATATTTTTGTTTTATATGTAGGTATTACCATTGTGTTGTCCTTTTTGTAGTTTAGTTGGGTCGTCTTTCACTCCAAACAATTTGTCTTCACTTCTTTCTGCCGCAATTAGATCACCAGCTATTGGAATGAAAAAAAAGGAATTATATATGTATGTATGTAAGTATATATTTTTATAATTTTCTTACCATCGTGTTGTTCTTTATGTTGCCTAGTGGAGTCGTCCGTGAGTCCATAATACTCAGGTACATTGAATTGTTCTGCCGCAACTATATCACCAGCTATTGGAATGAAAAAAAAAGGAATTATATATGTATGTATGTAAGTATATATTTTTATAATTTTCTTACCATCGTGTTGTTCTTTAGTTTGTCTAGTGGAGTCGTCCGTGAGTCCATAATACTCAGCTACATCACATTGTTCTGCCGCAACTATATCACCAGCTGTTGGAATAAAAAAAAAAGTTATTATATATGTATGTAAGTATATATTTTATAATTTTCTTACTAATAATATTTTGAAGCAATATTTTCGAACCCAGGAATTGATGCTCCCCATTCTCTCCCAAAAAAAGAACATATTCCTGCATTTCTGCAAATTCCTGTTGGTCCGACATGCTGTGCTGCTTTCAAAATAATAAACAAATTGTTTTGACACATGCGTCACATTTCACAAATACAACCAAACACAAACTTCAGAATCGAGTTGTACTTACGGGTGTTTTTTTCGTGTTCGTTGTTCCGGACGGTCAATCGAAAAGGCCATAAATTTAAAAAAACAATCTTGAACATCTTACGCAGTATCACCAATGAAGAGTAAAGTATTTTCTAGTCTTTCCCAGAAATTCATCTCAGGCGAGTACATTGTGGAATGATATGGAATATAGGCTGGAAAGTAATGATGTGACATCTGATCAATTGTTATGGGTGGATTGTGAAATGCACTCATGCCAATCAATGGGGGATATTTGAATTTGTGCATAAATCCAAGTAAAAGTGGTCCCATAGTGTAATCGTGCAAGACCAAATCAAATTTAAAATCATCTGGGTAGTTAAGAAGTGTCTGGAGACCTTTACATTTGACAATAGAATCATGAAGCTTCTCACAGGCATTGTAAAACATTGGAATTGATTTCAATGGACTGATGCGGAAATATTCCTTAAGATCGAATTTGTTCTCCTTAGTGTATACTGAGTATCCTTCCTCTAAGTGAATATAATGCAGGTTGGGGGGAAGTTTTTCACTTGCCTTGGGTAGATCAACAGAAAGTACAGTTACATTGTGACCCAGGTCAGCAAGTTTATGCGTAAGAGCGCTATTCCTGTTATTGAAGAAATATTTATTAAATTTGTAAGGGTGTTGTTTATATACGAAAATGTATTATATGCAGATCTACCAAATATGGTGACTTGGAGATATAACCATCATTAATGCCAAAATATTGGATCCACTTGCAATTTTAATATTAATATTCAAAATGGAAAATATACAAATCACAATGAAATGAAACATTTTAAAGATTGTAATGCCGAAAAGGCGTTAAATTTTTAAATCAATTCTGATCCAAGACCAACACTCAACTAATTTATAACAGAGAGTTAAATTTAAATCAAGCCCGCAAAACATACTTTTTTATATACTAACCTATTAGTATTTGCAGGCGATGTCATTAATAAAATTAATTGTGAAGTATACACTGAAGAAAAACAATATACTTACCAAAATTTTCATTGAATAAAAATTTAGTTATTAACATTTTATATTAAGCGATTTATTATTATTGAGACTTTAACTGAACTGTATATCAAGAACACTTATAATGATTTTCTAAAATTTAACTAATTAATACGCAGTTTCATTTCTACATCCCATTAAACTCCTTAACCGTAAAACTCGCGCTTCTAGCAAAGTAGTTTTCAGCCTTCGAACGTATACTTCCAAGTTCATGAGATACTTTCTTTAGCCATACAACACGAATGCGTAATGCATTACATGGATTTATTTTCCTTTACCTTTTTTAATATTCAGAGCTTCAAGCCGAATGTGGGTCAGTATCTTCTTGTAAATAATTTCATATTTCCTTAACGGTCGCACTGTGCTTAATTATTTTAAGGGTAATGAAACCTTCAATATAATATTTATATACGTGTATGCGACCGTTTGGTGAACTAAAATTAATCCCATTTTTTTGATTTTAAAGTGTGCCAATATAAATATGTATTTTAAACCTTCAGTGTAATCTATTTTTAACTTGTTCTACAGGGAATGTATTGGTTTTATAAAAATATCAAGCCTCGTATTTAAAGTTCATATTTGTGTAAACTACAGGGAATGGTGTAGAGTTTTAAGAATGAAGTAAATGGTGCATAGGTATAAGGTGACTCCTTGTATCACCTTGAGTTCTTCATAAATTTTAGGATGTTCTTTAGTTACAGTGTAGCTTAAGCCAAGATCATCGATTAGTTCTGCCTAAGATGGACATTCAAAGAAAAAAATATACAGAAAAGCCTTCCTATGATTTTTCAGCCTCTGCGAAATTCAGATGACTGTTACTTATGGTCGAACTCACGAAGGACTTTTAAATCCTTTTAACCTTAAAATGGGATTTTTTTCCGCCAAGCGTTTTAAAATTACAAAAGCTTTTAAATACCCTTATAAACTAAATTCCAATTTTTGGTTCATTACATTTTAAAAGTGTTATCCAAATGTCACCAGATGCGGTTAAGATGTGGATAAAGCAGCTGACATTTTTGTTTTATAACATTTCAATTTTCAATTTTTGGAGTTACAAAAGGAATAGGGAAACAAATTTCAACTTTGCATGTTAAAAATAATATTTTACTGATTTACCTTTTCTTCGAATCGTACATAGATGGTTTGTCTTCATCCAACAATCATGTTGAAGAGCAAAACCTGGTAATTCGCCGTGCCGCCCGAATACGTATTCCGGGTTCACAGAAATCCGCAATTCCAATGTTTACATTAAAGGTATTCATGCAACGAAATAATTTTCCGGTTTGCAGAAAAATATATGTATCTTTCCGCTGGACGTTTGCATTAACGCCCCCTTAAAAGTACTTGCGTAAATGTAGGAAACAATCAGACGTTCATTGAAATAACTTTATGTAACTTTATGTAGTCTTTCTATCTAATTTGTAGAATATTTTTCTCATACAAACTTTGACAGTTCATTTCTGCGGAGATAAAATTATCTGGTTTCTGAGGTTTATCTGGGTTTTCCGTCGTTGCATGAATACCCTTATTATGTTAAGTAGCCACAGTTGGTCAAATATTCGTACGCTTTTTTTTTATAAAAAAAGTGCATTCTAATTAAAAGAATTTTTTTAAGTTTTTTATTTTTTTTAACAAAGTTAAGTTTTCAATTCTTTCCAAATAAAAAAAAATTAAAAAAACAAAAGTTGTCACGCAGTAACACTTCAACTTTTTTGGATTTCTTGGCATTCTTCTTTCAACACATTATGCTTTCTCATTTTTTCTCATACACTTAGGTTAAAGAAGAAATATTCAATCTATTTTTCCAGGGATGTGCAAGAAACTCAATTTTACCGAAAAAAAAAAAAAATTCCTGAGATTTATTTCCCTTTTAGATTGGTGAAACCACAGACACATGAGTAATACAAGGATGCGAAATTTCGGCAGCATATTGGTTTGACTATAAGCTACTACCGTTATGAAACTGATATTCTTGCATCGGTAAGGGATAAAACTGATATTTTTGCATCTGTGTGTGGTTTCACTACACCACATATTGTCTTTGGATTTCACATCTATCCATGAATAGAAAGTAAAATTTACAAATACAACAATGTAAGCTAGTGGGTTTTGGAGGGTGAAAGTTTCACTTGGAATGGCTCAAATTAGGCTGAAAATAAAATTTAGATTAAGATTTAAAAGTCTGATACGATTTAAGAGTATTTTTGATAAAAGAGCTTCTAGTATTTGCTTATGAAATTAGCCATTATTCAGATCATGTGGTTTCCCTAGGTGTTGTGACCTGTTAGGATTCCTACCATATGAATAAGTTGATGCCTACTTATATCTTGAGTAAATATTCCGTTTGCTTCTAAAAGAGAAGGTTATATATTCCTGGAAATCCGACAGGTGTTTGTTGCCGGTGAAAAAATGGTCGCTATGAGATTGTTTGTTGATAAGCACATCTTGACTTTCTTCGACTTCGATTCACCAGGAGAAGTCCATCGTTTTGACTGTTCCTTGGTTTCTGGTGTGTTGTAGTGAATCCAGGTTTCATCCAAGGTTACATCGAAACGGCGCGCAGCGGCACAAATTCAGCCGAATTTTTATTTTGGACATCGCCAAACACAGCTTTGCAGTTGTCAAACGAATGCGTTTGTTGTCTATTTTGATGGAACCCGGCACCCATCTTTTCGGAAAACTTTTTCATGTCCTAATATTTCCAATGTGGTAACCTCAATTCAGCAACCAAAACGTTCCGCGTCACTTGTACTTGAAAGACCGCACCGATATTGAGTAAACCAGTAAAATGGTTTCAATCCATAGAGAAGAGCCCCCATGATATTTGTCAAGCTTTTCTTGGTTAATGGTTTGCGTGATAGCTTAATGAACACTCGAAATTCCCCGTTTTCCATTTGCATGAATATGTGTTTAAGTAAAATGGCTGTCACAACAAAACTATTTAATAAATCTGTCAGAATTCGGGTGCATTCTTTAAAAAAAAATGGTTATAGCAAAAAAAAAAAATATTTGGATTGATTAGATTTTATTTTATTGCATTTCTTTTTCATTCAATCGTACAATTATTATATTTACAAAAATCTGTATAGCATTGCATAGCCGTCTGCCAGATTGGCAACAAAATATCTTTAAATTTTAAGTAATTTTAATGTAATATAACAATTTATAACTTTTTGTTCGAATTATTATAATTGTTTTGCTTTAAAAATCTCTTTGTATTCTTTCTCTATACTTCAATGCAATTTTACAATACTCGTAAAGATTTAATTGCGCGTAAGAACTTGATCCCCTGATAAGAAATCGCTTCAAAAGAAGCTCCTTCTCGTTTCTCTAAGCGTAGGACATTATCCAATGAAGTGTATGGTATCTTCCCTTTCTCGTATAGGTTACATATACTGCATTCTTTAGGTAAATCAGGTAGAGGAATGTAGTTTAGATTTAGTAGTTCAATACTCCAAGTGCACATTCCTTCAAGTATATTGCTTTCTTAATCGTGCCAACAAAAATGTATCAGTTAAACTTTTTGATCTCTTTATTCCGTAACCAAGGTAGGTAGCTATGTGCGACCCCGTCGTGCAACTTATTTCCAACATATGCATTATCAATTTAAATTGCTTCAGTGTGAGAGCTGAAAGTAGAATAGAATATATTTATTAATGTTAATAGACGAATTATTTTTTACATATATCAAAACACCAGCATTTTTTTTATAAAGAGTCGAAGGCCTTAGAATAAAATTAAATTTTGGAGATCTAAACAGGGTTATCAAGTTCGATAGACGTTTTACATAAATGAAAAATGTATTATGGGAGAAGGTGGAAATAATCAGCGGCGGCGTCACTACAAATGAATATTATTTTGCACAATAATAAGATCATCAGTATTGTTTTTTTATTATTTTATTGTTTTGATGAGTGCATGCTTTAAAAGGAAGTATTTACTATATGGAATTAAAAAAATTGTATATTTGTACCTGAAAACAAATTCGAGAAGGAAATTTCCGGAGAAAAATTAAAACGCTGGAGATGCAGTAAGCAATTTTGTCTAAAGTCAACAATATAGGTCAGAACAAAAGTTATTGTTTGTTTTTATTAACTTATACAAGGTTAGCATTTATATTGCCATAATATGAATGTGCCACAATTTAAGCAAATGGCGCCAAATATCATTGCGCTTTGACATCTATATGTTTTATAGATAGGTAAACCATTAGTTGATATTTGACAAAAATAAATGGAAATGGAGCGATACACTCTTAAAGAAAACAGGAATAATGATTACTGTTTTATAGCATTACATATACACCATTTTTGTAAACAACTATAACGTTTAGGTAATCATCGTGTGCAAAGTTGGTCCACTGATCTATATACATATATAAAATTCAAAATTTGTGTGTGTGTGTACGCTATAGTCTCGAAAACTATGCATTTGATCATGTGGATGTGATTATCTTTATCTAAGTCGTTGTGCATGAGACAAAGAAGGTTTCTGAGTTGGTACGACCAATTTTCGGCAGAATAGCTTACTTTATGAATACAAACACGTCCAAAGCACTAATAAAATCATCAACTGGATCACATCGTATGCACAAGATTCCTAGTAAAAACGGCTAAATATGTTGTTAAGATCACAAAAATTAGTTTACTTTCTTTAGCTCTTTTTTCTAAAGAAAAGAATTGGTATGGCTAAAAAATAATATTAAAAACAAATCTTAATCCGTTTTCGAAATATTGAATTTTCAAATGTTGATATGCAGTAGTAGATAGATATAACTTTATTGATGTTATTAAACAATTTGTACATGATATTATTGCAAGAGTAAAATAACTTAAGTGGGCAATGGCATTGTCGTCTGCCTTTACCGTATGCAGTATTATTTATAATTTGAAGGACCACTCATATAAAAATTTTGGTCGAAATCAGTCAGCTGCTTAGGAGAAAGTCTAATTTAAAAAATGGTTGTATGAAAGCTACCGTTAATAATAAAATATCACGACTTTATCGTACGAACTTGCTCTTGTAGCTTACAACTTTAATGTAGCTAAACATGCCGCTGTTAGTAGTAAAGTTAGTCTAGTTATCCTATGCAGGTTTAAGGACGATGTAGGTAATATTACCTTGCCTCTTAGTATAATGAATTGTTGAATGAACAATTCAATATATGTACATATGCAGTTACATAATGGTACCTAGCTACAAATGCATATTTAAATCTAAATTATGGATTAATAATATCATTACATAAGTTAGGAGAGTAATATGTATGTACCTATATTACTTAAATAGATGGAACCTTGGCTTGTACCTTAAGATATATGTACATATAATAAAGAAATAAATAAATAAAAGTATGAATGAAGGTAGGTATTTATCTATATACTTATAATTATAATTTAGGCGAAAAATATATAATATTCTTGTGATTTTTGTAGATATACATATGTATATATAAATGTGTGAGGCCCTACATTGTATATATATAGTTGTTCAATGCCGTACGCAAAAAGCGTAAGATGATATATAATTAGGCAGAAATAAATGGATTAAATAACACTTATAAAATATTTTTAGATTGCTTAGTTGTTAAAGTCTGAGGGGAAAAAAGATGCCAATTGAATTGTTGGATAAAATATGAATATACATACAGCTGCGGTTAAAAAAATAGCATCATTACGAAAACCAGATTTCGTTTAAAAATTAAGTTTAAGATAATCTTTTGAGGAACATTTTAAATATGCGAAAAGCTTATATTAAGTCCAAAAATTCACATTTAAAAAAGAATTCCAACTTTTATTCATCAACTTACTAAATAAATTATTTTTGTTTCGAAAAACTCAATAATAAAATAGCACCATTGCTTCATCATACAACTTAAAACTAAAACATCATAAAAATAAAAAAATATTTTATTCTTTAGGGGTAGTCCAGGAAAATTAGTATTTTGTTGAATAGCCTCTGTTGGCTATTACTGCTTCACAATGTCTGGTCAATGAATTTACCAAATGTTGGCCCTTTCTACCGGAATATTCTCCCAGAAGACTTTTACTTCAGCCCATAGTTCTGTGTTACTAGTCGGTTTGGCTTCAGAGACTGCTTTCTTCATGTCAGCCCATAGATTTTCAATCGGATTTAGGTTGGGCGATTGCGCTGGCCACTCCATCACATTAATTGAATGATCTCCAAACCATTTTTTATCCTTCTCACTGGTGGGCTTGGGGTCATTGTCCTGGTGGAATACCCACAAAAGGGGCATATGTTCATCTACATAAGGGAACATGACGTTTTCGAGTATATTAACGTCAACGTGTTGTTCCATGATGGGGTTAACGCAATATATGGGCCCAACTCCATATTTGGAAAAACAAGCCTACAACATTATGCTTGAACCTCCGTGCTTAAATATTTTAATTGTGTATTTGGGATTATATTCCACTTTCGGAGCTCTTCCTTCTCACCTAGGAACGAGATCCCTTACCGCCAAACAATACGATTTTACTTTCATGTCCATAGAACGTTGCACCATTTCTCTACTGGCAAACTCAAATGATGTTTTGAAAATAATAAACGCTTTTTAGCAATGTTTTGCAGTTAAAAGAGGGACTTTTCTTGTACAACAAGCAATTAAATTATGTTCCTTCAATCCGCGGCGAACGGTTTGCCACGCAAGCTTTAATATTCAGCCTTTTTTTAAACTCAGTTGTAGGATTAAAGGGATTTTTATGGCTTTCTCACCTATGTGCCTGATGAGAGTTATCGTCATAACAGGTTTTCGTCCACGAAATTCGGATTTAGGTGTGTATATTAGTGCATTTCGCATTATTTTGTTGGAACAGCCAACAAACCGTCCATACGTTTTACCTTCCAAGATCGTTTTTTTTTAATAATTTCCCGTTTTTCTTTGGTACAATGCTTTCCACGACCCATTTTCTTTGAAAAACTGTAAATATTGTGTGTTAAATGAAGATACCAATTAAATATAAGCTAATACTAACACTTGACAGCCTTACCTTGAAACACGCACAAGAAAAAATATTTTTTTGGTAACGAAAACTGCGATCAGTGCTATTATTTTTTGTATACCTTTTGAAGACATTTTCAGATTTTTCCACGTAGAAATAGGGATCGAAGCAAATATAACACAACTATATTTATAACACGTACTAATACCCGTTTGCTGATACAGAGCATTTAAGCTCTACTTAAGGACTGATGTGACAGTTTACGCAGAGGAAAAAGTAGCCCTTAAGCGTTTTAAGTTGAACATAAATATATAGGATTCGTATCAGCAAGCGGGGCTAAATAAAATATACTTAATTTTTTTGTGATCGAAAAACATTAACAGCCCTATTAATAAAAAAACGCTTAGTCCACCTTTAGTCCATGGACTTACAAAACCATTGAATAAGAGTTAGACCATGGACTAAAATTTCGTATTAATAAAAATTCGAATAAAATCTACTACAAATAGTTATCAACTCTACCTCTGTTTATTTATGTCCTGTAAATTTTGTTCTTAAATGTCAACTCTTAGTCCATCGCTAGACCACCGTCTTCGATGGTCTAGCGAAGGACTAAGTTGGTAAACGTCATATACCAGAAATTGTGTTTTATTAATAGTATTTCGCACTTAGTCCACTGAATAAGTCCTAAACCTTCCCTAGTCCATGTTTATTAATGTGGGTGTAAATGTACCTATATATAAAAATTTTACAAAAAATAACGAAGCACATTTTTAGATTAGATTAGAATGTTTATTTCTTATAATTTCATAACAGTCTTCAGATATTTCAAAAAAAGAATTAATAACATATTAAAAAAAAAAAAGTATAAGAAAGGTTGTGACATTCATTATTTTTAAGACATTTAAGAAATAGAGTTGAATGTCACTTCAAATAATTAAAATATTAAAAGTTAGTGGGCGGGGTGACCCTGAAAAATTCATAATAGTTAAAAAGAATTATGCAATACAATCATTATATAAAATGCAATAAACAAAACACAAACAAAAAATAATGGTGATAAAAATGTATGTACTATGTAAAAGAAAAATTAAACCAAAACATCAGAAATATGTGATTCCAGAGCAATATAGTCTAGAGAAAAAAAGCCAAGATTTAACATTTTTGAGAAACACTCCAGGTATATATTTCTTGTATAGAATTTCTACTAATAGGTATCTATAATTCTGTAAAAATAAATTGAACGAAATTAGTTATTCAATAATTTAAAATACAACATACAAATCTAAAAATATACCATAATTTAAGGCAACAAAAATAAATTAAAAAAAAAAATAAATAATATCGAACTTTGGGACTTAAATATTAACACAGTTACTAGAGATATTCAAAAACACATACTTTTTTATTTTATTCATTTTCCAATATGAGAAAAATATCATATTTAATATGTACTTACTTTTATACTGCACAGTAATTCTTGAATCGACAGTTTTTAATAATATATTCAAGACACAAGAAATGCATAATGCCTATACGCACCTTTAACTTCGGAACGATTTCTTATAGTTTTTTTTCACAAATTTCAATATCATACTGATTTTTCATTTCTATTGTTGCAGATTTTGTCATTTTTAGCACGTTTTCTTTAAATTTTCCGACGATTAAACGGTCTTCTCTTTTGGTTGTCTTCCGTGGGCGTCCTGAACGTGGTAAGTTTCGCGTTGATTTGTGATTTTTTTGTTTATTTATTTGGTAATACACGGTTTGACGAGGCACTTTGTATAGTTTGCTTAAGTATTCAACCGAAATACCAGCATCATACTTGATCACCATTTCATTTTTTAAAACTTCGCGTATTTCCGCCGTTTTCCCCATTATAATCAATTAAATTGAAAAAAAAAATGAATGTAATAAAATTTCTGTATTTAAATGTGCTTAATTTTAACAAATATTAACTTTGATCACACGCACGAAACGAAATGAACTAAAAAGAATATGATGTCAAAATACTTTTTTCCAGTTAATTTCAACTCACTCCATACATTGAGCATGATTAAGAACGAATGCGTAAGGAAAAATAAAATATTTTGTAATTTACAGTTACAATCACGTAGATATTTTGTTTCGAGCATCACACGAGTTCCGTTATATCTCTCAGCTCTTTAAAACAAGCAATATAACAAGGAAAATAGTTTTCTCAAAATACTTTTTCCATCCATTGTATCTACCACTATCGATATACATACTTGTTTATTTTCTATAATATCGTAATCTCGCTGTTTACTTTCTCATTCCTTGAAATATAGATCACCTGGTCAGTAGGCAATGGAAGAAGCATCAACCTCATATTGGTATCTATGTTTTGAATGACACATCTGTGTTTTTTTCTTTTAACATCAATGTTTCATTAGCATGGATGAATATAGCACATCTTTAGTATGTCGATCTTATGATCTTATGAATCTATAATTTTTACCCGTACCGGAGAATGCACAACGTGCCCATAGAATTGTTCACTTCAAAAATTCAGTTATCGGTTTTTAAAAAATTGATTTTTATAACAATCATCTTGATCATAAATTAGTTTATTTTGCAATTCATATTACTTTAACTTTTCATAAATTTGTTTAAAAATAAATTGAACCGGGCAACGCCTATTATAAAATAAAAATATTAAAAAGCTTTTAAAAGATAAATGAATTCCCCTTTCCACCACACTAAGTAAAAAGCTCCTTATAAACACAAAAAAGCTCTTAATAATTTAATATAAACAGCCATGGACACAAATAAGCCATAATTACCATAAACAACATTATTAGTTTATGGACATGGACTTAGTTTGTCAAATCCACAAATCAGTAAATAACGTTTGTGCGTGCTGCTCGGCTATCGCATTGGTCAACGGTTGTTTATAATACCGTCACCACCGAAAACCTAACACGAGTATTATGGGCTCCTCGGATCATCTTTTCCGGTGTATAAATCTTGCCTTCTCTTTTGCAGAATTACAGTAGTTCCACGGATAACATAAATTTGTATGCAATAAGCAACAATTTCCCGTTCTTTATTTATGTTGAATTCACAAATGCATCACTGCAGTAAAGATGCTCGATAATTTGCGTCAAACATTCTCAAACGCAAACTATTCGCTTCACTTTGAACGTCAACTATACATTAGTGCAAAGTTGTATACCTACATATGTATGTATGTATATGCTGATGCCCAAACAATAAACAAACAAGCATCAAGAAATATCGTGATTACTTGTTGATGCCGGTGATCTACTGGTATAAATATGGAGAATGAAAATGAAATTAATGCATTTGAATGATATATCATTTCTCTTAAAGCTTATTTGCTTCGATTAACGTATTTTGTATAAGAAAATATCACTTTTTTTAATCAATTAAAGCCTTTAATAGTATTATGCTTGCCATTCGAACAAACAACTGTTTTTCATCGTCAAACAAATAACGACCAGCATCGCATTCGCGACAGATATGTAATCATTAGCAGCGGAAACAAGCAATGGTGCTGAATCGGTGTGACATTATTTGACGTTTGTGAACTTACCCTCTAATTGTTAAGCATATGGGAATATACCTAATACAAATTATTTTGGTACTATTGAAAATACAAAATTCTTATTATTTAACGATAGTAGGGATCCATGATCCCTACTGACGACTTATTGGTTTGTTAGTTTGACTGACTACAGTAGCTACGTTTTTTTTTATTTCAAAAAAAATCAAATGTACCCTTTTCCAGAAAATCGGAAACAACAAAATGCAAAAGTAGTAAGATATTAAAGCTTACTTAACCTTAAAATACCTTAAAACAACACTTAAGCGCAATATCCTTATCTATGAAGAATTTTCTCATTTAAGCAAAGTTACTTAAAGGTCTCTTAACTTAATACAATCATGGCATTTAGAGGTTATTTAAGGCCCTCTTAAATGTATTTTGATTTACGAATAATGTCATCCGTTGAGGTCCGAATAATATTGTGAATATACGCTTTGGTTGTGTTATTTTATTAAAATATTTATTTCAAACGAATTTTAGTTGTATTTAATTTAATAAAAGTATTTGTTTGGTAGCATACCAAGTGCAACGGATCCTTCAAAATACTACCCGAAGCTTGACTTGATAAATCTTCGTGCATTTGAAGGAGAAAGGTGTGAAAATCTCATTAACATCTGAGACATCTCAAACGTTGTGCGTCACAATTGTTATAAAACATATGGCTCACACATATGTATGAGCGTTCACCAATTTTGATTCATAATATTGCCAATTGCCAGTGATGTCTGCAGCCTCGCCCTCCGCCATGCGATATTTCACTGCCTGTATTCCTTGTTCTTTTTGTGCCGTTCTTTTCGCTGTGTATTTGATGCTTGAATGTTTTTTTTAATTTGCATATATGTATATACATATGCACATTTAAATCTACGTATGTACATACTTATTAATAAGTACTAATATATTTTCAAATATATTAGATTATATTGATCAGATATTCATTTTTTTATTCTCACTTCATTCAAAATTCAACCTGTCAAAAACCAGTCTAATGAAATGGACTAGAATTTTAATTTAATTGTAGCAGATTTGTGAATTGACATATTTGCGTTGCGTTACATCATGATCGTTTAGTTAAGCACGAATGGGAAATCGATTATAGATACGAATTTAAGTAACGTTGTTTAAAGCCAATTTAAATATTTAAGCAAACTTAATTAAATAACCTCTAAGGGGCGTTTTAAAAAATAGATACGGCTGTAAGATTGTAAATATATTTTTAATGTTGTTTTTACTTAATATTTTATATATACAAATTTTCTTTAATTTTAAAAAATTAAAAAGAGTTTAAATTAATTAATTGTTAAAAAAAAGATTAAATCAGTTTAATAAAAGACAAAATAATTCAAAATTCTGAAATAAATACTTAAATTAATTTGAGCTCAAAAGAACGTACGCCATTTTATATCTTGGATAAATTTAAATTTATGAGGAAAAAATTATTAAAATCTGTGCAGCGATTTTTGGGAAAAAGGTTTTTTTTTAAACCTTTTTAAAAACATTTATCAGAAAAAAATTAAGAACGCCAATTCCAAATCATAGATTTTCAGCAAATACATATCACTATAATTTTTGAAAAAAAATTAATACCCAGTTTTTTTTATGGTCTTAAAAATCCAAAAAAATATTAATTAAAAATATTGGTATGCAGTATAAATTGGGCTACCTACACCTACAAGTATTTAGTACCTAAAAAGGTGAACTGATTTTTTCAAATCAAAACCGCTGGAGCCGTTTTCGAGAAAAATACGCTTTAACGTAACTTTTATATGGCAGGTACCTGACTCTCTCCTCTTAACAATACCTGAATAACTCTATATACCAAGTTTGAAGCAATACGCAATTCGGTCCACCCGTTTGGGCTGTAGGTAAGGTGTCTATATATACATACAAACAGAAAGACAGAAAGACAGACAAACGAACAGAATTTGTAGACCATCTTTCTTCGTCTTCGCTATCATCTTCATGTCCTGTTTGATTGTTATCTCAAAACGTGTGGGCATATTACTGAAAATACAATACGTACCAAGTTTGAAGCAAACCCATCCAACCGTTTATTCTGTAGAGTCGAGGACAGACAAACAGATGAAATTCAGCGAACCATTTTTTTGGTGTTCTCTATCATCGTTATGTCAAATTTGATTAAAATCTAGAGCTAGATTTTTTCCAACATGCAAAACTTATCCTATAGTACCTATGTATGCATAACGCAAGTAGTAAAACTGTTGTGATCATATGGTATATCTCACCGAACAGTTGCACAAATTCTTACATCATTTTGTAGAAATTAAGATTATTGCGCCTGTTATTTCAAAAGCATTTTATAGAAAATACTAGCATTTGGTATCGATGAATCTCATATCGGTGGGAACTTTTAATACAATATATTGTTTAACTGAAGACGGTACCTCAGCGTTTCATATTCGTTTTTAGATTCACTTTCTTATTCTTAGGATGTTGAACTACAACGGCAGCGTATGATAAGCTCATTAAATTCTGATCTCGACAGCATTGTCCAGTTGGGATTAAGAAACCACGTAGAATTGAATGCTACAAAAACTCAGTCTTCTGTTGTTGAAGCAAAACCCACTCCCCTGTCGCTATCCATTTTCGGCACTTGCATTGAGGAAACAGCTTTTAGTTCTTGGATCACATACCCCATTTTATGGAATGATCAAATATTCGGTGTTGCCAAAAATGCTGCTAAGTGGTTAGGCTTTCTTCGAAGATGCAAACATTTCTGATCCCCTTCCGATCTTGCTAAAAAGCTAGGTGCAAGAAATGCCTCTAAAATATATTTAGCTTTCTACTAAGAATCTTGTGCTTACGATGTGATCGAACATAAGAAACTTCAGCAGGTGCGTGTGCAATCCAGTCGTGTATTTTATTTTCTTTAGTTTATATTACCTATTTTTTTATTTTTATTTAATTTAATTTAATTTTATTTATTTGTATTTTATATTATTTAACGGAAATATATTTTTTTAATTTAAATATTTAGTTAGATTGTGAGTAAGCTATAAAAAAATGAAAACGGCTTTTTAGAATTAAATGTTTATTGTATTCAATAAAAAAAATTGAAATAATATTTTTGTTGGAATTGGAAAATGAAATCTATCTTCATTAGTTTTTTTTTTTTTAATGAAAATATATGTTTAAATATTGTGCTGGTAAATCTTTTGTTTGCAGTAAAAAAAGATTTATTTTTAAATATTTATTGATGTGTAAACATTTTTTTAGCGAGCTAAATTAAAATCTGTCACGCAGAATCGGTTTTTGACAGAAAATGTGTCGCTTTGACATGTCATTGACAGTTAAACATAAACTTTTACTCTCAACCCGCAAAAGAAGTCTTAGTTTAAAACCTCTAAAAATTATCTCTTCAACATAAAACCAATATTTGACATGAAAGTAGAGCAAATAAAGAGTTTTGCTAAGCCAAAATCCAAAATGCACTCGCTTTGTCTTTCGGTCGCGAAAGTAATATATTTATCTAAATCGTCGAAACATTTGAATAAACAAACAAAAGTTAGGAATATTAAGTTTAATCTAGAATTTTCCATCTAAAGTTGTTTAGCGTAATCTGTTTTTTTTTTTTTTTTTTTTTAAACAAAGCTTAAACTAGAACTGTCTACAATTTAGTTTTTCTTTTGCTTCACAAGTTTGGATGTTCTTAATATTTTAAATATTAAAAATATTAATAATTTCGTAGCTAGATACAAAATTGACAGAGAAACAACTAAAATAAACAGCAAACAATCTAAAGAATTTGCTTGAAATATATTAAGTTTCTCAGCGGGTGATTTAAGGTGAGTTGGGGAAGGATTACGTAGAATGTATTGCACCCACCAAACTGCAGTTTCTAAAGGTGGCATTGGTCTGTCACGAAAATGTGCCGAAGCTGCTTTAATATTTTGTCGCATTTGTTGATCTTCTATGACCTCTTTGATTGTTTTACTTAATATCTCCGAGGTCATTGTTAAAAAGTCGACCTTTTTTGCCGCTCCAACTGTCATAACGTTGCGAAGAGTCTACGGTAGAAAAAAATAAATTACCTTACGAAAAAACGATATAGTATGTATGTAGGTATATTTACCCTATGCTGATCAAAAGCAAATGGCATCCCGATCATTGGAACACCTCGCCATATTGCCTCTTGTGCACTTAGGCCACCACAATGTGTAATAAATGCCTTTATTTTAGGATGAGCTGAATTAAAATAAAATGAATGATTTGTTTATGTATGTCTAGAATATAGTTCAATAACCCATCTTACCAAGAATATCACCTTGTGGTAAAAATAATCGCACTTGAGCATTCTCTGGTAGTTTTTCCTTCAAATACTTAACATCAAACTTCCACAAGAAATTATAATAGGGTAACGATTTAATTGTGTTCACAATTACATGAATTTTTTCGTCAGTATAATCTTCACTTTTTATATTAGTACCAAAGGAAATCAGAACCGTTCCTCTTTCTGATTTATTCATAAATTCATCTAGGTCTCTTGGCAGTGGCTTGGGATCTTTTATCTGCATTCCACCAACCTCAATCACATTTGGCGGCAGTGGCTCTACATAGTTAACCGCAGGATGTGAATTCACCAATGAAATAACCGTCCGTTTTGATATATCTCCTAGATATGGCATGTCCTTTCCAAAGAAAGGACGAATCATCGCATCAGCTTTTGGTAAGAATATTAAACGACGATATCTTCAAAAAAATTAAATTTAAGAAAACTTAATTTAAAAAAAAAATCTTGAACATCTTACGCAGTATCACCAATGAAGAGTAAAGTATTTTCTAGTCTTTCCCAGAAATTCATCTCAGGCGAGTACATTGTGGAATGATATGGAATATAGGCTGGAAAGTAATGATGTGACATCTGATCAATTGTTATGGGTGGATTGTGAAATGCACTCATGCCAATCAATGGGGGATATTTGAATTTGTGCATGAATCCAAGTAAAAGTGGTCCCATAGTGTAATCGTGTAAGACCAAATCAAATTTAAAATCATCTGGGTAGTTAAGAAGTGTCTGGAGACCTTTACATTTGACAATAGAATCATGAACCTTCTCACAGGCATCGTAAAACATTGGAATTGATTTCAATGGACTGATGCGGAAATATTCCTTAAGATCGAATTTGTTCTCCTTAGTGTATACTGAGTATCCTTCCTCTAAGTGAATATAATGCAGGTTGGGGGGAAGTTTTTCACTTGCCTTGGGTAGATCAACAGAAAGTACAGTTACATTGTGACCCAGGTCAGCAAGTTTATGCGTAAGAGCGCTATTCCTGTTATTGAAGAAATATTTATTAAATTTGTAAGGGTGTTGTTTATATACGAAAATGTATTATATGCAGATCTACCAAATATGGTGACTTGGAGATATAACCATCATTAATGCCAAAATATTGGATCCACTTGCAATTTTAATATTAATATTCAAAATGGAAAATATACAAATCACAATGAAATGAAACATTTTAAAGATTGTAATGCCGAAAAGGCGTTAAATTTTTAAATCAATTCTGATCCAAGACCAACACTCAACTAATTTATAACAGAGAGTTAAATTGATATCAAGCCCACAAAACATACTTTTTTATACTTAACTATTAGTATCTGAAGGCTATGTCATTAATAAAATTTATTGTGCAGTACACTGAACAAAAAACAATATACTTAACAAACTTTTCACTAAATAGTTATACCTACATTTATTTATTTTCATTTTATATAAGTCGATTTATTATTTATTATTGAGACTTGAACTGTGAATTGTATATCAATAACCCTTATACTGATTTTTATGAAATTCACTAAGTAATATGCAGTTACATTCCTCCCTCCCATTAAACTGTTCAACCGTAAAACTCGAGCTTCTAGCAAAGTAAGTAAGCTCATATTCGAACGTATACCGCCAATTTCACTTTCTTTAGCCAAAGAACACACATGCGTAATGTTTTACATATGGTTTTAATTTCCTCTACCTTTTTTAAAATTCAGAACTTCAAGCCGAATGTGGATCGGTATCTTCTTGTAAATCATGTTATTTCTTTTGTCAAACTGCTTTTTTCTCATTTATAAAATAGTCTAATCGATTAAATTACTTTTAACCCATTGAATGAGTGAAAGAGAAAAATTGTATTACTTCTGTAATTTAAAATTCTCTTTTTCGCTTGCACATTGAGTGAGTGGTAAAGAAACATTTTTTCGCTGCACCATGAATAAGTGGGGGAGAAACATATTTATTTGTCACTTCTGTTATTTGTATTCTATTTCCTCATTTAAAAGAAAACCGAATGCACTAAATTAGGTATCAATTTTCAAAATTGTAGCTGATCTGATTTGATCGTGTTTGAAATTAGTGGCTTTGTAAAACTAATAGCTATGTTCATACCAATAAAGAATTTATATATTTTGTTCAAGAATTCGATTTATAGGCACGAGTACGATAACTTTGGCGCCAAGATATAATAACGGTTTTTGGTAGAGGGGCTTAATACAAGCATTTTTACTACGGGAGGGGGGGGGGGTGGGTCTATCTCCCCTCGTTTAGGCGGGAGGGGCAATTTTATAAAAATTTACTTAAAATCTTTAAAAAAATATTAAAAAAGAACGGCAACACTTACCGTTATAAATTATACCTTTTTCAAAAGTCAGAACTCTACAATTTATAATAAATTTTAAGTAAAGTTGTTTCAGTCAATAGTTTTTGAAATAATTGACTTCAAACTCAAAATTTATGAAAAAAAAGTTAAAAAAATCACTTTGAGTATTATTTTTCTCATGATTATAAACACCAATAAAGAAGTAATTGATGCAGTTAACTGTTCTAATTATTTTTTAATCAAACACTGAAAACTATTCGTTTCTATGTTTTCTAGTTTTTGAGAAAATTGAAAAACAAAACAAAATAATTTTGTATCAGATGGGTGCATGTAAAGTGTCTTTTGCATGTAAAGAATCTGGATTTAAAAAAATAATTGATATTATATACATAAACGTATGTACATATGTCATGTCCATTTCAATCTCTTTTTTATAAATATTTGAGCATGAAAATTTATTGCATTATAAAAAAAATTGCATTACCTTTACGACAACACAACGGCAGCAAATTCTCATAGTTTCTTAATATGCACATATGTTTGTGTCATACATAGATATGCATATAACTATGTACACACATATAATGCAGCCACAGTAAAAAGTATGTATATAGTTAGATCATAAAAAACAAGACCAAGCATTCGATGTTTGTACCGTTATTTTTATACAGGTTTGGTGCAGGTTATTGTTTACCAAAGCCATTCTTCATTTAACGTTTGAAAGAGTAGTGTTTCCTTTTTAAGAATGGCGGCTAAGCATCCACTTCTTCACCCAAAATTAAATAATTTTTCGATTTTTTGTTCGTTTGGGGATTTGGTGTCAACAAACGAAAAAAGTATCCCGTTTTTAGAAGAAATCGGGTTAATTTCCTCCAAAACGTCTACTCCACCTCTGTGTTGTGATATTTTAATGACCGTGGAAAATTCAAAAAGTGCAAAGTTCGGTTGGTAAATAACCGCATTAACTGTAATAAAATCACAAAGGTATATATGAAATTTACGATGCAAACAGTGAGATGCCTAAGGGGGGGCATGCTGCCCCCCTGCAACCCCCCTGCTTGGGCTCACTATAGGCTTTGGGGAGGGTGAAAATTTTATTATATGCAAAGTTTCTTTAAAATTAAAGAATCTTTTGGGTTTAAAGAACAAGTATAGTTTTACTATTTTTCAATTACATATCTTAAAAACTAGAAGACATAAAAAGAAGTAGTTTTCTGTATTTAATAAAAAAATAATTGGAGCAGTTAACTACATCAATTATTTTTTTATCGATATCCATAATCATGAGAAAAATAATATTCAAAGTGATTTTTGTAACTTTTTTTTCATAAATTTTGACTTTGAAGTCAATTATTTCCAAAACTATTGACTGAAACAACTTTACTTAAAATTTATTATAAATTGTAGAGTTCTGACTTTTGAAAAAGGTATAATTTATAACGGTAAGTGTTACCGTTCTTTTTTAATATTTTTTTAAATATTTTAAGTAAATTTTCATAAAATTGCCCCTCCCACCTAAACGAGGGGAGATAGACCCCCCCTCCCGTAGTAAAACATGCTTGTATTAAGCCCCTCTACCAAAAACCGTTATTATATCTTGGCGCCAAAGTTATCATCCTCTCCCCGATTTATAAATTTAATTATAAAACCTTATGTGCGAAATTGTTGCACTGGCCTTCTGGTCATTCCTTATTTCCTTAACAGTCGTAATACATTATGTATGTACATAGCTATATACGATTATAAGGTAGCTTAGTGAACTAGAATGAATTCCATTTTCTTTTATTTTAAAGTGTGCCGATATAAATTGTATTTCTAACGTTCAGTGTAATCCTATTTTAAACTTGAGCTACATGGATTGTATTCGTTTTATGAAAAAAATCAAGGCTCGTGTACATAGGAACAAATGATTTTTTTTAAAGTTCACATTTGTAAACGGTGATTTTTTAAGAGCTTGGTTTTTGAAAATTCAAAACAACACAGAAACTTGTAAAAAGTGAATGAAATTTTTATTTGGATCGATAAATCAATTTCTGCCATTTACTTTTTAAAAATAATTTCACTTAAATGTTGCCCGCGGCTACGCTTCAGGTGGTCCATTCTGAAGGTCCAATTTTGGCAAACTTTTTCACACATTTCGGCCGGAATCTCACCAATGACGCGTTCAATGTTGGCTTCCAAGGCAGCAATCGTGTTTGGCTTGTCCCCATAGACAATAGACTTAACATAGCCCCACAAAAAATAGTCTAACGGGGTCAAATCACATGATCTTGGTGTCCAATTGACTGCGCCAAAACGTGAGATCAACTGCTCACCAAATTCGCCTCTCAATTGATGCATGGTTTCGCGTGCAGTGTGGCATGTGGCACCGTCCTGTTGGAACCACATATCGACCGAGTTCAATTCTTGCATTTTCGGTAAAAAAAATCTGTTATCATCGAACGGTACCTTTCTCCATTGACCGTAACCCTGCGGCCTTCATCGTCCTTGAAGAAGTACGGCCCAATGATGCCGCCTGCCCATAAACCGCACCAAACAGTGCATTTTTCGGGATGCATTGGTAGCTGCTGAATTGCCTCTGGCTGCTCTTCACTCCAAATACAGCAATTCTGCTTATTCACGTATCCATTTAGCCAAAAATGAGCCTCGTCGCTGAAGACAATTTTGCGATTTTTCACATTTTTCACAGAGCACGAATTTTGATAATAAATTTCAATAATTTGAAAACGTTGTTCAGGCGCAAGTCTATTCATGATGAAATGGCAAACAATACTGAATCGAAATGTCAAATGTTCGTGGAATTTGTCATGTGTGATCTGTCAAAAATATAAACGTCAAAAACCAAGTAGCAAAAAAATCACCCTTATAAATTTCAGGTAAATCGGACACAGGTATGAGGTGCTTCACCTTAAGTTCTTCATGAATTTCAGGATGATCCTTAGCGAAATTGTGGCTAACTCTAAGATGGTCGGTTAGTTCTGCCTAAGCTAGACATTCACAAAAAATAAACAGAAAAGTCTTTCTATGATTTCACGAAGTCCTAAACAATTAACAGTCTTCTATATTCCTTTTTCCTTAAAATGGGATTTTTTGGTTCCGCTAAGCCTTTTAAATTTACACAAGCTGTTAAACTAAATTTCTATTTGAAGCTCATTAAATGTCATCAGATGCAGTTAACGTATTGATATAGCAGCTGACATTTTTGTTTTATAACATTTCAATTTTCAATTTTTGGAGATACAAAATGAATAGGTACACAAATTTCGACCTTACATGCTGATAATAATATTTTATAATCATTATCTTTTTTTTATTATTATTCTCCACTATTTTTCACAAATGCGTTAACATAGAATGATAGTGCAGTCTGTAAATAAGTATTTTACTGATTTGCTTTTTCTTGGAACCGTATATAGATGGTTCGTCTTCATCATAGCCAAATAAGATAAAGGTCCGAAACCTCTGACGTCCGTTCATATTCCAAAAGACATATTGATAAAAACGCACTCAAGAATCTTTTCTGTTCATCTTCCATGGAAAACATAGGCCTATTAATTTGTTTTTCGATTTCACATTTATTCATGGATAGAAAGTCAAATTTACAAATACAACATGTAAACGTTTTAGTTTCTCTTATGATGTAGAAGTGAGACAGGCAGCTTCATCTGTGTCAGCCGAAGAGAAAAAATCACCGATGAATGTGTTCATTTCGATATGGAAATAGGGTAGTTCGATTGAAGATTTAAATGAGATTTATTTTAAATCTTCATCTGAGAAGATTAAAATATTTGTTGTAAATCCTCAAGAATTTGTAGGAGATTTAGCTAAATCTACTTAAATCTCGGCTTAGTAGTCGGTGAAAACGTGGTATTAGGGTGAAACTAAAAAGACTTAAAGGTCTGATAAAATTTAAGAGAATTTTTGGTAAAAGAGCTTTTAGTATTTGTTTATGAAATTGGCTATTATTCAGCTCATGTAAGTTCCCTGTTAGGATTCCAACCAAATTAGTGAGTTGAGGCCCTTTTATATTCCGCTTTCTTCGATGGCAGCTTTGAGGAACTCTTGGTGAATTCTATTCTTTTGTTCCAGTGGCATAAGTACTGTTAAGTTTGAATTTATTAGTGTTGTCTGTAGAATGGAATCATGGATAACGAGTAATCTGCTTCTAGAACAGCAATATTGTGTGTCATTACGTCCTGAAAAATTAAATAAGAAAAATATTACAATTTATCGAACCCCTTAAAATAAGTGTTTGTTTCAACGATGACCCCTTCTTTCTGCCCAAATCTCTTACATCCGAAACAATTCTTTATGTTTAGAAACAAGATATATTCGCAGGGGTCTAAATCTGGTGAATTTGCTGGATGAGAGAGAAGTTCGTAGTTCATTTAATTTTGCTTTAAATTGGCTTGGAATTGGAATCGAAAAAGCAGTTCTCCATAATATGCGCCGGTGATCGTTGTACGCTTTTCAAGGTAAATGATGTGAACAACACTGCGCCAAAAAAACAATCGCTATAACATTGTTTGTTGACAAGTCCATCTTGCTTTCTTCAGCTTCGATTCACCAGAAGAAGTCCATCATTTTGACTGTTCCTTATTTTCTGGTGCGTTGTTTGCATAATTTGTGTTAATTTTCACATTCCTTCAAGTATATTGCTTTCTTAATCGTGCTAGCAAAAATGTCCAAGTAAAATTTTGTTTGATCTCTTAAATCCGTAACCAAGGTAGGTATGTGCGACCCCGTCTATCATTTTATTTCCAACATATTATCAGTACACATATCAAAACACACTAGCATTATTTTTATAAAGAGTCGAAGGCTTTAGAATATAATAAAATTTGGAGATCTATACGGGGTTATCACTTATCAAGTTCGATAGACGTTTTACATAAATGAAAACTTTATTATGGGAGAAGGTGGAAATAATCAGCGGCGGTGGTCGCTAATTTTATTTTACACAATTATAAGATGATCAGTATTTTTTGTTACTTTATTGTTATATGATTGATATTGTATGAAGTATGTATAAGATAGGTAAATTAGAGAACATTGTATTTGGTACCTTAACAGGAATGCAAGGAAATTTTCGGAGAAAAATTGTATTTCTGGATATGCAATGAAGTAAGCAATTTTAATGGAAATTTGTATAAAGCCAACAATAAAGGTCAGAATAAAAATTATTGTTTGTGTTTTATTAACTTATACAAAGATAGCATTTAGGTTGCCATAATGTGACTGCGCCATAATTTAAGCAAATGGCGCCAAATGTCATTGCGCATTGACATTTATATTTTATAAATAGGTAAACCATTAGTTGACATTCGACAACAAGAAATGGAAATGGAGCGATACACTTTTGAAGAAAGCAGGAATAATGATTACTATTTTATAGCAGTTTGAATTTTTTTGTCATTTTTCTCGTTGTCCTACTAAGGCGCACAAGGAGCACAACATCATCTCAATATTTGTTCATTGTCAACTTAATGTTATCAATATAGGCTAGGGGACAGTACGATAACGTAGGCACCAAAAATCGATAACGGTTTCTTGTCAAAAACAAGAGTTTATACTATGGGAGGGGGTCTATCTGCACCTCCCCTCTTTTGAGGGGTAATTTCATAAAAAAAAACTAAAAATGGAAAAATAATTAAAAAAAAATAACGGTAATAGATACAAATGAGCAATGCACCTTATTTTAAAACATAAATACTCCGTAATATTGGCTAATTTTTAAATCAAGTGAAATCTAGTCATAGTTTTTGAAAAAAAGTTTAAAGAATAATTTTTCAAAACTCTAAAATTGTATACTTATTATTTATTCTGAAATTTGTTGCTTTTTAATTAAAACCTGAAAATTATATGATTTGATGCCTTCTAAGGTTTGAGAATATTAAAAATTTCTAAAAATACTTTCTTAAAGATTTTTGTATTTTGGTATTTAATGGGATTTCACTTTCAGGGAATAGTCCGTTGACTACAATGCCGCAAAATATTAACGGATTCTTGTAGAGGGGCTGACAATAGTTTTTGCCTACAGAAGACGGGATTTATCTCCTTGATTTTAGGCGGGAGGCACAATTTTCTAAAAAATGACTAACAATAAAAAAAATTGAGACAACGACAACACTTACAATAAAAAAATATAGATTTTCTGAAAGCCAGAGACTTGTTCTATTATTATTTGTTTCAAAATTTATTAAAAAGAGTGAGGTATGTATGTGACCGCATGCTGCCCCCTTGCTACCCCCTGCAACTCTCCAACCAGCGAACACTATAGGGTTTGGGCTGAGTGCAAGGTTCGGCAAATGGAAAATTTCTTTTGCATTTCAAGAATTTGGATTTAAATAAACTTTAAATTTATCCTATATATCCAATACCAACAGCTGTTTTCTAAATATGTAATAAAAAAAAACAATAAAAAGATTAGAATTAGATTTGGCAATTTTCAATTTTCTCAAAAATTAGAAGACATAAAATCATCTAGTTCCCAGTTTTAGATTAAGAGTAAATTAGATCAACGAATATCAGACATAGAACTAATCTATAATTTTACAGTTTTGAAAAATTACACTTTAAATTTGTTTATCGTTTTTTTTTTTTTTAATTTTGAGCTTAAAACACGTTTTTTTTCAAAAAACTGCAGTTCATTTAAAAATTGCCTAACAAAGCAGAGTATTGGATTTTAAGAAATATAATACTTATTTTGTTAGTATAAACGTTGTTTTTTAAAAATATTTTTCTGCATTTTTATTATATTTTTATGAACGGAGGGAGAAGCTAATATGCCAAACTGAAGCCTTAACAAAAGCGAATATGTTAAAAGTCTATATGACTTTGCCGGAACTCTCTTAGAAGAAAACGGAAGATTTAATGAAACTGTAAGTGGGCCTAAGCTCACCCATTTGATTTGAATCCTAAGAGGATTCAACCGATCAAATAGACAACAATGATATATAGGCAACCGAAAAATTTATTCAACAAAGCATTGGCATTAAAAATAAAGTTGGGCAGTATTATTTCAAGTGTGTAAATATATATTTTCAAAAATATATTTTTATTCTTCTACCTCATTTAGATTATTATCTCATTAATAATTTATAATTAGATTCCAATAATTGAAACTATTTCTTATTTATTTATTTATAAAGAAACTTATAAGCTTAATTTATAAACTCTTTTCGAGTTAAGGCATTAGGGTGACAAAACAATGTAATGCCATGTTTGTTTTATGTAACTATTTCTTATCGAGTCAAAATATTCGAGTTATCGTTGCTTAACTTTAATTGCTTTCTGTCGATATTGATACGACAATGCCGACACCATTATTTCGTTCATATAAATATTATCTAATTTGGACCAAAATAAATTGATTATCGTCAATTTATTTTTAGATAGGCTTCAATAATTCCCAGAATTGATTAAATTATTATTTTCAAATCAACAAAAATAAAAATAACAATCGTCGCCTTAGTGGCACACAAACGTATGTATGTCAATATCTGCTATTTTTCAGGAGAGACGATTTTATGTATTTTATACTTTTATAACATTTTTCATTTTTATTAGTTCAGGTTTCATGATAACTTTTGTAATGTTAACTTTTAAAAATGTCAAGATTAACATTATAGCTGTAGAATAAATAAAATATGCTTCATTTTGTTTGTGATTTGAAGGATATTTTATTCAATAAAGTGAAAACATATACTGTTAGGTGTATGTGCCACAAACGATAATTATTACTTTGCCCTATTTAGTTTTGTTACGTTTTTGAAAAAAATTATAATTTTCATAAAACTTCCTCATTAATTTCATTTTATTAATTATTTTTCTTGTAATATAAATAGATAATGTATTTAAAAAATTAGTTAATACTTTCGTCATCCAATTCGGAAGTTTTTAACTATTTGTATAGAAATCGTGGTAGTGTGATTATACCGAATTTTGGAATTCACGTCTCCGCTAAAAATATCCTCTCCCCCGATTTCTACCACTGTATATTTTGATTGTTTTGATGACATCCTTTCGACAGAGTGGCATGGGCATCCAACGGGGACCTGATGGACAGATGGTCTACCCAGTGGGGGTAAGGAGAGGAACACGCCCTCAAATGACCTGATGTCAATGTGCCGACCGACATTTACAAGTACACAACTTCCGTTCAAGCACACTCCTGATATTTCAAGCTACTGCTTGCGGAAAAATTGAAATCGTTTAATGAGATAAATAAATATGTCATGTCATGTTTTTAGCATGGGTTTCTACCAATAGGGTATCACATTGATCTAAGTGTGGCGGTAACAAGATCGTCTGCCAGCCCATTTACCTAACCTCAAATATATTTCAAATATATCATGTTTAAATATATTTATCTTTTTTGAACATCGTTGGTTTCATTCATTTCTGCATCAAATTCTTTCTCTAGAGAAAACACAAGATGCATTTATGAACGCAACAAATTTCGCATTGCTTGATTATTTATTATTTAACGTACCATGCTTTTTTCCTTAAAAGAACATGTGCGAGACGAATGTGAACTTCTTCTTTACTAGTTTGATTCTTATGTTAGATTTAGCTAATATGACAAGTCTTTTAGCTCTCAAAAATTCCATTATGAGCACTTAAATTCAAACCTTTCACAAAATCACGATCTTGCAATCACAAATAATGAAAATGAATGACGCATCAGTAAAAGTATTACAGAGAAATAGTAAAGGCAATTTTGTTTCTGTCAACCAAAGCTAATAGTCCAGTCGGGTTAAACCTTTGAAATGGAAAACAATTAATTCGTACAATTTTCAATCACAGTTCGTTAGAGGGTGTCATAAGTAGTCTAAATCTCGGTTTTCGGGAAAATCGCGCTTGATCTTCAGCCGCCATTTTGAATTTAATGAACATTTTAATTTAGGCAATATCTTTGCCATTTTTGATTTCTGACACAAAAAATAAAGGTAAAACTTGTATGAAATTTAATTTTTTGTTTGAATTTTCAAAAAAAAACACGTACCTACTTCAACTCTGTACCTGCACGGTGTTGCGCAAAAGGGTTGTATATGAATAAAAAAAGATAACCAATTCTTCATTAAATTCAAAATGGGGATTAAAACTCCAGCAGTATTTTCCCGAAAATCGATTTTTGGACTACTAATGGTCCCCCCAACAAACTATAAGAGAAAATTGTACGTATTAATATTTTAGTCCCAGAAGGGGGTCACAAGCCCCAAACAGTTTTTCATTAATATCTCGTGAACGGTAACTTTTTTGAAAAAAATATTAAGACCAAAATTGAACAAAATAAAATTTTCTACAAGTTTTATCTTTATTATTTTTGTCAAAAATCAAAAATGGCGAAGGTATTGCCAAAATTAAAATTTTCAGAAAATTCAAAATGGCGGCTGAAGCTCCAGCGCGATTTTCCCGAAAACTGAGATTTAGTAGTGCGACAAAGCAATGCGATGCGAGAAGCGTTTCCGTATGAAAAAATATATACATTCATTCTTATATACGTACGCAACGTGAAGCGATATTTGTTGCGAGTTTTTCACACATACCTATAGCAAGCATCTCGCTCACAAACTCTTCTGACTACTTTTCAATTGAGCTTGTGGGAGAATTGATTGTTTTGAGTTAAACGTCAAGAAAAAAAATCAAACCATTTAATTTTAGTGCTTGTTGTTTTTTATTTCATCCTTTCTTAATTGGAAATCGCTTCTAGCTTCGCATCGCACCGCTTTGTCGCACCACTGTACGCGCAGCCTTATACTACTTATGACCCCCTTTAACGAATTGTGAAAGAAAATTGTACGAATTAATTTTTTCCATTTCAGCTCTTTTTTTTGACATCCCGACTGGACTATAAAGCAAATCTTAATTAATGTTGTCATCAGAATTAGTTGTTGACAAAAAAATAGCATTGCACTTGATGTGCAGGCCAAAAGGGAAAAGCTTATTGACATAGAAACGTATCTTGATTCAAATTTCTAGACTATGGGTCATAGAAACGTAACGTCGCATACGTTTGTTGTTTGGAAGTATTTTGAAAAAAATGTTGATACGGCAAGTGTTAACTTCTAAGCTGCATTACTTAGAGGTACAATTTTTTGCCACAATATAGAATGCTTTATTTCAAGAAAGTTAGCATACCCAGTCCAAAATCGTAAGAAATGTAGTTATATTCTTGTGTCGCTAGGGCGACGAATTTTTCTTGGAAAAGTGATATAAACGCACCTATTAATGTTAAGATGTTTTTAAAGATAAAAGAAATGAATTCTTTTCGTTATTATTCGTTATTTTGCAATGTCATTCGGATTACTTAAAATTACATCTCAGTTTTGATTGCCTTGTTAGTTACATTATCTCATTTTATAGCACATCACTTAAAATACATTTTATTGCTTTCAAACAAATAAATTACTTGCACATGTAATCTTATTGCCAATCAAGCAAAAGTACCTAATGTAAATCTTTTAGATATTGTAATGTTTCTCGGTCAGGCGATACAACTATGATTATCAGTTGCACCTTGGAAGCTTATTAATAAACATCTGGCTATTCTCTAATTTTAAGTGTTAAGCAAAATTGGAACGTTTTCCAAAAATGAAATACTTTCTTACGGTATTCGTATTTCTGGTGGTAGGAAATAATTTTGTAAATTGTGCTAATATTTTAGGGCTAATGGGAGTACCATCTCCAAGTCATCATATTTGGTAATATTATTTACTATTTTCCCAAGGATAATGAAGTTTTTGGATTATTTTTTTTTTCACTTTTAGGAATAGTGTTCTTCTCCAAAGATTAGCCGAAATCGGTCATAATGTGACAGTTCTATCAGTAGATATGCCAAAGCCTCACGAAAGACTTCCACCAAATCTGCATTATATTCATTTAGAAGAAGGATACTCGATGTATAACAGCGAATTCAAGTTCGATATCACAAGCTTTATTGGCATAAGACCGTTTGATTCGATTCCGTTGTTTTATGATGTTGGATGGAAAACTTGTCTGGGGTTGTCGCGTTCAAAAGGATTGAAGGAGCTTTTAAATTATCCCGATAATTTTAAGTTTGATGTAATTTTGAACGATTATACTCTTGGTCCAATGCTCTTAGGATTTCTGCACAAGTTTAATTATCCACCTTTAATTGGACTAAGTGCTTATCTCAATCCTCCAAATACAATAGATGGTATGTCAAGCCACAATTATCCAGCTTATGTGCCCTTTCATACGACAGGTTTCACTGGAGAAATGAGCTTCTGGCAAAGATTGGAGAACACCCTGTTGTTTATTTATGATACAGCGTGAGTGGAGAGCAATTTTATTCAACATAGGAATATATAAATAATTTGAGAAATTATTTAGATATCGTCGGTTGATTTATTTTCCCAAGATCGATGCAATCATGAGGCCATTATTTTCCAAAAATATGCCAACTCTAGCTGAACTGGAAAAACAAACAAAACTATCTATGGTTAATTCACATCCAATTATCACGTATATCGAACCTGTTCCACCAAATGTTATAGAAATCGGAGGTATGCAGGTGTTGGATGCAAAGCCTTTACCACAAGATTTTCAGAATTTTATTAACAATAGCCGTAAGGACATTGTTATGGTATCGTTTGGGACGAATATGAAAAGTACAGACTTTAAAAAGGAACAAATTGACGTTATATTAAATGCTATGAGGGGACTTCAACAATATGACTTTATTTGGAAATTTGATGTAAAATATTTGAAGCAGAAACTTCCGAGTAATATTTTTGTGAGGCCGTTTTTGCCGCAAAGTGATCTTTTAGGTAAGTATAAGGCTGCACGTACAGTGATGCGACAAAGCGATGCAATACGAGAACCGCTTGCGGGCGAGAAAAATATTTACATTTATTCTTATATAGGTGCGCACAGTTAAGCGGTATTTGAAGCGATGATGATGAGTGTTACGTGTTTCACACATACCCATCAAAAGCATTTCGCTCACAAACTCTTCTGAACACTTTTTCAAGCGAGTTTTTGCGAGAAGGTTCATATTATTTGTTCTGACGCTTTTTCTATGCGCACTATGTCTCATCTAATTATCGCATCTCAAAGATATTGTCGCATCGCTTCTCTTAAAGCATCGCCTTGTCGCGCACCCCAATCCTCATATAGCGAGGTGCATTTTTAAAAATTAAAAACGGTGGTTCTTTCTTCAAGCACAGGAATATTGTGATTTTGCTTATATCTTCGGTATTTTGCAGTAAAAGTTGAGTTAAGCACGGATTTTTTTTTAGCATACAGCTTTCCATTCTCTGCTTTCCAGAACATGCTGCTTCAATTGATCTAAGCATTGCACACAAAACTCTTCACGAAGTTTTCTTTTGAAAAAGCGCACATTTCTCACGGCGGTTTGTCAACAAGCAGAAAAAAATTGACATTAGCTGTAAATGTGTGCGTTTAATCAACCATTAAAATGGTTTTTGTAATTCATATCTGTTCATCGACACAAATCAAATTACAAATGCAACAATATAAACTAATATGGTTTGGAGGTTGAAACTTGCAAATGTTTCTAATCTTGGTATTATTCATCTGTGTTCATTAATGGGTGAATAAGGGTTTTGTGGTGTGTGCTGCATATTTATAGGATAAGAATTTGTGAGCCATAATAATACTATAATGCTTGCTGTAGTTGCAAATTCAAACTGAAAGTGTATGAAGTTGAGTGTGCGGTGGTGCATGCGACATGTTTGATTGCAAAATGTTTTATTATTTTTTTTTGTTTGCATATAAATGCGTGTGGGGTGTACATATTAAAAAAGAGTAATTTTCCTGTAGCATCATTGGAATATGAAACCTCTTAATCTTCATAATTAAAGTTTAATATACCTACGAATGAAAAAAAAATACAATTAGCAATAAATAGGAAATGTTGACGTTCAAGGTTGAACAGTCGTTTTTGAAATTTTGTTCCACAAGAAACGCAATAAGATTTTACTGCCTAATATGAATTCATAAAAAAAAAACAAATGTTATTCCACACCCAATATAAAGTCCAATGAAAATTCAAACTCCACCCAGAACCATTATGTTATAATAATACATTTTACATAGTTTTTTTTTCACACAATAAATGTTAAATTTTATGTTTTCAGCACATCCAAAGATCAAGGCCTTTGTTACACACTGTGGAGCTCTTAGTACACACGAATCTATTTGGCGAGGTGTTCCTATGATTGGTGTTCCATTGTACTTCGATCAACACAGAGTAGATAATTATTATTTTTTTTTTCAACAAAAATTAGTTCGTTAACATTGATTTATTATTTTTTCCCAGAACATACATAGATCAATTTTGTCAGGCATAGCAGTAGAGCTTGACTTCCGAACCATGACCGCCGACAACTTAGCCAATGCGATCAAGAATGTCGTGGAAAACCCTCAAATAAGAGCTAAAGTAAAATATATTTCAGCACAGTTCCGTGATCGACCTATGAAACCTTTGGACACTGCAATTTGGTGGACAGAATATCTACTGCGCAATCCAAATCCTGTTCATCTTGAATCACCAGCAGCGAAGTTAAATATCTTTCAAGCTAACTCCTTAGATGTTCTCTTATTTTTATGGTCTTTATTGGTAGTGCTTACTTTGATTACATTTAAGGTAGTTTTGACAGCTTGGCGAAAATTGAGCGAAATCATGAGTCCTCCCACCGAGACGCCAAGACTAAAGACAGAATAATAATTTCGTATTTTATTTTTGGCCATTACGTAGTTATTTTCGTTATGGGAAGTCAAAATAAAACATAATAATAAATCTTCCAATTATTCGGAATCGGAACAATCTAATCCGAAGTTGTCGAATCGAAAAACGAATCAAATTCTATAGAAAGCAAATCTATATTTTATATAGATGGAAGAATAAAAATGATTCTCAAGTTCTTATTTTGGTCAAAGCGTCTCATTTAATAAATTGATTTTGTAGTTTGTTTTTTTAGGTGAAAGTTCGTTGACTTTTTTTTTGTATACACGTTGAATCATTTATTTGTAAAGAAATCTGTTCAAACAAATTCTTAATTGCAAAGTCATCAAAATATACGCACTTTTGTTATTCGGTTGATTTGGCAAAGATTCAAATTACAATTGAGGATGATCTAGATTGTGCAAGAAGTTTGCAAATAGTACGTATTGTTAATTAGAATTGATGTGAAACCATAATTCCTAATTTATCTCTGAATGATTTGATTTCGGAATCGAAATCAGGCCAATGACCTTTTTGTAGGCAACCGAATAATTATACTGCGGGGGAGTTACCATAACTAAATGAGATCAGAGATTTATTCATTCATTCAAATATTCATGAAGGAGTGTGCTTTTTTACGATAAGGTAGGTCAGTCTCAAAATACCGATTTCTAAATAATCTTAAATTAGGAATAAGGCGTTGTGGCTTTAGCTCAAAGGTGGGAGATGAAGTATTTCCTTTTTGGAGACTTGTGATTTTATAGGAAACCCTTTTTGGGACCTCGAAGACTTTGATTACATGGAAAGTTTGTTTTGTCGAAACATTTTATTAATTTTATTAAAATTTTGGCGTATCAATTAAATTGCGTGGATTTTTATGGGTTTGTTTACACAGAAATTTGTTGTGATATTCAATTGAGTGCTGCTGACAAATATTTTGATAAACGCTTTTTTAATAGACGTGACTCAGGACATGCCAACAGTGTGACAGAAAAATAAAGTTTATGCGGGACATTTTAGTTAGTTGATTAAGCAGTCCCCCAACCGCGCGAAAAATGGTGAATACTTAACACATTTTAAGCTGTGAAATTTGAATTATATTTTTGGGTAAAAAAAGACTTGTTGATTTAAAAAAACTTATTATCAAATGTTTCAAATGTGATTGCTATAAGGTCATCTCAATTTTTGTATTTAAAATGAAAACAAATTATTTTCTCGTCCCAGATTAATCGTTCTGTTTACAAACGTTAAATAAATTGAAATCGACCCAATAGAAAGAAATCTGAAATATAAATCATGCAGTTATTAAGACTACGATGTCTGTCGGTGTTAAAATTTGATCACAATGATCATAACTATACACTAATAGTTATCTCGTAAGGGATTACTAGTTATACCTGGTTTGAGGAAAATGCTGATTTACTTAATTATTCAAAAAAAAAAAAAAAAAATGTTCCACACACGCCCCAGTGTACATATAGATTTTACAACGTCTAAGCATGTAGTAGTTTGATGATGTCGTGGGATGACACTTTTATCTGTATCTTAATTTATTTGTTCTAGACTTTAGCTGAAAAAAAAAACGGCCAATTTACAATCACGCGTCATGTCGATTGTGCGTTAAAATGCTTTGCACCGACTAAAACATATTATGTGCCGTCATAAATCGCGACTTTAATATTTGTCAACGAAATGTCGTTTTAAGCTAGGAGAATTTATATTGAACTTACATAATCTAAAGGGTCCGCCAAATAACTTTTTTTTTTTTGCAAATGCTTTAAAAAAAACTACTGAATATTTTCTCAAATTTCTTTTTTTATTTGAAAGTACAATCCTTCCGGTTAATAATGGAAAATAATTTCATTCAAATGGCTGCCTCGGCCGGCCATGCTGTAGCCTACACGATCGGTCCAATTTTAGCACATTATCGATTGTGTGCAGCTGTATTTCACCAATGGCTTCACGAATATTGTCCTTTAAAGCGTCAATTGTCTCTGGCTTGTCGGCGTAACACTTATCTTTTACGGCACCCCACAAATAATAGTCCAACGGTGTCAAATTGCAGCTCCGAGGTGGCCAAACGACATCAGCTCTGCGGCTGATAATGCGATATTCAAAAACAGGGCGCAAAACATCGAGTGTAGCTTCGGCTGTGTGGCACGCAGCTCCGTCCTGTTGAAACCAAATATTGCCAATATCCTCCTCTTCAATTTTTGTGAACAAAAATTCGTTCAACATGGCCCGATAACGATCGCCATTGACTGTAACGGCCACTCCTTGCTCATTTTCGAAGAAAAATGGCCCAATTATGCCTCTGGACTAAAATCCGCACCAAACAGTGACTCGTTTTGGGTGTATCGGCTTTTCAATGTATGCGTGCGGGTTTTATGTGCCCCAAATTCGACAATTTTGCTTGTTTACATACCCGCCAATGATATTTTTGGCAAAATCGGCATCTTCTCTAAGTCGATCGCAGGCCCACTTAGCGAAGCGAAAACGCATTGGATGGTCAGTTGGCTTCAACTCCTGAACCAATTGGACTTTGTATGGCGTCATGCCAAGGTCTTTATGCAAAATTCGTCTCAATGATGTCTCCGAAATGTTCAATTGTTGAGAACGACGGTGAATTGATGTTGATGGCGCTTCACGCACACTTTCTGTCACAGCAGCAATATTCTCGGGTGAACGAACTGGTTTTGGCTTTTCACGCTTTGGTCTATCGATGAGGATGCCAGTTTCTTTCATTTTTTTCACAAGATAACGAACATACGGAGCTGACGGTGCTTCTATTGTTCCAAAATCCGTACGCAATTTTCGCACACATTCTGCAACATTACCATGATTTTCAAAGTAATGTCGCAATATTTCCTAGCGTTGTTCAAGCATATACACAACCATATTCGTTCAGCGGAAGGATAAAACTAATTATCTGTCAAATGAGACATGAGCTAAGTGTTACCATTCACGAAATAAGCACTAGTTGAAAAAAAAACCTTAGATGGCGAACCCGTTACAATATCATAATTATAGCTTTGCCTTTTATAAAAAAAAAACGCATAAACATGCCAACAATTTTGAATAAATTTAGAATTATTAGATTTTTTGAAAAAAAAAAATCAGACACAAAATTTTCATCAAATTTGATAGAGATGATAGATAAAAAAGTGACTGTAGGTCGATCTATAGCCTAAGCCTCTCGCAGTCGATTTTCTTCAAAATAAAGCGCATTAGGTGATTTCCTAGATTGTTTCTTTAAATCTTTTTTTATCCCAAAAAATTACGCGGAAGTGGAAGTAAAAAAGAAGTCTTCATTATCTTGAAAACGGCTTTCATTATTTTGACTCAGAAATTGTGAATTATTGTATGTATATTCTACTTTTTCCAAAATGTTATCAATAGAACCCCCTATATAACCGATTTTTTTTTGATAATTCATTGTTTCGATACCGGACTGCCGATTTTTCTAAAATTATATTATTAAATTTTTATTCGAGCATAAAAATGCATACGTGCGATTAAATCGCCCAAAAACGGTATATTTTGAGATTTTGTAGAATTGCACCGAGTGTTAATTGTGTTAAAAAATTAGAAACGTTTTTATATAATTAGATTTAATTTTTATTTTAAAATTGCAATATTCTTATTACAAAAAATCATTAAAGTATCGCCTGGCTATTTGCCTTATTGAGAATTCATATTTAACAATACAAGTTATGTTATTTAAATAATATAGCATTTTTTTTGAAAGTTATATTACATTTTATTTTAAAAAAATCCCATTTAAATTTTTTTTCTATATTTGTATAGAGTTTGCAGAATTTGTATAATTTTTTTACGTCCATTTTGTTGATTAGGGTTACACTGTTCTTCGGTTAATGGGTAACTTCAAATGCGATACCGTTAGTATGTATTACAATAACACCAACCTATACGGATAGCTATCGTTTGCGAAACTGAGACATTTTGCTAAGAAATCCTGTAATATAAAAGAGATTGCTGAGAATTATGAGATAGCATTTATTTTAACTAGTCTATTATTTGTTATTCTAAAAGAGACCCCGGACTCCAGACTCATTTATATGCAGTAACATTCATTTGTAATTGCCTCTCCGACTAATATTTGTGACACGATTTTTTATAGTAACTTTTTCTAATTCACTCTCTTTCCACTCCCAAAAGTATACTACATCCACAAAAGCCGTGGCGCCATTTTGAAGGGGCAAAAAAGCAGATTACATCAATCGACTGGGCCTACACTTTGCGTGTTGGCGGAAAAAAATATAACGGGTGTTTTTTTAAGAGCTTGGAAACTTTAAATAATAATACCTGACAGAAATATTGTTGGAATGCTTTTTTTTATTATTATAACATGCTAGATAAATTGATCATTTATTTTTTTAAATATGATCTACTTTTTTCAATAAATCTGACCGTATGCCTGCAACGGTGGCGTGAATATTAGCATCCATTACTTCAAGAGTTGCTGGCTTGTCACAAAAACCAATTACTTAACATAGCCCTATAGTAGTCGAGAAGGGTTGAGTCGCACGAACAAGGGGCGATCTAACAGGACCACTTCTGGAAATAAAGCTGTCATCAAATTGATTTTGCAAAAATGTATGGTTAAGCGCATTGTACGGCAAGTTACTCAGTCTTGTTGGAATCAAATGTCGTGGATGTTTAGCTGATTAAGTTTTGGAAATAAAAAATCAGTCAGCATGCCTCGACAACCCCCACCATTCATCGTAACGGCAGCTCTTTCGTCATTTCGTAAGAAATAAGGAGAGATTATATCGCCAGCGTGTAAACCGCATCAAACAGTCAGTTTTAATGGATATACGTAATATGGTGATTCGTTCATGGCTTGATTATTGTCTTCGCTCCATATACGGTAATTTTGCTTATTGACAAAGTCATTTAACCAGAAATGAACTTAATCACTAAACACAATTATTCGGTATAAATGTTCATCTTCTGCCACGAATAGCTCTATGAACTTCGAGAACAGATTAATTTTTTGTTTGAAGCTTTTTTCCGACGTTAAACGATTCCTGATGAATAACCAAACCTTACTGAACAGAAATGTCAAAACAGAGTATGATATTCTTAACTGTCAAACCATGGACAACAACCATCGAAACTTTTCATGTACAAACAAAAAACACACAAAAAACACCCGTTATAATTGGAGTACCCAGGTAAGTATTTCCAAAGTCTATGTATTACATGCGTTTTATTCCCAATTCAGGGCGAGGTTTTTGGAGTATTTTTCACTTAGGAGTGAATTGTAGATCTATTGAAGATTGTAAGAAATTTCTTAAATTTAATTATTCAAATATATGTATGTGACGTGAGAGCTGATCTATCTAGTGGTTTGTTCCGTCCAAAAGGGTCTTAAATAAATCCGCACCATGCTGGTTTGATGAAAAATAAAAATAAAATAACTATCACCTCTCCACCTTATAGTTTTCTATTCATAAACCAAATATCTAGCTACATTATATGAGACATCTTAGAATGCCCATATACCTCGCAAACACTTGCCGCAAATATCCCAAACATAACCATGTATGCATATCCATTCCATAGAATCGCCAGATGACTGCTTTGCAAAACCACAAATTGATACAAAATCCAAAGTTGCATAGGCGGACCGCGGTGGTGATGGTGACCACAAAAATGTTTGCGCAATCTATAGCATTACCTTCTTATGTTACCTTTTCCAAACAAAACGCAATTCAATGCAGATTCATGTTCTAAAAAAAAAAAAAAAAAATATAACCATATTTGGTGGGATTCTGTAACACCTACATAATAATGTACATGATGGTGTACACAAACCAGAAGTAGATGTTCTGCACGCTCTGCTTCTAGAAATATTGGCCATTTATATAAGCTTCCGCTGTCTTGTAGCTGCAAATGATATAATGTAATTGTATAGGTAGGAATTGTGTATGATCCTTTTGGCTAAGTTCATATCCCACCATTGTTTTCTTTTCTCTGCAAGGCGGATGTGTTACAATAAAAATAATAATAAATTAATCACACTTGCGTGGTATGGCATGGCTTGGTTATAGCTATCCGAAAGCACACGTGGGTTGACATCTCTACCAGTGAACTTCTTGCACAGCAAAGTGCGCGAAAAAAAACATATATATACCTAAGTTTGTTTTGACTTTGTTTTTTAATCGATGGCCCTGAAGCGTCGGTCGTCGAGTAGACAGATTATCATCGAACTTTTAAGCTAACTGCGTGACTCACAGCTTTGACGATGAATTACCTTAATAAAATTAATGACAACATCTTTCAATAAGTAGTGTAGTACACCCGCAAATCACTGTGTCGTGTTGATCGTCAAAAAACATCTAAAACCGATAAAGTTCAATGTGTCGGTCGTGTCAACAAAACTCAGGATTTATCATCAATATTCGAGAAGTGTATCTTAATCCAGAGAAAATAATGCAAAGTATAATAATTATGGCTGCGGACTTGTAAGGTAGTACAGAATTGGCGTCTTGGCAGATTATAGGTTTTGCATGTTGGCGGGGCACTAGTAGTTAGACTGCTGGTACCTGATATTGATCAGAGGCGTTAATGTATGTGACAGGAATTATTGGCCGAGGCGACGGCGGCGGGCGGCCGGCGTACTGTCACCTATCGTTAAACTATTGTTTTTTTTTTGCACATCAAGTGTTCTACATAAATATAAAATTCTTACATATATAAAAAGATCTCGTTCCAAACGAGGATTAAAAAATTTCAGAACACCAAAGGTGTACATTTCTGTAAGTGGGATGGCTATGTCTATATAAAAATATCTATTGAAGATTAACATGTTGTATCAGATAAATAGACTAATCAGTGTTACCACTTTTTAAGAATTGTATACATCAGAATAACAAAATGTTAAGGCCGAATTTGAATAAGCATAATCAAAAAATGTTAAAAAGCCACTTGAAATGGGTTAATTTTTCCCTCCCTAATCCACAATTATTGTCGTACGCTCAAAATCAAAAAAACTCATCTCTCTAATTACTTCTGCTCGCTTAAGCAAAAATTGAATACACAAAAATGCCTCTAATGGCCGCTTTGATTTCTTTCGTTCAGTTTCGATATAAATGTATTATGCAGCTATATACATAAATGGAACACAGGTATGGCAATATGTACATATAATAATGAAGGTGAAGGATTTAGCAATAAACATAATATTCAAGTGATTCTTATTCTTTGGGGGTGGCCGTGGCGCGATAGTTGTGTGTTCGCCTGTCAACCTCATGGTCACAGGTTCGATCCCTGCCGTAGTCTATGTCTTCTTATTTTTCCATTAAAAACCAATTCGAAAAATAAATGTCATACAATAAGTTGCTGGTTTACACATTAAAGGCTGTTTACGCATAGAACTAACAACATGTGATTGAGTAAAACTAGTATACCAATAAAATATGACAAAGAATAAAAAAAAATGAATGCGAATTATAAGGGGCATCGATAAATAAGACACGGAAATTTCTCCGCATTAGTTCAGCCGCCATCCCTGGAGATAAAATCTGAGACAACAACCACCTACAGTATCCGAATATCGCGCCACACATGTTTCCTATCATTCTTTCTCTTCCTTAACCTCAACCTCACGCCCGCGCTGTGCTGAAACATTTAAAGGGTATTCATAATCCCTTGAGCGGGTGTAGATAATAAAAAAAAATATAAAGTTAGGTACATTATATAAATGTATGAGGGTCTATGTTATATACTATTCAGTGATGTACGTAAATTGAAATATAATTAAATAGAAAAATAAATGGATGATATATACTTACATAATAAAATCTGTTTAGATTGCTTAGTTGTTAAAGTTTGAGGAAAAAAAGATGACATTTAAATTGTTGGACAAATATGAATATTAATTTGATAGTTGATATTTTTAACGAGTTTTTTTAATTTTGATAAATTAAAGATTTTATTTAATTAACTCAAAAATTATTTCATTTTTAATTTGAGTTTTGAGATAATTAAATAAAATCTTTATTTTATTAAATATGAATATATAAAAAAAATTGTTTTTTATTTATAAAATTTTGAAAACATTTAAAAAAAAAAATTGAGATGCCATTTTTAAGTAATTATTAATGTACATTTAAATTTTTAATTTTTTAAAAAATTCAGCGACTGGTTTTCAAAAAATCTATTTTTAAAAAAAGAATGTTTTATTTATTTTTTTTTAAATCGAAAAACCACGTTTTTGAAAATTTGAATATGCAGTTTTATTAACACTTTTATGGTGAATTTGAATAAAAAATTATTTTAATCGGTTCATTCAATAGTGAGAAAGTTGAAAATATAAACAGTGGTTCTATGGGAAGTACCGTTATTAATAAATCAAAGTAAAACATTTTTCGTTCACAGCACTAATTTAATAACACACACATTTTTATCAAAATCCTTGGAGCCATTTTTGGGAAATAAATTTAGTTCGAAAGGGTTTTTTTTTAACATTTGTATGGGAGGTATCGTTGCTTTTTTATTTTAGGCAAATAATTTTCTAATTATTCGAAAAACTAGTCAAAAGCTACAAAATACGAATGTTCAAAAACATCGATTGATTAGTTTTCGAAATTATGAGTTTCCAAAAAAAATTAATGTACCTACAAAAATTTTTTTTGAAACATTTTGGCTTACATTAGTGTTCAAGCTTTTTACAAGCTTCAAATATTTCAAATGAACCCTTTTTACAGAACATCTAAAGCAAAAAATTATTCTACTATATAGGTACCAAAAAAAAAATGTTTTTCTCCAAAAAAATTCCCGAAAAGTACCTTTTCCCTTAATAAATTAATAAACTGATTTTTTTTATAAAAATCGTTGCAGACGTGTTGGAGAATAAGGAGATTTTTTCTTTTTGGCCAAACAAAATGTAAGGCAGGTACCGTTACTTTGCGTCCTACAAACCTCGCTCAATAATTTTACTCGATTGGATCACTTAAAATTTCTTTTTATGATTGTTTTGAAGTCAATAACAATATTCGACCAGAAGTTCTCTCCAGAAATGCATTAAAGAGAACGCTATCATCTTCAAAGAGTATATGAATAAAATATTACCAACTAAAGTTACGTAGGTAATTTAAAATAATACAACAATTTGTATGCAAATCATTCAATTTACTTTTCTGAATTATTAGATTTTTCGCTCATTTTGAAACACATCAAAATTTGATATGATCAACTTCTCAAAAATACCATGTTATAAGTCTATGGAATTAACAATAGCTAACCATTAAGAACCCACCTAAAAAGGAAACTCTTAGTAATCATAACGGCAGATGAGATTCTTTTAGCTTACAAACCAAATGCGGTCATTATTCCTGTTGATTTATTGTATGGTAATATTACGTGATCCATCAAAAACACACAGTAGACCACGCAAAATCCTCTGAACTGCCGACTTAGTCTAGATTCAAATATGGTTAATTTTATGGTGTTTTTTTTTTTTAATATTATCCGGTTCACACATTACAATATTTTGCGGTTTTCTTTAATTTATGAAGCTTGTTTTGCAATATATTTTTTTTTCTTAAAAAGGAAGGCACTATACGTATGCTGGCTGACCTATTAAAAACATAAGAAAAAGCTTCCAAGGTCTAGGCATACTTAAAAAAAAGTAGGTCCATACGCACACCTAGATATTTCTATTCTCAAATCTCCTTGACCATTTTACACGTCTTTTTTATGTTAACAAACCGAATTTGGTCTGCTTCTTCCAAGGCCTTTTCACTAACGACTTGGAAGATTATTCCATGCCAATCAAGTAGATCGATTCCATCATCACTATCCATCATTGGGCACGAGTTTCAAATTAATTACATCACAACAAATCGATGCAATAAGAAATCTATGATATACCTACTTACCTTCCCAATTGGATTAACAAATTAAAAAGAAACAATAAAATGTACAAAAAAACATTCCTTTAAGGGGTTGTCATCACTTTCATAAATAATTGCTGTGAAAAGCCATACAGCGACAACAATTTCATTTTCAAACTTCAAACAATATGAGTGTACATTCGTATAGGTACATTGTATCTAGATACGTTACGTGAGTTACCAGAATATCTTTATATGCGACTTGGCCTGGCTCGGTTTCATTAAAAATTCTACGGATGTAACTTCCACGTTATAGTACAATAATATAGGAGTTATTTTTTTAGATAGACTCGACATAATGACACATCAGGCGGCATGGTCACTGGTCAGTCTCAAGTCTAAGGGTAAGGGGTCTCACTGAACTACAATTAATATAATAATAAGTTTTGCATGCACATACTTATAATAATTGTGTAATAGTTCAATTTAGAATTCGTGATCGATTGTATATAAATTAAAATTTGCAAACACGAATACATACCTTCACACACGGAAATAAAAAAAAAATAAATGCGTAAAAATATCGCACGTAAATTTTTAATCATAAATCTCAATACCTAACCTAATGTACTCGTATATCTATACTCTGCTTGAGGCAAAGAGGATTGCGAAAATGAGCTAATTTCGCTTGCACTATCTCTCAATCTATAAAATACTCTGGATAGAGTTAAGCTGGTTGGGTAAAGTTGAATCACGATAAGTTGGGAAATTTTTGTTTAGCAAAAAGTTCTTACACATAGACTGTTGTTGAATTAGAAATATCAGGCCGTTCGATCAATCACAAGGCTGGATGTACTCGTATCAAAGACAAAAATGTATCTATGAGTAAGTGTACCTAATCAATGGAATTTGAAACAGATGTTTTCATAGGTAGGTGATATGGCGACAACAAAATTTGATACCGAAATTCAATCAACAACATTAAGTTAGGTGCGCACAACTAAAAGGTGCGAGAAAAATAATAAAAGCAAAAAACTTTTAAATGCAGTACGAGTGTTATAAAGGAAAACAATAATAAACGCATTCATTGAATTGTATCTTTTGCTCTATGTCAATGCAGAGTGATAATATAATGTGTATTGGATATTCAATCAACGCACCTTATGCTTGATTGTATGGTGTTGTTTGAGGAGCAGTGCTTGGTAAGGTACACTGATGGGATCGTAGTATTGTTGCAGTAGTCACGTTTCTTGGCGAATGGATTTATTGTGAAGAAAAAAAAGGTGGGAACTAAAACATCAGTCCATTATAAATCAATTTCCTTATATTTTATGCAAATTTCGATTTCGATTTCAAAAAAATGCCCCACTGACACAATTTCATTTCTGTTTTGAAGAGATTTATTTTTTTTTTCAGTTTCAGAAAATGTTGGTGGTGGAGCGCATTAACTAAAGTGGTGAGATATACAGGATAGGTGGTTGAAAATGATTCACTTTTTAATGCTGGATTCAGAACAAAAGGAATTACTATGGAAGAAGAATTTAAAATAATGAAATACACGAATGGATCGCACCTACTTGCTCTTATATTTTATCCCATGATAAGCAGAAGAAAAGCAACAAATATTTTTACGGCCGTTTTTTACTTAGTTTTGTAGGTAGACCTAAGTAGGTAGGTACCTATTTAACTATTTAATTTTAAAAGTAGAATTAAAAAAAAAATACCACTTATTTTGGAAATATTGAATCTTACAATTAAAAAAAAAAATATTGTTTTTTTAAATCCAAAAAAATATTTTTTTTTCGAAAATTTTGGTAAGCAAATTATTTAGAATTCGAAGGACCTCCTATACAATTTTTTACTTGCGATTATAGGTACTATAAGACAAGTTATGCATTCGTAAAAAAATCTTACAATCAAACATGACATTACGGTCATAGAAACACCACAAAAGTGGGTCGCGCAATTCCGTCTGTATGTCTGTCTGTCCTCGAGTCTATAGCCTAAACAGTTGGATGGATTTGCTCCAAATTTGGTACATGTTGTTTTTTCGGTAAAGGCACCTTTTACATAGACATTTTTTTTGGAAAAAAATTGTCATTTTTTGTCGATTTTCTGGGAAACAGTCAAGTTGATTTTTTGGAATTTTTTTTTACGCAGAAGCTCCTAGAAAGTTTAAGCACTATTGTAAGCCAAAATTACAAAAAAAATGGAAATTAAAAAAAAAACTTTCAAAATTTCGAAAACGATTCAATAGATTTTTTCGAAGCTTCGTGTTTGGTAGTTTCTTGAATAGTTAAAACAATTGTTTTCTTAAAACAAAAAAACAACGATTTTTTTTTGTAAATTCATTTTTATTTAATATTAACTCATAACGAACTTAAAGCTAGACAAAAATGTTTAAAACTAGCCTAATTATCAATAACTTACAACGAATTTACTGGCCCTTTACGGGCGCTCTAAACTAAACAATAACTTGTAGAACTAATGTCTTTCGACCTAAAAACAATTTTAATTAAATCTAATTATTTTATTTTTATTTAACCAAGAAAACTTTTTAAAAAACTCAGTATCAAATCATTTTTAATTTTTTACTTAAGAACTACCTAAAGATAAACTAAAAAGAATTAAAACTAGATACAACTAACTTATATTTACTAAATAAAAATAACTTAAACTACTTAAAATATCTAATAATACTCAAAACCACTTAAAACTACTTAAAAACTTGAACAGCCACAGCAGCATTTTTTTCGTTTTTTAATTTTTTTTTGTTTATTTTGTATTTGCATGCAGACACACAACACATGCAACCCACCCATACATGTACATACGCACATACATGCACGGGCACGCAGTTACATGCACATATGCCCCGCATACATACATATTTTTAATTTTTTTTTGGTGCCACCCCGACTGTTCCCTATATCTAATTGCCCTAAATCTATGTTAGTCGGCCAAGACATACCATCTTCATCGACTTTAAATATTATGATGCTGTTCAGAGAGCCACCAGAACTGGTTCTCCTGTTTCGCCTTATCCCTCCGGTCCCGATCGGACACAGTCCTACTAAACCGAAGGCGCTCTCCTCCACCTTGAACGATGATTTTTTCGACCATACAGGAGTTGCCTATCCACAGTTTTCCGGCTGACGTGGTATATGAGCGGAAAAAAAACAACGGTACCTCCCATACAAATGTTAAAAAAACCCGTAAAAAAAATGTATTTCTCAAAAATGGCTGCAAGATTTTTTATTAAAAAATGTGTGGGTTCTTAAATGCAAATGCAAAAAGTGTTAATAAAACTGCATACTCAAATTTAAAAAAACGTTTTTGGATTTTTAAAAAATAGATAAAAATATTGGTTGGAAAAATCGATTTTTCAAAAACCAGTTACTCAATTTTTTGAAATTTGAATTTTATATGTATATTAGTAATAGCTTCAAAATGGCGTTTCAAACTTTGTTTCTAAAAAATGCTTGTAAAGTTTTATATATACAGTGAAATCTCCCTTTGCGGACACCTCTCCCTTAGGCGGACACCTCTCTTAGGCGGACACATTTTTTTGTACGGAAATTGCTCCATAAGCGTTTCATTGTTTTCAGTTTCTCTTGGACATACACTCCCTTGGACGGACACGGATAGGAATTTCACATATGAATGACAAAATATTTTTTCCTAGACGGACACCAGAGCAGGATTAATTATGTAATCACGGTAATAATTTTGACATTGTTATCTTTTTCTTCAGTTGCAGTCTTTTACAGCGAGCATCAAATTATTTTCTCTAATTCACGTAATGAAAGTGATTTTGTTTGGACGTAAAAAATAATTTTTTTGGAGTTTTAGATTTTTGTTTATTTGAACTCAGGTAGTTTCAAGTTCGAAGAATGAATGAATTCGATCCAGAAGATGATTCGCCTATATCAAATTTAAGAGAAATTTCCAAGCTCCTTCATGAATGCAGATTGTGTGGATAACCTGTGTTGATGGATGAAAGTATTGCAGTTCCTGTTGAAATCAACAAGTCGGGCAGTGAATCTGAGGAAGAGGATCAGGACCAGTTGGTAACATCTATTGATTCCTACAACGAAGCAAACACTTCAATTGAAAATTTAAAAACATTTGTACGGCCAAGAAAAGTGACGGTAGCTGTTCAATTTTGGTTGACCTACAGGCCAGATTCAAAAATAAATCTGTCTTTTCTAAAACTAAACAAGTTTTTTTTTGAAAATACGAATATTCTTATATTATTGCAAAGTTTTTAGAGGCTGATTTTTATATGTATTTACATAGGTCTTAAATCTAATAATTTTATTCCACTTCATGTGATAAAAATGAAGTGAAGTTTATATATTTTTGTTATTTTTATTTCTGATAATAAATGAATACTTTTAGTTTTAAAAATTAGTGCTTTTATTTAATTTCCCTTAAGCGAAAAACTCACCTAGGCGGACAAAAATGTCTGCACCAAGGGAGATTTCAATGTATAATAATTTTTTTATGGAAGGTACAGTTAATAAAAAAATATCTGATCAACATTTCAAAATGACAGCATTTATCATTTAGTACATGTTTTGACAAACTTTTGCCATGAATTAAAGATTCGCATAAGGTAAGTTCATTAAGTAGAAAAATGGATGTGAAAACTGAAATAATAATTTTTTATCACTTTATAGTATCACAGATATAGGATGGACCCCAATAACTCTTTATGAACCTAGTTTCATTAATTTCTTGGGTCAGACCCATTGGACTCGCTGACGCTACCTCTGTTATAGATTTAAATAAAATGCACGACTGCATCGTACGAACTTGATCTTGTAGCTAACAACTTTAATGTGGCTAACCATTGAGGCTTAGTTAGTTAGGTGTAGTTATCCTATGCAGGTGTAAGTAAAGCCTATGTAGGTAAGATCACCATGATTCTTAGTATAATGAATTGTCGAATGGATGATTCAAGGAATAGTTACATAGGTACCTACCTACAAATGTACATATACTTAAATCTAAGTTATGGATTTTAACTATGTGAGTCAGGAGAGTAAAATGTATGTACATACATATATAGATGGAAACTAAGTATGTAAACATGTACTTATAATAATGAAGTTGAGGGATGTAGGTGGGTAGGCAGCTATATGCATATGGCTTTATAATTTAGGTGCACTATACATACATAAGATTCATGTGATTTTTAGGCATATATATATATATATAAATGTATCAGGGTAAAAAGGGAATAATAATAAGGTTGAATTAAATGGATAATACACAAACTTAAATGTTTTTATATTGCTTAGTCGTTATAGTTTGAGAAAAAAACAAAAATGCGAGTTGAATTCATGGATAACTAAGAATATATCAAAAAAAAATTCAAAAATCGTTGGAGCGGTTTTTTAATAAATTAATTTCTTATGTATAAAATTTTGAAAACATTTTTAGAAAAAAAACTTCTGTCATTGGTTTTTGAAAAATCGATTTTTCAAAAAAAAAAATTTATTTATTTTTTAAAAATCGAAAAACTTTTTTTTTGAAAATTTTCATATGCAGTTTTATTAACAATTTTATGCACCATTTGTATAAAAAAAAATTATTTTAATCGGTTCATCCAATGTTGAGAAAGTCGAAAATATGAAAAGTGGTTCTATGGGAAGTACTGTTTATAAATACGCAAACAAATATTTTTATACTTAAAGGACTGTACTAATAAAGGAAACCTCACATTTATAAAAAAAATTTTTGGAGCCGATTTCGAAACATACATTATTTTCTTAACAGTTTTTTTTAAACATTTGTATGGGAGGTACCATTGTTTTTTATCTGAGGAATATAGTTTTCTTAACTGTTCAAGATAATGTCAAAAAACTACCAAATACAAAGTTTCGCAAAAATCCATTAAGTCATTTTCGAAGTTTTGAGTTTTCAACAAAAAATTTTTTTTTTTTAAATTTCAAAAAAAAATTATTTTTGAAAAATTTTGGCTTACAATAGTGTTTAAACTTTTCATGAGCTTCTGCGCCAGAAATTTCAAAAAAATCAAATTAACCGTTTTCCAGAAAATCGAAAACCAAAAAAATGGTACTACTAGAGGTACCAAACGTAACAATTTTTTCCCAAAACAAAAATTACTAAAATGTTCTCTTTTGCTTCATTAATGAAATGATTTTTTTTTATAAGAATCGTTGGAGCCGTTTTCGAGAAAAATAAGTTTTTCATTTTTGGCCAGAAAAAAATGTATGGGAGCTACTGTTATTTGTCGTCCTAAAAAAACGAAAAAAAGTGTGGGCATATTGCCGAACAAACAATATATACCAAGTTTGAAGCAAATCCATCCAACCGTTTAGGCTGCAGACTTGCGATCAGACAGACAGACAGATAGACGGAATTGAGGGACCCACTTTTTTGGTGTTCTCTATGATCGTAATGTCATGTTTGATTGTTAGATTTTTTTTTTGCACGAATCCATAACTTGCCCTATAGTATATCTATAATCGCAAGTAAAAACGCCAAAATCAACTGTCCTTATTTTTTCAAGTGTGTTGCGGTTCTTTTTTTCTCTGATTGAATGGTATGAACTTAGAAGAGAAAAGATTACGACAGATTGACGCTACATGCCGCCATAAAGCAAACGAAACAGTTAACTTATCGAAAAAATCTTTCAAATAAAACATAATTGCGCGAATTGATTCAAATTTATAGATACATAACACGAAATAATTTAATTAATAATATGTAGCGTCAGAATTATGAGTGATGGTGAAGACATACTGCCACAAATGTTTAAAAGATTTGAAAAGACTTTGCCTCTCGGATGACATTTATTAGAGGTGGAATAGGCAGTTTAATTCCATGCCTAGAAAAATTCAATCGTAATTGTCGTACTTCTGGAAGAACTATTAAATACAGATACATTTTTGTTAACCTTTTCTACACGATATTGTTGAATGTTCTATAAATGGCTCTATTTACCCTCGTACTTTAAAATGCAGAAGTGATTGACAAATGTATTTAGGAAGGCTGGCAAAAATGTATGTTGTATCAAAATCATTGACGAATTATTTCGTACCAAAATGATGACTATTTCTTTGCTAAGAGTGGAGCGTAAAAGTGACTTTCCGACAAAACTAATTAGTTGCCGCCATTTGGAAAGATTTTAGGCTTAGCATCAACCGATAGCGTATGATAAATATTGTTGCCTCTCAGTAATATTAATAGCTGTTTTAGGAATTAAATCGAGATTTAAATTCAAACTGTAAAGCTTAAGAAGTTAAACTTAAATTGGGTCTTAGAAATACAAAAATAAAATGATGATTCTTACAAAAACTCCAGTCCAGCAATTCCCAGTAATCGTATAATTGTGACCATAAATTATGAAAGTCAACTCTTGCTTATGATTAAGATCAAGTCATTGCTATATTTGTACATATAGATTGAGTAAGTTCGTGGAAGCAATAATAAGCCCCTAGAGTACTTATAATAAATTATAGATTCCAGAATTCTTTGAAAATGAAAATATATAATGAACTAAATTCCGAGTGTTTAGACTAATTTGACTCGACTAATTGATTTTTTCGAATGAAGTTCTAATTCTATTCTGCTGCTGCTAGTGAACATTGAGGCCAAATTTAGAAGAGGTCATAACAAAAAGTAATATATTTTTCTAGATATATACCCTTAGGCTTTTAGAAACTATTAATTTATAATACCTACCTTCGAGCTAATTTCAGCTGCGTGTGTTAACCTCAATCTGGAAAAATATTTCTTTAAACACTTTTTTCTTTCCTTACTTATTATATCACCTCCATTTTCGATCTTATAATTTTGCCACTAAGCACCCCCCCCCCCCCCCCCATATAAAGCCTTACTCCTTGATCTCTTTGAACACCAAAAAAATATCTCCTTAAAATAATTAATTTCAATTTCAACTTGTTTTTGACGTTTTATACGATCGCTCATAATGACACTCTACAGAGCGTACGCACAAAAGAAAAACTCCAAAAGACCATCATTAATACCGCCTAGTAATTTGTTTAAAACATTAATTACGTGCAATCAATTAAAGAAAAAAAAGCAAAACAAAAAAAAAACGATAAAAAGCAATTCCACACACATGGGCTTCTCTTTTTTCTTGTGTGTTTATGTAAAAACATAAGATTTACAAGATACAAAGGCATAACAACAAAATAATACAACGACAATCAATCAATTTGCAATTCGCACTTGAACCACCATCTCAGATGCTTAAAATGTATCTCTACCTGCAAATCTGTTTAAATTGCGTGAGTTAATTACGAATCGCACGAAAAAAACATGCGGGTTGTGCCAACAACAACACCACCACCACCAACCACCCACCCACCCAACCATTTATACGAAATCACACAGGTATGATAATATCTATCTATTAGCTGTTCGAAGTTAATCTTTGGGCCGCATCGTGATAGAGGGCGAATACTTTTCACAAGTTTTCATTTCCAAGGTTGTGTGATGTCTCTGAATCTACGAGTAATTTGAAGTCAACCAAGCGGTGACGATTAAGCTGTGGATGGAAGAAGTGAAACCCTCTTTTGCCGCGCGCTGCGCTGGCTGAATCAACAAAAATTGGCAACAAAACGATATGTCCTATATGCGTTTGGTTTTGGATTGCTATCAATTTGCTTTTCGTCAGTAGTTACCGGTTGGGAGCTTAGAATAGATATGTAGGTATAGATATTTTTAACCTCCAACTCCAACCCACTCTTGCAGCGCACACCGTGCGTCGCGGCCGCTGCCAGCTGGCGTCTTGAAGCTTCAACGCTTTTCCTAGTTGATTTTCATTTTCAATTCAGTTCAGGTGGGAAAACGAGCCGCAAAATCAAAGGTGGAGGCGAAAATTGCACACTCGTGCCCGCCCCATCGAATCCAATTGCATCTATAGTAACTTTTGGAATGGAGTGTATAAGGTAAGCAACAAGGCATCTACCACATTTTGACGCTTCGCTCAGCTTTTGCATAGCCGATCGAATCGAATTGAATCGACCGACGACTGCGGCATCGTCAGCGAGTCAGCAACCAAAACCAAAAGTACCTATAGCCTAGTAGGTAGGTAGAAGTTCGCATATTGTGGTTCAATCGACAACGACACAAACAACAAACGAAAACCATGTTATGACGATGACGACGAATCGGAATTGGTTGTTGGTGTAACTCTTTTCACGTTGTGCTTGTGTTTACCCGGGATTTAGTGGCGATTTAGCCAGCTTCGAAGTTAGACGTGACTATTTCTGCAATTACATTGCCATTGCCATCAGACCCGTCCGTCCGTACTGTGTGTGTTTCGAGGAGTCACCGCTGCTACGTTATCCAGCAACCAGCACCACGATATTCAGTCATACCTGGAGTGTGTGCGCATAGTTCATTTGATATAGTTTTGAGTCGAAGGAAAATCCGCGCTTCATTTTGTATTCCGATCGGAAACCCTCGTTGGGTATCGGCATCGGCATTTTGCTGTCTTGGGGCACTGTTGCACTTCAAACGAAAGTTTTTTTTTGGTTTTTATTTTGAGTTAACTTTTTGGTTTTATTTTTTTTTTTTTGAAAATAATTTTCCGTGTGTGTGCTCGCATTCTTTGGGTGCCGCGCTGTTGGGTGATTTATTTTTTTGTAACGCTTTTTTGCGAGTTTCCCCGTATAAGTGAATCAAACAAAAACAACGGGGAATAAGAGATTTTCCCATAGGCGAAGTGAGCGTGCGTGTTTGGGGAAATCGTACTACATACATTTATACAATTTTTTTTAATGTTTCGTACGACTATAATACAGTGCAAGTTTAATTGTGAAGATAGTTTTTTATGAATGATTCGGCAATTTGATGTGATCATTGATGCAATGAGAACGATTTTTTTCTATCATCGTCGTCGCTGAGATCGTAAAAAAAAAACTCTTGAAATACGAATTGATTTTGAATTTCTATTTTCGAATTCAATTGAGTTACAGTTGAATTTTACATCAACCAAAACAAAACAAAAAAAAAAACACAAAAAGGAAAGACAAGAAAAATAACATCGCGGAAATGAGGCGCACTATTTGGATTGCATTTTTGTTATGGGTAAGATACTTGAAAATTGTGTGGTGCATATGGAAGAGTGCACGCGGGCACGCTGCAATTTTTTTCTTCTATTATTGGCATGTCTTGTTGAGGAGTATCTACCTATCTATCCTTAGTATTAATGTCCGTGTTATTTCTCTTTTAATTGTTGTTGTTGGTGATTTTAATTTGCATTTCAATTGAGTCTAAAATAAAAAAAAAAGAAGTTAGACAAAGTACGTATACATATTTGAAATAAAATGAATCATTTATAGGTATGAGGGCAGGGTTGTGGGTATTTTTAAAATGAGGATCAATCAACTTTGGTGGAATTTAAATTGCAATGAGGAAGACTTTGTAAGTTTTAAATATAAGTTTGTGATTAGAATAATGAAATAGAAGTAGGTATAACCTCTTCAGACAAAAGTTAATGGTAGGATTTCTTTTTTTTTAATTTGTAAATTAAACAGAATTTAAGAGGTTATGGTTTTTGGAAAATTTGCTCAGAAAATTTCCCTGAAAAGAAAGAAAATTTTCAATTGTGCAGTTCTATTAAAAAAAAACGGAACTAATTTGTTTTGAATAAACCATGCTTTTTGTTTGTAATTTTCAATTAGTTTCTTAGTTTTTAATTCTGATTTTAATATAATTAATAATGAATAAGTGTTGATATTATAAATAAATTATGGAATTTAATTTTTAATTTTTGGCACAATTAGAGCATGCAAATTATATTAAGAGTTAAAATAAATTAAATGCACGACTAAGTGGCTCTTGTTTTATTGGTTTATCCCTCCGAAAAAGTGTTAACACGGGTTAACCATACAATTATAATTTTAAAACAAGGTTTGACATAGGAACCTACGCAGTTTCCAAATAAAAAGAACAATGTTTGATTTTTTAATAAAATGAAATTAAAATCCCTTCTGTATATTAGGAACTGGAAGCGCAACACTTTATGAGTACCTATCCATGGTAATGGAAATATCCCCTTCCATTGGCTGCTTGAAGTAGGTGGGTCGAAAATCTGAAAAAAAAAAACACTTGATGATAATAAATAATTTCGACAAATCCAAGTTTTAGGAAGAAAATATACCTAAATGTAACAGTTTTAAATTTTTTTTTAAACTAAAAATCTTTAACACCCAAATCAATAAAGTTGGACTAGGTAAGGTTTAGAACTTATTCCGTGGACAAAGTGGGAAATACTATTAATAAAACACAATTTCTGCTATTTGACGTGTTAGTCCTTCGCTAGACCATCGAAGACAGTGTGGTCGAGTGATGGACTAAGAATTGACATTTAAGAACAAAATTTACAGGGACATGGAATAAAAAGAGGTAGAGTTGATACTTATTGTAGTAGATTTTGTTTGATTTCGTATTAATAGGAAATTTTAGTCCATGGTCTAATTCTTATTCCATTGCTTATTAGGTCCATGGACTTAAGGTGAACTAAGCTTTTTTATTAATAGGACTGTAAATGTTCATACCTATGTATTTATGTATACCAACTCGTAATGTCCAACTTAAAAAAAAAATTTATTTTGGTCGTCATACGAGGTTTTGAAGTTTGCAAAAAAGACAATTTCACTTTTAGGTTTTTTTGTTATTGTAAGTTCTGACGATCGGTCACGTACGTACTCTCTTGAAAATGCGCCATATAAAATACGTGATGTACAGTGAGTACGTCTTTATTTCGTTTACCATTTGGACAATTTCAGTTTTAGTGGATTATGTATGTGTACCTAGTGTATGTATGGTATGAACATATATGTACTTCAAAACTGAAAATATTTCATTGGGTTAGCATTGTTAGAGTACCTTTAGAAAGATTAAGCAGTAAATAAAAAAATGGTTAGAAATCGAAAGCGATTTCCAATAAATCAAAATAAGGTGATACATTTTAAGCGACACTGGTCCCGAAATTTCGCAATTTTTTATGACAGAATATGTCCACACTACAATTGGACAGTTTTGTCTACTAAGTGATGAACTGTAAGGGTGAAAAGCTTGAGGCATTTCGGTGTCGACAAAAAAGTTTTATACACTTTTAGACAATGTATTTAATTTATTTATTAGTTGAATCCAAATTTTTGGTTTGGAAAAAAAAATAAAATTAAGGACTTTAAGATCCACAATTAATAAAAAAAAAAACATTCAGTTTAAATAAACCAAAAACTAAAAGAGGCAAAGCCAAAAATACCTTTTAACAACAAGTATTTGTTAAGTTGTGTTAGTTCTCTTTGTTGATTTTATCGAAAAACTGATATAAAAGAAAATTCCAATCGAACTGTTTGAAGTCATTTAGAAATTGGTTCATATTGGAAATTGTGCAATTTCGGAAAACGATTTTCAGAAATTATTCCAAGATGGCACGATTTCTTATAATGGTTAAATAGCATTAAAGATATCATGAGCAAATATTTTACTCATTTATGAGAAGTTTTTGGACCAAAATTCATTTATTTTAGGCGTACGGAGATGTTTTTAAACGACAAATTTTTTCGAAGTAGATTTTTGATAGTAACTTTTACTTGCGATGTATACATATTAGGTAGTAGGTAGTAAGGTAATAGCAAGATTTTGATTCGTAAAAAAATCGAATTGGGAATTTTGATCAAACTTGACATTCTGGCTATTTGTCTGTCTATCCGCGAGTCTACAGGATTTTCTTCAAACTTGTTACATAACGTTTTTTCGGTATATGCATTTTTTTCATTTATTTTTTTAAGACCAAAAAATAACGATTATATTTAAATATATATTTTTATATTTTTATATTTTTAAGCAAATAGTTAAATCTTATTTTTATTAAAAACGGCTCTAACAATTTTTATAAATAAAATGCACGACTGGATCTCACGTACTTGCTCTTATGTTCGATAACATAAGTACAACATTTTTCGTAGAAACAGCTCAATATGTTTTTAGTATTTCTTACTTAATTTTTTAATAATAAAATTTCGTTAAAAAAAATATTTGAAACAAAAATTTTAACCAAAATGTAGACTATACATATCTATATACATACTAGTGCACATGTATTTTTTTGATGAAAATCGTTATAGCCGTTGTTGAGATAATTAAGATGGTAAAATAATTGTATGACGGGTACCGTTAGTTTTGGGACAAAAAAAAACAATTCGAAAATTTATTTTAGACAATCACCTAAAACACTTAAATAACAAGTTTGAAGAAAATTGCTTCAGCCTTTTCGGCAGATTTGTACAGACCCACAGACGGAATTGCTCTACAGGTTTTGATCAACATTTTTATATAGGAGGTCTTTCCTAATACTGCATACCATAATTTTCGAAACAAAATATTTTTTTTGGATTGAAAAAAAAAAACAAATTTGTTCTGAAAATTTAATATTTCGAAAACGGGTAGATGTTTTTTTTCGAAATTTTGTTTTTAAATTTATAACAATTTTTTTTAGAAAGTCAAAAAATTAAAGAAATTTTGTTTATAAAACTTTAAGTAAAAAACGACTTTAAAAATATCTTCAGCCGTTTCTATTAAGAATCTTTTGCATACGATTTTTTTTTAGCATTAAAAAATAATATTAAATTTTTAAAGGTCGTCGTGGAAAGTATAATTTCAGATTTTAGAACAATTTGAATTTTCGACTTATGGTTGAACTGGCCACGACACGACAAAAGTTTTGGGTTGCGCCTAGGTGTATACTATAATATGATACTGCTTTCGAATTAAAGTGTGAATTCTTTTTTCACTACCAACCGTGCTAGTGATGTTTCACATGAAACATCCCAGCAAACATTTATCTGAAGGTTCAGATTCTAATCACCAAAAATGAAGAATAATATTCAGGAAACCTTCAGTTTTTTTAATGAATTATGAATATATACAAAGATCCTACAAATTCTTACCAGAGAGACACAAAGAGATATGTATTCTGTGTCAAAAAAAAACCACACTCAGATTTTGTTGTTGGATCCTTCATATGGAGATCCTTTTTTGTTCATCCTTTTATTTTTCTTTTTATAAAGGGGTAATGATGACGGGTCATTGTAATGACAAAAGTTTCGTTTGCATAGTCGATTATCAGTTCGGAAAAGTTTTTCGAAAGATCGGTTTAGATAGGTATATAACCATCAGCTTGTGTTTTAATAGTAAATGGGTACCTACTTACTTAACAAAAAATATATAAAAAAAAGCAAATGATAAAACATAAAGGTATGTAAGCAATGGTGTTAAATTTTCTTAGAAATATAAAAATCATTTCTTTAATTATAGCATCGTGTAACAATTAAGAAGTCCTGGAAGCTATAAAAGCCAAACAAGAGGCAAATCAAAAAATCTCCCAGAGGCTCACCGATGAAATATTCAATCATAAATGAATCAGAAATAATGAATTCATTTATGATGCAATTTGAATCCTTTTACCTGGGCTCTTAGACACCGATTTGAATCATTTTAATGATTCATTTATGATCTGAAAATTCTGCAATTAAATGAACGTATTGGTGCCTTATTGCAATATATCGATCAGTGCCTATTTGTACAATTTCTAATTTTGTTTGCTATTTGTAAGGCTTTATCACTCTCCGATAGGGTCATTAACAGAGCATCTTTTAGAAACGTTTTTATATACATACATTCCTCCTTGGATAAAATTGTTATATAAATAGAAGAAAACGCAAATAATACCTACATATTATTTTTGTTTTTGGTTTAGTGGACTGTGTGGGTTTAAGTCAAATTGAAATATTTTATGACCTTTAGTCCAAAATGCGTTTCGCCCGGACACGATAGTTGGGCTCATCAGTTAGATGCTATCGTGTCGCTCTAAGACGCACTATTTTTTGGTCGATGACTACCAACTCTAATAAAATTTTTTCAGCACATACATACTGAAAATTATATTTTTCTAGGGGAATTTGGTCAAATTCATGCACCCAGAAATATATGTATGTTACGCCTGTGGTCTGGCTAGTGGTAAATAAATAGAAGAAAACGCAAATAATACCTACATATTATTTTTGTTTTTGGTTTAGTGGACTGTGTGGGTTTAAGTCAAATTGAAATATTTTATGACCTTTAGTCCAAAATGCGTTTCGCCCGGTATGTATGTGCTGAAAATTTTATTAAAGTTGGTAGTCATCGACCAAAAAATAGTGCGTCTTAGAGCGACACGATAGCATCTAACTGATGAGCCCAACTATCGTGTCCGGGCGAAACGCATTTTGGACTAAAGGTCATAAAATATTTCAATTTGACCTAAAATTGTTATATGTAATTATAATTTTATATGTTAAAAAATATAGCAACATTGCCAAAAACAAAACCTTCCATTACATTTTAATACTCTACTCATTATAAAGCAATCAGAATAAATTGATTTCATGATCTGCCATTAACACATCATATATATTTTGAATAAATATAAATGTGTGATTTTTCATGGGCAAGACAACACCTAATTAAATAAATTATTAAATTTCAAACCTACTGGAAGTAATCGTTTGCATTTATATTTTTTTCTGTTACCTGTAATCATCCACGCACGAACAACAACTAAAATAATAAACAAAAATGAAAAGCGACAAAATTTATACTTATTAAATAACTTCTTGACATCATCAATTGTTGCCAGTAATTGCTAGTTCTCGTTACCCCCACACTCATGACAAATAATATCTAAGAAGCTGGCTCATTTGTATAACCTTGGCAATTTGTATAGGATTTGTCTATATACAATATCCACTATCCGTACTCCACTGCACCGATCACTGTGGTAGAGTAACAACAGAATGTCAGTCTTCACTCACATCTAATTTAGAACGTGGGAAGGACCTGAGCCGAACACCTACAGAACCTTAACTGCCATTATTTAAATACATTTTAATCCCGCAACAATGTCATGAGCCAGATGGAATGATCTATTAGCGAAATCAGAATTTTCTCGACACAAAGCTTAAACAAAAGTGGGAGTTTGGACAACTAATTAATCATACACACATATCTGAAAATTATAATTTCTTTTCGAATTCCAATCTATAAGATCTAGGACAACTTCCGTGTCACAGCTTATAACTTCAAATACGATCAAGGTCATTCAAATAAATAGTTCTCATTAGGGTTCCTGATGGCTAAAAGAATTTAAAGTTGGCTTATGCATAACTCTATATTCAAATTCTCTAACTCTTTTGAAATATGTTCAGTTCATATATGAATTACATTTTGCAAAGAATTTTATATAGCCTCTGGATGAGAACAAAAGAATCCTCTTTGGAGCAGCAGTGTCACATTGTTGTTTTGCTTTTTCTTATTATATTATACATTCAAATGAGGTGACTACAACGACGTCTTGAACTCTGATCCAATCTGGAACAAGCAAAGAAATAACACAAGGAAAATTAGGTTAGCGTGTCTCTTGCGTATCTTATGGCAATTTTCGTTGATATATTACTTAATGCAAATAAATTAACAAAAAGCTACCATATCGCTCTATTCTTCTTCATCATCATCTATTGTAAGCTAAAGTTAATTTAAATGAAAATGCCATATGTATATATCGCAATGTGGGTATTAATTAATTAAGCCAAACACAAACAGGTATCACCGTTGTTTTAACACATAATCTTGGTTTGTAACTCATTTTGTAGCCCTGGACAAGGTCAACTGTTACATTTACGTTACATGTAACATGAGGGCATTGATTCGATGACAAACATTCGAAACAGTAGTCGTATATCAAAAGTTGATAAAATCTCGCAGCGGAGGTTTACACATCTACATAGTTGATTGTTTTGATTTTGACCAAGTGGGCAGCTGGGCTGGGCAGCCATCAGCTATGATTTAATCAGTGCCTGTAAAGTTGTCTATTGGAAATTGATTTAAATAGACCAGCTTCAATCATAGCGAATTAATGTTAAGGTTGTAAAAAACATAATTTTGCTTTGTATTTTTTTTTTAATAAGTATGATAATAAAATTACTTAGAATTCAATTAAAGAAAATGATGAGTACACGTCTGGACTAGACAAACTTCTTTTCAAGGTTTAATGCTCACATTAGCAAAATAAGATTTTTTTTAAGTGATACAACAAGGAATTGTATAAAATAATAGGTACTAAAGTCCCCTTTTTGCTGTAATTTTCATTTCAATATTTTTCTTTATACAGTAAAGCTTCCATAAGGTGAACTTTGAAAACGAATGAAAATATATTCGGTTTAATTAAATGAAAAAATAATATTTGTTTAATTTATTTTTTTTTAAATTTATATTACCTTAAAAACGTCTGCAATCATTCGCTGATTTTTTTCCACTTCGATTTGTATAAATATTTCTACTAAACCAAACTTCCAAAATAAATCATCACAGAAGCCTAAATTTTGTTTTTAATTATCATAAATGGTAGTTTCCTTTTGAGTTCAATTTAAAGAGATATTTTGCCATCAAATGTAATTTAAATAAAATGCTCGACTGGGTCGCACATACTTGTTCTTATAAGCAAAAGACTCTAAGTAAATTCGGCTAAATATATTTTTAATTAGTTTTTTGCTATTTTTTTTCTAAACATTTCAAAAAAAAAATTATTTAAAAAAGAATATAATGAAAAAATATTTTTCGAAAAATTTGGTATAATATACAATAAAAATGTTTATCGAAATCCGTAAGGCCGTTTATGATAAAGTCCAAAATAAAAAAAAAATGGTTATATGACAGGTACCGTTAATAACAAAATATGTAAAACAATATTTTGAGCAAAATGTAGACTATATATAAAATTGTGCACACACTTTTTTTTATCAAAATCGGTTGAGCGGTTTTCGAGATATTTAAGATGGTAGAAAAAATTGTATGCCATGTTCCATTAGTTTTTGTGCTAAAAATGATTCAAAAATGTATTTTAGACAATCACAAAATGCTTAAGTACCAAGCTTGAAGGAAATCGCTTAAGCCGCTTAGGCTGTAGAGCGACCTACAGACAGACAGACAGAATTATGAAACAAACTTTTATCGTCTTCCCTATCATTACAATGTTAAATTTCAGAAAAATCTCGAGTTCGATTTTTTTCCAAATGCAAAACTTTTCCTAAAGTACCTAAATATATGACAAGTTAAAAATCGACAAAGAAAACAAATTCGAGTTAGAGAAGTTCAAATTATGGAGGACAAAACATGAAGTTGAAAACGCTAAACTCACAATAAAAGTTTAAGTTAAAGAGAAATACGAATTAAGGACGTTCGAGTTATGGAAGTTCGACTGTATGTGCATTTCTATTAAAATTATAAATTAACCCTGCCTTAACCACAGAAAGTAGTTTTTATGTGGCAGATTGTCAGGCAAACTTGAAAGTAAGACAACTTTCTGTTCTCTGATTGACCATCTGGTCAAGATATTGACATGTGTAAAGTTAGCACTACATTTTCTGAAATTAAATATTTTGATAACGCAATTAATTGAATCTAAACAAAAAATCGACTTAAGTTCATTGCAAAATTGACTTTTTAAAAATTTCAGCCAATTAAAAGGAAAATTCAAAAATTTAATAATGCAATTAATTTTATACTTTCGAATTATCGTTTTTACTGGCTGAATTCGCAACGTGAAGTTAGCACTACATAATCCTGTGTACTTACCAAAGTTAATTAAATAACAGTTTTGGATTTGTTTTCTTTCCACAACAAATTTACCAGAAAAAAAAGCTAAAATTAATTCCTTATTCAATATATTTAATTTCAGAAAGTGTAGTGTTAATTTAACACAATGAAAAGAATTTTTATCGGAAAGCGACTGGAAAGCTTTTCAGGAAACATCTGCCTTCATTTCAAGTCAAGTGCATTTGCCTCAAAATTATCTGTTATTCGGTCTGAGTTTATTTGAAGTGTGTGTTCAGTTAAGTTATTAAAAACTAATATTTTTTAAATTACAACCGCATTTCTTATAATGTCGAGTGTTCTGAAGAAATGTTTGAACCTGTATCGGCTAATAGAAAATTTGTTATATACGAAATATATATATTTATAAGGTATATTTTGCATATCGTAAATTATAAGCCAATTAGCGTTTTTCTTTTTTATCACCGAGCAGATCTCTGAGCAGAGCCTGAGTAAATTGAGTTAGATCTGAGTAGAGCACGGTCAGATATTTTCGATTTAATTTTGAAATAAACTTAAGCGCAGAACTGTCATATATTATTATAATTGTTTTTATTAAAACTTATTTACCAGAAAATCCAAAACTTTCGTTTTCCGAGTTCATTTTTGTTTTTTATTGGTTTTACTTTAGTGATTATTGTTAAAATTATGAGTAAAGTTAGCCGCGGGCAGCATTTTGCTCCGTTTGATCGGTCATTTTATTCTAAGCTAATGGTTCATACCCCGATTTAGCTCTGATTTAAGAAAGAGACACGAGTTGAGAGATTAAATGTGTCTGAGCTAAAAAAAAACATAGATCTTTTCTTAACAGTTGAGTTCTTTACTCGGAGCCAAAAAAGAAAAACGCCAAATAAATGTTCATTTATTGTTTATTTGATTTTTGCCAAAAATAAGACAACATAAATTATAAATTATGTATGAGAAAAAAAATAAAAATAATAAAAAAAAGGATATTACTGCATTAAATGTTGAACTAAAGTTTCAAGTGGAAAATTAACTAGTGTCTTTACTCAAATTTGAATTCAAATAATAATTGAATGGTGTTCATTATGTCTTGTAAACTTGACATTTAACTTCAAAATTTCAATTGTCAAAAATCGATTGAAAACAATGGCACGATTTATATCAACCTGTTACATGCAACAACAACTAGTTCAATTCGAGCTTACGTAAGCACATACAATATTCTAGACTTAACTCTTACTCCGGAATAAACTATTGTTTTGGCGGGAATTTAACTTTGTGTGTAATTGCTTCCTCCGGACTGACCAGAAACTTTTTTATCAATCTTTAAGGTGCAATTATTGCCTTAATATATTTGTAGTGAAACATAATATCGCAAATTCCAATATGTATCTCAATTATATTCCGTCTCCTTGTATCCGGGGGAATTTAACGAAAAATTGGGGCGTGGTAACTAGCGGCCCATTACCGAAACAGGTGGCATTTCTATTTAATAATATCGATAACAAAAAACGCGTCAGAAAAACAGTATTTTCCAAAGTAAGAGTAACTTAAAAAAAACTCAGCGCTTACATAACATAGCTAAGCCTGCAATAAATTGGCTGTTGTTGCACGTTAAATGCGGCAAATTTATTATTGCTTAGCCCATAATTCTTTTTTTTTTATCCATAAAGCCATTATTTTATCTTTTCATAAATCTTTATTGCAAGCGAAATAAATTTTTAAATGGTTCGACGAACTCTCCTTCAATTTACATTATATCATTTTTTTATATAAAAGCCAGTAGCTATTAGAACATAAAAAATTCTGATTCAGCAGTTTCGATATCTTTAAATCTGTTAGAACGTATACAGATGAATTCTCTTACATACATGCACTATTATAAGTAATGGGATGTGCCTTTATGCGTGAAGTATGGTTATTTTAGGGACAATCGTTTCAAATGATATTGAAAACACAAACAATGTTAATAGTGCAGAATGCAGACATTAATAAAAATACATACTTTATTCGGATATGCAAAATAGCTGACGTGAAAAATAATACCCTGTTCCCAGGATTGTGGAGAAGAACTGTGATGAGATACTTTTCTTTTTAAGAAAAGTTTCACAAAGTTGAAGAAATAATTGTGTGTATTCTTTGGTTTTGTTCTTGTATAATAAATAATATATTGCATATACAATGACACGTAGTTTTTAATAAGTAATACCTAAATATAAATACTGCAAGTAAACAAAAAGAAAAAAGAATATAAAATGAACACCGTGCTACACTTAGTTCTTTATAAATAAAGGGTTATCCATTTTGCGGTTTCAAAAGTATAGGGCTGGAATTCGACATCTGTCAAACTAAGTTGTTAAACCAATTTTTTTTCAGTTGAAAATCTGACATTTACGAAAATGGATCGCTTAACTATCGCACAACGCATAAAAATTGTTAAAACCTACTACAAAAATGGTGATTCTGCCACAGACACATATCGTGCTTTAAAAGGATATTGTGGTTTACATAATCGTCCAACTACGCAAGCAATTGGCAAAATTGTGAAGAAATTTGAAGAGACTGGATTGGTTACAAATATTGTAAGGCCTGTGCATCATCGTTTCGCTCGAACCACTGAAAATATCGCTGCTGTAAGTGAAAGTGTTGCCGAAGACCCGAACGTTTCGATTCCTCGTCGTTCTCAGGAATAAGGAATGTCTTACGGCAAATTATGGGGTATTTTGCATTTGGATCTACACATACATCCATATAAAGTCCACCTCACACAACAACTGAAGCCAGCTGACCATTCACAACGTCGTAGATACGTCGAATGGGTGCTTGAACACCAGGGGGTGGACGTCGATTTTTCGAACAAAATTTTCCTCAGCGACGAAGCGCATTTCTCACTCGGTGGGTATGTTAATAAACAAAATTGTCGTATTTGGGGTTCTGAGAATCCTCAAGTAATTGAAGAGAGGCCATTACATCCACAAAAATTTACTGTTTGGGGCGCTCTTTGGTCCGGAGGTGTGATTGGAAAACGACGATGGAACGACTGTCACCGTCAATTCGGAGCGTTATGGTCATATGATAACCGACTTTTTTTTGCCTGCCATTGAAGAATACGACTTGGAGAATATGTGGTTTCAACAAGACGGTGCCACACAACTCGAGCGAATATGGCTTTATTGCAAGAGACATTTCCTGGCCGCGTAATTTCTCGTCGTGGCGATATCAACTGGCCACCAAGATCATGCGATCTGACACCGTTGGCCTTTTTGTTGTGGGGCTACGCGAAAGACCGTGTTTATGCAGATAAACCTTTAACTCTTGACCACATGAAAACCAACATTCGTCAAGTTATGGCAGAGATACCGCCCAATATGTGTCAAAAAGTGGTCGAAAATTACCTCAAAAGAAGCGATGCTTGCAACAATTCGCGTGGTGGTCATTTAAATGATGTAGTGTTCCAAACATAATGTCAACGTTCAAACTTTATAATAAAAAAGAAACATCATGAAAAAAAATATTTCATATGTGTTTTATTTATGTTTGCTTTTAAAACCGCAAAATGGATAACCCGTTATTTACCCTAGCAGAATAAAATCAACAATGGGCCAAGATATTGTTCAAAAACCTTAAATAAACTTACAGAACTAACCATATAGTTGTTTGCCTTTTTCAAAATGGCGGATCAGCTTAAATTTCTGATGCGATATTGGGTATTCTTGTATTGAAATCTGTGGGTTATTGTTGTTTAAAATTATAAACCAACGAATTGCTCAAAGCAGGAACATCAGGGAAAAGTGACATTTCGCAGTAATGAGTTCATAAAATGTTTTCTTCTAGGTTTTTTCGTTGAGTCCTGTAGTCATAGAGTCGCCATAAATCGCTTTTCGAAAAAAAACCTGAACTCACCCTAGTCATAAAATTCTGTGTTTTTTAAGACCCATAGAGTCAATATTAACAAGATTTAGGTTTTTTAATTAATTTATTTTTCAAGATAGAAACTTGTTACCACTAAATTAGTCAAAAACAAGTATGACTACATGTGTTGTAGGCAAGTATGATCAGTTAACCACTGTTCCAATTTTCGTTCTTCGAATTTACCAAAATCAAAAAAAAAAAATAAATAAATGAAACATTTAATATACATATGTTGTTTTATATTCTTTTCTTCTCATTTATATAAAACCGAATGCACTAAATTAGGTATTACTCTTCAAAATTGTATCTGATTTGATCGTGTTTGTAATTAATTAGAGAATTATCAATAACAAAATTATTTATTTTATTCATTTAATTGAATAACCCTTATTGAATGTTCGAAATTTTCGCACGGGTCTTCTGGTAAGATACATAAGTTATTTGTCAAAAAAATATTGGCAAGCGTTTTCAATTAACAACTGACACTTTGTTCACAAAAGTGGAACACAATCGTTGCAATTCGGGCGTTCACTCAATTATTCTCAGAACTCGGTCCCCACCACGGTTAAACTGAGAGTTAGTGCAAGCAAATTCAAAAAAATTGCATTGCACTATTTATACAAATTCTACAGCAAGCTTTTCTAAATTTTTCTTAATTATTTTTGTCTTCTATTTTGTCTCTTTACTGTCATCCTCCTTACTTTCCTTATATTATCATCTACTTATTTTAAGTAGATGATAATATAAGGAAGTTTTAATTTATAATGTACCGATAACTTGTACTATAAAACACTATGTCTTATTTGTACTCATAATTAATTAAATAAAAAATTGAATTGAAATCTGGAATAACTCTCTGTTGTTGTAACTCGTGAAAAATCACTCTGATGAAAAAACAGCGGTTCTCATGTAAGCTTTCTTGAGTTATCCCAAAAAATTTCTAATATATAACTAAAAATCCGAGAACAAATGTGTAGAACAGCTGACTGGAAACTTCATTTCTGTGCATTTTGTTTAGATTTTTTGACAGCTTGGAGATGGAATGGAGATAAATCTGAGACAACAACCAACTTTAGTCTCAGAACATCGTGCCACACATCTTTCCTATCCTCCTTTCTCTTCTTTCACCGGATGCGCGCGCTGAGTTAAAAACATATAAGGGGTATTCATAATCCCTTGAGCGCGTGCAAAATTATATATATAAAAAAAAAAGCTTTCACCTGATCCACTCACACACAAATATACTCGGATTGTTAGGTATCCGAGATAACATATCTAATAAGTGAGTGAGAGCCCCCAATGATTTGTGTTTCCTTTTTTCCTGTTCTCTATACGTCAGATTTTCTTTCAATGATCAAATCTAACCTTAAAATTACATTTGGCTATGAAACATCTTTTCAATGACAACCAAGTTTCAATAAAAACGACTTGCCAGAAAAATTCGATGGTTTCACACGAGATGAATTCTTCAGGTTGGAAACCTAGTTTCATACTTTACTTTATGCGCACACGGATGAAGGTGTGGTAGAACTTTTATTCCGTTTGGTTCCTTACACTTCGCGTCCCTCTCCTAAAAATTCAATACTCTGGTGGAAGAATTAACCTCGTGTGTACATACTGGCCTAATGGTCAGTTTGTGTCAAATGGCAAATCAAATCAGCTGGCACGATAAATGAATTTTCAGCTGGAAAATTTTTCGCAAAAAAATTCTCTGATTTATTTGTTATCGATTAGTGTAGCTTTTGTATATTAAAACGAGTGAAAACGTTGTATTTTATCATTTATAACTTTTTTCCTGATTGTTTTCCTGATCGCTGGTCCCTAAGGTCGGGAAATAGCAATTGAAGATTTGAATCCTTCGAAGTTGTGAATTTTGCATCATCGGTTGAATGTGTCAAAATCACATTCCACTAAAGGAGAAAATTAAAGAAATCTTAAGTTTTAATAGTCAGAGGGCAGCGGAAAGAAGCGGTTTTAAAATTTATAGAGAAATACCAAGGGCAAACTTAGCCAACAAATCAGTCTCATGTATAAACAGTATAATAAGGGCTAGGGCTGTGCGTTTTGATAGCAGGATCTTGTTTGTTCTCGGCCATTTTGACTGACAGTATTTTTGTCAATGACAGTTCTTTAAATTATTACTAGTTCAGAAACTGTGAAATCATAAGCTTCGCTCCCACAAAATTGAAAGAGGCGCATTAAATTTTTTCCACAACACTATTTCACAGCAAAAACGAAAAAAATGTCACTGAGGAATCCTCTTCAAATGAAAAAGATTGCTGAGATTTTAAAACAAATTGATTGATCCAATTTTTAATAATTACAATTAAAACCTGAAATTTCATGAACACAAAAACCAAAATATGCAGCCATATAGAAGAATGTTTTGTTAACATAAAAGAAAACACTTCCTTCAAGCAAAAGCAATTTTTTTAATGATACCAAAAATGATATAATCGGTTTTGGTATGGTATTTGAGATATTATTATCTGTGGTTCACCTCACTTACTATCTCTATACATTGTACTATGTTTGTAGTTTATATATACAATTTTAACAAACACGTTCAATTATAAAAAAATAATCAGACCTGCGGTAAGTGGGTATCACTACAATGTGATGTAGTTTGCTAATTAGTATCTCAATGTACATACATTATTGAACTGAAACGTTGACAATGCAAATATATCGATATAAACGCATGTAAGTTATTAGATCATCGCTGGTACACTGCAACTGCACAGATTCAGATTGCAAGCTCGGTTTGGTTTTTTTGGTTTTCCACGCAAGAACGTAAAACTCTAAAAAAATATCGTTCAATCTCCAACAACTTATAATAGCTATGCATATCTACTGAAATCAAAGTGCCCTCTGCAGGTGGGAGGCCTGTTTATCTCGAAGCCTTTTGATGTCTGTCTCTGTAAAATGTATTAAATTAAGAAAAAACAACTTGTCTCTACAGTGTGGTAGGTATTTGGTGCATATATGCCTGCTACATGTAGGTGTCTTTTTAAATAATATATGCTTTTTCGATCAAGTAATTCGACCAATTCGGAGACCTGTTGTGTTATGCAACACGCGCTTACTAAATTCAGTGCGGTTTTTTTTTTGTAATACGTTGTTGGTATGTACCTATGGCGGGACTGATACAATATCCAAAATATTTTATTTCTTTGGTAGCTATAGTATATAAACGGTGATTTTTTAAGAGCTTGGTTTTTGAAAATTCAAAAAAACACAGAAACTTGTAAAAAGTGAATGAAATTTTTATTTGGATCGATAAATCAATTTCTGCCATTTACTTTTTAAAATTAATAATTTCACTTAAATGTTGCCCGCGGCTACGCTTCAGGTGGTCCATTCTGAAGGTCCAATTTTGGCAAACTTTTTCACACATTTCGGCCGGAATCTCACCAATGACGCGTTCAATGTTGGCTTCCAGGGCAGCAATCGTGTTTGGCTTGTCCCCATAGACAATAGACTTAACATAGCCCCACAAAAAATAGTCTAACGGGGTCAAATCACATGATCTTGGTGGCCAATTGACTGCGCCAAAACGTGAGATCAACTGCTCACCAAATTCGCCTCTCAATTGATGCATGGTTTCGCGTGCAGTGTGGCATGTGGCACCGTCCTGTTGGAACCACATGTCGACCGAGTTCAATTCTTGCATTTTCGGCAAAAAAAATTCTGTTATCATCGAACGGTACCTTTCTCCATTGACCGTAACCCTGCGGTCTTCATCGTCCTTGAAGAAGTACGGCCCAATGATGCCGCCTGCCCATAAACCGCACCAAACAGTGCATTTTTCGGTATGCATTGGTAGCTGCTGAATTGCCTCTGGCTGCTCTTCACTCCAAATACGGCAATTCTGCTTATTCACGTATCCATTTAGCCAAAACTGAGCCTCGTCGCTGAAACGGACGTAGCTTGCGAAACACATTTTTCACAGAACACGAATTTTGATAATAAATTTCAATAATTTGCAAACGTTGTTCAGGCGTAAGTCTATTCATGATGAAATGGTAAACAATACTGAATCGAAATGTCAAATGTTCGTGGAATTTGTCATGTGTGATCTATCAAAAATATAAACGTCAAAAACCAAGTAGCAAAAAAATCACCCGTTATAAGTATCAATAAAGGTTGTTCAAAATTAAAAAAAAACATCCCGAATCTAATAATTCCAAATAAAATCTATACACATCCACAACCACATCCAAAATCAAATAAAACTAGAGAATTACTTACTCAATGAGGCACTAGATACAATCTTGGCAAAATAACGACTTTTAAATTAGGCAAATCAAACAATTTTCAAAATTAAAAGAGCTCAATTGGAAATATGATTAAATGAAAAAATTGCTGGGGCTACTTTTATTATATGGATTCAAATTCAACAAAGTTTGAGATTAATTTTTTTTAGCGGACCATTCAATATAATTCAAAGCTTTGTGGACCCTTGACCTTGATTGCATTCTATCCAGGTAATATTTTTTTTAGACAGACAGATAGACAATCAATCATTTCACTTACAAACAGCCAACAACAGCTTCCATCAATGGACTAAACCACATCATCATAATAGGTTTCGAGCTGACTGTAAGCCAATAATACTGTGCTGTGCTTACTGCTTGTCCGCCTACATTTATGCAAATCGGTTATGCCTTTTGTGATGCTGAATGAAATATACAATGAATACAAAAAAAACAAACAAAAAATACCTACCATAGTTGATAATGTTTGCTTTTCATCAATATAATTGAATGATTACATTTTTTGTTCGTTTTGTTTTTTTAATAAAGGAAATTGTTTACTGACAAGCATACTTATTATCATATTAAAATGAGATCTTAACCCAGATTTTATTCACATACATATAGTACAGGATATAGAGTGGCAAATCTGTAACAAACCGCGATCTGATAAATACTAAAAGTTCTAAAATAATTGACGATACAAAATATCGATAACAAAATGGTAGTTGGTCTTTGTAATTCAGATTTCTCCGGAATAAGAATTTTGTGATGAAGTTGCTCTGAGCTTAGTTATAAGCTCGGAGAGAATTAATTGTTGTTACATTAAGTTAGTAACTCGTTTCATTCATCTAATTTTCTTATGGGACTCGGAGTAAACTTCACAATCCACAGTGAACTATTTCGTTATTTTATCGATATTTCTATACAAAATGTGTAGCTGCATTGCCTCCCTAAGACTATTCAAACGTAATACTCGCTCTTCTAAGAATGCTCTACAGCTTACCCTTGAGCACACAGACGTACTGTTATATTTGGAAATACTTTCTTTAGTTGTACAACACGAATGTGAAATGCTTTACCAGATTCTATTTTTCCTCCCATTTTGATATTCTGAAATTGAAAACAAACTACATCGGCATCTCCTTTTAAATTGTTCATTAAAAGGTAGTTAGAACAACTTTATTACGCAAATCATTATAAAAAAAAGTTATTCACTTTATAAAATGGAACTACGAGTAAGTTAAAAATTTTAATTTTTGTTTTTTTGTGACCTTTAGTCCAAATTATACGTTTCGCCCAGGTACTACAGTTGGGCTCATCAGTTAGATGCTGTAGTACCCTTCTCAGACGCAAAATATTTTGCATATTTTGCGTCTTAGAAGGGTACTACAGCATCTAACTGATGAGCCCAACTGTCTTACCAGGGCGAAACGCATAATTTGGACTAAAGGTCACAAAAAAACAAAAATTAAAATTAAAAGCAGAGTCCAAAAAAAAAAGAACAAAAGCAATACCTACGTACATGCGTTTGTATTGTTTTTACATTTCATCTTAAAAGTTCAAAATAAATATAAATTTACGAAGTACCTCCAAACATGCCAACTTATAATGCCGTGCCTAGCGTAAGCATGGGCATGATTTTGTAGGCGATTTGATGCGATTTGCGGCATTTAAATTTATTCGGCCCGCAGCAGGCAGGTTCAGAAGTTTCACACTACGCAGATCTCGGAAAAACACAGGAGCTTCAAATCGATACCCTCCACGTCTACTTCTACTATTAGGCAAGTTATGTATTTGTAAAAAAATTTTGTTTTTCTAACAATCAAACATGACATTACGACCATAGAGAACACCAAAAAAGTGGGTCTGACTGTCTGTAGAACGATCTAGAGCCTAAACCGCTGAACCGATTTTGTTCAAACTTGGTCCTTAGGCGTTTTAGGCGATTGTCCAAAATAGATTTTTGTATCGTCGTTTTATACCCAAAAATAACGGTACTTGCCATACAAATTTGTCTACCATCTTAATTATCTCGAAAACGGCTCTAACGATTTTAATAAAAATTGGTGTGTGTACTACGTCGGATATGGTCTACATTTTGGCCTAACATTTTTTTCAAATATTTTTATTAACGGTACCTGCCATACAACCATTTTATTGATTTTTGAATTTCTAATAAACGGCTGAACGGATTTCGATGCAGGAGTTACCTCAAATTCTAAACAATACTGCATTTCAAAATTTTCGAAAAATAGTTTTTTTGGATTTTTGAAAAAAAAAAAATATTTTTTTCTTGAAAATTCAAAATTTTGAAAACGCGGTACGATTTTTTTCCGAAATAATGTCTTTGACTTTATATTATTAAATATTCAAAATTTCCATACCAATTTTTTTTTTAGAAATATTTGAGAATTTTTATATACAAAAAATTAAGTGAAAAACGACTTTAAAAATACATTTTCTATTAAGAATCTTTTGCATATAATGTGATCGAACATAGGAGCAAGTACGTGCGATCCAGTCGTGCATTTTATTTTCTTTTATAGTGAAACTGAAAATTTTTTCCAAGGAATCCTGTTCATATAAAAAAGATTGCTGAAATCACTTTTTCTTCTCTAGCATATTATATCTATAGATTGTTCGACTTTTAAGTCTTAAAATAACTTTACATAAGGTTTTTAATGAATGATGCACTGTACATATATCAAATCCTATGAACAAATTTGTGTCGGTAAAATATGAATTTATAATGAAGTTGTAGCGTTCAGTTGTTAAGCCTAGGAGATCTACAAATATTATTCAAAAAAAGAAAAATGCTGACTATAATGTGACTGGAACCTTAACCTCTAAGTTAGCAGTCAATCACTCTATCATGTCTACGATTGACACCCACCTGTCCGCTGAAGAGTTACACATTTAGTATATGGTTTAAAGGGAAATAAATTGTTCCATTGCCAAACACTATTCTACATACATATCTAATCTTTTCACGTATTTTGCATCTGAAGCGAAGAGAAATAAAATTATTGAAGACACACACGTCATAAATAAATATCAGGTTTTTCCATTAATTTTCCCCAAAAAAGTCTTTCAAGGCTTATAACCAAAACAAAATATAATACAAATGAAGTCTTTTTTGTTTGTTTGGTATCCATACGGGTGTGTTTTCTTGCTTAAGTCTGAATCTGAAATAAATTTCACAACTGCACAGAATCATAATGGCGAATCGCCTTACATAATTATTACAACCTGGCAATGACAAATGACCAAACAAGATTCCAAATAAAGAAGCTGAATACTATTATAGACTCTATAGAAGAAATGGTCTAATTAACTGTTTGTTTTCAGTTTGCTTCACAAATATGGTTTGAAAAGGTGTGCTGAAACCGGATTTATGTATTTTTACCGAAGAGTACATTGGCAGAGGAAGCAATTCACTTGCAGATACATATACACACGTGCATTTGGTTGAGAATGTAATTGAATGATCGTAACTAGTATCTATGTTGTTCAGTCAATGGGTTGGATTGTCAAATTATTTAGAATTAGTTATAAGACAAAAGTTTTCAAGGTAGTGTTGAAACTATATAGTTTTTTTCGAAAAATTTTAGCTGCAATGAAATGAAGAAGAGGAAGTCGGCAGAGCGAAACAAATGAAATTAGAAATAATTTGTGAACTCAATAGGTACAATACAGTACATGTACATAACGTACATCTTGTTTTGGATTTCTTCAATTGTGTGTGGGATGGCATATGGTGCAAATACTTTTTTTTTGTATATCAAAAAGGTTTAAGTTATTATGCTAGTTCTATTTGCGTCGAAAAAAAGAAGAGTGCATAATTTTAAACAGTACTCGTTTAAGCAAATAGCAAGCCCTTATTTAACTTTTTATTAATTTTAAACACTTTAACGCGATCTTAGAAAGTTTCAGTTGAACGGGCATATTTGTATCAGATAAATGAATCAAACAGAACTAGAATCAAGTACGCCTTGAATTTTTAGTATTTAGAGTGATCTAAGGCGTCTCTATAGAATAGCTTTTAAATAATAGGTTATGAAACACTGGTTAAATGTGATTAAAAAATATTTAATTTTTTCAGTTTTGGAATTTTATGTTCTTTTGGTAAATTTTTTTGAACAAATTATGAAACACGCATTTAAAGTAATAAATAAAACAGTTTTAATGTGAAAATATTTGTTTTTCTATTTTTAACATTTTTTTTAAAGCTTTCAACAAGATATGTATACAATTTTATACAATTCATTATAATATTAGGTTTTTACTTGCGATATAATGTGGGTACTACCTTAAATTACGATGATAGAGAACACCGAAAAAGTGGGTCACGCAATTGCGCCTGTCTGTCTATCTGTCTGTAGAACGCTCTACAGCCTAAACGGCTTATGTTATTTTCTCCAAACTTTGTATTTAAGCGTTTTTAGGTGATTGTCTAAAATAAAGTTTTCAATCGTTTTTTTTAGGACTAAAACTAACGGTCCTGCCATACAATTTTTTCTACCATCTCAATTATCTCGAAAACGGATCTAAAGATTTTGATAAAGAAAAGTGTGTAACTATTTTAGGTATACCCTACATTCTAGTAAAAAAATTGTTTTAATATTTTGTTATTAACTGTACCTGCATACAACCATTTTTTTTTATTTTGAACTTTGTCATAAGCGGGTCGGCGGATTTCGATCAAAATTTTTAGGTAGGAGGTCTCTCAAATTGTCAATAATATTGCATACCAAAATTTTCCAAAAATATTTTTTTTTTTGATTTTTGAAAAAAAATATTTATATATTTTCTTTTTGTTTAGAAAATTCAATATTTTGAAAACGGGTAACCATTAGTATGACAAATACCACGTTTTATTCAGAAAAAAATTTAAAAAAATTGTACTTCCATAAGAATTTAGTAAAAAACGACTTTGAAAATATTTAGATTCTTAATAGAAACCTTTGCATACGATGTGATTAAACAGAAGAGCAAGTTCTTGCAATCTAGTTTTGCATTGTACTTTTTATACTTTTATTGGGGAACTTTTAATAATAAACAACTACTTGGGTGAAGTATTTTGGCAATTAAGTTCACGGCGTACAAGAAGCTTCGCGCTGCAAGCTCCCTGCTTGATCCAATATAGAGTTTTGTGTGCATGCAAAGTTTTTTTGTAATTTGAAGTTTTCCCAAAAAAAAAATCCACATCCACATCGAAAGACCATATACACTTGTGAGTATTGGTAAAGAATAGAATAGCCAAAATAAATTGGATATATTTTGTATGAAAAATAAAAACTTTAAATTTTGATTAAAAATAGAAATAAAAGCATCACTTTAAGCTTGTGATATTTATTACTATTACCAATACAGCTATCGAATAAAAGTATCCACATGCTAAAATTCATGCTCGCCTAAAAGAAAGTTCAGCCAAAAATCGAGCCGTTGTTATTTTTTCAAATGGGTATCTACTTTGAATAAAATTAAAGGACTTCACTTTATATAACTTCGAAAAGCTCAGCTTTATATAACTTCTAAAAGCACAGTATCTTCAAAAATATTAAAATCCTTTAAGAAAATATTTTTTCTTTAATTTTTTGTTATGAAATGTCAAACTTCAACTGGATAAAGTATATTTTAAAAAAAGATAAAGAAACGTTTTACTATTTTTAAATTAAGATGACCTCTTTCACGTTAAACTATATACTTTTTGCAGTTTAAAATTATTAAAAAGTCGACTCTTATTTTAAAACTGATTTAAAGTTGATTTTAAATGATTAAAATGTTGGGTCAATATTTTAAGGGAACTTTATATATGCTTGGCTACATTATAAATGCGCAATATACCCATTTTAAATTGTATGCTTTGTAAACTTTGATGAACAAATAAATCAAGGGTCTGAAAAAATAATAATTTTTATTTAACACAACTTTCTCGCCCAAGACTATAAACGTTTTATTTTTGCAACACATCGAAATTATTTTTTGTCACAAATAAAGCAACAAATCGTGTATGACTTCTCAAACAGAATAAAATGTACTTAGTCCTAATGTCAAAGCGCCTGAATAAGCGTTAATACATGTTATGAGAAGTCATATGATTTCTATTATCGGATAAAGTAGTCCAAAGACATAATAGGTCAGTTTGTTATCTTGTGGATTTGTATGGATTCGTATAACAATGTTGAAAATTTTCTAAACATTTTCTAAATGGCTTTCGAATTGGAGGAGAAAAATGTACCCTACATTTATTTCATACTTCACACATTTTTCGGTTGACTGGTGCTTCAATAAATTTCATAACACTAAGCTGTCAAGTTTCCTTGTGTCCTGAGTGTCACGTTTGACGTTTTGTACACAACTGTGATAAATTCGGGTTTGTTTATTTTGTTGCTAGATTCACATAACATTTCCCTCTAAATTGAAGTTTGACAGTATCAATTTTTGATTCCGATTTTTCAGGTGTGCAAATGTTATATTAGAAATTGAAAACACTCTTTGCGAAGGGGCATTTGAAGCTGGAAACGATAGTAACCACTCTACGAGTCTTAGTAAATTTTCTTACTTGACATTTTCTTCATCAAAGTGTTTGAAAATTTCAACCCATTTCTGACTTCGTGACAAATATTCCATTTTTCACTTTGTTCCTTACGCAAGAAACCTCACAATAGCAAAAACTGAATTATTCAAACCAGTGCTGTCTTCATTTTGTGTTAAAGTAATTTAATCCTAAAGAAAGTAATTTACCCTGTAGGAAAAATGTTTCAAAGAAAAAAGAGGACATTTAAGGAACAATTTAGTAAAAAGGGGACAAATTACTGTCCTTTTTAAGAAACACAATAAAAGGACACGATACCGAAGAAAGGACTGTCCTCTAAAAAAGCGGACGGATGGTCAGGGTTACTGAAACTATAGGGCAAATTGTGCAGTTGAGAAAAAAATCGAACTCGAGATTTTATTCAAACTTGATATTACGATGATAGGAACACCAACAAAGTGGGTCCCGAAATTCCGTCTGTTTAACTGTGTCTACAACGATTTGGTATTTAAGCGTTTTGGTGATTGTCTCAAATAGACTTTTGAATCGTTTGTACAGCCCCAAAACTAACGGTACCTGGTATACATTTTTCTATCATCTTAACCATCTTAATTATCTCGTTAATGGGTCTAAGAATTTTGATTTAAAAAAATCTGTGCACTACTATAGGTATATTCTACATTTTTGTCAAAATTTGTTTTTACATATTTTGTAATTATAACGGTACCTGATATACAATCAATTTTTTTTTTATTTTTAACTTTCTCTTAAACAGCTCGACGGATTTCAATGCAAATTTTTGTACAGGCAGTCCTTCGAATTCTAAATAATACTACATACCAAATTTTCGACAAATATTTCTTTTTGGTTTCTGAAAAAAAATATTTTATTAAATTCAATATTTCGAAAATGGGTTTAAGATTTCTTTCTTAAATTTTGTTTTTAAATTTATATTGTTAAATACTTAAAATTGCCATACCAATATATTTTTTTTAGAAACAAATTAAAGAATTTTTGTTTATAAAAAATTAAGTAAAAATATATTTATCTGTTTCTAATAAGAATCTTGGGCATTCGATGTGATCGAGCATAAGAGCAAGTACGAGCGACTTAGCCTTGAATCTTATTTCTTATAATTTAAACTATGTGTCTGTAAGATCTAAGGTCTTTCGAATGCAACCTTTATAAATGCTACTTGTTACAAAGATAGGAAAGAATTTTTATTCACACAGTGGATTTGAGAATTAGGTCTTTGGTGTCTCAAAATATCATAATCAATAAATAAATAAGTTTGCTTACAAATTAATGTGATGAGATGATCATGGATATGAAATTGCATACCAACATAATATTCGCGTAACATATTTTACGAAATGCTAAGCTTTAAAATCTGCGTTAATTCCGGCATTGCTATAATTGTATAACCAAGTTATAGTCCATTTTTTAGAGAACAAATAAAATGAAAGGAAAATAATCATAAAAACTTCATCAATTAATTCGCAATCGCAACTTTTTCCCACACATAAATTTCCTCAAAACATTTGTGATCTAATTCGGAATGCCACATAAAGTCTTAAGTTAACATGAGTGCGAAGCTAAGCATGGCCGTCCATTAACCAAAAGACGGATTTTAACATTTATTTTTCCTACTGTCTGCTGCCTGTCTTATCCAATATGACCAAGGAAGACGAAAAAGAAAAAAAAATCAACAACAATAACACGTCACAGTTAACCACTCCACTATGCTTCAACTTCATTCACAAAAGGACGGGCTTGCGAGCAAAAATTTATTATTTATTATTAACGACCAGATACTTGACTTGGCTTTAAATGAAAATGAAAACATCCGGAGATCTGTGCGATCAAAATCATAACACCCCACACCACACAACACCACACCACCCGACCAGTTTTATATAGTTTGTCGGATTTATAGCCTGCTGGTGCTGGCGCAGAAGCAAAATTGCATCAGCAGCAGCGTAGCGTTGAAAGAGTGAAAGTTTTTCTTCTCCTGAATTGACCATAACGCAGCAACGATTAAGGTAAGACCAGATTGAAATCAGCACTGCAAAATAAGGGCAATAGCCGCTAAAGCTGTCCTTTCAAATGAAAATCACTACAACGCATTTTTTTCCTGTAATTCATTTAGATACTCGGCGTGTATTGAAAACCAACACCTATACATTCATATTTCGCTAATTAGGTGTCTGCGGCTATTAAGTAATGAATTGCACTTAAACGCGTTTTTACTTTCGGTCGAAATATTTCAGCGTACTTTCGATTTTCGATTGCCTGGCACGTTGGTCACGCACTTGGTTCATTGTATTGATCGATTCCAATTACTCAAGTGCGTATGTATTTGACTGTATATGATGTACGAGGATGGATGGAAGATATAATAAAGTATGATTGTTTTATAGCACCCAAGGCGCCCGACCGCGGCCCGCCCGTATACAAACGGACAAAATTAATCATTTAAACGTCAGGGTTGCATATTGTAACTTTGAACAATTTTTTGCATTTTTTTTTATATGCATGACGTGGTCATTCAATTCCATCTATTGAATGCCTCATTTATTCTAAGGCGAGGAGGCATAATTAGTCGCTGGAGTTAAAAATATACCCCCTTTAATGTCTGTGATGTGTCAGTGTGGTAGTGATGTGCCAAGTGACAGTATAGTTGCGGTGAATATTAAATCAGATATATCAGACACTGGCATTGTGCGGGTGCCAAAGATGATAATTGGCGTTGCGTACCGGAAACTTATCGTTTGCAGAACGCATAAATGGAGAGACGACCTTCAGGGACCATAAACTCAAATTGCGATGATTTGATGATTGATTTTGGATTCCCTCCTATATGTTCGTCTCCTAATTAGGCGACGGGCGGTCGTCGTCGTCGGCGGCATGGCGTTTAGTTAGTTTAAGACGGTATACCTACTCGTATAACTCAATGGCATTTGCATATGTCGCGCAATACAAGAAGTTGACATTTTTCAAGGTAGGCTCTTGTTGTCCAAAGGGCCTGTCTATTGGAAGATCTAGATTGGTGCGACACATGTGCGCGACTCTTCGGGGTTTTATCTGCTGCAGTAAATGTTGTCAATGTCATATTGAGTTAACGATTGACATTGTCAGTTAACAGAGTAGGTACCTGTACCTATATCTTTACAGCCAAGCAATGGTAAGGGTTCAAGAAGAATGAAGTCGGATTAAACTTCGCAAGCACATCACATAGATAGTTTGGGTTCCGATGTCTCATGTCAGTTAGTATCTATCAAGTTGACGTTTCAAAAGCATATCTACATTTTTTTTGCAATCTCTTTTTATTTTTCGCTGCTAATGGCGCATATTACGTAATGATCATAAAGTTAGGCATGAGTTTTCAATTACAAATCGAAATTATCACTATAGTACCGCCAAAGTCAATTAAACAAAGAAAAAATACAAAAAAAAAACCATTCAAAAATGACCTCGATTTAGTTCTCAATTTCGAATGGGTAGATGATGAAATAAGAAATAACTTGCGTGCCTAAAGTTATTTTGTATCTAATTGAAATTTACACAAAAAAATTGCAACGTATCGTAAGGTATAAACCTACATACGATTATGTACGTATATTCTGTGCAAAATGGACAAGTATAACAAGTTTGATTACGCAATGAATAACGAATGAGCGAAATACCAATTGCAATAAGATCACTCTCGATGACAATCAAGTTAAATCACTTACTTTACGAGGATTTTAAAATAGGCTATCGTGGGGCTCTTTACATTCGACTGTCTAAGTTCCCGTGGGAGAAGTTGATTTTATATTTTCAATAACACAACAATAAATTAGTGGTCCTTAATGTGATGTAATTTATTACTTAATTTTTAACACACTATTGAGTAGTGAGTATGTAAATATTGCTGAAGGCTTGTGAGATCTTGTTTTTTTTTAAATATACTTACTATTTTTTTTCAAATTTAGGTCAGTATTCAGGGAAATAATACACATTCTTGCATATTTAATATAGAAATACAACACTGAATTGTAATTAATTTATTTTAAGGAAAACAGTGATGGCAATTGGGAACGATTCTGAACTAATAATTTATTCGTTTTGAAATGTCAATAGGTAGTAGTAGATGAGTAGAAATAGCTGCCTGCATTCCTCCTCTTAAAATATTCAACTGTAGTACCCTTGATTCGGATGTTTTACAGTCAGAGATTTTTCTTGGGCCTTTCAACACGAATATGAAATATATTATCTGACTCTATTTTGCTCTTTGATATTCGCAAAACAAAGCGCATCGGTCCCTTAAAGTCCTTTCTAGTACGTAGGTAGGTAACCTTATTCCATGCGTTATTTTAACAACCAAATGTGTTAGTACATTGATTAACTTAGATTTTCAACATTCTTGCAGAATCTTCGACACATATTTAAATAATCGATATTTTAGTATTCGAGTGATCAAAATAATCGAATGATGATTCTAATTATAAAAGCGTAAGAAATCTGAAATAGTTTACTGCAATTTTTTATTATGCACATGTTCCATATTTCGTTTAAATGTAGAAAGGTCACGAAAAGGAATAATTATAACATCTCACATGTCAGTAGATACCTCAACCTTTAAATTGTAAGTACATGATCTTTCTTTTCATTTATACGAAATCAAATCATTCGATTCTTCCATTTTCATTCGGTCATTCCATAAAACAAATATCTCGAGTGATGAAACAAATGTATAACAAACTGTGATCGAGAACAGAGTAATTAATATTTTTATTCATATTACTATTTTACTAATTCATTCGAATGATGAATGCTACAGAAACAGATTTATAGAAAGTCTTCAATTCCAAATCGAACTTATACGTAGAAGTAGATTACAATCCACACTAGACTAGACGCTCACTGATCGACATCATAATACTTCTTAGCTCTTGCTAATGCCAATTGATGTTAGATTTTGTAATACGCTAATAGAAGTAGAAATTGAGAAGACCAATGTATGAGAGATGAGACATCATTCTAGTTATGAATGTGGATATTATTCGAATGATTTCAGATGAAGAATCGAGATGTCTCATGGAATTGTAAGAATCGATTATTTCATTCGAATGCGCACATCATTAATTTGCACAATTATAGTAATTAGACCATATAGTCATTATTTTTGGTTGCGATATTTCTCTTCAACAATTCTCTTTATTAACATTATGTGCCTAATATTTATTGAAAATATTGTTTAAAAATTGATCATAAAAACGCTTGTGTTTAATTTCGTAATCGGATAACAGTGAAAAACATCCTTAATATTGTTATTAACTTTTCATTTCTGGTAAAAGAAATTATAATAACAACAATAATTGCCCGAACTTTCCCCCAAAATTTAATTATTGATTTAATAATATTATATATATTTATATTAGGATTTTTTTAAGTTAAATGTGAAGACTTGGTGAGAGAAAAATTTGTTAAATCGATCTAAGCAATTTAGAACAATTTTAAAGCTAAATTGTTCACAAATTCTAAGCAAAATGACAGAAATATTTATATTAATGTTTAGGTACTTTTTCAGATTTTTAATTGGCGAAATAAGATAAATGAATTTTGTCGTATTGTTAAGCTTTATATTCGAGTATCAGATGCAATGCACATTTTAGCAAATATAAATTTATTAATATTGAATATTTTTGCTTCCGATTAACCAAGCTCGAAGAAAATTGAAGTAAAAAAAAGCAGGTAGTAACTTATGTACTTCATTAAATTGCAAGCAAGTCAAACTTTTTCCTGTGCTTTTAGCTACGAGTAGAGAGTTTTCAGGGCTTAACTCTTAACTCGGAGAGAACCTTGTTACCGGCGCGCGAATTATCTATTTGCTATCGATAATTTGAATGCAAATCTGAAGTTTGTTCCATTTTGTTCATCCCAAAAAACACGCTTATTATAAATTAATATTAATCGTCATTTTCGACGGCGGTGTACGGGCAAAAAAATCGAAAATATTCGTTATTTCCTCCATAGTCGTTGGCTGCTGTAATGTGAATAGTTCTGAAGATCCTATCTCCAATGTAGACGAAGACTTAAGAAAAGACGTATGTCGTTTTCAATCGGCAATCCGGAATCGAATTTCTTTTCTTTCCAGGAGAAGAACTGTCATTTAATACCAATCGAACACTTTCAGAAGCATTCGGAACCTTCAGGACGATTAATCAAAAACGACATTAAGCAACTTACTAACGAACATACAACAACCATAATGGAGTCAATTTGCGATTTCTTAAGTTTCAATCAATTATGAGGCAAATGTAGCAAGAGTGATTGCAGTATCTATCACACTACGCAGTATGATTTTGGAAACATTTTTCAGAGTTTGCACAGCTGTTTTGAACTTAATCAGTTTAATGGCTGGTTTTTATTTGACAATCCGGAGTTTCTCCCCGATCCTTTTGATCTCAAACATTTTTCTTATTCTGACGAATCTGAAATTCTGTTTGATTGCATATGTGAAAATAATCAAAATCAAAAGTAATGTTTGTTGCATAATTATAGGATACAAAAAATGTCAACTATCGACTTTGACATTTATGAATGTGTGAGGACTCTGGTTTCGATTCTAATTTCAAATCAAGAAACAATTTTTTCTTTTTTTTTTTCAAAAACAGAACTGTCATTTGTTCCCAAGTGAACACTTTCAGAAGTGTTCAAAAGGCTTTCGGATTGACAAATACAAGCTGCTTAAACATTTATATGTATTCTTTTTGTGGAGCCATTGTCGCTTGCATTTGGGATCGTTGAAAAAAATATGAAATCGAAAATCATTTCAACTTGTGGGGGTACGAAGCACTAGGCACTTTTGCGAACGTAAGCAAATCTTCGTTGGCTTTTTGATATTAGCTTATATTTACTTAAAACATAGTTGGGCCTTTATAGACCATTGCTTTATAAAAAATCTCTGCTAATATACTTTCTGCAGAAATCTTATTTGTCTAAGAAAATAAAACTTTTATCATTTTTGACATATGTATACGTAAGTCACTTCTGTTTTTCCTGCCATGGCAGATTTGTTCACTTTTCCTATAAGTACTTAAATAGTTTGCTCAAAAATACGTAGGATTTAAATTACTTGCGAAAACTTGCAGCATTTATTGACATTTAACTTGGAAATACCTTGCATAAATCTAAAATTGTAGTGTGGTATCTGTGATATTTTTTTTGTTAAATCAAAACAGAATTTTTACACAGAATTAAAAAAAAATAAATAATAACTATGAATGACACACATCGACATCATTCACATATTAAAAATATATCGGAAGCTTGCGTCATATTCCAAAAAGCGTGATTTTTGTTTTGAAGTGATAAATAAATGTTTTCTGCTCTTATTTGTCTCAGCCATAGGGTATAATATTCTTGACTCACCTTAATTAGTTTGAATTTAATCCGATCACATCGTATGTAACAATATTTTTTATTACACTCTCACTAATCGATAGCAAGCACGACCTACACGTCTCACGTATAAATTAATATTTATAAACTATCACGTTCTGGCTCAAGACAATTTTGAGTGGACATTTATGGAAGTCGATTTTTGTTTCGTCATTACACTCCTTCTATTAAGTCGTAGATTATAATAATTATGAGTGCTTTCATTCATTGAGATCGAAAACAATTTAATATCGACGAGCATAATAAATGAGAATTATAAGAAAAAATGTGTATTCTATTCTAATATCCATCCAATCAATTAATTGCCAATTTTCCATTTATGGTCAGGATGTATATTCAACTTCTTCCTAAGTTTGTTTTCTTGCTTCTTCTTATAACAAACTCTCTTACATGGATGCCAATACCTTATTTATTGTAATTTATAAACAACATCTGACTGTTAAATCTCTGATAAGTACCAATTCGTAATAAATTACGACAGTAATGATGTAAATTCCATTTTGATCAATCATTAAACTGAGTGGGTAAAGTTCAAGGTCGGATATGGTAGCATGCATGCGGCACGGTTCTTGAAATAGTTTATTAGAATATGAAAATAAAAATGAAACATTTAGCTAGTAAACTTACATAAGAAAATATATTTTTTGTATTCGAATTCTTTGGGGAACATTTTGGAAGCGCTTTTTTTTTAGCGTCCAAATGAGTTATAATTTCTTTTTTGGTATAACTGTTATGGATGTTAATGGGACAATTAATAGCTTCTGCAATTTAATTCAGTAAAATTATATTGCTCCATCTTAATAATTAATATAACTAATTAGATATAAAAAAACTGGTATGACAATGCGGTATATTACATAAGCCAACAGTCGAGTGCAGAATATCGTATACATGCAGCAACAGAGAACTAACAATTTAAGTCGAAGTAATCATGTACTTGCTCTTATGTTCGATCACATTGTAAGCTCAAGATTCTTAATAGAAATAGTTAAACATATTTTATAAGTTTTCAATTTTCAATATGCAATCTTTTTAATTTTTTTTTTCTAAAAATTGTTTGTATGGCAATTTGAAGTATTTAACAAAATGTGTGTTCAATGAAGCTGTTCGGAACAGATAGAACACTTTAGAACAGAAACGTACATGATTTTGCTGTTCAATGAAAAATGTTCTTCTTTAAACTGTTCTGGTTTGGTGTTCAATGATTTAGTTTGGAACACATTAGAACAGAATTTTCTGCACATGCTTTTTAGGTAAGACAGGTTAGAACTGATTTGTGAGAACTGTCAAAACCAATTGTTGTTGTTAAAAAAAAAAACATTTTGGTGTTAGATTTAGATTTAGTTGATAAATCACTTTCAGTGTCCTAATCATCTCAATTTCATGAAAAATATTTTTGTTTAAATTAAATTCAAGTCCATTTCAGATTGTTTTAAAGAATTTTTCTGCAGAAATAAACGAAATTGGATTGTAGGTAAACAACAATAATTTTGTTTATGAACTCTCTCAGATGACTTACTATTCTAAGTTGTTCTATCTTGTTCTGAAGTCATTTCTCATGAATCTGTTCTGTACTGTTTTATTCTGTTCTAACTTTTTCGTCACTGAGCAATCTTAAAATAAATTTAAAAATATAATTTCGTTTTTGAAATATTGAATTAACAAACAAGGACTTTTCCTTATCAAAAAATCTCAAAAAATATTATTTCACAATTTTGGTATACAGTAATTATTCAGAATTTCAAGAACCTGCTATATAAATATTTTGATCGAAATCCGTTGAGCCATTGATTAGAAAGGCAAATGTAAATAACATTTTATGTAACCAAAATGTTGACTATCTAAGCTTTTTTACTTCAAAAAATTGTATGGAAAGTACCGCTATTTTGGGGCTGAACAATATTTTTGAAGCTTAGGTAATCACCTAAGAAGCTTAAGTACCAAGTTTTAAAAAAATTTAGGCTGTAGATCGGGGCCGCTTTTTTAGTATTCTCTATCATGGTGATGTCAAGTTTGATCAAAATCTCCAGTTCGATTTTTTTAAATACAAAATTTGCCCTTTCCTTTACCGCAAGCAAAATTCCCGAGACTGGAACACAATTTTTATCTGTCTGACCTCAAGAATAGGAAATACTTTAAACTGCACCAATACTAAAGAGACATCTCACTATCTCAGTCTCCTGAATATTTCCGAAAAAAATCTTTTCTATCGTATTATGTGAAGGCCTTAAGTCTTCCATTAATAACCTGTTTAAGAAGGAACGTCAAATAGATACATATGACATATTATTAGATCAGTACTAAGCATTTTGGGTCCCTGCAAAACCCGTCCAAAAATTTCGCTGCCAAAATAGTTGCGTACATGGCCACATGATGCCCTGCCACGAGAATTCTTTAAGATCGATCTTAAAAGAATAGTGTAAAGCGTTCGGTCTAACACTAGTTGAACTAGATGATTTGTATAATCCCTTCTGTATAGAAATTAATTGAAGGAGACCCAACTTAACATTTCAGCTTCGATAAGGTTTCGTTAAGTTATGTTATTTTCGATGATACCTTACCGAAATTCTGTAGGAGCTGAAATATTATTTGAAATAAGAAAAAGTTAGGTGGCTGGACTATGTAGATATATGGGAACCAATGTTCCGGATCGTAACATTTTCTAATTTATGTCAGAGGCAGGGCAGGGAGATGAAAACAGTTGTTCAGAGATGGCGCATGCAAGTAGGAGAGGACTTCAACCGTTTGAACAGATGGCTGTCAATTATACTGCATAGTGGGGTTAGTAAAGCAGGGGTAGATCGGCCGAAAATCCGGATCTGCCAAATTTAAAATCATAAAATAAATCAATTTTTTTTTTGCCAATCCAAGGCAAAAATTGTCAAAATCAGTTTTTTTGACAGATCTAAACCAAAAATAAATTGATTTTTGTTACCAAATGAAAACCCCATTACTGTCAAAACGGGCAATCACTTTTTCACTGCAGATCAAATGCTTGCTATAGATCTGCCAAAAATATACGTAGACGTGAAACCACAAAACAGTTGACGCCATTTGCAAAAAAATATGACACATTATCATTTTGATAATACGTTTTCTGGGTGCATACCAGCATATCGAAAGCTTTCATTAAACATATGCATTTTTATTGTCTACCGTTGTTATAGTTGGCAGGATGCAACAACAAATTAACAAGTTCTTGAACTGTATATAAATTTGCTTAATGAATAAATTTAAATTAAACGTTTATAAATATTTGCTTCTCAACTCGTCGTAATTAATGATGCACGAGATGTTAAACATTTACACATAATGTTTTTAAGTTTCCATGAATCCAATTCACTTAAATAATTTCATCCAAAACATGGGAATTGTAGCCTTAGTTGGAGTAGTATGCATCCAAAGAATTGTATTGTGTTTAATGCTTGACTTAACCTCAAAGTAAATTGGCGATGGTAGCTAGCGAGAGCCATGGTAAATACATAAATTGTAGAAGTACGAGTATTATTCATAGGAGAATAATTGAATAAAAAACGAAAGTGAATTAGACAAATGGAATGAACCCTGATTTAACTATGCAAATGCAGTCATTTTGCAAATTATATGGTAGCACATTTTTCTGTATAAACAATATCGTGAGAAAAAAAAAACTCTTCAAGCACATGGTCAATTGTTTTTACTTTCATGTTTTGTTTTGACTTAATTTACATTCTCATGAGATAAAAGTGTAACAATAATGACATACCTAGTGAAACTGCATTAATAGTGATAAACCATGTAAGATCGAAGATTTTTTTTAAATTAAAATTATTATGTATGCAATTATTAGACACTTGGGAAAATATTTTTACAAAGTGTGCTTATAGATTTTTTTCCGGCATATCCATTCTTAAAAAAAAATATTCAAAATGTTAATAAAAAAAACTAAAATATGTACATAAAAGAAATGTAACGGAAATCGCGTGATTTCGCATGAATTGTTAATTTTCACACTTCAAATTGATTTAAACATTTTCAATTGTGTCTACACAATATCACTTATAGATTGTCAGCAGTGTGTGTTTGTGTGGAATTGAAATATAAAATGAGTCATTCCACATAATGCCGTATATGGAATTCTAAATGCTGAATTCGTTGATGGAAATACCGTTCGTTTATATTTTTACCAGAACTGCGAGCCCAGTAATGCGAATTCTTTACTTTGCAAGAATATTTTTATAATAATTAAGCGAACTATTACCAAATTGCTCTTATGTAGGCTTAAGATCTGTTGGTCAATAATTTGGCATTAGAACCCTTTTGTCGACTACTTCTACATTTTATGAACCATAGCCATGGACCTAAGGTACAAACAAAATGGCAAATTTTTAACAGTTGGCTAAATTGGTCATTTTGCGCGCTCAAATTCCTAATTTACAAAATTTCAAGCAGTACTCGTTTAAGGAAAAACACGACTCTAATTAAAAAAGTCGTTTATTTCCGAGCTCTCATCTAACTTTTTGGTAATTTTAAACACTTTAAAAAACTCTTCTAACTAATGCCAGGTTTTAACGCGATTTTTGAAAGTTTCAGTTGAACGCGCCTATTTTTGATATTAATAGGAATCAAACAGAACCAGACTTCAACATAAATATATGACACTCATCAATTTCAAATTAAACTTTAAACCTAATGAAGAGTAGGTTTTAAATGTTAAAACTGTTGCGCCAATGTTTTTTCTTAATGTTATCTCTCAGAAAATTTGAAACTGGATATAACATCTTGTGACATATGACAATAACATTTGACATGATTTAAGTTTTCAGTAAATCACAATGAGGCCATATTTGGCCTATTTTCACAAACTGAATTGTCCTTCTTTCCTTATACCAAAATAAAAGAAACAAATGCTAAAAATTACTTTTATTTTATTATTTTGACTTTTTATACAACGAAAACATTTTTAAATGTAATATTTGGGCCATTTTTCATCATAAAAAATGAACTAATTACTGAAATTTGAAAAATATATAATTTTTAATTTTGGAACTTTTTATTGATACATGTTTTTATTTATGTCATCTTCGATTGGATTTTCGGAGTTATTCTTATTCATTTTTGATTCCACATCGGATATGAAAATGTCATATTGACAAATTTATCCAAAACACTTTAAGGTCGCCTTAGAAAAAAATGTTGCTTCAACCATTTCTTATTTCTTGACAAAATCAGATATAATACTGTAAATGTACATATAAATACATACATACATATTTGCTCATGAAATCGAAAACAGAACCTCCGAAAGCCTTACTCGGTAAGCGAATCGAACTTTTTGGTATAACATGAGTGGAAAAAGAAAACTGTTCCATTTTTAATTTGAATAATGAAAAAAATACACCATTTTTGAACTTTATTTTATTATTATTTTTCACACTAAATTTTATCGATTTTTGTATGTTTTAGTTTTCCATGCACATTTTTGTTGCCATTTTTCATTTTTAGTCTGGAACCATTTTTCACTGTTGCCATTTTTCATGTTACAACAAAAATGCCATTTTTAATCAATCTTCGATATTTGTCATTCAATTAAAATTGAACTGTTGGGCTTATAAATTCTTATGAAATTTGTTTTAGTAAACGTCGAATATTTCATGGGATATATTTAAAGATATGTCAGATGGGTTCCAGGAAGATTTAATACGATGTCAGTAAGTTAGCAAAGTGAACTTCTATCGATAAGTGGTTAAGGAAATAATTAGTTGGTTAATTGCTTGTGTCAATTTGTATGTGTCTTTCAATCCCTTCCATGTTAGTTTGGTCTAAATTAAGCAAAACAATTGAAACGAATGACAAAATTTAAATTGTCATAACTAATTAACATTAAATTATCCGCCTAAACTGAGAAAATGTTTTGCTTACTTTAACACACAATTTTAATTGTTTTACTCATTCGAAAAGACAAAAATTAACTTTTCACTTTGTTTAAGCAAATCGCATGCAAAAAAATTATTATAATTCCAAGTGTTTCAGTAAATTTGATAAGCCCTTTTTTGAGAATAATTTTAGAATATTTTACGAATACAAAAGGAAGACAATACTGTTTTAAGAATTTTGTAAAACAAAAAATAAATAATCAATATCTAAAGAATTTTTGATGACTTGAGCTTAAAGGCGAAAATCATGAAATACGAAAAGCGAAAATCATGAAATACGAAATTAAATTTTTGAAAAAAAGACGAAACATAATTGCATTGATAAAGTCTTCACAGTACAGCCTCTCTTAATGCTTAGTAGTTTAAACACATATTAAATTTAGTTTTTTTTTTTTTTTAATTCAGGTGTGCAGTATAACAATTTGTGATGCATCATGGGGCACACCCGGCACTGGCCAATATCACATACAAACAGACGAAGGACCAGAGAGATATTTTAAATTTCAAACCGACAATGGGCAATATCGAAAAGAAAAGAGGCTTCAAGATGGAACAGTCATAGGTAAGTTATAAAATTACAGTTTGCTGTTTTATATTTTTTTAAATTTAATTTCTTTAAAAAGGTACTGAGGCTTGGATAGATGCTGCTGGTTATCTTCGTCAGAAAGACTACATTGCAGATAGTAAAGGATACCGAATACTTAAATCTAAAACGGTTTACGTTGGACAAGGGCGTCCGATCGCGGTAATTTAGTAAAATTTTTTTGTTTTTTTTTTTATACCATTAAAATTTTTTTCCAATATAGGAAGCTATCCGATCAATTAAAGGAGTTCCTGCACAGTCTGGAATTCTCGTTGATCCCGGTCTTAATTATGGTTCTAATCATTTTGTGCCAACTCCCCCAACGACACCAAGGCCTGTTTATGTATATCCAACAACAACTTCCACTACTTCGACGACGACAACAACAACCCCAGCTCCACCAACCCAGGGTTACCTATCTCCTTCCCAAGCAGCCCTGATACCACCATCTCCTTATTTAGGATACGACCACTATCCACAACCTGAGGTGTTTATTCGGCCTAATTCCCAACCAGTGGAGAGTAATATCATACCTGAAACATACTACCTTTTGGGAAGTAGTAGCACCGAGAGGGTGCCACTTCCTTCTGACACTTTCTTGCCACCATACGAAAACAATCGAAGAGTCAGACCAATAGGAGCATTCTCTTCCACAACCTCACCCAAATCAGATAACGAAGCAATAGAATATTCACACCCATCGACGGAGAACTATCCACCTGGATACTCCTATTCAAGTCCTAGGCCATTCTCACCATCTTCTACAACACAATCTCCTGAGCCATCAAGCAGCTCACAAGCTCCAATATCATCGAATGACTATGATGATCCATATGGTTTTAATTCTTACTCCTCATCAACTACAGAGCGACCGTCTACAGATTATTCAACACCTTATGGAGACTTGCTGCCTCCAACGAAACGAAGAAGACCAGCATATGGCACAAAAATCCAACCTCAGGTTTATAACAATAACCTCGGCAGTGGTTATGATGATCAGTATTCTCAATATGATGGAGTTTCCGTAACCAAAAATGGCTTCAGATACTACCTGCCTCATCAGTATCACGAAGAGGAGCAAGTAGCTCCGCAAAAACGAGCGGGTAGCTTTGGTTACATTGACCCCTTCGGAATTCGACGCGTCATATACTACAATGCCTCACCCGAAAATGGGTTCGTTCACCGAAAGAATAATCGTTACGTAGGCTTCCAAGCCACACCTTACGACCCACGACCCCTATAATTTTAAACTTAATATTATTATTAATTATAATATCTATATACATTTATTTCACTATTTATTGATTCATTGAATGGACTGAAGCCAAAGATGGCGGCATTCTTTAAGCATCCTGCCAAGCCAATTATGTGGATCAGAGAAACAAACAAAAAAAAAAAACAAAAAACCTATGAACTGTTGATATTTTTTTTTATTTTAAGGGCTCAGCTTCATTAAACAAAAATATAAATTATAAACCTTCGCCTAACAATGTCTGTGTTAATATATAAAATTAAAATATATTTATTGTTTAAGCTATATTCTAACTTATTTTCAATTTATTTGCTTTAAGTTCACGATCACCGGCTGCTAGATAAAGAAAAAAATAAAAACAAGCCGAGTTATTTTAAATGCAAGAAAATGACATAATTTTTTTTTTAGAAATAGGTAGCATTATTTTTTAGCACTTACACTATTAATTGATATTAATCTTGCCATATTAACACATCAGTAGTTGTTAAGTCAAAAAATATTAATTAAGAAAAACAAATAAGTTCTCGACACAAAAAACTAAATATGTAATAATCATCATGTACTAAAATTTACCTACATACAAAAATTGTACTAAACTGAAGAATTAAAAAAAAAATTAAACATGACCCTTAAGAATAATTTTGTAATTTCTTCGCTAATAGACGTCCATTGGCGGATCTTACCAGTTTAATGGACATCCGTTGCGAAGAAATCTAATTGCGATTATAAAAATTTCCATTTGTATGTAAATAAAACATTAAACGAGACACAGTTATTAAGAGTTTTTATTTTATTTGATAATATCAAAAATGAAATGATTGCGATTTTGGAGAGATTCATCACGTTTTTGTTTCGGTTCTTTTTATTACTTTTACAAACAAAAAAAAAAACAATATTTAAAACTCATTTGTAAGCCTAGGACTTCCACACCACCTGCAATACATTAAATGTCAAATAAAAAAAAAACACAAATTAGCCCCAATTGCAAGTTCACGAACTGACATCCATGTGTCAATATGTGGGCAGAAATTTTAGAAATGTCAGGTTGACGTTTTTCACAAAAGAAAAGAAGATCTGTTTGTCTCGTTATCGGTGTCTGGTCGTTGAAAAAGATTTTGTTATATGCAAATATATTAAGGCCCGTGCTGATACACAACTTAAGCATTTGAGTTTTACTAAGGCACTTATGTGACAAACGCAGAGGAAAAAGTAGCCCATAAGAGTTTTAAGTTGAACATAAATATTTATGATTCGTATCAGCAAACAGGCCTAAATGCCACAATTTTAAGTATGTATTTTTCGTTTAAGATATAAAATCAGCTGTAGTTAACGCATTAATTTCAATCCGAACCCTTGTGTAACTATATTTCATAATTATAAACAAAGACTTTAAACAACTCTCCCAATTAATATGGATTCCGCAAAGTAACGTAGCAAATTTAGGTCAACAAGAACAAAAATGACAGATGAACCAACAAACCACAACTACAAACAAAAAAAATAGACCCACACATAGAAACCGACTTCGAAACAAAATAATTTCCCCGAATATAAATTGCTTTTTGTCGTTTAAAATTGCAAGAGCCGATTTCACATTTAGTTTTCAGAGTACACTCCTGTTTTATACGTGGTTTGGAGTCGGTTTCAAATGATTAAAGTTTTGCGCCAATATGTTTTTGACATTTAGAAATAAACAGAAAATTGTAGTCAAACTGTTCCAGAATTTTTTTCAGTTTTATTTCCCAATCCCAATATTTCAAAATTTGATAACTTGTCAATTTGTTACCAAAAAAAACCTCACGTGAATGTGCCATAATTTTCGTAAATGGCGTCAAATGTCATTGTAATTTGACATTTAGGTTATAGACAGATATGGAACTAGTTGACAACTGGCAATGTAGCCATATTATTTTTACCGCTTTATTTAAACAATTTCTGCGCCTGTTCTGGTAATACACCGTCAGATTCTTCATTGATTTTTCATCGTCCTGCCGAATTTTCGCATTAAAAAAAAGATTGATCTCTTGTTTTGGTGACTGCTTGGTCCTTTGAGGTTTTTCGAAATAAAAATAAACACAAATCTTAAGACATTTTAAAGTAAAAATTGAAGAAGAATCAACATGTCCATACTCTCCTTACAATTTAAGTAAACATTGCGAGAAAACAAAGTCCAATTTTAGTTCTTGCATTTTGTGAACTTAAGAATGAAGGTAATATTCTTGTAATTGTTAAAAATGTCAGTTATAGACGACAGTGCAGACGGTTTTACTAAGCTATGTGATCTAAGGAATCATCACATTTTTAGCAAAAAAAATCCAAAGAGTTAACATTAATTTTTTTTGACATCATACAAAATTTCTTAAAGACCAAAGTTTCAAAAACAGTCACTAGACAAACATAAATTTAATAATTTTATTTAAAATGCTATTTAAACCTATTGTTCTTATTTTTAAAATGTTTATAGTTTCATTTCATAATTAATTTTTCTTTAATTTATTTGATGTCAAATGTTTTATTTGTAATTTGCTTTTGAACTTATTCAAAACTTTTTTACTAACTTTCAATAAAATCCAAAAGCATACAAATAAGATCAAACTAATTAAACAACAAGCAACTAATACAATATCTATAGAATTTGCTACAAAGTAACTCATGTTTCTTGAGTAAGGACTCAAATGATTAGCTTTAGGATTTCTTAGAATATATTCAATCCACCAAATAGCTGTATCGAGTGGTTTACTTGGTCGATCTAAAAATTTCTTTTGCAACTCGAGCATGTTTCGTGAGTAATTGGGATTGCTCAACACTTCTGACAGCGCTGAATAAATTGTATCCTCGCTGAATTCATCCAATGTAACAACTCGACCATAACCATTTTCTTCAGCTAAAAATGCGTTCTGAAAAAAAAAGAAATAAATAATTTAACTTTCAAATTCAATTTGAAATCCAATGCCAAGCAACAATACGCAACAACTATGTATTAACATTCGAACTAGAAAACCGAGTAAGAAATTGCTTGGCATGAATTGTATACATACATTTGGCTGATCATTACAAAAAGGTATTGTTACAACAGGTTTCCCATTAAAGGCAGCTTCTTGCATGCTTAAGCCTCCAGCATGGGTGAAGAATACTTTTAGTTTTGGATGAGCTGTAATTGAATTTAATTTAATTTTGTTTTTCAAAAATGTGTTTAATTGTTAAAGAGTTTACCCAATATATCATTTTGTGGCAGCCATTCCTGTATAAGCAGATTCTTAGGAAATTTTCTTGAAACATTTTTGTTCTCCACTTTCCATACGAAATTATACTCTGGCAACCTTGTTATCACATTGATGAGAGCTTCAATTCGTCTTTTGCCCAATAACTCTGCTCTGAGATTCGATCCAAGGGAAATAAGAACTGCTCCCTTCCCAGCAGAGTCAAGAAATTCGTTAATATTATTAGGAAGAGGTTTTGGTTGTTTGATGTGAAGACCTCCAACTTCTACAATATTGGGCGGCAATGACTGGGCGTAGTCCATTGAGGGATGCGTATTTACCAAAACAATCTGAATGCGCTCATACAGACTAGCCAAAGATGCCTTGAGCCCAGGAATGTATGTCTTTGCCATCTCTTCAATACACCTATCCGATATAAACTTTCTATATCTAAAAAATAAATTATAAGAAGTTTTTTCAATTATTTAACTTAAACCAAAATTTCGCTTACAAATAAGCAAAAAGATAAGTTCCTGTATTTTCAAGCCTTTTCCGAAGGCTTACTGACATTTCATGTTTCTTGAATATATGTGATATGTATCCTGGATAGCTATGACCACCCAGCATCTCAACGACTCTTGGATCCATCTTGTATGCTGTAACTCCCACAACTGGAACATCTGGGTATTTTTCAAGTACCCTCAACATGCAAGGCCCGGTTTCAGTGTCATATAAAATTAAGTCAAATTTTTTATTCAAATTCAAAACATCTTGGAATCCGTTGGATTCAAAAATGCCGTTGCACGTAATCATTTTCAAATTATATTGAAAACGGGCGTTTCTGAAGGCACCTGGTGTGAATACACCTACGAAATCGACAACAGTACCGATATGATCACGTTTGAAATCGTACATCTTCTCCATATGAATATAAGTCACATTAGGCTTTGGCGATTTGTTCACATCAACTGATGCTATTGTTAAGGTATGTCCACGTTCAGCAAGTGCACCCACTATGATTTCGTTCCTGTAAAAAGGATATATAATCAGTTTTCAGTCAGAACACACAAAACATATTTAGTCCTTGCCATAAGTAGTGACTGCGAGACCCACATCCAAACAGCCCTAATATATTTGCCGTACGTGCACTGCAGAATATTGCAGTTAATATAAAAATTTGCACAAAATTTTTCATTGCTCGACAGGTTAAATTATAAATAATTACTAATTTGGGTTTATTCCATTTAATTTTGGGCCATCTTCTTTTATGCAAGAAAATAAATGTGCTACACACCTCTAAAAAAATTAAAGCTAATATTTAATTAGAAGGTTAAGGCTGTATTCTGCACAATAAATTATTGTGTATTCAATTTGCGCAAAATACCATAATTGTTTTGATACTTTTAAAATTATATTCATAAATATAGGACTACACCATTTTTTAATATCTAATTGCTTTATGTTTGTTTTTTTTTTTTGTTCATGTGTTATATTTTTCTAATTATCTTTATATTGATGCTTGAGAGTGTTAGCGAAATATACTAAAATGTTTGATTCAACCCAACAAAGTTTTGGACGTTTGATGTTCTTAATCCTTCTGCTACATAAGCCATGTGAGACTATGATTCTGTCCCCGATTTCAGGCGGGAGTATACGCCTTTTTCATGTTCGATTTCATATTCGAAAATAAGTAAAACTTTCCGAAAAGAAGACATAAACCAATCAATTTCGAATTATAGAATACAGTTTCGACAACAATACCAAAAACCAACCACTTGGCTGAACGAAACCGCCCTTAACTTAAAAAACAAATAAGTCTGAAGCTGAACATATTTTGAAGGTGTCTTCAAAAAAATCACGATAAGAAATCTTTATTATATTTGCTAATAGTCAATGTTTTTATTGACATGAGAATCTAAGTTTATTGTGTTAAATAGGAAATGGTTTAGATATTATCTCAAATTGTTTTGATGGAAAAATATAAAATTTAAACTTCTTAAGTAATATATATGTATGTGTATGAAAACGCAATTAAAATAAAATGCACGAACGGGTCGCATGTACTTGCTCATATGTTCGATTACATTATATGCAAGATATTCAAAATAATAGAAACGGCTAAATGTATTTTTAAAGTCGGTTTTCACTTAATTTTATATATACTAAAATTCTTAAATTTTTGCTAAAAAAAAATTGGTATGATAATTTTAAATTTTTAATAATATAAATTCAAAAACAAAATTTCAGAAAAAATCGTCAACCCGTTTTCGAAGTATTGAATTTTCAAAAATCCATAAAAAACTATTTTTCGAAAATTTTGAAATGCAGTATTATTTAGAATTTGAAAGAGCTTCTGTATAAAAATTTTGATCGAAATCCTTTGAGCGGTTTATGAGAAAGTCGAAAATCATAAAATTGGTTGTATGGCAATTACCGATAATAACAAAATATAAAAAAAATTGGAAAAAAATGTGGAGTATACCTAAAACAGTGCACACATTTCGTTGTAGAAAAAATTGTATGGCATGTACTGTTAATTTTGGGCCTAAAAAACAATACAAAAATCTTTTATATAATCACCTAAAACGCTTACATACCAAGGTTGATAAAAATCGCTTCAGCCGGTTAGGATGGAATAGCTTTGTACATACAGACAGGCGTAATTACGGGATCACTTGTTTTCTATCATCGTAATGTCAAGTTTTATTAAAATCTTGAGTTCGATTTTTTTTACAAATGCAAAACTTGCTTGGGAAAATTATTTTTTCATACATTTTGTAACTAAGGCATTTTTGGTACCTCGCTAGTAGAACCATTTTTTGGTTTTCGATTTTCTGGAAAAGTATTTGCTTGATTTTTTTTGGAAAAAGTTTAAACAGTATTGTAAACCAAAATTTTTGAAATTTAAATAATTTTGTTGTTTGAAAAAAGTCATAGTTCTTAAATGACTAAATCGATTTTTCGAAAATTTGTATTTAATTTAAAAAAAAAAAAAAAAAACAAACACATGTTTTTCTCAAAAATGGCTCGAACAATTTTCTTAAATGAATTGTGTGGCTTCAAATTAGTGCAAACCACTTTATAGTAAAAAAAAATAGTTTACTTAGCGTTCTCATTAATGGTTCTTGTTATAGATCCACTTTTTATATTTTCTAGTTTATCACTATATTTGATGAACTAATTAAAATATTTTTTTAGTCAAATGCTCCCTAAAAATTAAAATAATATTGCATGCCTCCTATTCATTTTTTTTTAAATCGAGTCACTGATTGATTTTGATATAACTATTTTATGCGTTTATTAGTAATTACTTTAAATTGACTTTTTTCAAATTTTTATACATACATGCAACAATTTTTTTTTATAAACCGATTATCAAATAAATAATTTATTATTTATTTCGTAATGCTTAATAACAAAAATATACAATATCCTTAAAAACCGATTTTTCAATCCCCAGATAAACATCCAGTTATTGCCAGACGAATTAACTTACTTGACTGTTAAACAACCGGATACCAACATCGAAAAAACTATCTATAGAATAATTTAATTTGAACGTCACTTGTATTTCGAGTATCGAACTTTTGATAGAAATTAATTTTTGTTTAACGTTTATTTCAAAGCAATAATTTTGCAAAGTGTTTTTGACATCGAAAATAGCTATTTATTTTATTCCTCAGATAACTCCTTATTCCGTTCTGAAATGAGCATATAACTTTATTCCTAGATTAATTTGTATCTGAATGTTGAAAAACTGATTTTTGCTCTATCTGGAAAAAAATATGTATTAAACTGACTGCTTAACTTATGACTATTGAAAAATTGGCCCTTAATGTAGTTATAAGCTAATTTGAGAATAAAGAGCTACATTTACAACTAAAAATTTAATATTTAATTATTTAAAAACTAAATTAAATACAAGTGAGTTTAATTTACATCTCAATCTCAAAGCCTCCTCACAATTAATCAATAATGAAACAGGCCACTCCGATATTCTATATTCTGAAGTATTTATCCTTCACTTCACTTTCTATAGTATCATTGACTACATCATTTGAAAAACTTTCAAGTTACCATATCTTGGCGGACATGAAGATGAATGAATTCATTTTTACACCGATCATTCAAAGAGATTTAATTTTAGTCTCTCCTTTCGTCTACAAATTCATTGTAGCGGGTTCATAGCGGAACTAATGGCGATAAAATATTGTTTTATCTTGGCTCAAACAAAACGTGATATCAACCTCTTATATTATCCGCATCTTCTAAGATAACCAGACAGCATTCAATTCTCTGAATTTTATCTACAGAAAATCTTTACAACAGAGTTAAACTGTCGATTATTATTATCTTTAATGGAGATGGAGTAGCAGTTCAATATTTACCTTTGCTGTTTGCTGGCCCATAGAGACACTCCAGGAAAATTTAAAATTGATAAACTCGCCAAAAATTGAACAGCACCTATCTAATTTCCAAGAAAAAGATAAAATAAAAATATTAGTATACCATTTGGTATCTGCAAGCTTCCGCTGAAACAAGACGCCTGAAAGAGAGCAAGCTTTAGTTGAAACAATATCACCACTTGGCAACAAAACATAATAAACATATATCTGACTCACGCTGGCGCTGGATCAGAGGCACTCAACATGTTTAATATCTTTAAACAGATTGCGCATATCAGCGCGGTATAAGTGTCAAACTTCGTACATAACTGTATATTATCTCATACTTATAGATACAGAGGCAATGTGCGTTATTGTAGTTTTAAACGATTTTTGCTTGGGATACACTGATATGTTTTTGCAAAGTTTATTTAAATCAGGCCAAATACGAGTAATTCATAGTAGTTTAGTTTTCAGGTCATACCTATTTTGGTAAAATATAATGGCTAAATATATGCATGATTGTTATATTGCATGAACTCTTCATAAGGATAAATATCGATTTCTTCATTCAAAAAACACATACAAATCTTAAAGTCAAACAATTCTAGTTAGTGTTTCTTTAATTTATTTGTTCTCAAATGTTTGATTTGGGATTTTCGTTTGAACTTATTCAAACATTTTTGACTAACTTTCAATAAAACCCAAAAAGATACAAAAAATATCAAACTAATTAAGCAGAAACTAACTAATACAATATCTAGAGAATTTGCTACAAAGTAACTCATATTTCTTGAGTAAGGACTCAAATGATTAGCTTTAGGATTTCTTAGGATGTATTCAATCCACCAAATAGCTGTATCGAGTGGCTTACTTGGTCGATCTAAGAATTTCTTTTGCAACTCTAGCATGTTTCTTGAGTAGTTGGGATTGTTCAAAACTTCTGACAATGCTGAATAAATTGTAGCTTCGCTGAAATCATCTAATGCAACTACTCGACCATAACCATTTTCTTCAGCTAAAAATGCATTCTGAAAAAAAGAAAACACAAAAATTATGTTGTTATAGCTTTCTGTTAATATTTTAGTCAATCAGCTTAATTATAAGTTTTACCCGAATAAAATATACCATCTGAAAAACTGAAACTTCAAGGCGGAAAGCGTTATATGTTATATGTTATACGTTATATGAAATTACTAATTAAATGTTCATTTAATTTTTTTATATTTCAAAACATTTAATAAATCAACTTAATGCTGTACTGAATTAGTTGGGGAAAATATTTCGTTAAGTTATAATGTTTGTAAGGAAAAATATTTTATACGAAAATATTTCGAAAAGGCTGTTTTTTCAATTTTCGCTAGGTGTTTTCTTGTTCATTTGGTAAATTTTGAATTTTATTACTAACAAATAATTATGAAAACAAAAAATCACTCGATTAACTTAAGCCACAAAGCAAAAAGTTAACATTTCAATAAATGAACAAATCAGAATTAATCAAATGATTTGGACAGTTCGCACGATTAATCTTAATCAAAAGTCAGAACAGATAAATCTGTGGTTTTCAGAACAGAAAATTATTCGCTCATGAGCAAAAATTCACCGAGCAAAGCTTATAATAGTCAATATTGCTAACATTTTAAAAGCCAAATTTATATGGTTGGTGACCTTTTTTTTCAGTTTTGCCTGTTCGTCTACTTCACAAAATAGCCCCATATTTTTTTTTAATAAAATGTTAATTAAAACGTGTAAAAGTTTGCTGCAAAGTAAATTAAGAAATCTCTTTTACATTTCGTAACATTTCTATCAGAATTCTGCGCGCAAGAAGTACACAAAGGTAGAATAATGTTTGCTCATTTCTAGGGGAAACCGGGGCTGAAAGTAACTCTTTTTACTAAAATCGATGCTGTTCCTAAGGTTATAAAAATGAGTTAGCCAAACATTTTTCTGTTTAAAGAAAACAGCCAAAAAAATATTGATCAGAATTTGTAAAAATACTTATAACTTTTAGACAAAAAAACGTGTTGTTACGTGTTATGTTACAACTTGTAAAATAGACCGTGGTAAATTGTAACAAAACCTGTCATCTTCTTTTAAAATAGATATTAATTTATAAACAATATTAACAACAAAAAATATAGCTCATACACTAGCAAAATTTATTAAATTAATATAAAAAATTAAAAGTTATGTAATATGTTCCTAGAAAAAAATAAAAGGAATAAAATTTATTGCAAAATAACTGAATTTAGTCACGTAAAAATTAGGAATGTAATTAAATATTCCAAAACCAGTTTTAGATATAACGTAAATATGTATATGCATTTGAATTTAACTAATTAGCAAGCCAGGAAAAACTATGAGCGACCTCTTTTCCCTTTAACCTTATGTTGACAGCGATATCAGTCAAATGGACTTTTTTCTTTTTGTATAAAAAAAGAAACAAATTAAACAAAAAAATATAAACATAGAAGACCATTTCCATCGTCTTGGTTCCCAAAAATGTTTTTGAAAATATGAAAGAAGTCTGTTTTAATTTTTAACAACTTACCCCACAAAAATGTTACAATTAGCTCCACCATGAAATTTAACACAAAATGAAATCACTCATTTAAAAAAAAAAACGAAAACCATTTGTTGCTCAACTACTTACATAAACTTAACGAAAACTTAAATAAATATTTTTAAAAAAAACTAGAACTATATCTCTTTCGAGTGAAAAGAATACCAAAAATACTAAGAGAAAATACTTTTACAAACTTATAAATTTTGGGCAATACCCTTATAACTTTTCTTTAGAATGTCCTATTCGCAGCTTAAGTATACCTTACGTTATCTTTGAAGCAGGTGAACATTTTCTCCTTCAGGCGTTTCTTAATTTTCAGGGGAACCCTTTCATTTTTAGTTGTTACTTCTTACCCCTGTTAATTCTAGGCCCGGTCTCCCCTAAACTAAAAATCTAAAAAATCGAATACTAATACAAGTTTTACTGAATTCTTTTCGGTGATGTTCTCTTGTGAATTCTATTGTTGAAGAGAAAACTTTGGGAAATTTATAACTATTACAAATATCTACTACTGTTCGAAATGTCATTACTTGTTTGAAGTGAGATTTCATATTAAAAGCTTTTCTGTTTCGGATGAAACATTTTACGGACGAAACGAACATATAGAAAGCTGTATGTAATTAGTTAGCGACAACTGTCAAATTTTACACAAAAAAGCGAGCATCAAATTGATTGTTGGTCGAACCTCGATCTAAAATAAATTATGAGTGTATAGTATACTTACATTGGCCTGATCAACAAAGAAAGGCATTGCTATAGTAGGTTTCCCATGAAAGGCAGCTTCTTGCATGCTTAAGCCTCCAGCATGGGTGAAGAATACTCTTAGTTTTGGATGAGCTGTAATTGAAATATATTTTCTTATTTTTAACTTATTAAATTGTTACAGAATTTACCCAAAATATCATTTTGTGGCAGCCATTCTTGAATAAGCAGATTCTTAGGGAATTCCCCTAAAACAGTTGTGTTCTCCACCTTCCATACAAAATTATACTCTGGCAATCTTGCAATCACATTGATTAGAGCTTTAATTCGTCTTTTGCCCAATAACTCTGCTCTGAGATTCGATCCAAGTGAAATGAGAACTGCTCCCTTCTCGGCAGAATCAAGGAAATCGTTAATATTTTTAGGAAGAGGTCTTGGTTGATTAATGTGAAGACCTCCAACTTCTACAATATTAGGCGGCAACGACTGAGCGTAGTCCATTGAGGGATGCGTATTCACTAAAACAATCTGAATGCACTCATACAGACTAGCCAAAGATGCTTTGATCCCAGGAATGTATTGCTTTGCCATAGCTTCAATACACCTGTCCGATATAAACTTTCTATATCTAAAAATTAAATAAAAAAAGATATATTCAATTATTTAAAAAAAATGAAAATGTAACTTACAAATAAGCAAAAAGATAAGTTCCTGCATTTTCAAGCCTTTTCCAAAGGCTAACTGGCATTTCGTGTTTCTTTAATATATGTGATATGTAACCTGGATAGCTATGACCACCCATCATTTCAACGACTCTTGGATCCATTTTGAATGCTGTCACTCCCACAACTGGAACATCTGGGTATTTTTCAATTAACCTCAACATGCAAGGCCCAGTTTCAGTATCATATAAAATTAAGTCGAATTTTTTATCCAAATTCAAAACATCTTGGAATCCGTTCGATTCAAAGATTCCTCTACATTCAAGCATTTTCAAATAGTATAGAAAACGGATGTTTTTAAATGCCCCTTGTGTGGATGAACTTATGGCTTCACCAAGCTCTGCGATGTGTTCATGCATAAGATCATAGGTTTTTTCCATGTGAATATACGTCACATTAGGCCTTGGCGATTTGTTCTCATCGACTGATACTATAGTTAACGTGTGTCCCCGTTCAGCAAGTGCACTAACTATTACTTTGTTCCTATGAAAAAAAATTTTTTTTTGTTGATTGTGCGTAATCTTAAGGCTAGGAGCACACTTGCCACTTACAAGAAAATGTGGAACACGTAAGTTTTAATATAAATTATCAGAACTCAAGATATCACAAGTGTGTTCCTACCCTTAGAAATAAAATGCCTGCCATTACCATAAGTGGTGGCTATGAGATGCGCATCCGAATAGTCCCAATAGGTTTGCAGCTCTTGCATTAGAAAATAACGCCGTAAATAATAAAATTTCAACAACATTTTTCATTGTTGAGTGTTGCAGTTACAAATGGGTACTAATTTACTTGAATTACTGGCTTATAATATCGATATATTAATATTTCGATAATGTTATCAAAAAAATGCTGCTAAGAATCTTAGTAGACATCTTTTCTAAATAATTAAAAAGTACATTAATAAGATAAGATAGCAATTCCTGCCTTAGGCCTTTTGTGTAAATATTTATTTTCTTGCGTGCGCTGTATGTTTTTGATATACATATTTTCAAAATATAGACGGCATGATAAAAAGATAAGAATTACAATCGAAAAATTATTTGTCGTATCACTTAAACTCTGGCTATTTGTTATTAAGTTTGGATGAAATATTTCAAGTTGTATAAATAGATATTACCATTTGGCATTGGTTATACCATTTAAATTGTTTGTAATAGTATTGTGGAATATTTAAAAAATAAAATGTTTTTCTTTAAAAATTCGTTTTTCTCGAAAACCGTAAAAATCCTTTTTTATAAATTTTTGTTCGTATTTGTCTTAAATGATCAATAATAATTATTATTTAGAAAAACTTAATACATCGAACATACAACTGTCATTGATGGTGGATTGAGTTGTCATAACTGCAATCATTCCAACAGTGCCCTATATGTCAATGTAGTTCTGTTCGTTTCGATGTTTGGCGTTTATCAAAACAAACATAAACAAATACATTAACAAGTTGCATGTGTTGCATCCAATGTGGTGTCATTCAATATCGTGGTGGGAATGTTGTCAGCAATGTATATAGATACCAGCAAAATCTATTTTAGAACTTTGGCCGAGCGACGCTGTTGACGTTGCTGGAGCTGGTTTATTTTGTTTCACTCATTAGAATTTGCGTAGGTACCGTAAAGAGTCCATAGACCGGTATACATCTGAAGAACGCCTAACAATGTCACTAACTTATGGATTAATATGTAAAAACTAATTTTGTATTTGAGGATCACTGTATATTGAAATAAAATGCACTCTATCATGATTGAAATTACATCCCCTCAAATGCGGTGCATCTGCTGGAGGAACACAAAAATTCTGAAGCAGTCTCCTCCAATAATAGTCTGATATTATATAAACTGTGATAAAAACTAGCCGGGAAGATCGCCGCAAGTTCTGAGTCGAAATGGTCACCAACAATGTCGCAGGTGAGTTCTTAAAAAATGTTACTTTGAAAAAAATGTTGGGGAATAGCTTAAAACACCAAAAAAACTTAAACATGAACTACGTTTTTTAGAGTCAATTGCGAATATAACGGGTGTTTTTTTTAGACGTGTGGTTTTCAAGAAGAAATAAAACGCATATAGTTTAATGTTACGGTCACGAATTTGGCTTTATTATAAAGATAAGGTTTTGGTATTATGTTTTAAAAATGATTTCGGGCAAGTGGCCTGCGCGTCTGGCTCGAATAAATTCCAGCCGAGAGGACCAACTTTGGACCACTTTTGGGGGCGTATGTCATCAATAACGCGCTGAATATTCTCTTCTAAGGCGTCAATCGTCTCGGGCTTATCTGCGTAGGCAAGCGACTTCACATAACCCCACAAAAAATTGTCCAGCGGTGTTAAATCGCACGATCTTGAAGGCCTCGCCACAGGCCCACGACGCCAGATAATGCGCTCAACAAAAGTTTCCTTCAATAAATTGATTGTTTCGTTGGCTGCATGGAATGTAGCGCATCTTGTTGAACCAAAGGTCGTCCACATTAACATCTTCCAACTCAGGCACGAAAAAGTTATTTATCATGGTTCTATAGCGTTCCCTATTGACTATAACATTATGGCCGGCTACATTTTTGAAGAAATATGGACCAATGATTCACTCTGCCCATAGAGCACATCAAACAGTGAATTTTTGACGATTTAACGGCGCGAGACCTCAACAATGGCTTGTGGATTATGATCACTCCATATTCTATAATTTTGCTTATTAATGTAGCCATTTAACGAAATGTGAGCTTCATCGCTGAAAATTTGTTTTTTTTTGTAAAAATCGGGATGCGTCGCGGGAACCGAACCATTATTTTGGATAAATTTGTACGAATTGCAAACATTGTTCAGGATGAAGACTATTCATTATGAAATGGCAAACCAAACTGAGCATTAATCAAGTGACAGCTGTCAAGAAGACCAACTCCGGATAAAGTATTGACAGATTGAAACCACACGTCTAAAAAAAAACACCCGTTATATTGTACGGAAGATGAACTGGGTAATTTAAAGCCATTAAAAAACTGCGTTAATCTGTTTTTTTTTTATTCTTTCAGAAGTGGTTCTAATATTGAAAATATAAAATTAGTTTAAGTCTTCATTTTTGAAGATAACACCTAAATAAAAGCTTAACTTCGTTTGACTTTATTAATTAAGACTTTTTTGTTGCGATTTTCTGACTTCGAGCGCTTTTTTTTTAAACTATATAATAAGGCCCACGTAATAAAAATAAAAACTAAGCAAAAGGCAAAAACAATAACAAGAATATCATACGAATTCGCTACGAAATATGAAATATCTCTAGACGTTGGACTTAAATGCTCTGCACTTGGATTTCTTAGGAAATACTCAATCCACCATAATGCTGTATCCAATGGTCTGTTCTGGCGATCTCGAAATTTCTTTTGTAACTCTCTTGTTCGAATTGTGTAACTGTCATTATTGATAACTTGTTTAAAGGCTTCAAAAAGTGACTCGCTGTTGAGATTCTCAAAGTTCACTTCGAGTCCACATCCTTTGATTTTGGCATTGTGAGAATTCTGCAAAATAAAAACAAAACCTCTCTCAAAAATAAAAATATAAAAAAATCAATTGCAAATTACTGTGAATTGATCAAGAAACAAAGGCATTGCAATCACAGGAACACCATGCCAAGTGGCTTCTTGCATACTCAAGCCACCAGCATGTGTGAAAAAAGCTTGAATTTTTGGATGAGCTGTGAAACCAAACATACGAGTAGTTATTTCAATCATAACATTAGATATTAGAAAAATGTCTCACCTAAAATATCATTTTGGGGCAACCACTTGCGAATCAATAAATTCTTTGGAATGTCCTTGAAAATATTGTCCTGTTCGCTTTTCCACAAAAAATTGTATTGAGGGAAACTGTTAATGATATTTTCAAAAGCTTCAATGCGCTTCTTTCCCAAAGTCTCCACCAAAGTATTTGAGCCGAGTGATATAAATACTGCACCCTTAATGGCGGATTCCATGAATATATCGATATCGTCTGGAAGTTTGCGAGGCTCTTTGATGTGAAGACCGCCAACTTCGATAACATTTGGTGGCAGTGACTGAGCATAATCCATTGCCGGGTGTGTGTTAATTAAAGCAATTTTTACCCTCTTGAAGAGGCTTTTCAATGTGGGCCTTGGACCGGGAACATATTGATCAGCTAAACGTTCAATAACTGCTTCAGTTACGTATTTTCTATAGCTATACGATATTATTAAAATAAAAAAAATATTCACTCAATAAAAATAATTTCTATTTTTACAAATAAGCAAATGCATATGTTGCCGAATTAGTAAGTCGATTCCATAAATTCATCGGCACATCTAGATGATCCATAAAATATGAAATATAACCCGGATAGCTGTGTCCGCCGAGCATCTCTACAATATACGGATCCATTTTGAATGCACTTACAGCTACAGCAGGAATTCCTGGATATTTTTGAATTAGCCTAAACATACACGGTCCAGCTGCTATATCGAACAAAATCAAATCAAACTTTTGGTCCAGATTTGAGGCTTCCTGGAATCCAACTGATTGGAAAATTCCCTTACATTCAAGCATTTTAAAACTATACAACAATCTCAAATTGGCAAAAGGTCCATAGGTATTAAAACTTGCATCTGAATCTTTGTAATAATCGGCCACAGTATTATAGGTTTCTTCCAAATGAATATAAGTCACATTAGGCTTAGGATGATTATTTTCATCTACTGCTGCAATGGTAAGGATATGTCCTCTTTCTGCAAGTGCATTTACGATCACTTCATTCCTAATTTAAAAAAAAAATTAAACACGTGCGAAAGCTGATTTATTTTAAGATCTTACCATATGTGATGGCTGTGGGAGCTACAGCCCATTAATCCTAAAATATTCGCTGAATATCCATTGTGAAGTAGTGAAATATATATACAAAGAATTACAAGCATTTTGAAAACACTCATCTCGTTTCAAATTAAATTTGACAATGAATAGATGCGTTTGGATTATTAGTATGTTATTTGAATTTTAGAAAGATACTTGATAATACTAGCTATTTGCATAGCTTATCGCTTAGTTGTATTTCGTTTAAGATAATAAATGTAGTGCTGCCATGCTCACTTAAAAATGAATTGAATTAAACTAAAATTTCATAACTCGGCTTAACAGTTTCTAGCGTTTTGTATATTATATACTTCTTAAAAGTCTAATAAAATCAATCAAGAAATTCTGAGCAAAATAACATCATTAATTGCTTCCTAAAAACCGGTGTTCCTCAGGGCTCGTTCTTTAGCCCCATTCTCTTGTTGGTGACTATCTATTGCCTTTCAAGAGAAATTTGAATGGTGTATGATCTCATTTTCCGTCTGGTATTGAATGAAATGACACTAGATATATTCTGAAACAACCAAGGCTATTGTTGTATCTAAGATAGAGAGCGCGAGAAGGAGTATGCAATATACAGAAATTCCTCCTACTATATAACGGGTGATTTTTTTGCTACTTGGTTTTTGACGTTTATATTTTTGACAGATCACACATGACAAATTCCACGAACATTTGACATTTCGATTCAGTATTGTTTGCCATTTCATCATGAATAGACTTACGCCTGAACAACGTTTGCAAATTATTGAAATTTATTATCAAAATTCGTCCTCTGTGAAAAATGTGTTTCGCAAGCTACGTCCGTTTTATGGTCGTCATAATCGACCCACCGAGCAGGCTATTCAGCTCATTGTGACCAAATTTCAAACCAGTTTCACTTTATTGGACATTAATCCACCAAATCGTATCCGTAGAGTGCGTACCGAAGAGAATATTGCTGCTGCATCCGCCAGTGTTGCTGAAGACCGCGATATGTTCATTCGGCGCCGATCGCAGCAATTGGGTTTGTGTTATTCGACCACCTGGAAGATTTTACGCAAAGATCTTGGTTTAAAGCCATACAAAATACAGCTGGTGCAAGAATTGAAGCCAGGCGACCTACCACAACGTAGAATTTTCGGTGAATGGGCCTTAGAAAAGTTGGATAAGGATCCGTTTTTTTATCGCAAAATTGTCTTCAGCGACGAGGCTCATTTTTGGCTAAATGGATACGTGAATAAGCAGAATTGCCGTATTTGGAGTGAAGAGCAGCCAGAGGCAATTCAGCAGCTACCAATGCATCCCGAAAAATGCACTGTTTGGTGCGGTTTATGGGCAGGCGGCATCATTGGGCCGTATTTCTTCAAGGACGATGAAGGCCTCAGGGTTACGGTCAATGGAGAAAGGTACCGTTCGATGATAACAGATTTTTTTTTCTGCCGAAAATGCAAGAATTGAACTCGGTCGACATGTGGTTCCAACAGGACGGTGCCACATGCCACACTGCACGCGAAACCATGCATCAATTGAGAGGCGAATTTGGTGAGCAGTTGATCTCACGTTTTGGCGCAGTCAATTGGCCACCAAGATCATGTGATTTGACCCCGTTAGACTATTTTTTGTGGGGCTATGTTAAGTCTATTGTCTATGGGGACAAGCCAAACACGATTGCTGCCTTGGAAGCCAACATTGAACGCGTCATTGGTGAGATTCCGGCCGAAATGTGTGAAAAAGTTTGCCAAAATTGGACCTTCAGAATGGACCACCTGAAGCGTAGCCGCGGGCAACATTTAAGTGAAATTATTTTTAATAAGTAAATGGCAGAAATTGATTTATCGATCCAAATAAAAATTTCATTCACTTTTTACAAGTTTCTGTGTTTTTTTGAATTTTCAAAAACCAAGCTCTTAAAAAATCACCGTTTATATCTTTAAACAGTTTATTTGTTCCATAATGTAAAATTTGGAACCTTTCCTTTATAATTGCTCGAAATGTAGGTATCTAAAATCTTATCAAAAATTGGCATATCTCCTGAGATGCTTATGTTAGTTGATTACTTTTTAAAGTTTGTTGAACAAAAATAACCTCCTAAAAATGTTTAACATTTCTGATTTTTGATAAGACTCTAGTAGTTATGTGCTCCCAAAGGTACAGGGCTATAATGTTACCTAAATTAGTTTTCAACATATATACATATGTACATATTTTAAGATAAGCTACCTACCTATACAATTTCTTAAATATGTACATACGAAATTTCACATACAAAACAAATGTAGGTTGGTAAATAAAATGAAACCTTAAATCAAAACAATTACACACACATAATATGATACCTACATAGATACATTATCTATTATAATTCACTAAAGCTTTATTTGCATTTTACTTTATATGTTCTTGTCAGTTTTATTGGAACGATATTTGTAAGTACAGAATGTTTTCGATAACCTTGAATTCTATCAGTTAATTTAACATTGTTTAGAAATCATTGCACTCTGTAAATAAAAAAAAAATGTTTCTGATTTCGCTGAGTGTGACTCGAATTCAAATAGGTATAAGCGATTTCTTGTTTTGATTAAAAAAATGTCTTATAAGTTCAGTTTAACACTAAGTTTCTCCCATACTTCTAAGTAAAGCGAGATTTTTTCTCTTTAACAACAATTTATTGCTCTCATTTAGTTCTCTTGCATACCTAATCTACAGAGTTCTCACTTTTAAATAAATCAGAATCAATTTAATTATGTACTTATTCTGAGCAGATCTTGGTATTTTGAGTGTGCGAGTTGCAGTAACTCCTCGTAACAGAGTATTCTGAAGTTTTTTTTTTGTACCTTAATTAAACTTGTATTTAATCTACTAAATATTGCGCTGTGAATTTTAATTCTCTGAGAGGATATAAAGGGTATTCATGCAACGGCGGAAAAACCGTATACACCTCAGAATCCAGATTATTTTATTTTACTTAAATATATCTGGCTTCTGAGGTTTATCCGGGTTTTTCGCCGAGTCATGAATACCCTTTTTATTTTTCAGAGCAATAAATAAATTAAATAACAAAACATAATTGGGACTTTTTGTAAACAAAACAGACTATTATTTATTTCTGAATGGAATTCGATTTCAGAATTAATTATTAAGCTATGTATTGTTTTTGAGATTTATTATTATATAACCACTTACAAAAACAAACAGATTGTTGTTGCTATTTTTAAAATTTTGTAAAATCAATTGATATTTTTTGTACAATATTTATAATCAAAAAAAAGTAAAAGAGTTTCAACTTAAGTTTAAAAATAAATATAAATAAAATAAAGATCTGTTTCCTTAGTTTTGAATTTTGTGCATTTATGTGATGTCAATTTCAAATTTCTGTGGACAGAGATTTATATTTCATTAATATGTTATTTGAGGTAATAAAAATCAAAAGATGTGTGTCATTCGATTTGGTAAAACCGAATTCTATGATTTTTTTTTTTTTTTGTAAATTTGCGTCCTTTGTTTTCAATTCTTTTGAAAAGAATTTATTTTTGCTTTTTGAAAACTTGACCATTTGTTAGCTTTTCTGCAAAAAAAGTTAGATATTTTTATGTAGTGCATTTAAAATATTTAAGAAAACAAAGATTACAAAGTAAAATAAGAAACACCTTATTGACCACAAACGATTAGAAAATTAAATAATAAAAACAAAACAAAATTTGTAGGTATTAGATTTTAATTTTTTTGAAACTTGAATGCATTTCGAACCAACTGTGGATCATCATCAGCAATACACTAATTTGGGAAAAGAACGAAGAAAAAAGGAAAGTAACAATCAAAACATAACAATGAAATAGAAGAAAGCTTTACATTTTTAAAAAACAATTAGAGTAAAAGAGAACATTAAACAAAGTTACACAAAGATGACATAATATTGCCATTATCACTATTCATGGTGTTGTTGTTTTTGTGGATATAGAGGCTTTCATATGCATCAAGTCGTCGGTGGTTTGTGACTTGTTTAATGAGCTTTACATTTTCCAGGCTTACGTTGAAATGCTTGTTGGTGAGGACGTGTGCAGCGATGACGGAGGATTTTTCGGGTCTGTTGAACTTGATGTGATTTGAGTGTTCATTGAAATGGACACCAAGATCCTTGTTTGGGGTTTTTTCCCTTTTTTACCTTTAAATACAATTTTATTAAAAGACCTTAATTAAATCAAAACAAAGATGTCATTTTTAAATGTTGTTTTTAATTGGATTTTTGTAGTGTTTAACTCTTCTTTGATTCCAATCAAATATGAAAATATATTGTTCATAATTTTACGGATACAAATTTAATATTTATTACTAACTAGCAGATGCACGTGCGATGTTACGCACCTTCTATCCCACAGAGATCTAATGACATCATATATCCACCTACAAAATTTCATTAAGAACCGCTCAGTTTTTGAGGTGTGAAAGCGGAACAAATACACAAACTCTCCCATTTAAATCGATAATTTTTGTAGTGTAATCCAGCTTATCATCTAGCTGCTTACCAAACTTAATTAAAATCCATTCCATGGTTGAGGCGTGATTACGTAACAAACGCCCAAGCATATATTTTTTCCATATTTAAGCTTCTCCCATGGGAACCGTTAATTTTTTGGGGATAAAATTGACCTGTGTGGTAATTCAGTGTCCCATTCATTTCCTATCAAATGTCATCCAAATTCATTGAGTAGTTGATGCGTTATTGCGGATCAAACATCCAAACATTCAGAGCTTTCGTATTGCTTTGTTTTACTGAACAGTGTAACAGCAGTTGGATGTTATGTGTGTGTGCTTTTTGGATTCTTGTGAACAAAAGCTATGTAGGCTATTTGTCTAATAAGCAGATATATTATATCAGATCTATGTTAAATTAAAACAAATATATCCCACAGGAACCATATATTTTACTAAGATAAAAAGTATTCTGTGTGCTATTCCAAACTATATAGTCTATCTCTGTGCCAAATTTCATCCAGATATGTTCAGCCGTTCTGGTGTTATTGAGCAACAAACAGCCATCCATCTATCCATCCATCCAAACTTTCACATTTATAATATTAATAGGATTAAAATTACAACCTGATAAAAAAAAATTAAGTTATTACTTAGTTCAGAGAAAATTGATATCTCAGAATTTCAAAAATAATATTAACCTGGTTCCTCAGCAACAATTTTGTATATTATTTATATTAATTTTATGAAAAATAGAAAAAATCTACATTGATATTTTTATGATCTTAAAATGTTTCGCTTGGAAATCAAAAAAAAATATTTAAAATCTGATTCAGTTCATTCCAATAAAAGCGATATTTTCCATTATATAATTGCACAATTTAAATACGAGCATATGTATACCTATGTATACTGAACTTTTTAAGAGCAGTGGCTACACTGGTTCATTCTTGATCATCTTAATTTCAATCGCTCATTAACAATTTAATGTATATCAACTACTCTCTCACTTTCTACCTCTTTAAAATTTAAATCTGTCTCTTTTCAACCAACAATAAATTTAACTTGATAATCAAGAATTAAATTAATACAACCGGCTTTTTTTCCTACTGGAAGGTAAACATTATATAATACGTCACACCATCGGTAAAATTATGAACAAGAAATTCTATTCTCTTAAAATGTTAATGCTAACCTTCCCCTAGTTTTATTCGAGTTCTCCACATTACGATCGTTCAAAATACGAAGAACTTATTTTTTTTTAACATGTACGACGAGTAGGTGTAGGTACCCTGCCTAGCTCAGATGATCCAAAATATACAACATGAGATTAGTTTATATTTTGATCGTGCTTATTGCGTATGTGGGTGTTGTCAGTTAATGAAATCTATACAAAATGAAAAGAAGACAGTTTTAAAAATTAGCATTTTATTATTCACTCCCAAAAAATTTATCAATTTTCTAATTTAGTGTGTTCAATTAAAATTAACTTTCGGACAAAAAAAAATTTTTTAAATGTTGAAGTCGTATAAACAAATTCGGAGAAGAGGTGTCTATTATTTGTGCACCCAAGCAATAGAACCCAAAAAAATAAAATCGTTTGATGATATACCAGGACCGAGAGGTCCTTTAGGCTTAGGCAATCTATACAACTATCTACCTGTGATTGGAAAATACTCATGGCTGAAGCTACATAAATCGGGATTTCATAAATACGAAACCTATGGTCCGATAGTGCGTGAGACAATGGCACCGGGAGTTAATATTGTTTGGATATACGATCCTAATGATATTGCAGTACTGCTCAATGATAAGGACTATCCACATCGACGCAGTCATTTAGCATTGGAAAAATACCGAATTGATCGACCACATGTTTATAAATCAGCTGGATTGATACCAACGTGAGTTTCAATGGCCTCATTCAATAACCGAACTATTGCTATCCGGATAGGTTGGTGTTGTTGTATTCCCATCTAAGAATGCAGCTGATGACAAAACAACTGCTGCCAAAAAAACAAACTTAAGCTATCCGAAATACTTAGGTATACTTTTGTATCCCATGAGAAATGTTAAAAACATATGCACAAACCCATACAAATTCAACCTATTCGATGTTGGTTGTTCAGGAACTTCAGTGGATACTAACATATCTTAGATAGGCTATCGTACCGACATCTGAATGAGGCCAATTATACACATTTAAAAACAATAGCTAAACAAATTCGTATATAATATAGAAATGGTCCAGAATGGTGGCGATTGCGATCTGAGCTACAAAAAGAACTTAGCGCTCCAAAGAATGTTCGAAGTTTTTTAATGGATGTTGATAAGATAACCCATGAGTTTTTAGATGCCCTGCCGCTGCAAAGAGAATTCAATCTCTTGCCTGAGTTGGCTCGATTAAATTTGGAGTGTAAGTATCAAAATCAAGCAAAGTTCATGGTCATCGTTTTTGGCTATGCCCATAAATTGAATAATTTCGGCAAAGCTATTGAAAATGCTTTGAATTAATTGTGTGTTTTAGGAAGTTGATCTTTTTATTTTTGTAATTTTTTTTTTCAATTAAATTTAAAATAAGAAAAAATGAATGTGAAATATGGACTTTGTAATGTTTTATTATAAGCAAACTTATACAAAGTTTTAAAACTTCCTTGTATATTTTAAAGATTTGTTTGCAACATTTTTTTTAGAGATTTTGTTATTAACGGTATCTGTCATACAACCATTTTGTTGGGCATTCAAAGTCATTAAACATTTTCTTGATTTTGGACTTTCTCATAAACGACTCAACGGATTTCGATCAATTTTATTTTTGTCTGAGATCCTTTGTATTCTAAATAATACTGCATATGGACCTAAATTTCCGAAAAATATTTGTTTCAAATCCAATTTTTGAAAAAAAAAAATATTTGAAAATTCAATATTTCGAAAACGGGTTAATGATTTTTTTTTTTGAAATTTAGTTTTTAAATTTATATTATTAAATTAAATTTACAATTTTCAATTTTCGAAAAATATTTTTTTGGAAATAAATAAATATATATTTCTTTTATTTTTTTCTTAACGGTTTTTTAACATTTGTATGAGAGGTACCATTGTTTTCTTTTTTTAAATTATTTAAGATAATGTCAAAAACCACCAAATACAAATTTTCGAAAAAATCTATTGTGTCGTTTTCGAAATTTTGAATTTTCAAAAAGAAAATAATTTCCAAACAAATTTTTTTTTGAAAAATTTTGTTTTACAATATTGTTTATAAAAAATTAAATTAACCGTTTCCAGGAAAATCGGAAACTGAAAAAATGGTTCTAGTAGAGGTACCAAAAATAACCATTTTTTCCCAACAAAAAAATTATCAGAAAGGGTACCTTCTGATATTTTCGTTAATTAACAGATTTTTTTTTTATAAAAATCGTTGGAGCCGTTTTTGAGAAAATAAGATTTTGTTTTTTTTTGCCAACAAAAATGTATGGGAGCTGCTGTTATTTGTCGTCTTAAAAAATGAAAAAAACGTGTGGGCATATTACCGAAAAAACAATATGTGCCAAGCTTGAAGCAAATCCATCAAACCGTTAAGGATGCAGACTCGAGGACAGATAGACAGACAGACAGACGGATTGAGATATCCATTTTTTTGGTGTTCTCTATGATCTTAATGTCATGTTTGATTGTTAGATTTTTTTTTTTACGAATGCTTAACTTGCCTTATAGTACCTATACTCGCAAATAAAAATGTTCAACTATCAGGGCTTAGTCTAAATTTGAAGAATACTTTTGCTGACTAGAATTGATAGTGATATCCAGTTATAGAGTATGTAGTAAAATAAATATAATATTTTTTCAGTAACTTGTTTTCTAACATTTGATGAGCGATTAAATTCGTTTTCTCCTGAAGAACATCTTCCCCACTCAAGAACTTCAAAACTAATAAAATCCACTGAAACAACAAACAGCTGCATTCTGCCAACAGATCAGGGTCTGCAATTATGGCGATATTTTGAAACTCCAACATACAAAAAACTACGAAAAGCACAAAACTACATGGAAAGCGTAGCAGTTGATTTGGTTGCTCAAAAAATTGCCTACTTCAAAGAGGAAAATAATCAACAATGTCCTGGAGGAAATCTCACCAGAAGTTCTCTAATCGAAGAGTACCTGAAAAATCCAAACTTGGATTTGTCCGATGTTGTCGGAATGGCTTCAGATCTTCTATTAGCTGGAGTTGATACGACTTCCTATTCAACCTCGTTTGCTGTTTATCACATAGCAAGGCATTCAGAAATTCAAGAGAGGCTTTATGAGGAGTCTAAGACTATTATGCCAAATGTAACTGATACACTGAGTGGTGAGGCCCTGAGAACTGGAATCACCTATACCAGAGCTGTGTTAAAGGAATCCTTTCGTCTAAATCCTGTATCAGTTGGATTTGGAAGAATTTTGAAAAAGGATATTACATTGAGTGGATATCATGTTCCTGCTGGGGTAATTTTGGAAATTATTTGTCCTTTTATTTTGTCAAGTTAATTTTTGTTTGCTTTTTCTTAGACAATAGCTGTCACTCAAAATATGATTGCATCGCGTTTAGAAAAACATTTCGAACGACCAAACGAATTTGATCCCGAAAGATGGCTGCAACGGAAGACCAATATTAATCCATATGTTGTTCTCCCATTCGGACATGGAATGAGATCATGCATAGCTAGACGAATGGCAGAACAGATCATTCTGGTTTTCTTATTAAAGGTAATTTTATTTACTTAGTTATAATTTTGATATAATTGATTTATTGTATAGCTCGTCCGACGGTATAAAATTGAGTGGAAAGGTGTGGATGACTTAGACGTGAGGACTTTACTTATCAATAAACCTGAAGATCCAGTAAATGTAGTCTTCAAAGAAAGAATTTAAAGTAATTTTTGTTAAGTTAAAAGGACTAGTAAAAGTTTCTATTCAATAGAATTTAAAGTCATTTATTTTATTCTCATATTATATAATAAGATATATCCTGAAAGTTTAAGTAAAATAAAATAAGGAAAATATTCGACGGTAAATATGTATGTATTTTTTACTTGCGATACATATAGAATAGGACAATTTTTGCATTTGAAATTAAAAATGGAACTCGAGACTTTAATCAAACTTGACATTATGTACGATGATAGAGAACACAGATTTTCGACTTTATCATTAACGGCTAAACGGATTTGGATCAAAATTTGTATACAGGGGCTCCTTCAGATTCTACATAATACTACATACCAACATTTTTGAAAAAATCGTTTTTTGGATTTAAAAAAAAAAATAATTTTTTTCTTTGAAAAGCAATTTTTTTTTGAAAATCAATTTTTTTTTTTAAATTCAATATTTCGAAAGCGAATTGACGATTTTTTTAATATTGTAATGTTAAATTTATATTATTAAATACTCACAATTGGCATATGTACATTTTTTTGTGAAAAAAAAAATTAATTTTGTATATAAGAAAATAAGTAAAATATTTTTCTAAAAATATATTTTGCCTTTTCCGCTAATAGTCTTGTGCTTAAGATGTAACCGAACATAAGAGCATGTTGGTGGGATCCAGCCATGTATTCTATTTCTCTGGCTTTAGAAGTAGATAATAAGTAAAATTTACTAAATAATAAATGTCTGGATTGAGAAATGTCGAAAATGTTAAAACGATGTGAAATCGATTCGCTATGATATTTTGTTGAGACATATATGTAGGTATATTTTGAGAGTAAACACACTTTTAAAATGTTTGTTTATGAAATAAATTATTTATGGTGATACGCTGCAGTTGCACTCTAAGTTATCACAAGTGTTTCACTAATTAATATTTACACTACACATCTCTTGAATACTAATATGTCTTATTAATAGTTTATTATTAGTGTTTAGAGGAACTTCTAGCGATTTGTGTTTGGGGTTTAGGATGGTTTGTGACAGTGTACACTTCGCATATTATTTGTCTATTAGCCGTGAATAGAATAATGATGATTTTATTGAAGTACCATAAGATTCTATAATGTTTGAAATGTGAAAAAACAAGCAAAAATGTTAGAATAAGTTTTTTCTGGGAACGGGTTGAACTGCTGTATTTTAAAATACTGTGTGGTCAAAATTCTGTTTGATACTGTATGACACTGTATGGTTAATATTCTGTATTTCAATTATAAGTCAAAAATACTTTGTCTCAAAATGCTTTATACTTTATGCAAAATACTGTATCTCAAAATTCTTCATCTGAAAATGCTGTATGAGCAAAACACTGTATCTCAAGACTACCCGTTCTTAAATTACCATTACAAAGCAAAACAAAAAGCAGAAGTCGACTTATGTATATATCATTAATTGAAAATCCAAACAATGTAAAACCAGAAAACATTAATTATTGATAAAGAGAAAATAAGAACAAGATACCATTAATTTTGTTTTGATTTAAATTAATTCAAAGTCTTATGAATTATCAAAGGCACATGTTATTGTTTAAGGGAAGTATATCAGAATATTATAATGGAAAATTATTATGATATAAGTATGTATTTTTAAAAAAAGTTTCCTGTTTTCAAAATTCTGTATTTCAAAATGCTGTAAAAAGGCTGCAAGATAAAAATCGTTTTGATAATGTAAAAAAGTACGCACTTTTTCATTATCAAAACGATTACAGAGTTTTAAAATACAGAATTTTGGCAAGGCAGGATCTTGAAACACAGAGTGTTGACTTAGAGTGTTTTGACCACACAGTATTTTGTACATACAGTATTTTGAAATACAGTGTTTTGAGATACGGTATTTTAAATACAGTATTATGACCCCTACAGTATTTTGACCCCAACCCGTTTTTCCTCCATTAAAATTGTGTATGAATTTTTAAGATATTCATTCGTTTTTTTTTTTGGAAAAAAATATATTTTTTAAACTACCTACTTAATTAATCTATTTTATCGACTTGTGGTGTGTAGCATTTCATGTTTCAAATTTTAACACATGGGATTCTAATTTTTTGTGTGTGATTATTTTTAACAAAACGTAAATGGCATACTATTTTAAAAACATCTTGTCATAATTTTAATACTGCACTTGAACTGTTTTTATTAAACTCGTACCAAAAAATTTGATATTATTATTTATTTTTATCTGTCATTTCACTAAAAATAGAAACATTTATGTGTTCTATACGGTTTTTGGCAAATAAAAGATAGAAAGGGAAACTAATGGATAAAATATTATTTTTAAAAATTGTTTAAGCAGAAATTATAATGCTTCTCATAGAGATTTGAAAATAAATATTTCAATTGCCTTAAATCATTAAAAGTTTCTTTTTGTTTAAATAATTGTTTTACTATATGCATGTAAGGCCTAAGCTCTTTTAAATGCAAACTAAATAGAGAGATAGGAACAAAATGTTTATTGGCACAGTTGATTTGAAAGTAATGTCGGTCTCGTTATAACCTGCAGGTTACATCCAATTAAAATTGGAGATATAGAAAGAATGATTCATTCTTCATAAACTCATTTTAAATACTGCGTACGAGAATTACGCTTATTCACTGAGTAACTATGTAAAGGTTGAGAGGTCTTTTAGAGAGTTCTATCGAATATGATGGTTTTCTTTTTTTTAAAAATAATTTTGTATGTATAAAATTTTGAAAACAATTTTAGGAAATAAATTTGAAACGGTGACTTAAAGCAATTTTTAATATACGCATACAATTTTAAATACAAAAATATTCAGTGACTAGTTTTGGAAAATTGATTTTTGAAAAAAAAAATATTTATTTTTTAAAAATTGGAAACACATTTTTTTTAAATTTGAATATATAATATTATGTATACTTTTAGGGAGCATTTGCATAAAAAAATAGTTCTATAATTCGGTTCATCCAATAGCGAGAAATTCGATAATGAGAAAGTCGATAGTGAGAAAGTCAATAAGAAAGCTAATAAGTGCGCAAAATTAAATATTTTTCTTACTTAAAAGTGGGCTGTCTTAGAACATATTTTTATCAAAATTTTGGCGCTATTTTTGAGAAAAAAAGTTCTCTTAACGGGTTTTTAACATTTATATGGCATCTAAGGTTGTTTTTTTTTGTTTAAAGACACTTGTTTTTTTTTTTTAATTATGCAAGATAATTTAAAAAAAACTACTAAATAAGCATGTACAAACTTTGGCATAAATCTAAATATTGAGTTAAAAAAAAAAGATTTTTTTTTATTAGATTTTTTTTAAATTTAGGCTTGCAATACTGTTTAAGCTTTTTAGCAGCTTCTCCATAAAAAAATAAAATGAACCCTTTTCCAGTAAATTTTAAACCAAAAAAATGTTTCTATTAGAGGTACCATACATAATAATTCACAAACAAAAATATAAAATTCAAGACTGGATCGCACGTACTTGCTCTTATGTTCGATCACATCGTATGCACAAGATTCTTAGTAAAAAAGGATAAGAACATATAGTTTTAAGATCTTTTTTTACTAAACTTTTTATATAAAAAATGGGGCGTATTCAGGTCATTTTTAAACTGTGTCTAAGTTAAACCTAGGTTTAGTTGAATTTTCGGACGTTGATTCTATTTTTTCAGTGTACCATTCCAAAATATTTGAAGTTATTTATGTAGCATAACAAGTTAATAATATTATTAAAATATAAAAACAACAATTTGCAAGTAAAATCGGTCTGTATTCATTGTTCCAAAATTGCCTTAAGCTTGAGCTTAGTAAAACCTGGGCTTATCAACGACTTCCCCAATACCTTTAATTTGTTTGTAAAAAAATTAGGTATGCCAATTTTATGTATTTAATAATAAAAGCTTAAAACATAATTTCTAAAAAAAATCGTCATCTGTTTTCAAAATTTTGAATTCAAATTTTTTTTTTCAAGATCCAAAAAAAAGCAACCCCTAAATTAAAATTTTGAACGAAATCCGTGGAGCCGTTTATGAGAAAGTCGAAAATCCCAAAAAGTTTGTATTGCAGGTACCAACAAAATGTGTATAAAAAAAATATTTAGCCAAAGTGTAGACTATAATTAGTGCCTATGCAGTGCACTAATTTTTAAAAAAAATCTAAATCGTTAGAGCCGTTTTCGAGATAATTAAGATGGTAGAAAAAATTGTATGGCAGGCACCGTTAGTTTTGGCGCTAAAAAACGATTCAAAAATCTATTTGAAACATTCATCTAAAACGCTATATACCAAGTTTGGTATTTATATATACAGCCACTTAGGATTTATATAGTTGTACAGACAGCCAGACAGAATTAGTTGTTATAATATTATGTATACCTACATTAAATGTCTAGCCAAGTTGCCGTTGATTTTTTGTCCAATTTCATTTGGGCTAATCAAGACACACGCCCCTTGAAAATGATGATATATTTGAAATTTAATCAAACACATTTGAACTATTTTGCAAAAAAAAAGATTGGAGAAAGTTGATTAAGACCGTCATGTGTAACGAATTGATGTTTAATTTAATAATTTTGCTTATACAAAATATTTGTATCTCTATGTTTTTTTAAAGTGATTATCTCCGATCCCACCGTAGACACACGATTCGTAGCAGATACAGCTAACAGAATGCTGTCTGATTTTGTACCTAATATATTTCGAAATGTCTGTTTGTGATTTTTGATGGTAATTTTTAATTTTTTTTTGAAACAAAAATCAAAATTAGAGGAACCAACTTGAAAAAGTTTTAGATTTTTATTTAACGGTAATAACGGTGATTCGTTATTGATTTTATGCAAACTCAGTTTTCAAATAATAAAAACAGCTTACTTCGTTTTCTATGTAAATTTTACTTGTCTTTATTTTCTTTTATAAGTGTAAGAATGTAGTAAAAGAAAATGGTGTTGATGATGAAATAAAGATTATTCATATTACGAAATGTTAATAAATAGTATCTGCTTCTAAAGAAAGATAAACATTTTGGATTCAATATAAAATTATTAAGAATAAAGCTTAAACTGTTGAAATATTGTTAAAAAAAAAAAAACAAAAAACACATACATAATGTAGATAAAGCTTACTAAAATGTATTTGAGTATCAAAGTTTAGAAAGAAAAAACAAATTAAAGTTTTTTGAAAATTACAACTAGAAATTCGTAAATTATATACTTCGTTAACTAAATTATTTACAAGGCATTGTGTCTTAAACGAACATATTACAGTATAACAGTTTATATTTTGTTTGTTTTATTAAATTTATTTTGTGGAAATATAGTAGATCATAAGTTCTCGGTTTCAGCTTATATCATTGTTTTATGTGTGTGTATGTGTGTGATGGTGTAGGAAGGTATATAAGAGCTTATAGGTCTAAATTGCATTACATTCATTACAACAACATTCTGACTTTTTTTTATCAATAAAGTTTAAAATACACCTAATAACGTTATAATGTTATAACTACTTCCATATATGACCTGGCATTAAATATAGTGTGTTCTTAGTAGAACTTTTGTATTATGACTACATAAGGATGGATTAGGTATTACATATTTTCTTATACAAAAACAAATACTAATATCAATGTTTATGAGAACAAAGTGCTGTTTTTTTTTGTAAGATCGATACATTGGGAGACAAAAAAAAAAGTAATTGCTCTTTTAAACTTCTCAACAAAGTGCTGGAACTTGTAAAGTTTAAACTGAGATTAGCTTATGAGTATAGATAATATTTTCTTTCCGGGTGCAGTTTAGGAAGGTAAGAATTAAAATATATCTTATGGCTCAGAACTACAGCCATCTTTCATCAAATATATATTATTACCATTTAATTTTTAATGTTTGGAAAATGATTTAAATTTGCAGAATAAAATAAGGAACTAATCTTAAGTATTCTACAAAAAAATAATATTAAAATGACTTTCTATTCTATACCACCAAATGTTCTACGTACATTATACTTTTCAAAAATTCACTAATTCCAAGGAATATTACATTAAATATCGCACAAAACACCCTGTGATTTTCAATTCTAATATGGCAGCACTTGGTCCAATTATGTTTGTTTATATTAAAAAAAAAAAAAAGTTTTACAAATATTTGGTTTTCTAAGCAAGTCTTCTTGGTATACACTGGAAACTCTCTATATTTTGTAAGTATATGTGTGTGTTTTTTTCTATAAGGCAAGTTAACTACTTTCTACAAATTATTTCTATAAAAAAAGTTACTTTTTCTAAATTTTAGTTCTATGAGAGTATTTAAATACATAAATCAAAAAAAAAAAAATCGTATGCGATTGGAGAAACTCCAGAATCATCATATTTAGTAGAAGTCTACACAAAATTGTAGCATTGTAATTCAATACTATCAGCAACTAAAAATGTCAAAAATGTACGCAGTGTTATATTATTTATGTACAAAATCTTAAATTAAAAAGCGGTTAGAAAATATTGTGTATCGGGTCCTGCTCCCTACAATTCCAGCAGCAGGACCTCCTCATGCTAGAGAATATTTAACATGGATGAATCCATCATTCGGTCATCGTATAAACTCAGAGTTTTCGAAGCACGAACTTTTCGAACGGATGGTGGAACATCTCCAGGTGTCTTGACGCGTTGACTTGGATTACGCAGGCGTTTATCGGTCATTGAAGAGCTTCCTCTAGCATTGAAGACTTCCCTGAAGACCTCTAAGCTCCGCTGTCGAACAATTTGCTTTTCCTCGGATGTAGCTTGAGGAGTTGAGGCCTTGGGAATGCTTTTTACCACTGCGTTTGCCGAACGAGACACTACCATTCGTGTGCCAGAATCAACAACATCGCTTTGAATATCTGGCATCTCTGGGGGATACACCATCGAATTGTGGCACTCTTCGGAAATGCTTTTTATCAAGTTTGATTTATTTTCGGGCGAGAGTCCATTAACGCGCACCGTTATGGGAACTAGATCCAAATTGTTGGGTCGCCTTGTGCTCGATGAATCAACTGTTGTGAGTATGCTGTTCTGACAATTGTTGTGATGTTTGTTTTCGATCAGATTGACTGTGGTATTCTTGGTGGGCGATGTTAACTGATCTAATGAAGACTTGATTATACTACGATTATCGACTAGATTTGACTTTTCATCGAAAGTCTGATAGAAATCCTTGCGGAAGAGCTTTTTTTGAATTAGAGCTCGAACACCATGCCAACCGCGCAACTTTTTATCTGTGTTATTCTGCTTGGGGAAACCTTGACCCATGTGAACAGTGTCTTGGGTAAGTTTCTTTGAATTGGATGAAATAAGGTCTTCGACTGATACATCATCCTCTAAGCAGGAAAAGCTGTTGTCTTGTGATTTATCTTGGAAGCTGTGTTTTTTGCTTTTCTCAACCAGAATCGGTATTGTTTTTAATGGTACTGGAGCCAAATTTCGTTCCTGGCAGGGGTTTCGACCTTGATATGGCTGCAGCTGTTGTGAATAGATGAGATGATTCTTTTCTGTTACCGAGGCTGTTTGCAGACCAGATATTGTGGTTGTTGCTTCATTACCACAGCTACGAACTCTCGGAATAATTTGATTTGGTGGAGTAACAATGGTTTGCTCGGATTCGAGATTACATGAGTTCGATGACAAGCTGCGTAGATGTCGGGTCGGTAAATGCCCCACGAAATTATTTGCACTTAATGGTGGACTAGGTCCATGGCCTAGGCTTATGTGAGAATGGGGCCTTAAATTTCCCAGCTCGTGCATTCGTTCTTCAGCACAGAGGGAAGTTAAACGAGCTTCCGCATCATGATCCCAGCAGTCTTCACAGGTATCTTTAATCAATTTTCCAGCTGCAGCACCTCCCCAACAAGTTGGGAATAATGGCCGGGCTTTATGCCGTGCAACGAGCACTTGCATCTGTTCGAAAGTTGGGTGTTTTCCCACTTCTGATTCGTAGGGAGACTTATAAGCGGGCACAGTCTGTCCGTAAGCGTAAAAGTCACTGCACCTAGTACATAGTTCCCAGAGGCACAACCCCAGAGAATACACATCAGTTTGCTTCAATGCAGACTCACAGTCACGCAAATTGACTGCTCCTTCAAGAATCTCTGGGGCCATATAACGAAGAGTTCCCACCTCATTGATGCTTTTTGTCTCTGCCAAAGCAATTTCCCCACGATATTCGTATTTTGATCCAAAAACTTTCAAGGCAAAGCCAAAATCTGCTATCGAACAAGATAGATCTGCGTTCACCAGAATATTCCTTGTGTTAAGATCTCGATGAGCTATGCATGGCTTGAGGTCGTCACCCCGTTGAAGTTCAGTATGAAGATGTGACAGTCCTCGTGTTATGCTTTTTGCCATTTTGCAGAATGTGCTAAATGTCATTGTGTTGGCTATTAGCCAATCTTGCAGACAACCCAATGGTGCCAGTGACAAAACTAAGAAGTATTCAATTTGATCTTCCATGTTTCGTCGTTCATCACAACCTGGGGAAGAAGAATATCCTGAGCAAGTTTTCAAGAATACATATGTGTAATATTTCTTACCAATATAGGACAAAAGTGATGGTGAGTCCATTAGAGGCAGCGAGTAGATGTTCTTTTCGTTGATGAAACATTGCTTGTGTTGGGCGGGAAATATTTTGACTGCAACAGCATTTTCGTTAATCATACCTTTCCAAACGGTTCCGTACTTCCCTTGTCCAATCATCGAACACACTTTCAAATTATCAACGTTATGCAAATTTGAGCTATAACCTGGCCCCGACGGAGCTAGTGGTGCTTCTTCGGGCCCAGTAATAATGTTCGGTTTCCGACATCGAACGAACAAAAATCCTACCATTAGAAATCCTATGCCAATACAGAGGCCTATTAGAAAAATTGGCTTCAACCAGGAGGCACTTTGATCAGAACCAAGTTCTTTTCCCGTTAATTCCCTTCCAGTTGCGTAAATTGGGTGGGATAGCTGAAATTATTCAAAAGTGGTTTATTGGGGAGGAAATATATGTTAAAAAAATTCAAAGGGACCCACCTCCAAAGGGTAGCTTACAGTCATATTTTGATTGCACATATCTCCCGAACAGCAACAATAATATAGGTTCATAGCTCCATTTGTGCGCGTATGACCAATGCTCAGGCATTCCTTCTGCACGCACGTTACATTCCTGTCACCACTTTCTTTCCAGCAACCTGTGTGTGTTTTTTTTATTAATCAAAAACCAAATATCAAACTAAAATTGAAAAATAAATCATTCTTCAAAAACTGTTCTGCTAGAATCATTTGAAATATTCCTCTATATTTAAAAAAAATGGATCAGGATTCTCCTGCAGGAAGGTATGCGCATAAATTAACTTTTCGAAACTAGGAAAATCCAGCTAAATGATTGTTTTTTCTTATAAGCTCAAAAAAGGCAGAGATCAGAAAAATTCCAGGACTTCGTGGGGGCAAAATATTTAAAACAAAAAAGCGAAAGATCAGACCAACAATATCTCGGCTTCGACTTAAAAATAAATTATTCCTACGTGTCCTTCGTGAAACACATCATGGCTCAAGTTTGTCGCATAATTCAAAATGCATTCTAAATTCTCTGGTTAATGATATTTTCGATCGTTTAACGGCTCAGGCAATTCATTTACAAAGATCCGCAAGCCGAAAGACCTTAACTCATCAGGATATGGCTTCTGCTTGCTCACTTTTGTTAAGTGGTAAGTTGCTTAGCCTTGCTAGGGCGGCTGGCACCAAGGCTGTAGTCCAATATTTGCATTCATTTAGGAAATAAAAAAAATACTGATATTTGTAGTAGTAAAAATTGATTACCTTGTTTAACTATTTTTGTGCCATTTGTATCGAGAAACCAAAGACCAAAGCAAAAATCGTAGTCTTGAGAGCATTCTACAAAGTTGCTCGGTGATCCACTTGAGCTGGATGCAATGGGCTTACTTAAGCTGGTAGGCGGTATAGTTTCAGGCGATGAACTGGAGACATATTCTGAATAATCGTCGTCATCTTGTGAAGAGTCATCCTCTGGGAACTGAGCGCATATCCTAGATTTTGGAACTATAAACAAATATTCGGTTATGAGACTTTTCTCAAGACCACAATGAAATGTCAAGCTTACCAGCTATTGTTTGAGATATTAGAGATATGACTGTAAACCAAACTACGAGTAAATAAGTCGTTGCCATGTTACTGGTTGTGGGTTGATTTAAAATTGACTTTTTTGTTCAAGTTGTATCTATGATCACACAAGTAAGTTGCACTGCTTACACCATTAACATTTTTTTGGAAATATTCTCAGTCCGCATGGTTTCCTGGAAAAATAAAAACTGTTTTATGATACATGGGTTATACTATGATTATGCTTGTAAGGCGGGGTCTTATGTTCTCAAGAAGTGTACCGATAAAGGGCTTTAAGCGCAGCTCTTGCCGCGGACTACAACCCTATTGTGTGAAGTGTTCTGTTTAGCGATAATTTTAAATGAAGAAATAACGTTTTATGAGGGTAGTACAGTTTAGATTAGTTTGAGGTTACAGCCAAAGAATACTGACAAATATGGTGCTAGGGTAGACTCTAACTTTACAGAGCTTTGTCAGCGTTATAATTGTATGCAACGCGACTATACCCTAAGGTGTTGCTTAAGTTCCCTTGTGGGAAAGTGTAATAAAACGTAACTTTCAGAAGAAATATAAGGACCTCAATCAACTGCTTTCATTGAACAAATAAAATGCACTACTCGTATACGAAAATGCGTGAAAGTATGATGTATTTGATTATAAACGGACATAATAAAATTGTATTGCTTAACTTTTATAGTTTGAAGAAAAAAAAACGATGTCATTTGAATTGTTGGACAAATATAAATAAATTTAAAAAAAAATTCAAAAATCGTTGGAGCGGTTTTAAAAAAAAATAGTTTCTTATTTCTAAAATTTTCAAAACATACAGTTAAATTCGCTTATGTGACTTCGGTTATAGCGACATTTCGGTTATAAATAGTGAATAATATCTTTCGGTTATAACGACTTCGCCTATAATGACCATTTCGGTTATAACGACTATTTTGACGGGCTCTGTTTGTCATGAAATACGAATATAACCACCGAAAACAAAATTAAAGAGAATTTTCCCATTTTTTCTCTTTTTCATGTGTTGCGTGTTTAGATACATATTTTAATTTTGTTGATACAAATTTGAGTCAGTTGTGCTTATGCTAAATATTATTCTTGAAAAGTGTTATTTGTTTATGGTACATATTTTAAAGTTTATATAAAGTAATGAAACTATTGATTCTGTCAATTTCGGCAACAAATCAATGTGTTTTACTCTTTCGGATATAGCGACAATCGCTTATAACGACGGAATATTTGTCTCCCATGAGAACGGTCGTTATAACCGAATTTTACTGTATTTGGAAAAATATTGAACCGCCGTTTTGAAATAATTATTAATGTAGGTACACATAAAATTTGATCCTAAAGAAATTCAATGACTGATGGTTTTTGAAAAATCGATTTTTCAAAAAAAAATATGTATTTTTTTAAAAATCGAAAAACTAAAAAAAATTTTTTTTACGAATAATATCTTGCCTTATAGTACCTATAATCCCAAGTAAATAATTCATCTAATAGTGAGAAATCGAAAATATGAAAAGTGGTTCAATTGGAAGTACCGTTAATAAGTGCACAAAATAAAATATTTGTTTACTTGAAAGTAGACTACACTAATTTAAGAACACATTTATTTTGTTTTAATCAAAATTCTTGGAGCCGTTTTTGAGAAATACATGATATTCTTAACGTGTTTTCTAACATTTGTATGGGAGGCTACCGTTGTAAAGCGGAAAATGTTCCGCTCCGACGGTTACCTCGATAGGGCAGAATGTCAAAAAACTATTAAATATGAAGTTTTGAAAAATCGATTGAGTTGTTTTCGAAATTTTTAATTTTCAAAAAAAAACGTTTTTTTATTTAATTTTTTTTTTGGAAAGTTTTGGTTTTCATAAGTGTTTAAACTTTCTGGGAGCGTCTGCATAAAAAAATTAAAAAAAAAAACAAATTAACCGTTTTCCAGAAAATTGAAATCAAACAAAACGGTTCTATTAGAGGTACCAAAAATAACCATATTTTATAAAAAAAAAATTACCAAAATGTACCTTTTTTCTTCATTTTAACAGATTTTTTTTTATAAAAATCGTTGTAGTCGTTTTTGAAAAATATAAGATTTAACTTTTTGGCAAAAAAAAAATGTATGGCAGGTACCGTTATTTTTCCTTAAGCAAAATGAAACAACGTGTTGGCATATTTACGAAAATAGAATATGTACCAATTTTGAGGCAAATGTATCCAACCACTTAGGCTGTAGACTCGAGCACAGACCGACAGAATTGCGGGACCCACTTTATTCGACTTCGCTTCGCTATCGTAATGTCAAGTTTAAACAAAATCTCCATTTCGATTTTTTTTACAAATCCAAAACTTGCCATACAGTACCTACAAATATATAGCAAGTAAAAAATTGACACAGGGGTCAAATTCCGCAAGCGTGAGTTTTTTTTTTTGTGAACACAGAAAGTTGTTTACACATCCAAATTTCCGATTCCGCTTTGTGCGATTCATTTTATTTCGACAGATAACGTGTATACACAGATAGGCAAATTTATTCACGCATATTTCGAGGGTGAATACATTTTTTGCACGGAAAGCATTCGCAGTTGCGGAATTGGGTCCCATGAAACTGCTAATTGTTCACATATCATCATTGTCAAAGTTGGAAATTAACTTTCTTTTTTAGATTATCTTGCAATAAAAAACTAAAATATTTGGTATGTCCTCGACATAAAAAAAATTGAAATTGATTATACAAACTATTCACATAAATTTAAACCGCTAGATAATTAACAGTTGATAATTCGACACAAATGGACTTAACTTAAAATGATAGGAAATATCTTGGTATGTTTTCCATTACCAGTCACTTTTATAATGAAAGTCCCAATTAAAGAAACCAATTTTTTGATAGCTGACCAAACAAAGACTAAAAATTTCCCTTACTTTCGAATCTCCTCCCTCTTCTGGCCTATGTTTTTTTTTTTAAATTGGCCAGTAATACTTAGAAAATATCCGATCTATTTCAAAAGCGGATCCAATTTTAATATTTGATCTTATTTGAATGTTTTAAAATATGATGATGGCGGATGAATTTCTGAATAATGGCGTTTTTATTTAGCAATCCTTTGATATGTCAATCAAAATGCCAACATTACGTCAGACAGTTCTCGAAAAATATTGGTTGCCTGCCGACATTTCAACTATATTTTTAAGAAACTCTTCGCATTTTATTATACTAGCTCACGAGACAAAAAAAGTACCTTTGTACCTACTTTTTCTTAATATCCCGAAATAAAATCGACGGAAATCTCGGTGGGGGTACCTTCGATGATGTGGTCTCTGCAGAGAAGATTGTTAATATTTCTAGAAAATTGTTCATTTCAATTTATAAATAATGAATTCAAAGTAAATATTTTGTACTAATAGATTTAAATTCTAGGTCGATAATACTTGTTAGACAAAATATATAAAAACCGTTATAATATTGAGAAGTGTCGAAAATGATACTAAATTATAAATGACTGAAACGAACCTTCCTCACAAAAGTCTAATCTTGTTTCATTTCGTTGGCAGGATTACTTGACTGAAATTTTTGGGGGATCTCGAAGATTAGCGAAAACTTTTCACTTCACCTTATTCGCCTGTGGCTTAAGACAGCACTGACTCGTATGTACACGTTAGAATCAATGCCTGCACACTCATTATAACCATAACGTTTTCTCCAAATCAAAAATGCATCCACTCAGACATTCCATACAAAAAGAAAAAAAAATAAAAAAAAAAAACAGGTGAAGAAAATACACAAAGTCATTCCTCAACTCCAAGTTATGTCAAGGTTTTCTTGAGAGTTTTCCAAAGTGGATGAGCTATAATGCTAAAAGTCATCTACAAACACCACACCAGACCAATTATTCTTTCAAAATTGTGGATATACAACTCTATACCTATCTAAAAATACAAAGTTATCACAGAAAATACACTACACAACAAAAGCATTCGTAGAAATGCAGACATACATATAATAATAGTGCAAAAACACTTGAACATAATAAAAACAGCACCAGGCTGCATTTTAATTTGAAATGAGCCTTCGCCAGTTCACCAAAGTCTTTTCCACTCAAAAGTTTAGCCATAACGAACACACCGATTATGGGGGGTACAAAAGTCCCATTCTACGTATGTCATTCTGGTTGTTCTTTTTTTTGTTTATAATTTTTCTAAAAGTTGACTGCACAATGTGAGCATAATTATTTATATACAATTTTTTTTTTAATTTGCACTTAATATTCCACACAGATAAGAACATAACAATCAACTAATTGACTATTCGCCCGGCTCCATAGTCGATAAATGTGACTTCCCCTCCTCTCTCCTAAGCTACTCTAAGTCTTACCTACCACAAGACTCGGGTAAAATATCAAATAAGTATTTTGATAACACAAACAATACTTGACAGACATTTTTATTCGTTATTCTAATAAACGCTGATGTTAGGTAGTTTAGTTAGGTATGTGTCATTCTATAGATAGTAGCTCAGCACAAAAAAAAACACAATACCAAAGTTTTATATACTTATATAGGTCGGTGGAGCCATAAAACTAGACTTCTTATCTTCGAAAGTGCACACTAAACAATTTCTTTTTCATTAAATATTTTTTTTAATTAAACCAGAAGAGAAAAAAAATCTCTTAGAAATCGCACTTGGTAAGCAGCAACCACAACACAACAACATATACACACACAAATAAGGAATATTGAATCCTTGTTCTTTTACATCCGTAAGATACACAAACTTAAAAATTGATTTTTCCAGTAGTAACTTGGTACGCACCGATTTATTTTTTTTTCTTTCCTGTGAAAAATAAAGTTTTTCTTTATGTTTTTTTTTTTAATGAAAACCTCCTACAATCTCGAAATGTATCTTTTTAATTTATTCCAAAATATAGAGTTTATGGAATGTTGTATAGTATGTGGTTGTAAGAAGACAAACAAAAAATAAATAGGTAAATAAATTATTAACCCGGCGGCGCTAACATTATTTTGTGCGAAGGCGAACAACGAAGTATATTCAACTGCCAGAGCCAGATAGTCCGGTAGTGATTTAACGTCGTCGTTGTCGTCGTTCTTGTTAGTCGTTTTCCCCTTTAATGCTATGAGTAAGACACATTTCAGCAGATATACCTTACAGCCCTACAAAGACCAAAGTTGCTTCTTGATGATAGTTGCATCCGCTTTAGATAAGTGGGTTCGTATTTTAGCACCTTAGAAGTTCACTTCAACACAAAACTATTTGTAAATACCTTAAATGGCGCCCAGAAAACTCAATTCGGAAAAAAATTCTTTAAGACTTTATTGTAAATTCAAGATTCAGCTGGAAGGTGTAGGTATGTTTTGAAACAAGTGCCCGATTAAATAATATAAATAGCTTCTGCGCATCTGTCATCGTGACGCCACTTTGCTGGAGTGGTATAGTCGTTCTTTTCTGTTCCAGCGAATATTATAATAAAGGCAAATCAATATCAACTTGGATTTATAGCAACACAGCTCCATTGGTGTGCATTTCGTTGGGGGTTTTTGCCATAATAATATTCAATTTTTATTTTTATTTTTAGCTTTTAGCGGAATTATAGATATCTAGACATAACACTGAAAATGTAAAAAATTGTACTAGATTATATGAAGTAATGGAATAATTTGTGAGTTATAAATCCACAATTTCATACTTTTGACTTGTGGACTTATGACCAATATTATGGTGTCAGATAATCAGAACATTAATCAGAGATAGTGAAACAGGCTTACAACTGGTTTCAAGAATACACGATAAAGTTGGCGAAAGAAAATTAATGTCCAGATAAACTTCAACTTTTAGAAACAATGATTAGCTAACAGTTTGTTCTCTATCAAATAGTTTATCAGAAATTTTGACGATGAAGTAGAAAAACATATCAATAGTAATCTTTGCCTGAAAAGAATTTTGGGAACTAGGTAAGTATAAAGAAACGATTGGAATCCTATATAGTATATCAACACATCTTCAGCTGAAGAATCTATTGAACTATTATGCCAATTAGAAGTCTATTAGAAGGAACACATTTTTAGCTTAAGTTAGACGTTATAGAAACTAAGTGTTGCTTTATAAAGCGTTAATTTTTCATCGTTTAAGTTTTTCGTCAATGAGTGAAATCAATATCAAAAAGAAACATCAATGAATCTAGCGTTTACCAAACAATTTATTTTACGGTATATTCCGTTAAAACAAAATACATTGACTTACGATGGTTTCGGAATTAATCTTTCTTCCTGTCTTTAAGAAAAAAAATATTTTTTCATATATCTATGGAAAAAGTAATTTTCTTGGATGAAAATTTTTCCGAAAACTGGAAATAATTTGCAATAATAAAATAATATCTACTCAATATAAGATACATTTTTACTTGCGATATATAAACATAGGGCAAGTTTCTTGGAACAAAGAATCGAACTCAAGAATTTCACTAAGATTGACTTTATGATGCCAGAAAACAAGTAATTTGCACAATTAATTACGTCTGTCTGCAGAGCGATCTATAGCCCAAACCGTTCAAGCGATTTTCTTCAAACTTGGTTCTTAAGCGTCTTAGGTGATTGCCTGATTTTTTAAAATCTTTTTTTATGTACCAAAAATTATGATACCTGCCGTACAATTTTTTGTAGCAAAAAAGTTAAATCGTAATTGTCTCGATTTTTATAAAAATAATTCTGTGTTCTATTTCTAGAAATAATGTAGACACAATATTATTTATGGTAGTTACTTCCAGTAGAACGATTTTTTCGATTTTCTCATAAACAACTCAAATTATTACAACCAACATCTGTATAGGTGATACTTCAAATTCTAAACAACATTTTTTCAATCTTTGAAATAATTTTTTCCGAAGATTGTTTGAAATTATGTTTTTAAATTGGTGTAGCTATAGACTTAAAATTGACATAGCTACCTAATTTTATACATACAAAATTAAGTTAAACACGACTTTAAACATAAATTTGGATAGGAATATTGTGCTTATGATGTGATCGAACACTAAAGCAAGTAAATACGATCCAGTCGTGCATTTTATTTTTATAGAAATTTTAATGTTACGAGTATATGTTCCATGTTACAACCTAAATTTTGCAATGATTTTTTTCTTTTTGTTGTTATCTTTCAACATTGTTTTATTATTTCATTATTATAGATATTATTAATATTCTTAAAAATATAACTATTTGAGCTGTAATTGTCCTTTTTTTCTAATTGTTAACTGCATATTTAATATGAAAAATAAAATAATAAAAAAAATTGAATTTTTCTGAAAAGATAATTATTTGTCGCTAATTTAAATTTAAAAATAAGACTTTAAATGTGATCTCCATCAAATTTACTGTTAAAAGTAAAAACTTCAATAAGGTCCATTCATTTGTTCTTTTACCATCCATCCGGACAATCTTGTCTTCCAGTACTTTGAAATTAATGCTGATTAAGTAGTCTATTACTTTTAAAGAGGATATAAATTAATATAATATTTTTTTAAACACATAACCAAAACAAATAAATTAAAACATCATGTTTACACTTTATGTATCGATAATTTACTAGAACTTATTCTGCTAACAAATTATTACTGACTTTTAGACACCATTGACTCTCAGAAAATAAGTTTTTGGGATCCAGCTGTGCATTTTCACTGCATTTTATTTTATTTTATTTTTTATTTCATTTCATTTTATTTTATTTTATTTTACTTTACTTTATTTTATTTTATGTTATTTTATTTTATTTTATTTTAATTTATTTAATTTTATTTTATTTTACTTTATTTTATTTTATTTTACTTTATTGAATTTAATTTAATTTTATTTTGTTTTATTTTATTTTATTTTATTTTATTTTATTTTATTTTATTTTATTTTATTTTATTTTATTTTATTTTATTTTATTTTATTTTATTTTATTTTATTTTATTTTATTTTATTTTATTTTATTTTATTTTTATTTTATTTTATTTTATTTTATTTTATTTTATTTTATGTTATTTTATTTTATTTTATTTTATTTTATTTTATTTTATTTTATTTTATTTTATTTTATTTTATTTTATATTATTTTATTTTATTTTATTTTATTTTATTTTATTTTATTTTATTTTATTTTATTTTATTTTATTTTATTTTATTTTATTTTATTTTATTTTATTTCATTCCGATCATGGACAAATTTCGCCCGCTCCAATAATTATATTGCGGCTAAGTTTAAAATTTGAATGGGCTCCCAAACTATTTCGGAGGTTACCCTGTTCGTGCCTCTGACGAATCTGAAATAAGAGAGTTACTAACCGGTATGCTATAAACTAATGCTATGCCATATGCGGTAGTATTACCAATACCTGTGCTGACAACTTAAATTTGGTATTTTTATTTTCATTTTTACTGATAAAACAAGTTCTCTAATTTCAATAAATGAAAAGTATATATGCTCTTCATTCGTTAACTAAGAGCAACCGTACAGCAACTCAGCGAAATGCTTGATATCAGTTCCCCAGCGAGTGTCTGTGCGATCAGTGTCTTCTCGTCTATAGTGTATTTTCTTTGCCTTTGCGCGGTGTCTGAGTTTAATGAGGAATATATTTACAAAAACAAATTCGATAAAATGAGTTCATTTGTACCAGTTCCCGAGGGAAGTGATTTTCCAATTGAAAATTTACCTTATGGGGTTTTTTCAACAGTCGCAAATGTAGGTACATAATTATTTTGCTCTAATAAATCATCTAATTAAATTCTTAAATAATATTAGAATTTTGTTTTTCTAATTTATGATAATTCTAACATTCTTATAATAGTGTATATACCTACATATGTTTATTCAAATCAGAAAATCTAGTTTTACCGCTTTTACAAGATTGGACGGATGATGGTCTACATTAGTTGTTGGGAATCGCTTCGTTAACATTTTAATTAGAACTCGGCTTAATTTACTTTATTTTTTTTTTAATTATTTTTAAATATCTCTGACATTGGGTTGACATATAATAATGTCACGCCTTGAAGATTAAAACTTTCCACAGAAATCATTTTTTATCTCATAAATTACATTAACAACAGTACAGATCGAGGAATAGATTTAAATAATTATACAATATTAGCTAACTTAACACTAAAAAATACCTACAAGGTCATTAAAATCGTGCAATTGTGCAATAACCGTGTTTTGATTTTATTCGAACTAATTTCTAAAAATGTAGTAAAGGGTTTGTTAAACAAGTGAAACTGAACAACCGTTTAAATGTTGTGTGTCTCGGAACAACAAGTTTTGAGGAACATAAACAATTGTTTTGTCAAATTTTAATAATCACATATCCAACGTTGTAACTGGAAACAACAAGACTTAACAAAATCAGTAAATTTATTTAAAAGTCCAAACGGACGATTTCAGCATTGTTTTCAGTCAACAATGTTTCCATTTCGAGATGTTTTCAGTCAGACTGCATTTTATCGTTCGTATCGCCGCCAAGCCGTTAGCTTGAAATGAAAGGTGTATGGGTTCAGGAAAAGCAAAAAATAATTATAAAATTTCAATAAAATTAATTTTAAAAAATTCAATATTTGTTTTTTGGAAAAAAATTACGCGGAGTTTGTAAGATTTAAAAAAAATAAAACACAACCTTAGATACATTTATTTTAAATTTCCAACACGGAATTTAAAAACTTATTTTTTTAAGGAATTTGAATTTTTGGATAAAAAATACAAAATTGTCTTGACATAATTTTGCTTTATAATAAAGAAAATCAAACCCAATTTTTGTTTACCAAAATGCGAAACTTACTCATATGTTCCATCACATCGTAAGTACAATATTCTAAAGAAAAACAGCTACACATATTTTTAAAGCCTTTTTTATTTAATTTCTTAAATAGACAGAATTGTGTTAGTTAAAAAAAATGTTTTTCAATTTTAAGTACATAATTAATAATATAAATTTAACAACATGATAACAAAAAAAATATTGTCCAAAGTTTTCGAAATATTGAATTTTCAAAAAAAAAAATTGACTTGTTTTCAAAAATCCAAAAAAATTATTTTTCGAAAATCCGAAGGACTTTTTATAAAATTTTTTTTTATCCAAATCGGTTCTATGGCAGGTTACGGTACCTTTAACATTTAATGTTAGTTTGACCAAAATGTATATACACCATATCATACGACATTTTTTTAATATCAAAATTGTTAAAGTAGTTGTTGAGATAATTAATATTTTAAGAGGCTTGTATGGAATGTACAGTTGTGTTTTTGAGCAAAAACTGATCTTAAAGAGTAATCTAGGGAATCAACTAACACGGTTAAATACAAATTTAAATGAATATCGGCTTCAGCGGTTAAGACAGCCATGACAGATAATATTGGATCCCGCTGTCTTAACCGCTGCTGTAGCTGATTTTCTTTAAACTTGAACTATTTTTTTTTCTCAATCACCTTAACGTCAAGTTTGATTTTTCGAGTTTGATTTTTTCCAACAAACCTTGAATTTTTATACAGGCATCACTATTCAGAAAAATGCAGTTTTTTTTACCAAAGTGTAGTAATCCGAAAAATCGCTCTTTATTTCTAACACGAATTTGATTGATGTATTCCATTATTTGTTTTTGTCTTTACAGCCTCAGAAGAGAATTGGAGTTGCTATTGGTGATTCTGTACTTGATCTCCATGAGGTTTCCGGATTGTATCCGCCAGGAGTGCAGGTACAAAAAATATCTTTGACAAAAATTTGCATTTAAATAATTTGATTTTCTTTAGGCTGCTCTTAAATCAGATTCGTTAAATCTGCTCATGGGTCTTGGTCACGAAGCTTGGACTTTGGTTAGGAGTACAACTCGAGAATTGCTGTTGAAGAATTCTCGTCTGCATGAAAATCAAGATCTTCAAGCTGCGTAAGTCAAAAAGCAATGTAATTTAAAAAAAAAAAAAACTTATGGAATTTTTTTACTTTCAAGTGCTATAATACCTCAATCAGAAATCGAGCTGCACTTACCAGCCCAAATCGGAGACTATACCGATTTTTATTCCTCCATACATCATGCGACAAATGTGGGTATAATGTTCAGAGGGAAAGACAATGCTCTTATGCCCAACTGGAAGTACCTGCCTGTTGGATATCATGGTCGGGCCAGTTCGGTTGTAGTATCGGGTACACCGATTCGTCGACCACTTGGTCAGACAGTACCAGTTGATGGACAGCCTCCAGTCTTCGGACCATGTCGTCTGCTGGATTTTGAATTGGAAATGGCATTTTTTATTGGAGGACCGGAGAATAAATTAGGCGATCGTATTCCCATTGAAGATGCCTGGAAGCATGTCTTTGGCTTTACCTTGATGAATGATTGGAGTGCCAGAGATATTCAGAAGTGGGAATATATTCCACTTGGACCATTTACAGCGAAGAATCTGGGAACAACTATATCACCTTGGGTGGTTTCAGTGGCAGCTTTGGAACCATTTTTAATTGATAATTTCCCACAGGACGTGGAAGTTTTCCCATATTTGCGACAACAGCAGAAATTCAATTTCGATATTAATCTTGAAGTGGCCATTAAACGTAAGTCTCAGGATTGATTTTTTCCACTTATGATTTTACTGACATTCATTTGATTTTCATTTAAGCTGAAAACACATCAGAAACAACCATTTCGCGATCGAACTACAAATACCTCTACTGGACCCCATTGCAACAGATAACCCACCACACTGTAACCGGGTGTAATATTCGTCCAGGAGATTTGATGGCCTCTGGAACTATCAGTGGTGAGACTGAAGATTCATATGGGTCTATGTTGGAACTCAGTTGGAAAGGCACAAAGACACTTAATCTTAATGACGGAAGTACAAGGAAATTCATTCAAGATGGCGATGAAGTTGTGATACGTGGACATTGCCAAAAGAATGGTTTGAGAATTGGCTTTGGTGAATGTAAGGGAAAAGTCTTACCGGCTATTCCGTTATAAATGTAAATTTTCAGTCAGTAATAAATGCAGACAACTCATACTCTTGAATATTTCTTTATTGCTCAAGTACGAAGTTTATTAATACAGGGTGGGATATGTTCAGAGAATATTCAACTACATTCTTTGTAATTAATTTAAATTATTCATGGAATACAATTTTCAACATTTTTGTTTTGGTTACTAATAAGAAAATAAGAGCATCGCAAGTGGAATAACTGACATCGGGGGTAATTAGAAGTAGACTGACCGACCGGATAACTTAATTCCTCAAACCGACGCACATTGAAATAGATCCTAGCACTATAACTAGAGGGAGTTAAGAGTTAGTTAAAAGCCTTCAACAGTTTGAGGGAGATAACTACAGCCTTGGCCAAAAGTATTACACACCATCTATTTCTCACTCTTTTTTTTTCAAACACTTTATACCTTGGATCGGTTTCCAAGAACTGGATCCCAATTTAATCGAAAAACCCGGCACAAAAAACTAACTACATGAAGGGGAGATAAGTTTCTAATAAGAAAATCGATTTAAAAAAATCGTTTCCGCCGCCCGTGATGTCCCCAAATCTAAATATAATCAAGCATCTTCGGTGAATTTTAAAACAGAACATCCGAAAGTGTCCCACAACATATCAGGAGGGCGACACATAGTTAAAGGTTTATTCAGAAATAAAGATTAGTAATAACTGCAAAGGTCATAAGTGTATATGCAAATACAATTTGTTAGGAATAAAAGACGTTTTCTATACGAATTAACCGAAATTAAAAAGATTGTGGAGCAAAATTTTAAACAGTCTGATGTTAAGGGTTCGGCTTGATACTACTTAACAGTTTGCTAATACTAAAGCACTTTACTAATATTTTCCTAATTTTAAACACTTTTTAACTAGCACCATAGTAAATCAAAAAAGATAAAGTAGCTATTTAGTGATTTTAACTTTAATAAAATGTTAAGAAGATAGTACGATACTAAACTCTTTTAATATTAATGAAATCCTCATTTTAACCTAGTATCATACTCAAAAAATAATTTAACATATTACTAAATCGACTAAAATTTTGCGCATATGATATTAAAATATCAATGAGGACACTCAAAAAAATAAAAGTAAAATTAAAAATAATAAAAATGTGTTATCCATTTTACGGTTTCAAAAGTATAGGGCTGGAATTCGACATTTGTCAAACTAAGTTGTTAAACCAATTTTTTTTTTCAGTTGAAAGTCTGACATTTACGAAAATGGATCGCTTAACTATCGCACAACGCATACAAATTGTTAAAACCTACTACAAAAATGGTGATTCTGCCACAGACACATATCGTGCTTTAAGAGGAGATTATGGTTCACATAATCGTCCAACTACGCAAGCAATTGGCAAAATTGTGAAGACATTTGAAGAGGCTGGATTGGTTACAGATATTGTATAGCCTGTGCATCATCGTTTCGCTCGTACCACTGAAAATATCGCTGCTGTAAGTGAAAGTGTTGCTGAAGACCCGAATCTGTAGATTCCTCGTCGCTCTCAAGAATTAGGACTGTCTTACGGCACATTATGGCGCATTTTGCATTTGGATCTACACCTAAATCCATATAAAGTCCAACTCATACAACAACTGAAGCCAGCTGACCATTCACAACGTCGTAGATACGTCGAATGAATCCTCAAGTAATTGAAGAGAGGCCATTTCATCCACCAAAAAGTCATTGTTTGGGGCGCTCTTTGGTCCGGAGGTGTGATTGGACCTTACTTCTTCGAAAACGACGATGGAACGACTGTCACCGTCAATTCGGAGCGTTATGGTCATGTGATAACGACTTTTTTTGCCTGTTATTGAAGAATACGACTTGGAGAATATGTGGTTTCAACAAGACGGTACCACATGCCACACAACTCGAGCGAATATGGCTTTATTGCCAGAGACATTTCCTGGCCGCGTAATTTCTCGTCGGGGCGATATCAACTGGCCACCAAGATCATTTATTTGACACCGCTGGACTTTGTGGACCGTGTTTACGCAGATAAACCTTTAACTCTTGAGCACTTGAAAACCAACATTCGTCTAATTATGTGTCAAAAAGTTATCGAAAATTACGTCAAAAGTATCGATGCTTGCAACAATTCGCGTGGTGGTCGTTTAAATGATGTAGTGTTTCACACATAATGCCAACGTTCAAACTTAGCCATAAAAAAGAAATATCATGAAAAAAAATATTGTATATACTTTTGAAACCGGAAAATTGATAACAATAAAGTACATTCGAATACGAAAAAGGCATAGTACCTATACTATTTAATTACGAGATAATAAGCAGTTTAACCATCTACCATTAAAAGGGATATTAAGGAAGTTTCAGCGATTTTTTTTTTCAGATAAACCAAGCTATTAAAGATATAATTCAAATATTGTCGCAACAATAGAAAAAAACTAAAGATGAACCAATATGGTAAAAGTAATATCCTTATCCTCAAGCAGTAAGTGAATTCGTGAAGTGAGTGATTTTTTTAGAAAACAATAGTATAGCACTCAATAGATCAGCATATTATAATGTACTATATGGCTGGGAAAGAATTGGCTTAATAATGATTGATCAAAAAAGCATATATTATTCATGGACTACAAAAAGCTTGATGATATTTCAAAAACAGGTATGTATCCAAAGGCTGATACTTCCGTAATTCTATTCAACTTATTGGAAATCTAAATTCTTTAAGACATTAGATTTACAAAATGGTTTCCACCAAATTATAATGAAAAACAAGATATAGAAAAAAACAGTTTTCACTGTTAAAAATATTGAAAAATACGAATTCCTTCGTATTCCATTTGGATTGAAGAATGCGCCATCTGTATGCCAAAGAGCGATGTATGATATTTTTAGATCTTTCATAGCAAAATTCTGTCATGTGAATATTGATGTCATTATATTCTCTGAATCAGAAGAAAAATACTTAAACCTAAATGTTTCTAAATGTCAAAGATTAAATTTTTCGAAATCGTTCACCAATTTGCTTCTCTTATCAAATAAGTTAGTCCTTTCTTTCAAAAAAGACCTTGAATTAATTTTTGACCTATTGATTTCTTAGTCGTTATATCGTAAATTCTATGTTTGGGTTTATTTTGCGAAACTAAAAAGTATTCTGCGATCCCCGAACATTGAAAAGTCTGTATTTTGTGTTTGTTAGATTTAACCTGGAATATTGTAATACTTTGGAATTCTGCCAATAAAGTTCACTCTTTTAGAATTAGCAAAATCCAAAAGTGCTCCACAAGAGTTTTAGTGAAAAGGTTTCACTGGGACTTAGATTCATTCTTATGGTATAAAATGTAAATTGTGTGGCATATTACCGCTGAAAATTAGAATAAAGTTATTGGCAAACCAAATTGATTGACCGGATATCTTGGCCTTAAACTTAATAAGCTTCCCTGTTCTTCCGAGAATACTTATAAAAAGTTTGGGTTTAAAAATTCCATATACCACAGAACAAATTATACACCTAAGTGAAAAAAGTAAATATTTCATGCAGGAAGTTGAATGTTTAAGGCCCGCTTGCTGATACGAATCATAAAAATTTATGTTCAACTTAAAACGCTTATGGGCTACTGTTTCCTCTGCGTAAACTGTCACTTACGTTCTTAAGTTGAACTTAAATGCTTAAGTTGGGTATCAGCAAACGGGCATAAGATACTTAATATCGAATATAAGTTATTGACCAATTTGGATAAAATCTGATTGTGTATAAGATTCAGTTTTTTTTTCACGCTGAACTTTATGGTCACAATGGATGTAACAATGAAACAATTAAGTTAGCATTAGCTTTTTCCAACGTTTCTCCAGGGGCTTGCCAACCTTCTAGCTTTATCTTCTTTCACCTACTTTAAATACGATCGGATAATTATATGGATACTATAAAAGTGTTGTTTATGTACGCAGTCTAACTAACTGAAAAATTAAAAAAAAACTGAAAATGTAATGTTCGCTTATAAATCAAACTATATACAATTCTACAACTAATATCGATATTTTTAGATTCACACATTTACCTAAAACCAATTTAATTGCGTAATTGCGAAAAAATGAAATAAAACACACATTTTATCAGGGGGCTAAGTAATAACATTTAAACATTTTAATACACACACATATTATATATATTTTTACGTTTGTTTTTGTATATACTTTGTTTGCTTTTTTAAGAATAATATTTAAAAGCAATTAACTTTTTTTATATATTATTCCGCACAATATTGCCATATGGTTTTCAATGTTCGTTCAAGAATTAATTTTGTATGTAATCAAATAACATTTATAAGTAATAATTTTAATATAAGAAGTTAATATTTTATTTTTATTTTTTTGTGTGATATGATAAATATATACGCGTCACAAAAAATTTTAAGGATTAATATTGACATAAGGATGTAGTAACAATTTGTGTGTTGAGAGACTGTTTTTGTTCTTAAGGGATGTTCTCTTAAAAAAGACAAAATGATTATTAAATCAATTGACTTAAAACAGTAGTTTATTACTTAACCCAAATTGTTACTTAGAAATACTTATTTTTATGTATTTAATGTGACATTTATTTTAATTATTGTCAGTCACAGCGAAGATTTCAAATCTAGTTCATGATGGATAATCTTTGTATTTTAAATAAAGTTTTACCGTTACCGCTTCGACAGCATCTTAAATTTACTTATAATTGATATATTAATGTCTTCCAAAAAAGCCAATGTTTTTTGTGTTATTTGTTATTATTTTGTTACTAATGTCTTCCAACAGTATATAAGATCATAACATATAAACATTATTAATTTGATTATTTTGTTTATAATATTATAAATGTATGTATAAATATTTTTGTTTTTAATTTATTTATTTAAGAACTTTTTTTTTTTTGATAGACATTCAAATTTGATAAGATTGCATTGTCTTTTATTTAAAATGTTATATAATGAAGATAAAAATATTTTTGTATTTTCTTATACTGACCATATTGTTTCGAAATTGATATGCTGATTCTATCAATTTAAAACAATATATTATTTCCCTTCTTTTTTTTCTTATTAAAATGGTTGACTGTCACAGTTATGCTTTGAATGTCTGGCACGAGATGCAATCGAGCTGGGAACGTGTAATATCAATGGACAGTAGATTTGGTTACATATATATTTGTAAATCCAATTGGGGTTAAATTTTTTTTTGTTACGAGTGTAAAAAATTAAAAGTTGCAATCAAAAAAAAACCAACCACATTCTCAGAATTTGATAAGGAGATGTTAAGTTTTCGAATTGTGATTGAATTAAACCAATTGTGATACCAATGAGACTTCTGAGAGCTAAGCCTCCGATACCGAAATTAGCTCAATACAAGAATCCCAAGATTGAAATGCAGAGAGAAACCAATTGAAGTCACAATATATACTGCGGTTGTTCAGCAGAATTTTCAACTCAGGTAACACCTAGTGTCAGCCAGTCAGAGAAGGTCGTGACAGTCAACGTTTTAATAATTTGACATTTTAAATGTTAAAAAATTTAAATATTTCTGTTCAGTGTTTTTTTTTCTTTCTCTTTTTTATGTATATATTATATTTAAGGTTTTGTGCTAAGCCAGCGGCTTAGCACTTGGAAGACCTTTGTGTTTTGCTGTTTTAAGTTTTTTTTTTAGAATCTCACAAATAAAAAATTGGTATAAACTATACCAAAACTGATAATATTTTTTTACAATATTTTTTGTATGCATTTACATATATGTATATATATTTTTTCCTGATGTCAAAACTTTTTTTTTTGTGTCAAAACTAATTATACAAATTAATTGATTCTCATAGGGATTTATATAATAATTATATTAATTAAACAAAATACAAATTGAACGAGATTTGTCACAAATATAATTTATTAAACAAAATTGCGTCAAGCACTAATTTTAAATAAGTGGCTTTATATATGGCAAACAAAAACAAATATATCAACAGATCATTCAATTATACATATATCAATTACAAACAATATTATACAAGATTTAAAAAAAAGGTGACAAATCACAATTGCACAATGACCCACCATCATTAGTTTTACAAAGGGACACACAGAGTGCGTCCCAATCCGGTGTTGTTGCTCCGGCGGCAGGGGCAGAAGGATTAATGGAATTTGGCGAGACGGAAAGGTCAGTGCTGTTTGAGGGGTCCGCTGGTGTATTTTTATCAGGCATCATTTCGTCCGTGGTCCATTCTCTTAGCGGTTGAACCTTATTACACAGACTACAACCGGCCAGGGTTTCTGAGTTGTTAATGCAAAACGATTGGCAAACTTGGTTGCGGTCTTGTATGGAGCGAGCTGATGCAAACATTGAACACGTGCAGACATTTCCACCTTAAAATTGAATATTAAATTAATCATCTATTTGTAATAAGAATATATTTTCAAAAATTAAAATAATTTATAAAAAAAAATTAGCAAATATACATAATAATTGTGTACAGTTTTTTAAAATTTCTTTTCATTGTGCGAAATTAATTTTGTTATGAAGAATGATAAAGATATCTCTATTGAGGTGTCAAGGGCTGTTTTGAACTAAAGTATTTGTTGATTTATTTGTGGTTTGTATGTAGTAACTCAAAATGATGTTTGTTGTTTTTTTGAGAATCTTCACAAACACTGTAAGGTTATATTTTTTAATTATAAATAAGCACGTTCATGAACGGCAGATATTTTGAACTTAAGCAGTTAAGTACAAATTTGCTAGCTTTCATTAGATTAGTAAAAAAAAACATTTATTCTTATCCACTTTTTTGTATAAAAAACAATGGAATGTAAGCTAATGTTGATTATTAGGAAATTATTTATAGGCGTGTTTTATTTGTAAGTTTAGTTATAATACAGCAGAATTTCAAACTACAGGACGGCAGGAAGTCTAGAATCTAGTGGCAAAGAGGAGTTGGTGAGAAACTAATACAAAATGCAAGGGAATTTTAAATTGAAGTTTTACATATTTGCTTTGTTTGCTGCACTTCATAGCATCTCAGAAATATCACATGACATGCATTATCTTAGAAGACTACATTCCAGTAAAAAGACCAAGTACCAAAAATGGTCAGAAAGTTATGTCTCAAAATAATGTAAGTTGTTAGCTACAAATTGCTTAGCAGCAGACACAAATTTTAATTAGAGGTTGCCAGGTTTCCACTTTTCACAAACTTGACAGAAATTGTTGTGACCTTTGAAAGTTTAGCAATATTTGATAAACACTCAAATATCTCTAAATAAAGGTCCTGCGGTTAACAAATAGTTTGATTATTATTATATAATTAAAAGTATACGTTAAAATCGCCAGGAGTATACTGAAGGGATCTTACCTGACCTTTTTATAATAATAATAATTTTAACTATGTATATGCCTGTAAGACCTAAATTCTTTTAAATGCAACGTGAATTGCACGGCACTAGTTAGAAGCAATAGAAAATAGGAAAGAATTTGTTTTTCTTTTACAAAAAGAAAATACGATATTTCATTACCATACTTCGAAGTAGTGTTGCCGTTAGATACATATACCAAGCTTATGGAGAAGAGCTAAAGATATTTTATTTTAAAAAAATTGAAAAAAAGTCAATACTTCTAAGCACGCCTGGCGTACTGAGGGGGTACAGAAGATCTATTCTATTGAAACCGCTCTTTATGAACTCATAAACTCTATTCATGCAGCTTTAGACTCAAACGAAACGACCTTATGTGCTTTACGAGATATTGAGAGGGGAATTCAAAAATACCCCACATGAGGATATAAGTAAAGTTTTTGGAAGGAAGTCTGTGCCAAACACTATAACGAAATGGATCAGAAAAATTCTGGTCACACAAGAACGGTGGAGGCAGAACAAATTGTCCAGTGTATCATTCACAACAAGAATCTGTCCACAACCTTGCTTGAATTGAATTAATTTGCTAGAAAGTCTTACTTAATAGAACCTAGAGTATAAACTGTATCGATTTTGTGGATAATTATAATTAATAGCCACTTGGGTAAATTGAAAAAAAAACCATTGTGATATAAATCAAACAGAAAAAATGCCTATGAGTGGAGCTTAATCAATCAATCTCATAAAGAGAACGATAATACCATTTACAATAAAAAGGCTTCTGCAGAGTGTGAAACCTATCAGGAACCACACAATTGAAAATCGGAAAAATTCAGCGGCAATGGACGATTCATAGAAATTGCAAGGAGCTATTTTACGATATTTTACGATTTACCAAAGAGTGGCCCGGTAAGCTGTAGAATCAAAAAACTCTCTGTCTACGTACACAGCGACATATCTCCTTGATATTACAGGATCAAAGAACAAACTTCGATAAAAACTTTACATCAGAGTAAATCTGCAAGTAAGTGTGGATATGTGAATTGAAGGTAGTAAAATACACTTAAAGGTAAATTTGGGGCCTCGAACTAAAATGTTCTTAGCGATGGGAAAGTCAACTAGTATTTTACAAGCGGAAGCAAGTGCAATAGAAAAATGTGCAGAAGTAAACCTTGAATATAAATTACCTTTAAATATTTCTATCATGTCACACAACAAAGCAGGGTCAAAGCTTGTATGGGATTGTGCGAGCAATCTAAAGAAACTTGAGCGAGAAAAATAATGCTAAACTCCATTGGATATTATGCAAACACTCTTTAGCAAATACATTAGCTACGACTCCCATAAAGTGCCCTGAACCCAATAGCAGGATAGCAGAAAATGTTATTCTTAGGCCTAATGTCTTGACTGTATACTGTAAGCTCAAATGACGGTGTCTACAACCTCCAAGAGGGGAAACCAGACCAAATAATCAGTTAATGTGCTACACCTAAGCATTACGAAATCGAAGAGGATGGAAAGATGGATGTGTGGAATCGAAAGAGGATTCAAAGACTACAACCTGGAGGAACATCTGCACAATATAGATCGATCAATAAGTCACATTGCAAATCCTTAATTATTATTTTTCGTTGAATGTTCCTTGGGAATTAAGAAAGAAAAAAATTATAATTCAGAAATTGGCTCTTCCATCATCAGTAATGTTTGATCGAAAAGAACTGTAGAATTTTTAGAGTAAAAAAACAAACAAATCGAAAGCATGCAAGATAGTAAGAGTTTCTTTAATCGAAATCTAGTATGATATAATATTTTAGTTATAAATTAATAGAAACAAATTAAATACTCTAATCTTACCCAGTTTCAACGCGCAAAGGTCATCACATATTAAATCTTTGTTGGGGCTGAGAAGAATTTCGGCGTTCGATTTCTGAACACTGACCGGTACCGTCACAGATGTACAATAGGGGGCACATGGTCCACCCCCCAATGCAGCTCTATAATAAAATAAATAATATTAATTTGTAATATAATTACATGTAATGAATTGTTTAATTAAATTTTTAATGAATCAAAAACATTAATGGAAAAAAAAAACTTGTAATCCTTTAGATTTATATTTTTTCAAGTGGTAGCTTTTGTCTGATATGTTATTCTTCAATCTACATATAATACATATGTATAAACTGCAATTTAAATTAATTTTAACCATAATTCCTACCAATGTATGATGAATATTAAATTCGTGTTGGATTACATGAGAAATGACCTATTTAATCAAAAGTACGAGTACATCAGACAAAATTCAATCGTAATATTTTACTGTAAGTTACGCCTTTATTAAAAATAAAATGTCTACCTCGTTAAAAAATAAAACATTTACAGATTACAGATGTCCCCATAAATTGACAAAAATAAAACCAGGAAGTCAGAATCAGCAATGGAGATAGAAGAAGTAAAAAAAAAATCGACTGCAAAAACTCGACAGCAATTTATGTAACGGAAACGTAATTTAATGTCATAACGTATATTTACACCAATCGTCCTTCCTTATACTGTGGTGTAGAAGAAGAAGTGGAGAATATTTATAAAAGTGCATATGGTCCATACTACTTTAGGGACTAGAGACAAAATTCAAAAAAAGAAGCAAAAAAACAGCCTCTGAGGTTTTGCAGTTTCTAAAATACAATCATTGATTTATTGAAAATTGCGTGGAAAAAAAATTAAGTCATAACATGCAATAGTGCAAGTATTTTTTTCGTTTGATAAAAAAGAATGCATGTAGTGATCTTTGTTGCCATTCATGTATTTATATATATAGAAATTTCGTGGCAAAGCATATGGCAGGAGCAGGACTAACTCATACATTATGCACCTTATAGACGTTAACTGGAAATGGAATGGTGGCATTTAAATATTAAATGGATTTTTAATGTCAAACACAATGGACATTATTTTGAAACGAATTACATATTATACATTGCAGTTGTCTTACCATTTGAACATAAACATCTTCTACATATAATGTTGTTCTTAGATACAAATGTTTTTTTCTTCTAAATAATTATAGATGCAAATAAAAGAAGAGTCAATTAATTCCGGTAGTTTGATATCTAAGTTTAAGTCTGTAGGGTACATCTACATTTTGAAGGTTTAAACACAAATGTTAATTCCAATTTATCGAACAAATATATGTAGATACTTTTAAATAGATACCAAATTCTAAAAAAGAGTGTATATGTACTTTTGAATATATGTACACGCGCTAGAATTAAGGCCCGTTTGCTGATACAAAACTTAAGCATTTAAGTTCTACTTAAGAACTTATGTGACAGCTTACACAGAGGAAAAAGTATCCCTTAAGCGTTTTAAGTTGAACATAAATATTTATAATTCGTATCAGCAAATGGGCCTAAAACGTCTTTTTTTTATTTTTCAGGTCCTTAAGATATTTATTTTATTTTGTTGATTGAAGCGGTTAAATTTTAAACTAAGTATTCTAAGTGCTTTTAAAAGCCATTTCTATTTCAACCAAAATTATCTTCGTACCTGCATATATTATGTAGAACACGTTTCATTATTTTCTTGAAAAATTAAATTCTTTGACCCACCCTATTTTAAAACTTCTTCGTTCATAATTGTATGTCAGCTACAACATATTACAATTTTATGGAAATCAGTCAAAAAACTTGTATAAATAAATCGACCATGACGACCCCATTTTCTAAAACCACAAAAGTTACAGTCGTTCAGACTTTGATACGTGGTTCAGCAAGTTCAACTCAACGGTTTAATGTCACCGTCACCGATTTACCTCAGTAAAATCTCCTTAGGGCCTTGGATTCCTCGTGTATGGCAATGCTGGTCTACGTTTGTCAACAAAATATATTCACCCTTATTACGATAGGCGTTTCGCTTAAATGACGAATGTCATTTTCAATTATTTGTAACTATTACGTTTGTCGTTTTATAGTCGTTTTCCTCAGCGTAACGCCTTAATTCGAGTGGAACTTAAATTTTTCTGAGAAAAATGTCACTCATCGTTATTACAATATGAGTTACGCCTTGTTTATACGCCAACTAAAACGCTCTTTTTTGTCGAACAAAAATGTTGAAACGACTCGTCACGAAATTGCCTAAAAATACGAGTATAAGTTTTGTTGTTTTGTATATTCTTTTTTAACACTTTTTATTTAATTTGGGTTTATTAAAGGGTAAAAATTATAAATGCTGAACAAATAAAGCATCTCGTCGAGTTATTGGAACAAATTTTAAGAGAGGAGGAGATAACACAAAATGTACAAAACAAAATCAAATTTGAATCATTGCACAATATCCTTCTTCCTTGTGGCATTTTGTACTGCTATTTATTGAAGTAAAGAAAGACTACCTTATTTAGCCTGAAGTATCTACGCATTATAAATCTGGAAAGCAGAGAATAATCTTAACTGAAAATATTAGGAATTTTATTTGTCCATCTACTTACTTCGTATCTGGGATTTGGATCTTTAATTATGTATATCAATTTTGTTGGTTTCTTGTTCGTATTTCTTGAGAAAATAAATGCAGCAACACTATTTATTTGGCAACTTTTATTAATTTAATCGACAGATGAATTTCAAAATTAATGACAATTGCATTGGAAATTATTTTTTTCAAAATCAGCTGCTTATGTGGAACGTATTTCGATCGACAACGAGTGGCGTTTTAGTTTCGTAATACCGAAACTAAACGCCTTAAAAGTGACTCTACACAAAAAGTGAGAGCTGTCGTTCAAGATAAACACCAATCGTAATAAGGGTGATTTGTTTATTTTCTGTTTTATTCATCTTTTTATTTGTTAATATTAAGTACTAACAACTTTGTAAAAAAAAAATAATAATTGATATTTAATTAAATGTTTGTTGATTTAAATGAACAAAAATTGCTTTTTGTAAATGAAAATGGTTTTTGGTTCTGGTGGTTGTTCTTCATCTTCGTTGAATTCATTTTTTAAAAAAACTATTTTCATGTGATTAAATATTGTGTCTAAATATTATGCCAGTAAATCTTTGGCGCCCTTTGCAAAAAAAAAGCATTGTTTAACGGTATAAAAAGACGTTTTCTTAAATATTTATTGGTATCTAGTAAACATATTTTTAGAGTGTTAAAGCAAAATTGTCGCGAAAAGTTTTGTCGGGGTTTTGCCAAAAACGATACAATTTTTACCCCCAACAACGCCACAAAAGAATTTTTTTTTGGGTACGGGTCGAAATGCTGTATTTTAAAATACTGTATAGTAATAATACTGTATGGTTAATATTCTGTATTTCAAAATACTGTAAATCTAAAAATGCTGTATTAGCAAAATACTGTATCCCATAATACTGGATCTTAAAATTCTTCTTCTGAAAATGCTGTATGAGCAAAACACTGTACCTTCAAATTCTGTATCCAAAAATACTGTATTTTTGTTAATTATTATAGCTATTATTTTTGTATAATTCCGTTCTTATAAGCTTCTATTACAAAAAAAAAAACAAAAAGCAGAAGTCGATTTATGTATATATCATTTATTGAAAATACATTAAAGAAAGAGAAAATAAGAAAAAATAACATTAATTTTGTTTTGGTTTAAATTAATTGAAAGACTTATGAATTATCATAGGAACATGGTATAGTTCAAGGGAAATATATCAGAATATTAGGCTAATGAAAAATTATTATGATATAAGCTAATGAAAAATTATTATGATATAAGTATTTATTCTTAAAAAATCATTCTGTTTTCAAAATTCTGTATTTCAAAATGGTGTCAATAGGCTGAAAAATAAACAATTTTTATTTTTCAGCGTATTTACAGCATTTTGAAACACAGAATTTTGACTTACAGTGTTTTGATCATACAGTATTTTGTACATACAGTATTTTGAAATACAGTGTTTTAAAATTCAGAAATATAAATACAGTATTATGACAGTATTTTGACCCCAACCCGTTTAATTTCATTGAGTTTCATTGTGAGTTTTCTTGTGACGATTTGTGGAGAATTCGATAAATGTTATCGAGTCACAAGGGCTTGTAACTTGTGTTTCCTCACAAGTAAGAGAATCGGGCTGTAAAATTTTTTTAATCAAAAATTACTACTACTTGCAAAAGGAATTCGCTGAAGCGATTTTCTTCAAACGTCGTATACTTAGGGTTCTTAGGTGAATGGATCAATTAATTTTTCTAGTCTATTCTTTTTTGCCCTACAATTATCGTTTTTTTTTTTTACAAAAATGGTAAATCTAAATAATTAATCTTGATGAATCGATGGAGCGATTTCGAAAAGAAATATTTAGTGCACTATCACACATTTTGGTTTAAATTTTTTTTAATTAACATAAAATGATATTAATGTGAGTTGCCATAGAACCGTTTTCATTAAATTTTTAATTGCTAACGGATTTCGATCAAAATTTGTGTGCAGGATGTCCATTAAATTTAAAATAATACTGCATACTAAAATGTTAGAAAAATAATTTTTTGGATTTTTGAAAAAAAATATGTATTTTGTTATGTCACATCATAAGTGAAATATAGTCGTGCATTTTATTTTTTATGAACAATATTTCTTTTACCTATATGTATATCTTATGAAAAAAAATCTCAATTAATAGAAATAATTAAATAAAGTTCTTCCTTGATACAACATCGAGAAAAAAATACATTTTTGTTATAAGTAGAAAAGCCGACGGAAAAATGATCTTAGATCTTAGTTTGAAAATCAAGTTAAAATAGATCAAATAAGATAAGAAGAAAGTTTTGGAAGTTTTTTTTAGAATAGAGTCTAAATCCTTATAAGGTCTTACAAGTTTATATAAGATATGTAGATTTAAAATAATTTTAATTATTTTATATTCATAATTTCTTAAATGTTGAATTTTATTTGAATTGTGCTTTTTTTACGGTATTTCTCAGACTTGTTAAGATAAAAAAATATACATGTACAAACAGTAATTCTCACAATTATATTGTTAATTTTTTTATATTATTATGGGTATGTTCATTGAGTTTTAAAATAAAATTTATAATATGATTGTGACAGGATTGATGAAGAATGTAAATTACTTTGTTAAGAGTATTATTTTTTTATAAAAAAAAAAGAAAAAAAAGCACATGTTACTAAGTTTTTTGTTAAAACATCATAAAAATAAAATAATTAGAATTATTTAAAATAGTTTTTAGGTCGAAAGACATTAGTACTAAGAGATATAGTTTACTTTAGAGCACCCGTAAAGGGCCAGTAAATTAGTTGTAAGTTATTGATAATTAGGTTAGTTGTAAGCATTTTTGTCTAGCTTTAAGGTAGTTATAAGTTAAGATTAAATAAAAATGAATTAAAAAAAAAAGTATTATTTTAAACTCAAATGTTTTACGCAATAAATAAAATAAATATTTTTAAAAGATGACATTTTTCCAGAAATCAAATTTTAATGAAAACTTATAACAAATTCAGTAATAAAATATATAATTAAGTATGTCTTTCAGACCTAACTACACAGCTCCAAAAAAATCATTAATAAAGTTTTGACTACTTATTAAAAAGTTACGAATGAATTTATTCTTAACCAGGCTTGGCTAACATTCTATATAAATTTGCTATAAGCTCACCAAAATTATAACGTGTCCAAAGATTTTTTAAAAACGAGTAAATATGAAGTATAAAAAACGTTTCTACAATTTTGAAATTAATTATTATTTTAACTATGACTGAAAATATTTCGTGTATAAAATTGTCATAAGCTATTAATGAGTTATGTCAAGAAACGTCGATACCTTATTGGTGTTTTATGATTTGTTAGATAAACACATTTAATCTAGTAGAATTGTAATTGATTTAAAAATTAATAGGGAAGTTTATTTAAAATAATTTTTAGAGTAGTTTTCAGAAAAAAATGAACACTTGGTTAATAAATCTGGAACATTTGTATTGAAAATAATTTACAAAATTTCAATAAAATAACCCAACTTTATTTCTTTGGTAAAATTAACCAAACTGATTGTATTTATAATGTTTCATATAGTTATAATGTCAAACCTCATTTTTTAAATAAGTTTAACAAGCTACTGTTTCAATCACACAGCATTACACAAATGACTGAAGAAGGCGCTAATGTTTGCTTAAACTTACACGAAATAATTCGTAAGGATACGAGACAACATTTGCAAGAGTTAATGGCAAACATTATAACTGCCAAAATTATTTTAATTTCTCGCAGGAATTCACATTTCGAAATGGAATAATTTCTTAAAGAGATTTGCAAGAAATTATGTAAAACAAATTCAATTAACATATCTTAAACGAAAATAACGAGTTGTTAAACTTAATTATCAAACTTTAGACGAAAATAATAAGTTGTATGTACATTTTTAAACAAGCTTATTTTGTAATGTTTGCCCAAATTTCAATTACTTTAGCTTTATCACTTTCAAAATTCTTAAATTAGAGACTTTTAGAATTATGATAAATTAAACTTTATCAAATACCTATTTATATATTAGCTAAATGAATTTTTAATTTAAAAATTGTTAATTAAATAAATTGATTTAACCATTAGCCATTGAATTCAAAAGTTGAAATTAAGTAGACTTATAGAATTTTATGTAATTTTTTTGTCTGTTTTTAAATTTAAAAAAAAAAAAAAATTAAAAAATTTATTAGTATTTTCTTATGATCATTATTAGTTAAGAAAAATATAATGTACGTATTAAAGACCTTTTTAATTTTAAAGCGTTAATAATAAATTAATAAGAAATTGCTTTCTCCAATAACAATATTTTATTAATTTAAAATTATAAAATTGACAAATTGTGATTTCTGACATAAATCTATCACACATATAGAGAAAAGCATGTGATATTAATGTTTCATTTTAAAATTCTTCAAAAATTGTTTTGCTTTAAGAAAAGTAATTCACTTTCTTAAATCTTAAAGCCTACTGCGAGAGCTTTTTAAAATATTCAACTGTTGCCTCTACGTATGTAAATACAAATTTTGAATCAGAAACCTCGTGGTTGAATAAATTTGGAATTCTTGTTGGCCGTAGTATTATCTGAGAAAAAAAATTCCAGCAACATGAGTCTAAGAATTAATTGCAACATTGCAGCAATCAAATGATAGTTATTTCCTGACTTTTAAAATTTCTAATCTTTTTTATGATATTTTTAACTGACTACAGATCTTTTTCTATAATTAATAAAAATTAATATATTATTCTTTGAGTAAAAAATTAAAAAAATTAATTTGTACATTTTTTTTACAAAAAAAAGACAAATAAAAAAAAATAATCACTTTACTGAAAAATTTAAATCGTGATAGTAAAAATAGTAATAAAAGTTTCAAGGTTATTTTAGCAGCTATTAAAACAAAATAAATCTCACTCGTCCCACTACCTAATAACCCATTTTATTGTTTACCTATACATTCAGTAATATACCAACTCTATAGATATTTCTCATGGAGGCGTTGCAGATTATTCCCAATTTTTTGCAAAACCGAGCAGAAGACAATAAACATGATTTAAGGTAAACCGGAGAAAGTCTCAAGAGAGAAAAGGTACACTAAAAAAAGAGAAGATTAATCGCCGATGGAAAGTTTTAGGGTTTTCACGTGGCATAAAGAAAATGAGATGGCAATAAAGGATATTACTTGGCGCAATTTATATTTGAAAGTTAATATCTCTTCGTTTTATTTCAATTTATCTCATAAAACACTTTTACAATACAGCTAGCACTAGAAATGCACTTTTGATAATATTTTTTTCAATATTTTTTTAAAGAAACAAGGCCGAAAACATTTTCAAGAAACACAACAGAATATAGTTTGTGCATTCGAATTTTCCCAAAAATTCATATTTCAAACAGGATTATTTTATTTAAGATATGCACAAGACATCACTTAGGACTTGTAATATTAGATTTTCATTTTTTAGGATTATAACAACTCACCCGCAGAGCTGTACACACACCAAACTCCAATCCTGAACTACGCTGAGTGGACCATGTTCAACAGCTAATGAAGGAAAATTTCGAGCTAGTCTGATTCCGGGTGTTCCTTGCAAGTCGTTCAGCTGCGCATCTGTGGAAAAATTGTCGAACAATGACGTCACATTCCGCTGAAGTCCTGGGGCAGCTCTTGCGCAATTCAAAGCACCACCAACCAATAGCAAAATTCTTACCACCACTTTCATGGCAAGTCCTGTAAATAAATAGTGGGTGGTACATAGAACTGTATGAGTGGCATGTATAAAATGGCCTTTAATACAAAGGGCGTGCGATGTTGAGGAAATTCTGAATTTCCTTTTTTGGGGTGTATGACACAAGGACACCCCATATTAGTTATAGGGAAAGAGTTAGGTGCGCTAACCAAAATCAATACTAATGCCGCCGCCGCGCGCCGCCATGTATAGATATGTAGACGTATAGTGGTGGGTAGGTGATGGTTTAGTATAGGTTATAAAGCAAAATAAATCGTACAAGGCTTAAAGACCAAACAATAATCTCAAATGCGTCATAATCCGATTAAATCCCTTATGGTTAAATAACTCTTGACAACATGCACAACAATGTGCTTCCAACTGAAAACAAAATTTTAGTATCGCCCTCAAAACATCAACAACAGTATCAGTTCATTATTTTCATGTTGATCAATGATTCTATTTTTCCCTCCAAATAGCGTAACAGCCTATGTGTACATTATAGAGTAGCCGTCCCAATTATTATTGTTTAAATGAAAGAGGCTAACGAATGAAGGACGACGATTCTGATTCGGATTCTGATTCCGGCTATAACTCTCCTGCCAAGCAAGCCCCACGCGAGTACATTCATCCTTCGTCCACCCACAAAAAGCATGCTGCAAAATTGAAATAACAAAAGGATATTGTGTACAGCGAGTACCTACTCGTATTGCATTGCAAAATGTGTAATTTATATAATTTTCAATTAATCATTGTTAACCAGGAATTGCGAAACTAGCTTTTATTTAAATATTAACACAGCACAGCAGCAATGTTTTCAAATGGAGTAGGTACTTCGAGAAATGTACTGATGAATAGTGGCAGTGTGGGCGGTGGATGAAGGTGAATTGTGAATTGCGAATTGGGTGTGAAAGATAACGCGTGTGTCGAATTTTCGATAGCAGTGATCATTTAACTTGCCATGATAGGTGGCACAGGATTACACAGGATATGCGGGCGAAATAAAATATTAGATTAGTGGATTTGAATGCAAAATGTAAACAGACAACATTCGAGCATGTTGTGATTAATTTTGCAAATAAAACTGAATAATTCGTAACACAGAAAAAAGTGTGCATGTTGGATTGGTGGTAATTCAAATATTGAATTTCATTATCGGTGCTCATTGTACATTTAAATTTTTTAGATGTTATTTGTTTTGAGGAGCGAAAGAAGAATAAATTAAAAACAAAAAAAACATAGGAAACAGGACTGTAGATACAAATTTCAATGCAAACTATTTATATTTGTTTCGTGATATATGTACCTTAACATGAGTACAATATTTTTTTTAAATTGGAATACTTACTTCTTTAAGAATAAGTTCCACCTTGACTTAGTTAAGACAGATTTAGACTGCCTAAGCCATGTGGACATCATAAGTATATATATTAAAAAGTACGATCGAGTTGTACGTTTTTGCTGTCATGGCGCAATGTTAAATTGCGTATCTAAGAATGTATGCATGAGACCAAAAAAAGTTCTACTATCGGCTTACACCTTATTTTAACCTTGCAGCTATAGTGCTTTTCAAAAAATTATCGAACTCTAGAATTCGTATCAAAATTACCATTAGAAAGATAATAACAATATGAAAAAATGTGTCCTGTAATTCTGTATCTCGTCTATGTCTATGTAGGTCGCTGAACCGCTGAAGCGATTTTTATAAAACTTTGTATTTAAGTCTCTCAGAAGTTTGCTTGGATTCTCTTTTAAGCTCTTTTATTAGCATCAAGCTAACGGGCAAGATTGTTAGCGTACAAATACAGTCACAATTTTTTTTAAAAGGTTCCTGGCATAGAACCTGTTTTTTTAATTTTTGACTTTCTCATTAATGGCTCTACGGATTTAGATCAACACTTTTATACAGGAGGTCTTTAAATTCTAAATAATATCAAAATTTTCAAAAAAGGATTTTTTTCGGATATTTAAAAAAAATCATTTATTTTTAATTCAATATTTCGCAAATGAGTGGACGATTTTTTTTTTAATTTAGTTTTTTGTTAAACGCTTAAAATTGTCATACTAAAATTGATTTTATAGAAAAAATTAAGGATTTTTGTATTTATAAAAAATTAGGTAGAAAACGACTTTAAGAAATCGTAATTGTTTTAACTCAAAGTCTTGTGCTGACAATCTGAATAAGAGTCGAGAAATTCATTTTATTTAATAACACTAATTTTGTTGTCTAACTTTAAGTTAGTTATAAGTTAGTAAAAAATAAAAAAAAATAGGAAAAATGGGGGTGTACTAACCTTACAACGATTCAAGGACTGGGCGAGAGCGTTTAAAAAATGAAATGCTCGACTACATCGCACGTACTTGCTCCTATGTTCGATTACATTATATGCAAACTATTCTTAATAGAAACGACTAAATGTATTTTTAAAGTCGTTTTTCAGGTAAATTTAAATAAAAATTCTTCAATTTTTTCTACAAAAAAAATTAGTATGAACATTTTAAATATTTAATAATATAAATTCAAAAAAAAAAATTCGGAAAAAATCGTCCACCCGTTTTCAAATATTGAATTTTTAAAATAAAAAAATTTCAAAATCCAAAAAAACTATATTTTGAAAATTTTGAAATGCATTATTATTTAGAAATTAAGGGAGGGAAAAAGTCGAAAAGCAATAAAATGTTTGTATGGCAGGTATCATTAATAACAAAATATTAGAAAAAAAAATTTTGCTAAAATGTAGACCATACCTAAATTAGTACACACACTAATTTTTATTAAAATCGTTAGAGCCGTTTTCGAGATAATTAAGATGGTAGAAAAATTTGTATGGCAAGTACCGTTATTTTTGGAGCTAAAAAACGATTCAAAAAGCAATTTGAGAGAATCACCAAAAAACGATTAAGTACTAAGTTTGAAAAACATCGGTTCAGCCGTTTAGGCTATAGATCATTTTACAGACAGACAGACATACAGCCGGAATTGAGGGACCCGCTTTTTTGCGGTTCTCTATCATCGTAATGTCAAGTTTATTAAAATCTCTAGTTCCATGTTTTTCCCAAATGCAAAACTTGCCCTATATGTAGAATGTACGTACATATATATATCGCAAGTAAGAAATATGAAAATGTAAACAAAGCAAGTTAGAGCCGATTTTTCAATCTCCAAATAAACATCCTGTTAGTTGCCAGAGGAATAAACTTACTTGACTGTTAAACATCGAATTTTTCAATCAAGAAAAAAACAATCTGTAGAATAATTTAATTTGAACTTCACTTTTATTTCGAGTATCGAACTTTTGATAGAACTTAATATTTGTCTAACGTTTATTTCAAAGCAATAATTTTTTCAAATGTTTTTGACATCGAAAATAACTATTTATTTTATTCCTCAGATAAATCCTTATTCCGTTCTAAAATGAGCAGATAACTTTATTCCTAGATTAATTTGTATCTGACTGTTGAAAAACTGATTTTTGCTCTATCTGGAGAATATGTACTAACTGACTGCTTAACTGACTATTGAAAAATTGGAACTTAGTGGATAAGAATTTCGAAATAAGAAATCATTAATAGAAATGAGAATGAAAGTTCGAACCAAAACAGAACCCTAGGGCACACCATCGCTTATTTTGTCGTTTTCTGACTTGAAACTTAGTTCGACGTTGCTCAGAGGGCTTGAATTAATGTATGCATTTGATACCCATAATTTAAATCCTTAAGTCATCCCTCATGTCAAACGGTATTTATGCGATTCCGATAGAAATCCGGAAGACTAGACCTGTGAAATTGTAAGTGGCAGTGTAAAGCGAAGTGCAGACGTTTGTCAGAACTTACAGTGTATCACAAACGTATTGTAAATCTCTTTTACACATTTCTCTCTAAGACAAGTTTTCACATTTTTTTTTCTACTTTCTTACTCTTTAGATATAACTTTATATTATAAATGGTCTTTATTTTGGCAGTAGTTTTGTCGCTGAAAAGCCCAACTGACGTAAATTTATTGATCGAATAAAGAATTGACTTAAACGCTATTCTTCAAATTATGACGAAATTAAAACAAAAAATTTGTTTATTTTGGAAATATTGCTAGAATACCATTTGTCATCTTATAAATATATATATCATTTTAATTCTGAGTGGAATTTGGCTTGAGTAAGAATAAAGTGTCCTGTTCATCTTTGGAGAGAACGATAAATCTTACAGGCCTCCTATTTCCAAAACATTTCGCGATTCCATTATGATAAATTGCACTGTAGGAAGAAGAACCTTTAGATACTCAACTTACTGGACTTAACTCAAAGAGATAAACAAAGTTGTACAGACAAATCTTTGTAGTACTGTGTTACTTATAATTATTTTAAAAAATCTGATAAATAATCATCAAGGATGTCATGAAATGTTGAAATGTACAGATAATTATGTTTTAAAAAATACTAAGATGCGACAACTGTGATGATCGATAATAAATGTAGAGCGGCTGTGGGTTCGAGACCCACTATTGGCAGCATTTTATGAATTTTTCTGAATTTAATTCAGCAGACGTCATAAACAAAAGGACTAAAATTTTCCGGATTGGAATTTACAGCGTAGACTTTTTGTAAACCTTATAAAATTTCACTTATTAGACAAGAAAAAGAAATCTACCACTTAGACCATCGGCAATACCTTAGTTATTTATTTTTTTCTACACAACAGAACTTCTAATTTTTTATTTAATTTTAATACTTTTAACATTTACAAAATGTCTTAATTTTTCAGTATATGAACGTATAAATAACACAAAACGCCCTTTATTAAGGTACGATCCGCTTAAACTAACCCATAAAATTATCATTTCTCAATTTATAAGTCACTTTTTTTTGTTTAACTACGCGTCCTTATTCTATGGTGGTGGTGTAAAACCATCAATTATAAAATTCGTTTATTTGTTAAAATAAGGTTTTCAATGAACGTATGTCACAAATGGACTTCAATTATTGTATTCCGATAACAATATGCTGAAGATAAACAAACGATAAAAATATTAAGTTAAATAAATTTATCCGATATCTATATATATTCACAATCGACCACCTGTCAGAAAAAAATCAGTTTCAAACGATAAGGATTACAGGTAGTCCAATAAATCGATAATAATCATTTTTTTAGATAACATGAGCAGGTATTCATCATAATTTATATTAACGGTGTGTCATTATACCAAATTGTAGAAAAACATCAAAACCCCCCAGCTTACTCACTCGTATAGTATTTTTTTTTATGTGTAAGCTTTACTAGACTTTACTGTATATTTGACAGGGTTACAGTTTTTTTTTGACACGGATATTCATTATGTGACTTCAGGATAAACTAATTACCTGATTGATAAGTATTGTTTGAAAAAGCTTGGGGTTGATGTTTTCTAAACAGTATGAAGAACTTTTTCGTAATTTCTTATATTTTTGGAATAATATTTTGTTTACAATTTTTAAGAGTGTCATGAATCATTACATGTAAAAACTGAACGAGGGTTTCCTTTTTTTCTCAAATATAACAAAGAATTGACTTTAACTTTCGTCGAAACGAAAGTCTACACCTGCAAAATGTATTTTTAATTTTTTAGAATATTTTATATAAAAAGCTTATTATATATTATTATTTAGTGCCGTTCAAAAACAGAACAAGTCTAGACATTCTTTTATTCTGGCTCAGTTTTAAAATCGAAAACAACCCCAAAAGTGCCTCAACCTCAGAGAAGAGGTACATAGACCTTTTTTTTACATCAATTGATGCTGATTGTTTTTACTAATATAGGTAACATTCATTTAACAGTATATTGCAGGAACAATTTATTTTTAAAACATTTTTGTGGCAAATTTAAATCATATAATCACAACCACATTTTTGAAAAATTGACTTTTCGAAAAACAAAATTGATTTTTTTTAAATCAAAAAACTTAAAAAATTTAAATAATAGCTATGCAATATTATTTTTATACTTTGTAATAAAACAAATAATTTTAATCTCTTCATTCAATAATGGGAATGTCGAAAATATAAAGAGTGGTTTTACGAGAAGTAACGTTGAAAAAAAACGCAAAATTAAATACTTTATTATTTGAAAGTGGATTGCACTAATTAAATAATAATAAATAATATTAATAATGTTTTTTAACTTAATTCTTCGGGCCGATTTAAATAAAAACTATTTATTTTTATCTTTAGTTCTTCGCTTTTAACGTAATGTCAAGTTTCATCAAAATCTCAAATTCGATTTTTTTTCAAGAATACAACTTACACCTACATCTACATACATAATTATACGCATATACCTATATCGAAAGTAAAAATAAAATAATATCGCACACTTTTCTTAGCAGAAACTGTTTTTATGTACAGTAATACCCGGAGAAGTGACTCTAACCAGCAAAAGTACCCATTTTTCTAGAACCAAAATTATTATGATTTTTTCATATAAAACTCATCTAATAAGTACTTTCTTAACTTCACTTCCCACTTAACTGCCTTATATTTTGAATACTCTTATCAAATTTACCTGGTAACAATTCTTTTAAGTACACATTTGAATTTAGCTGATAAAATACAGCAGTTTATCTTCCTTTCGCGCTTCTATTTGTTAAATGTCTTAAGATTCGTAAATAAAAAAGTAATAATCTTAGTCTACTACAATGATTAATGGAACAAATGCCATTAAAATCTGTTTTGAATCAATAATTGAACAAGGCCGATTAAATATAATAATTAAATATAATACAAACCACCTTCCTAATTAACTATGTCTTCCCCACGACAAAATCTTCCAATTTTAATAATTACAAATTTTTATCTTGTTTGATATAGTTCACATTGTTTTTTTTTTTGTCGAAAAATCCATGTAAGATGAACTGAACTTAACAAAAAGTGCGTATTTTTAAGACCATCACTATCCAATTGATGAGTCCAAGTGAGATCGCTGGCACGTTTCGTCAATTTTGTGGACTAAAGGCCGGGAAAAGCTTTTTTGAATGAAAAGTTGTTTATTAAAAACTTTTGTTTAAATTTTTGTATATTAAAAATATAGAGATAAGTACTTACATATGTGAACTTAAGCGGGTTTTTTATAACTGCCTAACCCGCATAAGTGCCAACTAAAGTAGAGTTTTTAATGTGAGGCAATTATCGGGGTTTTACTATATATATATTTGTTATTGTTTTTACTTATTTTTTTCATACCTATACAAAATGTCTTACATTTTGTTTCCAAAAAATAATAATGATAAAAAATGATAATTTTAAATATAAATAAAATACAAAATAAATTTAAAAACATCATTTAAACAAAATCGTCCTATTGTTTTCGAAATATTAATTTTTCATACAAAACATTATTTTTCGAAAACTTTAGTATGCAGTATTATTTTAAATTTGAAGAACCTCATGTACAAACATTTTGATTGAAATCAGTTTAATGGTTAATGAGAAAGTCGGTATATAACAGGTACCTACATAATATTTTTAATAAAACATTTTATGTAAAAAATATCTTAAATCAAAATGTAGACAATACCAATATATGGCACTGATTTTTTTTTAAATCGAAATTGTTTGACTTGTTTTTGAGATAATTAAGGTTTACGATTTTTGGTCCAAAAACGTATGGTAGGGTTATTTTTGGGGTTTGAAAGATTAAAAAAAAGAATGTATCCAAACACCTAACGCATTTAAGTACCAAATATGAAGAAAATCGCGTCAGCCAGCGTCTTAGGCGGTTCATTTGCCTATACCCAGTGGCAAATTTCTTCCTAGATGAAAAATTTTGGTGAAAACAGCAATGAATTCATTTCTTACTTTTGTATGGAAAAATAAAGTAATGATTTCCTATCTGCAAAGTAATGCCCTTTTTCCTCGGTACATTTTCGCATGCAAATACATTGTGATTTCAGTGAGGAAAAGCCCTGCACAGCTTCAAGAGTCCGCAAGTAGCACTGAGCACCACTGTGTGTTGCTTTCATTAGAACAAAACAAACAAAAGAAACAAGAAAAATCTCATTAGCCAGCAAGTATTTTTCTGTTTTCGTTAAGGGATTGGGATAATTACTCCTTTGTTGGAAAAAAGAAAGAAAGAAAGAAAATGACCTGACAGTATCAACGGATATAAACATTATGCACTTTTGCTGATCGCCGAGGATGCGAAGCGACGGTATGATGTTTTTGTTACTTTATAACGGTTTAAATTGTTCTTAAATTTAATCAGTGCCAACGAGATCCTTATCTTTGTCGAAGACGGATGAAAGTGCAAGTTGAAGCTTATGTTTTTGTTTTGTAGAACGTTTATGTTTTATGTGATATTATTTATTTCAATAAATAAGAATTAATTTTTATCAATATTTTTTTATGGTTTTGTTTTGTAAATTGTTTTTTTTTGGAACAAAAAACTTATTTAAATAAATTTATTTTGATATTTTCATTTGGTGAGAGCACTGCAAATATTTCATGAAATTTTTCTAAAACGCATTTAAAGCACGTGATTTTATTAAATATTTCCATCGAAGTTTTCACTAAATAGTGTTCATTGCTGAAAGTGGCAATTAATTTAATCAATGATTTCATAGCTGCGTTTTCATGTTATATTTCATTCATGGATAAATGTTGTTGAAAATTCAACTTCCAAAAAAGAGATGAATTTACCAATAACCTTTCATTTTATGGTTCACCTAAGTGACAGAACAAATGAAAACGCAGCATACTCATATTCAATGATTTCACCTATGAATATTCACCAAAAAAATCACTGGTGAACTCCAATGACATCCCAATGTTAATTTCTCCAAATAATTCACCAAAAAATTCATGGATGAAGGCTCTGTTCCTTGGTGAATCTCGTGGTGATTCCTTGGTAAAAAATTAAAAATTTGCCACTGGACGTACATTTTTATATATATACTTTAAATTGGTATTCCAACATTCATTCTCCAAAACACAATTTATACGTGACACTGATGTATCATTGGCAAGTACTGGCAAACAAACTGCAATACATATAACTACATACATCGTTCTACTTACACATACAGACTGCTTCCTCTTTCTCTGGAACAACTGGAATTTTCGAAATCCAAAACCAATAGAGAAGCAAGTTGAAATTAAAGTTATTTGACAGAACTTACCAAAAACAAAAATTGAAGCTTGCTTGATATTCTAGCGATGAAAATAGTTTTTTTTTATAATATCTACATGTTCTTTAATCACAAATAACTTACCTAGTGGCGTTCTGCCTACGTCAGAGCAAATATATAATTAGGAATTTGACAGGCATAGCCACCATGATTGCAATACTACATATAGTCTTGTTCAAGTCCATGTGGACTTAAGTTGAGATAAATTGATGGCGAAGCCACCATTCAGTGCATTGGCAATTGGTTGCTATTTTAGTTGCTCCACATTTGCAGGCATTAAGAATTTTCGTACAAATTTGAATATGAGAGGAATAGGATCATGGATTTTGGTCTATTTAATCCCTGAAATTAGATAAATTTGAAAAATCTCATATTTTGTTATTTCTTTATATTTTAGATAAAAATTAATGCCTTGATCCAGAGCGACTAGCATCATTTCGAATGTTTTAAGAATATGCATTTGAAAATAAAGTATATTCAAATCATTTAAAATTAATAAGTGTTCTTATTTTTTTTAAACAATTTTGAGTTTTACTCTTCAAATACATTTCTCTAGTACAGTTTAATGATTATCTTAAAAAATGTATGAACCTAACCAAGATAAAACTCATCAAGATGTCAAGATTAATTGGCAGCAATCTTTATAAGCTGTTTTTTTGTTGTTGTCGAGATTATAAAAGGTCGTGGTTTGTGGCGGTATACGCAATTAAAAAGGGTGAAATTGGAGTAGAGTATATTTCGGTTTGTAAATACTGTGTATATTTGTATACAAACACATTTGATTGATATTTATATGTTGTATGTAGGTTTTAAAAAATAATAAATATTAGATTTAATAAATTTCTATAAAACTATCTTTGTTCATTTTGGTAAGTAAGTTTTGTTGGTTTCGATGTGAATGGGTTTTAATCCTGATGAGAGCCTCCAAAACCACAAGGCAATAATTTATAATGGTATGTCTGTTTCTAGGAAAAGCAACGATATTTAAGGAATGTTTTCTTACGCTTTTATATTTGCTTTGATATTGAAAAGTTACTTTGAACAGAAATAAAAATGTAGATATTAAATTAAACCCAACATTTTCTTGGAATCCACATTCATTTTATTGTTTTTGGGAAAAAAAATTCCTCAGTCTATGATTATAAAATATTTGAAATAGACATAGATATCTTAACTTAGTAACGAGAAACGTCAGGGCAGAATATTTTCGTATACCTTTTAATTAAAAACTTGTTGGAATTTTCTTAAATTGTGTTTCAATTTCAAATTAAAATGTTAATAAATATAGTACCTATACTTGAGAACAAAAAAAAACAAAATATTAAACAAACACTTTAAAGGTAGCTCCAGTGGCATGACATATGAATGAACTTAAGTTCCTTACAAATTCTAAACAAAACGGTGTCGAAATATAAATTATATTAATACTTTGATACTGAAATTTTTAAATGCTAAAATAAGACAAATTTGAAAATTCAAATTGGTCGTCGAGAATTGAAAAGCGAATTTTACGAACTGTCAAAATCTATTCACCTTCCACGACATATACCATCAACACTTCAAAGAACAAATAAACTATTACTATTCCTACGCGACTTACCACCAAATCTAGAGTATCAATTATGTAACGTCATTCGCGAACAAAGAAAAAAGCCATGCCAACGAAATGTCAAAATGGGTTGATGGGTATCATGTAAATAGTCTTTTAAATCTGCTTAAACAACTCTTAATCCCACTTATAGATATACATCCCTATCAATAAAAAATGCTGATTCCATCTCAACTCATGAATTTATTAAACCATAGAATATAAGTTAATCTGCAGATTAAAATGTTTACTTAAAAAAATCGAAAATCCACGAACAAAATCTAGTACAATAATTTATCAACTTTATCTTTTTTTATTCTATGCAAATTTTGTTCTTAATGTCAATTTTTATTCCTTCGCTGAAGCACCTTCTTCGATGCTTTAGCCAAGGAATAAGTTTGTAAATGTCAACTAGCAGACATATTGTTTTAATAATAACTTTTTGCACTTATGGCCTTTTCAGTTGGCCGTCCGGAACGCTTCCGAAATTGTTCGATTGGTATCAAATGACAGTTGTTCTTCGCCTGGATAGAAGAGAAATTTCCTTCTGGATTTGAAGTCAGAATCAAAACCAGAAACACGCATACACTAACGCACACTAAATGTCAAACTCGAATTAAATGTCAAAAACAATGTCGTGTAGCGATATTTAAAAACAGCATGTTAAAATCGGAAAACAATCAATGTCATATATAATCGAATTAACTCCAATTTTTTTAATGTATTTTTTGCGAGTGCGGTCTAACCCATATAAGCATGAGTTCATTGATATAATATTTCAACTTATTTTAAGTTGAATCTTAGCATCAATGCAGCGATGTTTCATATGCTTCAACATCGATGTTGAAACATGGATATTTTTTCGTCTAATATCGATGTTTTGCCAAGATCAATGAACATCGCCAATGCCTATATTTTCAAATCATGATTTTATCTATTCCAGCCTACACATTCGATTGGAATACCGGATCTGAGAGTTCTTCCGGATTACCAATCGAAACGGATATAAGTCTACGTGTTAAAGATAAACCGTATAAAAGAACTTACTGCACTTATAAAGGGTGTTTTTTTTAAGTATATAAACAACATGGACAATCATTTTGTCATCTGCTAAGTGAATTATCTTTTTTTTGGATTACCATTTTATAATGATTCGACTGACACCTAAACAATGGCCTGAAACAAGATTGCTGCTGATCCCGATTTTAGTTCAGCGATGAAGCTCAATCACTATATAGCATTTGATTTATGATTGATTTATCAGAGAGCAGTTTTTTCAACAAAAACTCGAAATATGTCACATAGCGCTTGCCACAATATTGATATATTGAAGAAAACGTTTGATGAGCGCATAATTTCACATTTTGAACATGTGAGTTGGGCCTTCAAGGTCGTGCGAATTATCACCTCACCGATAAGTCAGAGGCGATTGACAATTGACGGCTTAGAAAACAACATTCGCCGTGTTATTACCACTATACGACCCCAAACAAAATTTCAAAAATGTTTAAAGTAACATCCACTGGCTGCCAATGGCCACTTATCTAATTTCTTAATTTTTTTCGGAAAAGACTCAATCGATTTAAAAAACAAATTTATTTTAATATATAAACAAAAATTAATAAATTTAATTTAGTAAAATCCGCCTACGTTTTTTTATTATCATTTCTTGTAAAAATATTAAAATGTAGACTAAATAAAATCCGCTAACCAAAATGACATTAGTTGTCGATGGACTTATAAATATTTAATCGAGTTCTGAGAACCAGGTGGAAGCATACGAACATAAATCTAATTTTGATCTTTCTGCGGAAAAATGTTTGTTTTAAGAAAAAATAAGTTATAATAGAAACTTATATCCAACTATATTACCTACAAATTTCGTATTAAAAAATGATACAAAATTGAATACCTAAGGATTTTTTGAAGGCTTCTCATTTTTTGACAGATGGAAAATGACAATTTGTGTTGTAACTTGTTCTGACACATATCATGTGATATTATATTCGGTTCTTAACTCAGACTTATTGAACAAACTTATCAGAACCACGATAATAAAAGTCCAAAATTAGAACGTATGAACTGACAGTTTGTTAGTGTAAATTAAATCGTCGCAGAATAATGGGTGAACATGTTTCATTCAGAAGAGTAATATAACGCGCTCTTGAGAGCAGATCTTCTAACTTAACTACATAACCAAGGGCGGACTAGCAATCGAAAGGCACATTGGGACTTCGATAAAGGACATTATTACTTGCGATATATGTAGATACTATAGGACAAGTATTGCATTTGGTAAAAAATTGAACTCGAGATTGTAATCAAACTTGACATTACGATGACAGAGAACACCAAAAAAGTTGGTCCCGAAATTTCGCATTTCTGTCTGTCCTTACAATGAGCGGTTGAATGGATTTTCTTCAAGCTTCAAGTGATTCAAGTGATTTTCTCAAATATATTTTTGAATCATTTTGTATGCCCAAAACGAACGGTGCCTTCCTTACAATTTTTTTCTATTATCTTAATTATCTCGAATATGACTTTAACGATTTTGATAACAAAAAATATGTACACTACTACGGGTATAGTCTACATTTGGTTAAATTTTGTTTTAATTTATAATTTTGTTATTAACGGTACCTACCATATAACCATTTCCTTGATTTTAGACCTCTTCATAACCGATTTCGATCAAAATTTTTATGTACGTGGTCCTTTTATTTCTAAATTCATAATACAAAATTGTTTCAAAAATATTTTTTTGGATTTTTTGAAAAAAATGTATTGCTTTGTTTTGAAAATTCAATATTTCGTAAATAGGTGGACGATTTTTTTTTAAATTCAACAATTTTTTTAGAAAAAAAAATCGAAATTTCTACTAAAAATCTTGTCTAAGATGTAATTGAACATAAGAGCATGTATGTGCGATCGAGTCGTGCACTTTATTTAATTATACAAGGGGACCTGCAGATATTTCCGCAGAGCTCTTCAACTGCCTTATAGTTTATTTAGGGGCCAACACATCTCAATATTTACTGTGGGGCCCATCCGGAATGCGTTTAATTGAAAACCGTAAAAGAATACAGTTGAATACAAGCAAATTTTAAATATACATATATAATATAAAGCTTAACATATTTTCTAGTTCTTATTATCTGAGGAGCCCTGTCTCAAGTTTTAGGGCTGTCTTAGGCCCAGTTTTCCAGTAATGAGTTAAGGCAGCTTACTCACCAAGCAATATTTTTTAAGGGTATTAATGCAGAAAAGTTAAAAAAAAAACTCTGGCTTAACTTTATTCTCACACTGAAAAACTGTTCATTAGGGTCTTATCTCTATCTTATCTCTAGGCTTATAGGTATAACTCTTTTTTTTTAATATCAGCCCAAGATGTATACCTGCTTACTAAGGGCCCTATTAAGATTGAAGTTCGCCTTCTAAAGACTAACAAAATTGCTAATAAGGGGGAACACCGGTAAATTTCCCATCTGCCCGGTTAACCAGTCCGGCCTTGTACATACTTATTTAGCTAACAAGAATTGTAAGAAAATAATCATTTCATTCACACAAAAAAAACTACCATGTAGGTATTGATTTTTGCTTATTCGGTCTTTTTATGAATCAAAATCCTACTCTTGTATCATAAAATAATGAACTTTAATAAACTATTCTATAAGTTAGATTTACATTGTCCAGTTAACACATCTGATGCGAACAAATGAGTCTTCTATAGTATGTATAATAATAATAAGTGTGGAATAATCTTTTCCATAGGGATAATATGTCCGACATTATTACGAACATCAAAATTGTACATCAAGTTTATTCTTTTATTCCCTCATGGATGAACGCAAGCTCAGATACAAGCAAGCAAATGTAGCTACTTCTTTGCCGGTCGAAGCAATTTATTTTGTGTTATGTGCAAAAACGATGACATGCATTTATTTTATCAATTTTATCCTTTAACCAGCTGTCAAATTTAACACAACGAAACGACCGAGAGAGTGCGAGAAAGATATGCCAAAAAGAGTCAAGTTGTCATGTCAGTCTTTTATACATACTTACTGGTACAAAATACATTACATATAGTGTATCTGAACCGAAGAAAAGAATTTCAAAAAAAAAAAAACATGTCAAGATAAAAAACTGATAAGGCATTTTTTTCCTATTTGGTTTGATTATCCCACTGTCATACCTTTGTGTAAGGATAAAAAAAAACCTACTTACATTATTAGGTATCTAATATCTACCTTCTATGCTTTCCTATTCATAGACTTTTCTGCTGACTAAAAGAACACATTCCATACCCTTATACGACATTCTTGAAATACTTTCCAACGTAAATTCTTTTCAGTATTTCCAACTCTTCCATTTTTCTATGCTTTTCTATTGTTCTTGTTTCACCTTTTTTTGTAGTTTTTTTCGTTTTCTAGATTTTAGATTGTGGTTTATTTAAAAATGTTTATTAAGTCGTGTTTTTTCTCATGTAAACACAAGTCTTGAGCAAAAGAAATGCATTTATCAGATAGTATGCCTGTAACATTGTACAATGTATACTCATGCACGTACTATACCTACTCTCCGTAAAATGGTTCTACTTCCATGTTATCTATAACTTCATTTTGTCTAAGCATAACTATGATTGCATTAACCTTTATTGTTGCAGAGTCCTTTTTCGTTACGTCGTGATTTCTCGTCCACACAATATAATAAAATCCAATTATAAGCTCCGCCTTTTTCTCCAGGGGGATCCTTTTCGGAACATGGCTGACTATACTTAAATGTCATCAATGACGTCATTCATCTCCAAAAGCAAAATACATAAAAAAAAACACAAATATTATATCACCCTCTTTTTGGATTTTTCGCTCTTTTGTAAAGGTATGTGTGTGTGTATGTGTATGTGCATTGCTTTAAGGACACTTTTACGAGGGTGTCATCCGCCCCCAACATCAGTGAATATAACCTCCACCGAAATTGCTTGGACCAGCATTCCAGCAAATCTACTGCTGCATAGCTCCGCAGGTCGTCAGACAGTGAAGCTGCTTCTGTTCTGTCCGTCCTAGAGATACAGAAAAGTTGTTAAGCTTACCCTTAAAGTAACAATCACCATCATCATCCAGACAGTGTTAAAGTTGTGTTTATAATTTAGTTCAAACTTAAAAAAAAAAAGAAAAGAAGAAACCCCGAACAAAAAACTGAGAAAAGTGCTACTCGAACATAGGTATACAGAAAGCTTGATTGGAGTTGTTAATTGAAAAACAAAAGTGAGATTTTAAACAAAAGAATCAATTAAAAAAATCGCTAGAGAAAAATTTATCGATATACATACATTTTCCTTTTGTATTCTTCCCTCACATAAAGGTCACTCATTCCATCAGAGGAATATGCATATATAAAAAAAATCTTTATATAGCTGTTATTGCTATATATTTCAATACCGTCATTCGCCATTTTGATTGTGTGCTTAGTTGTAGAATATATTATAAACTTTAACAATTTTTAAACTCGCTATTTTATGATTTTTAGTGTGTGAAATATTATTGATTTTTCTTTTTTGTTATATATAAAATCCATCACCACACCATCATCATACCCTTATAAGAAAAAGGGTAGACATTTTGAATTTTTAAAATTTGGCCAAATAATCAATCAAACTGATTTTCCTAAAGCAATACATCGACGATCTCCGAAAGATTATTGGTAAGATTTGTATTTTTAACCTATAGTTTTCTTTTCGTTCAATTAACTATTTTATTTGGATATACCTATGTTCAAACATACATATCTACCGAACCAAATGACGCCATTTTGTACGTGTTACGTAAAATAATTGGCAACACTTTTGGGTATTTCCTTTTTTGGCTTTTTTTAAAATAGTATGCGATTGCGCAATAAAACCAACGCTTTTCAAAACGAACATAACTCAATGTTCTCAACAAAAGGACATGATCATAACCTTCAGGATTTCTTGCGCACGAATGTAGGTCATAAGGTATATCAGCTTCACCTACCTACAGTGATTACGTGTAAAATATATATATGAACACCGCTTTAGATGTACATATATTTGTTTTACAAACATGCCAACTCTCAAGGAAAAGAAACTTTATCGATTCAGTTGTAGGCTCACCGTGCTACATTAAAGAAAACTTCTCGCTCTACTAAGACGATTTTTAAATTAAAAAAAAACATCAAAATTATTTCTGCATAACATCCCTGGTGACATATATTTGGATTACGTAACAGAACATTTAATTACTTATATTTCCGTATTATACAATTCATTTTTTGGTTTAGCTAATTTGTTTAATTTTATTTTTTTTATTTAACTTTTCAACAAATTTTTACTAAATCTCTACATAGTTTTTTTTTGAGTAAATAACATCTCTGCTTAAAGTTGGATTGGATATTTTTATTTGACATACATATATTTTTGACTGAATATGGGCGATACTTTTAGGTTAACTCCAGAGTTTAGATTTATAATTTAGAAAAGTTAATCATATTATTTTCGTTCATTCCTTATTTTTCATTTTTTTTTATTTATAACATCTCTGTTTGATTTTTATTATACATTCTCATCCCATTATAGTTTTCCATTGTTTGTGATTGATTTTTTTTTAATTCCAGAGGAGAAAATGTCGGTTAATCCAAACAACTACAAACTGTCTGACAGAACTGGGAGGCTTACAGCTTACGGTAAGTTGTTAATAAAAAAATATCTTAATACAAAATTAATTAAATAAAATTCAAAATTTTAAAATATACAAACTTCAACTTCAAAATGGCTGACCTGCTCGGTTGTTTTTTCCTTAGTAAATACATAAATGTAACTGATACTGGCAACAACGTCCATTTCAAAAGTTCAAAGTTCATATCGAAATTCAACTTATTTACTCTCTTTGTTATATCCCTATTGTATCGACCATTTTGTAAAAGAGATTGTATTAATTTCTTTTACATCGCCGTTGTGCTCTGCGCACGATCTAAATCATCTAAATCAAAGATGGCGTCAACCTTCAGTGTTGTGTTGTAGGGGCATCGTCCCTAAGTTAAGAGAGAAACCGTTCAATGAGTATGGGAAGTTTGCAATATTTTCAGCATTCGTTAAAACTAAAACAAGAAAACAAAGTAAATAAACTGAAAATGGTTATAATTCCAACAATTGCAATCTGTGCTAAATCACAACTGTTTTTCATTACACATTCTACATATTGACATACATACACATAAATAACCGAATGCAAGTATTATTATTTTACCTTGAGTGTTGATTCAATGACGTAAGCAACATCCGTTGGGCGCCATTTTTGCAAGCAGCACTCCTCACATGCTTTTAATGGAACCTACAGAAAAAGGAGAAATACAATATATACACATTTTTTATAAATAGGGACTTCTTTGCTGACATTCATATACATAAATATATACGTAAATATGTATACATTTTATGAACAAGAATATCATAAAAATGCTCCTTATTGCATGGGGTAACTTGTGTCATGTTCTCCTTTATATACATCGTATTTGAGGAAGTATATAGAATTAACTTTGAGTAGGGTACATAATGCCATCGATTTTAAATGAAAGTGATGGAGCTGCAATTAAAACTTTTTAATTAGTTAAAGCTTATGAAGATTGTATACTTACCAACAAACATTAAACAAAAAATTAAAAATTAAGTTTGACATGTTTGTGTTTTCATTTAATGTTCTATCTAATTAGTTTGATAGAATATTAACTTTTATGAAACGAATTACGAACAAAAATTTAAAAAAATATTTTAGGTTTTAGTTACTTGCTAATAACAGGATTTATTATTATATCTTTTAAATAATAGATAGATATTGAAAAAAATATTTCTTAAATATTCTTTTCATTATCCAATTTTAAAACAACAAAGCCAGACGAAACAACAATATACTTCTGTTTGATAAAAACAAAATGGGTTCCATATTAATGATTTAATGGAGTCTATAGTTTATTATAATGAAAAAAATTCAGTTTGTGAGTTAAGGTCAATTTCTCGAGTAATTTTGAAAACTTGAAGTACAAGAAACATGCCAATATAAATTCTGAAAACAATGCTAATTTGTCATGGATCATTGCAATGTTTTTTCAACCACACTTTTGAACTGAGATTTATAGCTAGTAATTTAAGTCAGCGTTCCGGAATCTATTCCACCACAGACAGTTCATGAAATAAAATTTCATATTAAAAAGGAAATAAATTGCACTTAGAAAGCTCACTAATTCTTCATTTATTTCAAAAATCTACCACGACATGACAATGGCACCCCTTTTGTCAGCTCTCGTGAAAAAGCCAATTTGCTTGCATGGCAGTTCGCTGTAAATTCGACGCTGTCAGAAAGTGTAATGACTCCTCCTGTACTTGAGAGCGTAAACGTGCAGTTGCTAGAGCCCTCAAAGACCTTGATATTCACAAATCCGCTGGCCCGGATAGTATCCCTCCAATCGTTCTGAAGAGGTGTTCTTCAACGCTGGCAAAACCACTGCGTAAGCTTTTCTATCTGTCCTACTCTACTGGTCTCTTTCCGAGTGGATGGAAAACAGCATTTGTCCAGCCGGTCCCTAAAAAAGGCGCATCTTCTTCACCATCTAATTACCGTCCAATTGCACTTACGTCCCTTCTTTCCAAGGTCATGAAACGCTGATTAATTATCAGCTCAAGAAATATCTTGAAGAACGAAAGCTCCTTAATGACCGGCAGTATGGCTTTCGTAGCAATAGGTCCACTGGTGATCTGATGGTATATCTCACCGAACAGTGGCACAAATCTTTACATCGTTTTGGAGAAAGTAAGATTATTGCGCTTGATATTTCAAAAGCATTTGATAGAGTTTGGCATCAAGCTCTCCTATCGAAAATGCGTGCATTTGGTATCGATGAATGTCTTCTTCGTTGGATTAGAAATTACCTTTCGGACCGTTCAATACAAGTTGTATTGGACGGTTTCGAGTCTGATATTCACATAATAAATGCTGGTGTGCCCCAGGGCTCCGTATTGTCTCCGACCCTCTTTCTCATTTTTATTAATGATCTCTTATCTGGAACTTCTAATCCACTTAATTGTTTTGCTGACGATAGTACTCTCAGCTTTTCATATTCGTTTTTAGATGCACCTCCTTGTTTTTCGGATGTGCAACTGGAATGGCAGCGTATGATAAGCTCATTAAATTCTGATCTTGACAGCATTGTCCAATGGGGAATTAAAAACCGTGTAGAATTTAATGCTTCAAAAACTCAGTGCTGTCTTCTGTCGTAAAAGCAGAACCCACCCCCCATGCCGCTATCCATGAGCGGCACTGGCATTGAAGAAACCGATCAGCTTTCAGTCCTCGGCATGTGCATCACAGACCACCTCTTGTGTAATGAACACATATTTGATGTTGCCAAAAACGCTGCAAAGTGTTTGGGCTTTCTTCTAAGGTGCAAGAAATTCTTCTCCCCGTCTGATCTGGCTGTAATCTATAAGGCCTTCATTCGTCCAAAGCTGGAGTATAACTCGCACATTTGGGCAGGAGCTCCCAAAACTCATTTGAATCTTTTGGATAGAATTCAAAATAGAGCTCTAAGAATGATTGGCGATAGAACTATAGTGGAAACATTTACATCTCTAGAACATCGTCGAAATGTTATACGTCTCTCACTATTTTATCGCTATTTTTATAAACACTGTTCCAGCGAAATAGCCAGTTGCATTCCTCCCCTTAAATTTTTCAACCGTAATACTCGCGCTTCTAGGAATGCTTATCAGTTTACCCTTGAGTCCAACTTCGGACGTACTGTCAAGTACAGAGATTCTTTCTTTAGCCGTACAACGCGAATGTGGAATACTTTACCCAGCTCTATTTTCCCCTCCCATTTTGATATTTAGAAATTCAAAACCAATGTGCATCGATATCTCCTCTTGTATCCTTCCCTAATTTCCTAACGCTCGCACTGTGCTTGTTCATATTAAGGGTAGTAAAAACCCCTTTAGTGCGCGCAAACGTTAAAAAAAAAACGATCAACGAAATCTCTGGTTTGGAAACAGAGTATTAATTAGACCGCACCTCTTTCTTATTAAAGCTGATTTTTGGAAATGAGAAAAATTTGTCTTCATTTGAGATTATGTATTACTGGCATTTTATTTCTTATTTTCGCCAAAAACACAAAAGTGTTATTAATTTAATTACTCATTCATTAGAGTTAAGTAAAAGTTCATTAATATAAGTTAACTTTTATTCAGTATTTTACTAAACAAATTTTGTTCTTACTAGGATATAAACTCATGTTTGGTTTGTGTTCATTCATTAGCACTATTGGTAATCGTATATTACATAAGAAAAAAATAAGAGTGGTTATATAATACATCCTTGAGGAACACCAAGATGTAAGGTGAAATCAGGTTTGTTGAGATCCATGCGTTACTACAAGTTGTTATCCTATCAGCTAATGAATATAATAAAGATTAACTGCTTGCTTTAAAAAAAAAAAATAATTGGTAGTTTTCCACGAAAAATCATTTGCCATCATTCCAGACATGCGTTATATGCTTTAAAGCATACTATACAATATATGAATTGTAGTTTTGAGATAAGATTTGAAAATACTTTATTTTTCAAACGCTTTTAAAAATAGTAGTAAATTAATAATATCACGCAATATTATGTTTGACATTTTTTGGTACTGGGGTAACACTACAAATTTTCTATTAAATTGGAAATATTATTTACATAAGTTAAATATAATGTTGTATTAACTATAAAAATGCTATATTTATGTTGTTTGATGTATTTGACCAGTTTTTTTGTTGGACTAGTCCACTGTATTTGTAGGATGTGTTGGTCAATTTGAATAAAATGCCAGCGAAAAAGAAACAAATAATATGTTTTATGTTTTAAATAACTAAATTGAATAAATATATACTTTCTGAAGTAAGATATACTAACGAAACGTTGGGAAAAATAATGGAATTAACCTTCCTTTATTAAATATTTATAAGAAAATACAGAATTATCCGCTTAATTGCACTGCACCTCTTTATAAAAACCGCCAATAATAATTGTTTCAAAATTTTATTTTTTATTTAAAGAGTTAAAATAACAATAATTATTGAACATTAATAAATTGTGATAACGGAATTTGCAATGAACACGCAATGTAAAACTCGGTTGTCGGCTATACATTCTCGAAACACAAGTGAAGTGAAGTTCACATCTTTCCAAAATTATTCGTTATCTCTGCTATTCTTTCCCAAAGTTTTCCTAAGCTGTCACAATAGTAATGGTTTTTCGCTTAATTGAGAAAGTCGGCCAATTAAGAGTGCTTTTTTTTAAATTGATAACCGGCCGGTAATTGACAAAAAATAAAACAATGTGGTCATTGTCAGTTCAATTAAGTCGGCAATAACTTGTATCAAATATTTTAAATTTAATGCATAAAGTCCCAATTTTTCTTTAAGTCGAGTGTAAGGTCTTTTAACGAAAAGAATTTGGTGGTGAGAATTTTTTTTCGCTGAGAAAAACAATTGTGGTGAAAACAAAGTTTTCACTGAAATTTTACGGAAAAGTTGACTTACTAAAAATTTGTATATCTTAAGTTAAATGATATACACATAACCCATATGATGAATGAATTACTTTGAAAATTTAAATTATAGTATTATCCATTGTGACATTTGAACAGACTCGGGTATGTTAAAATACATTTTGTTTACAGAAGATCTTATTTTTGTTCTTATTATAACAGGAAATCTGACTTTCAGCGCATCCGATTCGAGATTAGCAAATGCACCACTCAGAGCTAGCTTCTTTCTCTCGACAATGTCAATATTAGCGGAAACAAGTAAGTCGTGAAGCTATTATGAAGTTGCGTACTGGCTTCAAGAACGACTATAAAAACGTTGCATGGGAACATGATACCTTAGCTTAGACAATTTTCGACATGTAAAGATTCGGTTTGGACAATTTTGATGTAGCAGAAAGATTTGCCCATTGTTATCCTGCACACGTACAAGTCAAACAAAGTGGCAGGATTGCCAAACGAATATTTCTAACTTGATTTTAAATTCATGTTTTTTTTTCAAAATCCGTCGGAGTGTAATAAATTGATTGATTTTGACGCGCAGTGCATTGTTACATTGAAAGGAGCCGATTAGGTAGTTAACAAACTGCGTTAAACGTTTGCATATATATATATGGGTACGACGACGCTGCGATGTGTTCAAGCGACTACTCATAAGTAGTTGGTACAGTTCAGAACGTATAGAATCATACATCATAGTCTGAATACAAATTAAAAACTCTTTGTTGTTAAAAGCATTCAGTTTCAATTTTATCATTAAAAACACATTTTCAACCAAACCATGATGTAAAAAAATATTTTAAAAAAAATTCTGCAACAAAATAAAGGAAGCGAGTGTAAACTTCCTTTATTTTAACACTTCATTTGTTGCAGATAACAGCTTGCATTTGCTAACATTATATGAAGTGTGAACAAAAAAAAGGATATACATATTGAATATTGCAAAGAGTATGGATGTACATATAAATGTTTATGAAATTTCTCTGATTTTTTTTTATTAAAAATGAAAACAAAACAATAAGCCCTATCTACAATGGGAAGTAAATTGATATCGCTGTTACTGGATTCCATTTCGCAAGTAATTATTGCTATTTGGATCACAATGTAATGTTTTGCCTGAAGGAACGAACAATATTGTTATTCCGCAATGTTTTTTTTAATTAAAAACAAATCTATAGAAAACTATGTACGCGATGCACCACAGAGGACTACATTGGATTTACATACAAAAAAGTTAAGAACTAAAGGATATGTAGCATCAAGTGATGAAGGATATGTAATCCGTTTGGTGGACAGGGTGCTGTAAATTTGGAGAGAGTAGGGTAACAACCAAAACTTTACTATGATTTAGTCAAAAAAAAATTAAATATTTTTTGTTGTTTTAAACGAATGTTGGGTTTTGACTTTATTAAAATGTAAAAAATCTAAATATGTATTCATATCTCTTATCCTTGTGAATGTTAAAAGCCTGTCATATATATGCACGACATATTGAAGTTGCATTAATAGATAATAGTACGAAAGAAATGGAGGAACTCTCCAAAGAAACTCTTATTCTATTAATTAATTTCTCTACAATCTCGGTAGAGACTGAGTGTTATATTAAATAAAGCTTAATAGAGTAAGACCCCAGGGTCCCCAGACCTTTCTGATGGATAAAATGTATATGATAGAGACGTGTTAGTAAACGTACATTTAACGTATGCATACCTGCTAGCTTGGGCCGACAGCCAATTCTCAGGTACCAGGTGTTAAATGCACGTGATTTTTACGTATGTTTCACGGAACATTGTTAGAAATGTTGAAACACAACTGCCAGGCACCTTCCGTCGGCGGTTTTTATAGCCAGACGCTTTAAAGTCATAAAAAATAATCATGATCTTACTTATTAGTCTTCGAAAAAATTCCGACAAAGCTGATTTTGGTGGAGAGCTTCATTTTTACGTCCTAAGCATTTTCCAAAAAGTACCCTAAATTTGGAGAATAGCAAAACATTTTAGAGTTGGGGGAAAGGGGGTAAAATTCTGTTTTTTCCAAATTACTCGAAATCAATATGTTTTTTTTTTCATGTCATTCCACACAAAACAAAAGATTAATACACTTTTTATCGTACAATTGATAGATTTGGAGAAAAATGGTTTAAAACATTGGGGTGTATTACATTTTTTCAAAAAAAAATTAGTAAATTTATGTTTTTGAGTGGGGAATTTTTTTGTATTTAGTTACGTTTGGAAAAGCATGTTCTACTAAAAAAACAAGTTTTAAGTGTGGAACCGGAAGGGAAATGTTGGGGGTGTCTGGGATCCCTGGAATCTTGGACTATAAAGAATAACTAATTTGAAAAGTGATCAAAAGAGAATAAATATAGCACACTCCATTGGTAATGATACGAAAGCCATCTTGCGCCGTATTCAAACAATTAAGAACCAAAATCCACACAAAACGCAGACTTTCTGCGAATGCATCACCATTTGAAGTAGTGCCGACTTTTTTGGTACCGAAGGAAAACCTACATTATTATCAAGACATCACACATGCTAATTATTCATGCTTTCGACCTACAGACTTAGCAAGAGTTTCAAATAATGAAAATGTTGAAAACATTTGGAGCAATTTCACTCAAGACATTTTAAAGGGTGTTTTTTTTTTTAATACTGAACTTTAAAAAGAAATAAAATACAGATAAATTGTATTACTTGTAATAAAATTGACTTTATTTGAAAGATAATTCTTTTCCTGTATTTGAATATGAATTCTATAACAATCTCCAAATACTTTAACCCTCTGACCGGCAACCTTCTTAAAGAAGTGAGGACCAATGATTCCACCAGTCCAGAAAGCATACCAAAATGTCAGTTTTCCTGAATGTAATGGCGGCTTCTTATTAAAGATTTAAGATCATTTATACTCCCAATGGAAGAGTTTTTCGGTTTGACGTAGCTTCCAACCTAAAGTTCTATGCCTACAAAAAACCATTGATATACGATTTATGAATTGTGAATGTGTTCCAAAAGTTATGAGTGAACTTACAAAATTCGAAAATATCCAAAAGATAAATTGGCAAATTATACCACCATCTATCTTTTAAAGATAAACCTTTATTAAATCGTGTGTTTTTAATATGGGTGTTATAGGCTTTTCACACCAAACCCAAAACCGGGTTTTCAGCTAAAAGATTACGAAAACTCGAAAACCGTTCACACTGAACATTTACAAGTTTTCGTTTGACATTTCAATTATGTTGGCACCACAGACAACAAAAAATACGTTGTGAATTGAAATTGAAATTACCGGCTGTTTTTTTTTTCGGTTTTTCCTGGCAGCAAACCGTCAGCTATTTATGTGACGATTAATTGAGCACTCAATGTTTCACAAGGTGTGTTTGCTTAGTTCATCTTGCAAATCCAACATGTTTTTTTTATTTAAAACTTGTAGTTTATCCAAAAATGTATAGGAAAACTTGTATTTTCCCTTTAGGTTTTCAGTCTAAACCGATAATTTCGCGAAACAGTATTTTGGGTTTGGTGTTAAAAGGCTATTATTCTCTAAAAAAAAATAAATACCGAAGCTAATGGAAGATAATGATAGTGCAGGTTTTATCAGTACACAATGGATTTTAAATAATAGCCGTGTTTAGGCAGCAAATAAAATTGAACAACGCGATTATGATGAATGATGCACATTTTTATATTCACTGTCCTTTTTTTAATTTTAAAGTTGGTGACAATAATAAAAAGGAACTGAAAAGTACTTGGGCACGTTCGAAAGATAATTTCTACATCCAATTTTTACGGAACAAAGCGGACGTCCAGGGGCATATAACGCAACGTGACAAGTCGCCAAGTCTAAATTCACTTGTCAAAAGTCAAACTATACTTGTACGACAAAACTGTTGTACTTGTCAGAATACAAAATTTCCATTGACTTGTCAACATTGTGTGACAAGTGGCCTAAAATAAAACAGGAGAAAAACTACGGAATTCAAAAAATTGCTGTTTTAACAAAAAATAAGAGAAGAAAAAATTAACTTATGTTAACTTTTATAGCTATTTAAGCAAAAGAAAAAAAGCGAAAAGTCGATAGAGAATTTAATTTAATAAAAAGCCTGAGTATTATTTCACAAAGAATTGACGAATAATTTTACGGCAAGATACTAACTGTGCCGTTAATTTTGACATTCGAAATTTTTAAAGAAACAACTTCAAAATGTATTCCTTGGTTAAGCACTTTTAATCTGTTTTAATTCGCATTGTCATTATCAACATCAGGATTAAATAAAAAACATTTTACATTGAATATTTTTGAAAACAAATGTATAAATTTATTTAGGTGCATTATGTATATTCTTCAACAATTTAAATTCCATATTTTCAAACCGTTTTTTCTAAGAAAAAAACAAACTTGTAAACTAATGACAACTTTTAAATTACCTGTCACTAGCAATACTTAAGCAAAGTTTATGTGACACTTGTCACTTTATGTTACAAAAGGAGGGAAATCCAACAATACCCCACTTGTCACATTTTAAGATTATTACAATTATTACAGAGCTTGTAGACTTGTCGTTTTGTGTTACAATTTTGTTAAGACTTGTCATATTTTACTTGTCCTACAAGTAATTGTCGGGTTGTCTTGTAGACCCCAGGATATAAATAAAGTTACGAGAAAACGTTCAGTACAAATGGTTAACTCGAATCTAAAGTATGAAAACAAAAGGGAGTGAAATTCTAACACAAAATTGTCAAGTCGTGTGATCATCAATTCAGAAAACTCACTGCCAATGGGTTGGCTTTTGGCAGTTGCTTTGATATATGAATTTCAGGGTCAAGTTGAATATATACGACATCCTTCAATGAAATTAACAATTTTATGGCTTGACTATATTTTGACGTACTTATGCCGGATTTACACGAGTGACAAATTGCCATTATTTCTTCCATTTTATTGACATTAATGACAAAATCGCTTAAATGGGTTGCAAATTTGTCATTATTTTCGTCATTAAAAAAAATGGAAGGGAAGACTGGCATTAAATATTGCCATTATAATGGCGTCATGTAAATGCACAATGACACCATTTTGAAAATAATGGCACACCGCGAGAAAGAATGAACTTGCTCATTCTTTAGGGGCAGATTACCAATATGAATCCAATAGTGATTAATTTGCCCCATGTAAATGCTTATCATTAGTGATTTGATTTAACCATTATTTTGCAGTTCAATGACATGAATTAATGGCAATTTGTCACTGGTGTAAATCCGGCATTAGAATATTTTTTTCGAAATGTCATTAATATTTCCGGGTCAAAAAATTAAATTTGAATAGCGGGTGGCACTGGCGCAGTGGATATATTGCCTGCTAACCTAGACGTGTGGGTTCGACCCCCACGTTAGACAGCACTCTTTTCTATACCTCCAATTTTAATTGGATGCCGCCTGTGGGTTAAAATGAGATAGTAAATAACTAATTCTCAAATCCACTGTTCCAAAAAAAAAAAATCTTTCCTATCTTTGTATTCCTTCTAACTAATGCCGTGCAATCTCTGTTACATTTAAAAAGACCTTAGGTCTTACAGGCACATAGTAAAATAAACATAAATAAATAAATAAATACACATAAATAAATAGTTTCGAATTTTCAGTGAAAAAAATGAGAATTTTTAATAAATGTTTACTTCAACGAAATCGCAACTAGAAAGCAAAATAATTTAACAGTTCATGTCGTGCACGTTTTACAAATGTTCCTTCGGTAACATGCATATACTCACGAGCTCAAGAGTGTTTCTTTATGACAAACAATATACACTCTCGATGTAGTTCTTGATTGCTTTTTTTTCTTTTGTTTTTTAAGAAGAAATTTAAAAACAATACAAACGCATGTGCATACGTAGGTATTGCTTTTGTTCTTTTTTTGTGGATTCTCCGTTTAATTTTAATTTTGTTTTTTTTTGTGGCCTTTAGTCCTTAGTTCTTGATTGCCGTCAAAATATTGCTAACTTTGTACTTCACTTTTTCAACAAAAAAAAAACGAATAATATTATATAAATTCACTACTTATCAAAATTGTTAATGAATATTACATAAAATCGATTTAACAATCATTAATTTCGTTAAAAAAATATCAGTTATTATATACCTATTGGAAATAATTGACAACCCTAAAAGACTCTCTTATAGTCATAACTTAAATAAAATATGTACATATGTTATAAAAGTCCAAAATTGTAGTTTCCTTATATAAGTCGCTGAGTTTTTTCTAATAATTGAAACAATATTACATTACAAAATGTTACATAAATACATTTTTGACATTTTTCACAAGTCTTACAAGGAATGATCAGAAACAGCTATGCTTATAATTTTTTCAATATTTGTTATCGTACAAAAAATGTATCTATTAAATCATGTTTGAGAATAAATTGTTCATCTATCATTTTCAACGGATCTTCTTCAAGCTGACAATATTCCACAGCAGTATACATATTAAGAAACTTTGATTGAATACCATTTCCAGGTTTCAGTTAATGGACAAATCACTCGCTGGTAGTATTTACTAACTATCAATCTGTCTGGCTTTCATTGTTAACACCAATTTTCTACTTCATTTCACATTTGCTGAATTCGCAGAATAGCTATCAAATGCAATGAAAAATATACATTTAAAAAAATATATTGACCCTAAACTAACAACAACAAAATTATTTTTTTTCTAAATAAAAACTCAAACTCTCCTTGGCATTATCAATCTATTATCTTGGAAAAAGTCCAAATGTCACTTTCAAGAAGTAAACGTTTTAGATACGGCATACGGACGTAAGTCAGCTTAAAAGCAAAAATAGCAAATATGTCCCATTTCTTTGTAAGGACACTTTTTGGTTTGCACTTACTAAACAAAATAAAAAGCAAGCTTCAGTCCAAGATCTTACAAAAGTGTATAGGAATAGTGTTTAAGAACAAAACAAATAAAAAGACAAACATTACGTATGTCCAACACATTTACTTCTGTCTGTGATAAATCGTCTTAAGTCGACCATATGATGGAACAGATTTCAGCCTCAGATTCAGCACCAACCCCTCCACTGTTTTGATGCTGCACAACAAATATAATGCTCAGTCATAAGGTACTAAAGTCACCCCACGTCATATTGGAGATTATAAAAATGTACCTAACCCTCGGCCTGATAGAGAGAGCTTCGCAGCCTTTAACGTGTTATGGCATGGTATGGCACACGGTAGCCGGGTCGAACCCAGCGAATGGTACAAATATAAACCGTTTAGTCACAGGATATTACATTCGATTACATGTCGGTTGGAATTTTATATTTGTTCTGGAATTTTTGCTGCGAAGGGTGTTTTTGTTGCTCTTCGAATGTTCTTCAGTATTATACTTGTATGATGCTTCAAGTCAGCTCAGAGTCTGGCCACAAAAGGGGTGGTTTTTTTTTCATATGGAATGACTGCATACTCTATCCGTTATCCGTGTGTCAACTGTGGATCATATTAAATACGTTTTAGTGAAGTGGAATTCGCTAGATGGATATTTACAGGAATTGAAAATGTGTCGCTGATTTATTGAAGTAATTTTCAAAATTCCATTAGCCCTTAAAATAAAACAGCGCGCAATAAAAACATTTATAAAACAAAAATGTATTTTATTAATTTGCTTGCATTTGCCGCAATAAACAATTTGATATACTTCACGGCCGGTTGAATTTAATTACCAACGAATTGTTCGGAAACGGCAGCCATTTTTATTATTTGCTGTAGGTATGCGCTTCTACAAATTTTCCCTGATTTTACGGATTGTTCTCTGTTCTCTGGCAGGTTTTTCTGTTTGTTTTTTTTTAATTAAATTTTAAATTTCCGGTAATTATTTGGATGATTTTCACGCTTTTCTGTGCAATTAATGGCAGGGCTGGTTAAATTAAATGAAACACAAATATTGCAGTTTCCGGTTTGCCTCCAAAATGGCGCATATGTTGGCGAAAATAAAAACTGTTCAAAGGCATAGCTATATTTATAGATTCCCATCATCATCATTGGGAAAGCCTAGTTTATAGATGATCCAGTATTCCGCACTTAAACACCGGTTCAATTCAATAATCCAACGCGTAATCCTGCAGCAGGCTATAAATTTGAATTACTTCAGTTATTTGCATCCGTTCTGCACAACATAGGACACAGCCTGGAATAGTTGCTCTTTCTGAGCCATTAACTACGACAATTTAATCCCATTGCGGGCAATCCAAATCCTCAATTAGCAATTATTCAAGTAGCTCCAGTGGCGTACCTATACTCATACTTCCTTTCCTACTACCGCCACCACCACGGTTTATCCATGCTATATGGAAAAACTGAGGGTGTTGTTACTCGTGTAGGTGAGGTGGGGTGTACAATTGTAAATATACAAAAGTGACGCAGAGTAAAGTGAAATAAATGCGGTACTTATAGTCTACTCCATTTTGCCTGGCAGCAAACTGCCTCCTCACACTGACTTGTAACAAAGCTACATATATACCTACTCCATGTATACGTAAAGTAAGCCTCGACGCAGGATCTGATCGTAGCGTATAGTAATGGCAAAGGGGTTGACGTGACGCGGAGGGTGGGGGGCTGTTGGAATTCCGAAATAGTATACTATTGCAAACAGCATAGAGCCGTTGTTGTTTATGAGCTGGAAACAGTAGAAACAAAACGAAAAAAGAAACTGAATTTGGATTGTTTGAAAAGTCGCATAATATACGAAACAAGTGTAAAACTTAATCGTCTGCAGCATTTGAGGATCAAGAATATAAGATTTCTTGGTTAATTGTTATTTCATAAGCAGTTCAGTATGACGACAACGACGACTACGCTGATGACAAGAGGGTAGTTTTAATTATCGTCGTTAATTGAGAAAAGTTTTGTAAATTAAAACTAAAAATTTATATAAAATCATATAAAATACAAAATACCAGTGACTAGGTATAGCTACGAGTATCCTTAACAATTGGCGCAAAAAGTTGAGATTTTATCAACTTTTCTCTTGGGGAAAATCTGTGGTTTTTTTTTATTTAGTATAGGTACGAGTATATATATAGAAATATTTATGATATCGGTGAATGAGAGAAGAAAAAGTAATTTTATTATTTCAATAATTAGAATTTCAGAGCTAATGAAGTCAAGTTAAATAGTTTTACCGTTTGCTTGACAGATTGTACATGGAAGTGTAATGTGAAGGCGCATTTTAATGAATAAAGTTTGAAATAATTCAGAAGTGAGCTTAATTGATAAGAAACATTTTCTTGTAATGTGGCTATTAGATTAATTAGGATGACAAAATGGAATTATGTATTCAATTCTGAGAAGTTTTTAATATCAGAAGACTTCATTTAGAAATCCTTAGCTGATATTTAGACAATGCGGCCAAAAAAACAAAAATACTATGTTGTTTTTGTGACGATGACTGTTTGGGCTCTTTTTAGTACATTTTTAGTAGTTTTATCGACACTTTTGGCGATAAGCACTCTTGTCAAATATTATCTTTGAGTGCTTATGGGTATAGTTCTTAGAGAATCCTATAAGAAAAAAGTATTCATATTGGTTGACGGTATTTAAATTGCCTTTATTCAAGTTTATGATTATGAATTATATCTCTCTCTCTTTTTATATGTAATTAGAGGGGGATTACAAGGTAAGGTAGGGAAAAGCAGAATTGAACATTGTACAGAGATCAATTCAGCATACATATTTTTTACAGCTTTAAAAACTAAAGAATATTATAAAATTCGAAGAAAGTTAATACACTATTGTTTTGAAGGGAAATGGAAATATAAATGAGTCTTCAGAGAAAAGAAACGTTTCAGGAAACATGTATTAAAAAGCTTTATTGAAATATTTCCCATTCGCTTAGAAAACAAAAAATAACTCAGAAACAAACAGAAATGCTTTTTTTTTTGTGAACTCTTTGAGAAACAATGTTTAAATGTTTCTTTTTTTCCAAGCTTATGTATGCAGTTTTGTACTTGTAGATGGATTGTTAAGAAGTATAACTTTTCGGGACAATTTTATTTTTGAATGAACAATCAATCACTTACTTTCTCTCTACCTTTGTAAATGTTTGAGAAACAGTCTTGCTTTCAAAATGTGAATGGGCATTTCATAAATATTTCTTGGTTGCTGACATGTTTCTTAAATGAATCTGAAATGTTTCAAAAATATTTCTTTGGTGTGAATACACCTTATAAGAATTCAACATTTAATTCAAGCCAATTAGACCAACTCAAGAAATTATCATTAAATGTGTCTTAGTTTTTCAAGAGAGGTTTTAAGAAGTTTTGAAGATGGTGATTACAAAATGTAGATGAGTTATAGATTAAACATTTAGATATATTTAAATCATTTAAGTTTTTTGCTACATAACTATATAATTTCAAACAACAAACAGACAATGTAAACTATCAATTCTTTTTCCGAAGGAATCATTAAATTCGAATAACCTGCGCTTTCCAAAATATTTTTGTTTTAATTAAGAAACCAAATATTTCTATTAAATTCATGAGATAGGACATGTATACATATGTATATCACAATGTAATATGTTTGGAATATTATTTGTGTCTGCATCGAAGAGTACTAAATATTCTACTTTTAAATCAATTAGTTTTTCCTCAAAATATCGTTAATTTATAGTGTTAGGCGCCCGTCATAGGACAGTTGTCCGTTATTTTTATATAAGACTAAAGATAACGACTATATTTTTCTGTCAAGGAAAAATTAAATTTTTATTCAAGCCTTTCGCACAACACGAATTTTATTATTTTAATGATTGAACTATCTTACGCACCTTGATCGGCCATTTTCCCTTAAATAAGTTGTAATTTAAATGCAAAGAAAATAAATAGTGGTGTAGTATATACCAAACGTTAGAAACTTTTAAATGGCTACAAATATTTGAACATGAGAATATAGAAGAGTCAATAAAAAGTAATTTTTCAGACGACTTCAGGGAGTTCACGTTTACAAAATTATGCAAGTAATAGCGATTATTTTTTGTAAATTTTGTTCTTTCCAAACAGACGTACGTATCTATTTTAACGCATAGATACATTATCTAATTCAGTGAATCGGTTTTCGAGAAATAAAGCTTTCGTTCACGGGTTTTTATATTTTTATTATTGGGACCAAGAAAATGGAATTCTAAGAATCATATCAATTTAGGAGTTTATTTCGAAATATAAAACTTTCCCAGAAAGAACTTAATTTTATTCGGTTGAATCTTCCTCGAGGGTATCGAAAATAAAAACAAAATTCCGATGGAATTACCTACACTGCAGTACAAATTTGGTAAAGAATAAAATTTTAACCATGCTTTCATGTGTTGGGACCATATGTTCTATACGAGTACCTATATGTGCCAAAATTCGCTTTGCAAAATTCTGTATTTCAAAGTTCTGAAAAAATCTAAAATTCTGTAAATTATAACCAAAAATTGCCAAAAAAATGTGCAGTTTCCTAGCTTAGATAGTCGCCAAGTAGGCTCCACTGACTCACTTCCCAGGTTTCAAGAGATTGAACTCCCTTTATGTTCATACAGAATTTCGGAATACAAATTAACGGACCGTTTCTGTCATTCTTTCGACTCTCCATTGGATAGCTTCTGATTTCGATTATTTCTTCAAATCCAGAATCGATTTTCTCTTCGTTTCAAAAGACGAACTTTCATTTAGTGCCAAAACAACAATTTCAGAAACATTCTGAATTCTGGACGAACAAACGAAAAGGCTCCGTCAAAAATTTAACAGACGAATACAATTTTTTTTCTCTGTAGAAACTTAGCTGAGGAATAATTATCTTCATATGAAAGAGATTGCCAAGATCTCTGAGAATTCATTTTCTGAACTGGTCTAGTATTTTTAAAACCAATTTCGACAAATTTAAACAAATGCCATCAAAAACAGACAAGGACGTTGACACCTCCATCTACTGTGAACAGTGTTAAAATGGAGCTTTGTTGACGTCAGCGAAAGAAACTATATTGATTTCGGAATTTATTCTTTTAAAATTATTCCGACGAGATGTTTGAAAATAAAGCTTTCTTTAGCATTTTACAGTGAAACCCGCTTAAGTGAAACTCGCTTAAGTGAAAAACCCGCTTACCTGAAAACATTCAAAAATCCCCGTATATATATTACATATAAACTACCTCGCTTAACTGAAAACTCGCTTTAGTGAAAAACCCGCATAACTGAAAAAAAAAATTCCTTCAAGTTTTCTATTTTTCTATAGAAAACAACTCGGTTAAGTGAAAAACTAAAAATCGAAAAAATCGGGTGGTGAATTCATGACACATGTAAATGCTAAGTTTTAAGTAAAAAGGAACACCCCCCAATTTCCATATACTTACATAAATTGTTGTTTTTGTAACACAAAATGTATCTGCGAATAAAAGGAACTGAACTCAAAGTAGCGTTGGTTGCGTACAAATTCGTTTTGTTTAAAAATAAAGTATTTGTTTGTTAATAACTAGGTCCTGTTTTTTTATTTAGATAAACCAAATTTATTCATAAAATCAATTGGTAAACATTTAACACAGGTTGTTTTGAGCTGTTAAAGTTCAATATATTTAGTAAAAATTGTAACGTGTTACGTGACACGAAGTCTGCCTTACTGAAATATTTTTTCAGTTATCCCAGATCCGCTTAACTGAATTTTATTTTCAGTTATCCGAGGTCCGCTTAAATGAAAAACCCGCGTAGCTGAAAAAAAATTCCTGATTTTTCGTCGTTTCGCTTAAGCGGGTTTCACTGTATTTGCAAATGTGTTGAATAAGTCTAGTCGTATTTTATGCATTGAAGTCTTATGATAAAAAAACCTCTTTCCTCAAATGACTAATTTTGAAAAAAAAAAACACAATTTTCTATTTCAGACCTGCTGCCTACAACAGTCACTGCTGGCTCAGAAACCCGAGAGTTCCTTCTCAAGGTAATCGATGTTCTTCTTGATTTCGTGAAGAGCACCAATGACCGAAATGAGAAAGTTCTGGATTTCCATCATCCCGAGGACATGAAGCGTCTTCTAGATTTAGAAATTCCCGATCGTGCAGTTACCCTTCAACAACTCATCGAAGACTGTGCTACCACATTGAAGTATCAAGTCAAGACTGGTAAGTTTTACGAATTCTTTCCTATATTTAATATTCATATAATATGTATCGCATCATTCATTCATATTGTACATCGTCGCCTATTGTGAGTTTATTGAGTTAAATTATTCCCAAAAGTTATGTGTAAACATCCAAAACTAATTAGTCCTTGATTAGCACCCATTCACAAACTGAACTGACGAAGATGATGCCAACAATAACAAAGCTTTTTCCATATATTTCATCTTGGAACAACTTAATCTAATCAATCAATCAAAGTATGCTTCACCACAAACGATGTTTATTGAAATAATCAATTGAAACTCATTCTCACTCCTTTTGTGAACTTAATTTCCGCCACACCACTCCTGATGGGCCATACACTTCAACATATATCCTTATTTTCGAGCGATAACGTCAACGTATATCCTGGGTGGTGACACTGGTAGTAGCATCCGTTCCATATCTAAAGGGGATTTCGAAGCAAAAGTAAAAGAACGCTCCCCGAGGAAGCAGTGTTGATAACAGCATTGTGGTCACGTGCGCTATTAGATTAAAAGTAAGAGAAGTGGTCCTTAATTTTCGAGGCGAACCATAATTCAAAAGTTTGCAATGGCACGGGAAACTTTGACAATATGTTCGAGATTTTCTTTTTTTTACTTTTGGTTATTTTTTCTGATGTTACATTATTATTATTGAATGGCATCTCTTGAAAAGTTAGCTGGGGAAAATATTGTGGCGAAACATACGCCGCACGTTTTGATTGATGGCTTGACTTTTCAATTTCTTGTATAAAAGTATTTATATTTGTACCTACATATAGTAACTGAAGACTGCTGTTTTATTCACCCTTTTTTTTGGGAGACGAAGACCAGAACATAATATCACATAACCAAGTAAAATCAGATCCCTTGTGATATTAAAAATCAAAGGACAACAACAGCGACGCGACGTCGTTATATTCGAGAGTGGCAAATCATAAATAGGATTACCGTCTCTGCAAATGAAAGGTGAAAAGGATCAGTGATTGTTATTCAGTATTCAATGGGCCATAAAATGGTGTTGTTAATGTCGTTATCTTCTTGGATGCACATTTTGTTAGGATTTTCAATTTAATCCTAACCCTAATTCTTCGGTCTCAAAAGAGATGATAAGCGTGTTTTAAGGACACTTCCTTACCCTAGAGGATATCTAATGTACAATATATCTATTATTTGTGGTTTTATTTTTTTTATGATGCAGATATTCAATGGGTGTGGTTATAAGTTTGAGAAGAGAGTATGGTATTGTTTGTGAAATAGTTAACACAAGATATGGCTGAATAAACATGGTGATTGTGATAAGCATCCTTTGGAATTAAAATGGAAAGTTTTTATGATTTTTTTTGTTTTGCTGAAGGCACGCGGAATGCAAATGAACACATATTTTTATTTACGAGTACATGTTCGAAACACAACCGGTAAAAAGGTGATAGGAAATGTGCCATGATGATGATAACTAATAATTATTACGGTAATTTTGCTTGCTGGAGTGTGAACTCAAAAAAATTGTGTTTCCACACGCTTGAAAACAAATACATTTTGAAAAGTGTCACACATTTGCATTGAAAAATCATTTTCACTTGAATTATGTGCAGAATGTTTATGTGTTCTAGTGCCTGCAGGGTATGTAAAATGTGGCCAAGTCAAATCAGCTCAGTTAGCATTGGAATTTCTCCATAAAAAAGCCTGTACTCCCAACATCCGAATTATTGATTTCCATTATAAAAAAAAATATTTGTCTGCACTTCGCAATGGTTGATTGCCTTTGCTTGGAACTATGCAGAGTTTCTGCACTTTCAAAACAGGACTATTAATTGGAAACATAAAAACGCGGTAAATCAAAAAATAACAATTATTTTCTCAATGACGCGGTTTGTTTATTTTGCTTAGAGCAAAACGTGTGTGCACAATTTCTAACAAAAATTTAATACTGACTGGAACTGATTTCTCTTGATCGGAGCAAAGTATGATCCTTTAATTGAAAATGAATGTTTTGTCATTTTCCTGTAACGTGACAATAAAACAAAACTCACTATTAAATTGATGAATTCTGACTGTCGTTTTGCATTTATTAACACACTATGTTAAATGCAGTCATGCAAAGGTTATGGCTTAATAAGAGCAAATCTTAAAGGAATTCTGCATCTTTAAATGTATGAACTTGATCAATTTTACTGTTGTCAAAATCGACATACAAAGCAAGCAATTTCAACCACATAAAATTATGAAATTTCCAACCAATTTTACGTTAATGGACATCAAGGGTTGGGTGCGTATTACTAATTGTCTCTGCCGAACTGACAACACTACAAGTGTCCTTAGTGCGATACCAGACAATATGCAAAAATTGTTCAAAATTTGAATCTTCGTACGAAATAAAATTACAACATTTTTTGAATTTTTGAACTGAAATAAGAAATTTACCACTTGTGCAATTTTCCAGTGATTTTTTATTAAATAAAAAACAAACTCTTAAAAAATCACCCATTTCTTTTTCAAAAACTTAAAAATTTTAATATATTATAAAGAATTTAAATATACATACAAAAATTACAGATTCATATTCATTAATTTTTATTAAAATATATTCTAATAATTTTAAGAAATATGTATCATTCTTTAGCATTTGAGTGGATAGTGGCGAATGATCCGTCAATATATAATTTCAGTTTTTTTTTACTAAGTTATTTGTTTGTGGGGTAAGATTCAAAACACAACTACTCGCGAGTCTATTGGCTTTACATACAATTCTTATCAGATGCTTTTGTGCAACATTGTGGAATCATATATTTTGCGCCAACTTGCAAAACATACTGTATCTTGGAGTGTGCTAATCCATAGTAAATCATCAAGAGAATTTTGGTAGAGTAGAGGTATTTCAAAAGACACATTTTTCGCGTAACAGATAACACATATTCTTTTAATTCATCTACATGAGCTTTCCAGTTCAATTTTTTATCAGTCAACACGCCTAAATATTTAAAGCTTTTAACACTTTTAATTCTGAAACAACTTGTATTACATACATATTGATCAAAAAAATTCTGTTCGCCAAACATATGACAAGATAACGACATTGTTGGAGAAGTAGTGGAATGAAAGGTAACCTCACAATCACCAGAACGAGGATTTCTTAAGCTACAAAACATCATTGTTTTTTCGCTTATTATTAACTGCCTTAGAATTTGGATATTCATATTCAGAAAAACAGTTGAGTCAAAAAGATAATTATTTGTATACGTAAAAGTGATATCATCAGCGACTTTTAAACTTTTGTTTGAATAATGAGTTCACATATATTAAAAATAAAAGAGGCCCCAAAACAGATCCATGTGGTAAACCAATAGTAACATTTAACTCGTTACTATAATTTGATTCAAGTTTCATATGTTCATTTGTTCCTAAAAGATACGAAGAAAACCATATAAATTCTAATATTCTTTTATTAAATTTTATTTTTATTTAATTTCATTAATTAAGTAATTTTAAAAACAGAAACATATTATAATAAAAGAATTATTATAGAAATGTTATCACAAATGTTAAACACAAATAATACGGTAAACATGCGATCAGGTTGTGATTTTTTTTTGTTTAACCTTATTTCCTTATAATATTTTTTTAAATGTTTAAAATTTCAAATAAAATAACTTTTAATTTTTAAATATTCTGAATTTTTTTAAATTTTTATTAGTGTCTTTTTTAAGACAGTTAAAGAAATAAGAATCTATAAGATCGAATATTACCTACCAAACATATAAAAGCATATCATTTCCTGAATTATATGTATTTATGTTTATGTTTATAAAAAAGTTATTAAAAAGAAATCAATAATTTACAGTTGTACGATTTCAAGGAAATATAAATACATTTTCTCAAAAAATACAGCAATAATTTTAATTATTATTACTCAATCATTTTAAATAATTTCATAGGAGAAGTTTCAAGTTGGGCTATCAAGTTGGGTACAATTAGATTTCCCTTTTAATGGTCAAATAGATGAAATAATAATCAACATTTTTACTAATTATTTTTAGTTAGCGTGAAGAGAGAATATCTTCAACTTCCCAACACTTAAAGGGTATGAACACTAAATACAATACATTTTTTATATTATTTTCTTTATTGAATTTAACAGCAGATAATTTTAAAGAAATTGGGTTGTATATTCTTATGCATTGTTAGAAAGGAGATATTTATAATATATAGTTTTTATGTATAAATCATAAATCTTAGAATACAAATTTTAAATATTTTTTTTTAATAAATTGTATGTATCGTAAAATAGCGTAACTAGCCACAAAACTCAAGACGAAAATGACAACTAATAGAAACTGAGTTCATTTAGATAGGTATACAGTTGATTTATAGTCTTAAAAAATCTTCTATTTTATGATGAAATAAAATGCACGACTTATTGCACTTACTTGCTCTTATGTTCGATCATATTCTAAGCATAAGATTTTCAGTAGAAAAAGTTAAATATATTTGTATATTATACATTATATTATATTTTACTAAATTTTGTGTATACAAATTTCTTTAGAGTTTTTCTTTTAAAAAATGTTGGTTCGGCAATTTTGAGAACATAATTTCATAAAAATCGTCCACCCGTTTTCGAAATATTGAATTTAAGAAAATATTTTTTTTTTCAAAAATCCAAAACAATATTTTTCGAAAATTTTGGTACGAAATATTATTTAAAATTTGAAGAGGTATACAAATGTCCATCGAAATCTGTTTAGCTATTAATGAAATAGGCGAAAATAAAAAAAAACCTTCTATACCAGGTACCGTTATTAACCTTTTATTTTAAAAAATTAACCAAAATGTAGAGTATACCCATATAGTGCACTGATTTAATTTTCTTATTAAAATCGTTTGAGCCGTTTCCGAGATAATTCAGATTTACCATTTGTGGTACCAAAAATTGTATGGTATTATGTATATACCGTTATTTTTGGGGCTACAATGGATTAGAAAAAGGAATCGAATCAATTAATCAATCAATTACCTAAGAAGCTTAAGTACCAAGTTTGTAAAAAATCGCCTCAGTCTTCAGATCGTTGATGTCAAGTTTGATGGCTAGTTAGATTTTTTTTCAAATGCAAAGCTTGCCCTACTAAATAATGGTAAAAACGGGAGCTATGGTGCTATATGACGATGAGTTATAAAATCTCTATTTTTTTAATAAAAATATAAATTATAAAAATTACATTTTTTATAAAATTGTGTTAGTTTATTTTTTTTTAAATACTCCCTTGAACGGCTTTCACAATTTGGATTAAATTTTACGCATATCACATTTATAACTGAGTTTTAAATTTTGGGAAAACAATCATAGAAAATGCGTACTTTTAAAGTTTACTTTATGTTAATGAACTTCTACAAAATTTGTCACGTTTGCAGTAAGAATTATCGTTTATACTTATTGTTTTTAAGCATAAACATTTAAATGTACAAATAATATTTCTCTCGTAGTTTTTTTTTGTTTGATTAGTAGATATGATATTTTTCTGAGTGGTTGTGTTTTAAAGGCTTGATTTCTTTTTCGTCTTTTATTAATTCACACTTGACTACTTTCTGAAAGCCTTTTAACATATGTACATGTATCCTAGAAGTGTTTTCGCTTAAAACAAAAAATCACAAGAAAATCGTACATATCCTCTGAAAAGTGTTTTAGCTTAAAAAAAAACAAACAAACAAACAATGTAAGAAAAACACTCTTGTGAAAATCAAAACGTTCCTTTACAATCGCAGAATTTCAATGAAATATCTTTGAATATTAGGGGGTCGGCAAACAAATATCCTTGTATCTAAAAGAATGAAACCATTTATGATCCATAATCTCTCATAAAATTGAATCCCACACACACACATATTGTGGAAGCTATACTTTCACTGGGAACCCTCTTTTCTATATATTTTTTTTTCATTTCTCATCTCCTGTGTTGGGAAGAACTCTATAAAGGGAGCTTTAATCAAAATCCGTTGTTATTTTCTGACTCGCTGCACTGATCCCCTTCAACATGAGAGAAGAACTTAACAAAAAAAAAAAGGATGTAGGATAACACTGAAGAGAAGGTTGGTCGACTCGACATTCTCCATCTGTGGCAACATTTCAATTTGGCAAAATGTTTCTCAACGGATGATGCTGCGTTAGCCTAGCTGTCTGGGAATAGGAACACACAGTCAGGCATATAAACACCACAGACCCCAAATGCCTTCCATCATAAAAAGGATTCGGAAGTGTGCTGTGTTCGTTCTATTATACATACATACATACTCGTATCTAGTACTATAGTATAGTAAACCCACCCCAGCACCTGCCAAAGCAGTGAGCAAGCACTAGAAGGGGATTTTCCTCTTCAATGGGATTTTAATCACACGACTTATGGCACCCGAAATGCGAATTGACATTGCTGCAGTACTGTTTGGTAGGGCAAATCTTTTATTTGTTTGTCCATTTATATCCAGCAACAATGAAGGGTGGGGGTTGTTTTTCTTTCCTATTAGCTTCAATAAATGAGCATTTGATTATCTGTTACCTTTTTTAGTTTTGTTGTGTATTATTATTAAAAAATTTGACTATACTGATCAATAAGAATAATAAAAAAGAAGTTTCGAGAATGATGGCCGAGAACGGGGGTGATGACAGATTGACAGGGTCGTCCCGGATGGAACATATGTGTATTGGATTTATGCAGCAGTGCGTTTTAAAAAAGGGGTTCTTAAATTCAAATTTCCAACGATGCGAGAAGCTATTGTATCTTTGTTTCCATTGTGTTGGTACGTATCTTTTGTTTTAGCCTCTTTTTGAGCAATTTTTTCCGCTAACCCGCTTAACATTTATTTATACATAACTTCTGGTGCCCTGAAAAGTCTGCCTTACTTGTTTTTAATAATTAAAGTCAATCGTATTTTAAAAAGTCGTTTAGATAATTTTCAACTTATATAGTTTGCATTCTAAATAGGTTAATACTCGTATATGCTTTATTTAATTAATAAAATGTCAGTTTTGTCATCAAGACTAAGAGTACTTTTTCCGGTTGCTATAAGTTATGCGTTATAGTATAACGTATAAGTTCAATTGGATTTAATCCACACAGTCCACAAAAACAAAACAAGAATAATATGTTAATATTGTTTGCGTTTTCTTCTAATATATAAGTTATACAGCTGTTAGACCAGATACGGACTCCAAATCCGGGATATTTAGATAAAGTTCCCAAGATTAAAATTATTGTATTTGTCGAAGGTACCTCGGTCAGTCGTGGGAGATTCTTGAGCTCAATGCATCTAAATATTTACTGTGAGACCTCTCAGGAGTATTCTATTAATACGTAAAATCAGAAGAATAAAAAGATTAACTTGAGGATTCAGTTAAGCTGTTTGGGCTACTTAGAGGCCAGCTGTGGGATCAAAAAGCTCTATATTTGTTGTAAGATCCCTCTATATGTTTTTCTTTTGGACACACGCCTTAATAAATTGTGTTTTTTCTAGAGGTATAGAATTACTAGTATAGTATAAAATGCAATAAAACACAAATAAATTTCTGGCATATGACCACCGCGGCTGTTATCGGTGTAGAATAGCGACTTTACCTTCGCCCACAGAAAATAGTCCAGCAATGTTAAATGGCACCATCTTGGAGGCCAACTCACAGGGCCAAAACGTGAATTATCCGCTCACCAAACGGGTAAAAATGACTTTTTTTCAAATTAGTCGAAAACCACAGGTTCTTCTGAAAAAAATTGTAGGTACCTATTCATTGTAGCTCATGTCATTCTACACAAAAAATATTACACTTTTAATCGTACAATTTGGAGAAAAATGGTCGAACACATTGAGTGGGGATTTTTTTTTATTATGTTTGGAAAAACGTTTTCTTACAAAAAAAAACAAGTTTTAACAGTGGTACCGGAAGGGAAATGTGGCATCTTGAAAATACTAATTTATCTTATCAAATAACCTACGAACGACATGTAGACAGTACAATTATCAACAAAATGGCATATTAACGACTTCTGTATATCAATTCGTTCTTAAATTACAGCGGTCCAATGTTCAATTTTTTTTTCAAATTTACCCCTTCCCCTGCCTCTAAGATTTAGGGTAATTTTTAGGAAACGTTTAGGACGTAAAAATATAGCTCTCCAACAAAATTTATCTTAGTCGCAATTTTTTCGAAGTTAACATCTTATTTTCCTATACTTATACCAAGCTATCAGTTTTTTAAGAATGTTACAGAATGTTAAGAAACTTGAGGATAATTTAGACTCCGAATACTACAGCTTTGCTTATTGACGTCATTCAACTAAATAAAAAATAAGCTTCGTCGGTTGGGATCAACAGCAATCTTGTTCAGGGTTATCAGGTTTAAAAAAGCGAAATCGCCAAACTTAAAATAAAAATCGCCAAATTAAAAACTTTTCCACCCATACATTACCAAGCTCAAAAATTGTAAATTAAAATAAATAAAAGCAACTTGCAATTTTGGAGTCAAAAAATTTATTTAAAAAACAAAACATAACTAAAACATATAATACTTATGTACGTACAAACATATGAAAAAGCATGAATTAAATAAAACAAGATTGTGACCCTTCTTTGTTTTTCTTATTTTATTGTGTCATATGTGAAACAAAATCTGTAAATTGTTGTTTAATGGATTTTGTTTCACATATGACGTCAATAAAATAAGAAAAACAAAGAAGTGTCGTAATCTTATTTTCTTTGATTCATGATGAAAAAGGAACTTCAGAGAACAGTTAGAATTTAAGTGTCTACATACTGCATTGCACAGATATGTATATGGTTTAACGTTTGACATACGTCATTTATTTTAGGGAGGAGAAAGAAATCGATCTTTAGTGGCTGCGTTCAGAATTACTATTTCGATGTCTTCATTCAGCATTCAGCATTGCAAATTAGAAAAATGAAAGAAGTATTAGGAATTCGATTCAAAAAATTAAAATCGCCAAAAACGAGAAATATCGCGTTTTTTAGGGTACATCGCCAAACAAGTTTTTGAGTCGCAAAAATAAATTTCAAATCGCCAGTTTGGCGATAAATCGCCACATCTGACAATCCTGATCTTGTTTCAAAATAATTTAAAATAGCAAACGAAAGTAAAGATAAGTCACATGACAGATTGCCAAATAGATGTCAGTGAAAACGGTGCTGCCAAATTTAAGTTTATACCTCGATTACAAAAACACAAGTTATGGGGGCATATACGGAACCCACTTTTATCACAAATCCTTACCCTTATAAATACAAATTACAGATGAGAAAAATATTATTGCCGAGTGGGACTCAGAAAGAAATTTCCCGGTTGCCCGGTTTAGAATATTTTTGTTACGATTTGCATTAGGTTGAATTGAAGTACAAATTCACTTCAATTCCTCATATTTTAGCTGCACATGTTTCTTGATTGTTTTTGCCGGAAAGCTGTTCAGCTGGGCACATACAACTTATCACGTACGACACTTTTTGATAACTATTCCAGTTACAGAATTTTTGTTCAATCAGTTATTTATAGAGACGTAATAAACGCCACAATCCGATGAACTATAGGCTTATAGGTTACTATTTTTTGTATAGATCTAAGCCTTAGAATTTACGGATACTAGGCTCATATACCGAGACGTGAATTTGTAACAACTAAACTACACCGAGACGTTTTTTCTCGTGAACAAACGCAGAAATTTTGTCAATTTTTTCTGCAATACCAATGGTATTAGCGTAATTTATATTCCCAGTGATCCAGATCAGATTTATTTGCGTTACAACAACAAAATGATTTAGTTTTGTTGTTGTAACGCAAATAAATAGATGATCTGATCTGGATCACTGGGAAAATAAAACACGGCTTATGTTTATTTCCTTTTTCTTTTGTTTATCCACCTGGCTCTCAATTCGAAGGTCAGTGCGCTCATGTTTTCAATGTTTCTCTAAAATTATTGTCTCGTCACAAGTTTTAGATACCATGACTATATCTGTCACTTGAAAACTTCAGTATTCAATTTATCTGTCGAAACTAATTAATTTTGCCTTCAGCATGATGCGTTTTAAACTGTTTACTTCTGTCAACCAGTGACAGCAGATTACTTGTGTTACCAACTAACGATTTATATTTCAAATAATTTATTTGCTTTGTAATTTTAACAACAATTTTGAATACTTTAAATTACAATTCCTCATGCATTTGTTAACGCTCCACAAGTTTTTAATCCTAAAATTCCCTGGGAAATGAACATATAAGAGGTTTAATATGCAAATAAATTTAAAACTTTATGGTTAACATTTATAGAAACTCATTTCCAGAATAAATCACGAGAGTATATAGAATGAAACAAAACAAAAAAAATAGAAGGAGTGCATTTTCAGAGATAAAGATTTCATATATAGTTAGGAACTTTCGCGTAACAAATAATCCCATCTATCTATTGAGGAGCTTAAGAGCCAAACTATTAAATTACACCACATAGCTCCATTAAAAATAATTTCTAACAGAGGACCCGTCTGTCAAGCTTAGTTTTATCCAACGCGCCAAGGATTACTGCCAATCTCTTGTCTTTTGCTACAATAATTATTCCCCTTCTGGGATAATGTGTTGTGTGTAGGTAGAGGGAAAAAAAGGGAAAAAGAGATACGACTTGGGATATCCTTCAATTCGAGATTAGTTCGTTTTTCTTCTGAACAAATGATGAACGAAATTTCGAAGGATTATTCCGGGACATTTGCTACAAACTGAATGTGAATTGTGTGATGCTTTTTGATACTACCAATCCAAATGACAACCCTCCCCAATTTGTGTTGTGTAGATATTTTCATTACATTGTATATCGACAACGACATCATAGCTAATATAGCGAAAAATTGTTTCCTTTTCATTGTTCTATCTTTTAAATGTATCTTTTTGTATGTTGTATTTGACAGGACATCCACATTTCTTCAATCAACTGTCATGCGGATTGGATTTGGTTTCAATGGCCGGAGAATGGTTAACTGCGACAGCTAATACGAATATGTTTACTTATGAAATTGCTCCAGTGTTCATTTTAATGGAGAATGTCGTCTTGACCAAGATGCGAGAGATCATCGGCTGGACTGGTGGTGACTCGATTTTGGCTCCCGGAGGATCAATTTCCAATTTGTATGCATTTTTGGCTGCCCGACACAAGATGTTCCCAGGATACAAAGAGCAAGGATCTGTTGCTCTACCAGGACAACTTGTGATGTTTACTTCAGACCAATGCCATTATTCTATTAAATCGTGTTCTTCAGTGTGCGGTCTTGGCACAGATAACTGCGTTATGGTACCATCAGACGAGAATGGACGCATGATTACAAAAGACCTTGAGCGGCTTATTGTCGAAAGAAAAAAAATGGGACATATTCCGTTCTTTGTCAATGCCACAGCTGGAACAACAGTACTAGGAGCTTTTGATCCTCTCAATGAAGTAGCAGACATATGCGAACGTTACAAATGCTGGATGCATGTAGATGTAAGTAATAAAGTATAGTCGATTTTAATTTTGTGACAGAAGGCTGTATACATACATAGGAAGCTTAGGTGTTCTTTGTTTGTTGCAATTAGTCCATATTCACTTTACCGCCTGTATTCGGTTAGTTCTTAAGTATGTGCGTAACTATAGGTGGCGTAAAAGTCACAGTTGCTATAATGTTTGCAAATGGTGGCAAATGTCAATTCTACTTTGACATTTGTAAAATAAACAGACACAAAATAAATCTCCTTACTCCCAAAGAACGCGGAATAATTGTTTCGATTGACATTTTGCACTATTTGCAAAAGTTATATCATCTTGTTGAGAATTTTTCACATGTGGAAATTATAAAAATAACGAATGACTAGGATTTTGAGTTGTTTTTAATGAAAATCTTGATGGTATTTGGTATAAAAACTTCAACAAAAAAATACGACGTTCAGTCTGACAGTTCCGCTGTCAAATATTTTCATAACAACGAAATATAATTGAATTAAAAGCTATAGTTTAATGTGTTATCGAGGATGATCATAATATTTGGCAAGACCAATATTTATTTATTTATTTTATTGTGTCTTAATTGCGATGGACGCTTTAAAATAACCAGCAAATAATTAACAAGGAAATGGATTCTGATTTAGTTAAATAAATTCATTATCGTACTCAAATTGATTTGTTTAAACTTACATACATTCAAGGAACTTACCAATTTGTTTCGACCGCCATACGAGCAAGTTCATGCCACATACGCCCTGTAGCGATTGTCAGTTATCAATTTAATAATTGATAAATACTGAAATTTGGTTTTAAAACCTCAGTTTATTTAAAAGCTGCACAACTATTCATTGTGAATTTTCGATTTTCTTGTAATTCACAATGGTCTGAGTCATTCTTAATGACCAAAACTAGTATCAATTATGTTGTCAAATATAATAGTATTTATCAACTATCAATTGACAATCACAATGGGGGTGATAGTTGTGCATTTTTTGTTTAAATTTAACCAAAGTGGAAATTAAATTTCTATTAAACCAGTTAAAACAACGCTATTCACAATAAATACAAAATATCGCTCTGTACCAAAATTATTCAGTTTTTCTTTCACGAATACAAATTTTTTCACCTCATGGCAGAATATTATATATTTTATAGTTGTATGTATGCTTATTAAATAGAATTAAACAAATGAAAGATAAAAAACCTAGTGTTACCTTCTTTATACTTCGCATTTTGCGGTCTTAATAATATCATAATATTTTTGTCCTCCGCACTACACGTAAAATGAAAAGTAAATTTTTATTCATAAGCTTTTACTGACAATATTTACAGATATGATGATAAAAAGATTGCGCAGTGTGGAGATGTATAAAATTTGAAATTCAGTCAACTTTTCTCTAAAATAGAAGCTGTGGGATGTAAGAATAAAACTTTCACGTTTACGATTTTGTATGTATTTTTTCATTTTCAATCGAGATGCCTATATAATAATCCTTAAGTAAAAATACCAACGTTGAGATTTTTATAAGACCAATAAAACAATGTATGAAAATATGTTTCTGACGGCCTATATAAATAGTATAAATCGATGAAACTCAGTTGACTAGTGAGAGCACTTTTGAAGCTACATTTATACATTCTCTACTAAGATTTCAGCTCCATTAAGTTTCGTTAAGGTCTTATCTAAGCAAGAATTATCTAACAAACCGAAGCTGGGTTGTTAGCTGGATAAATGTTAATTAGGTTTGATCAAAAAAAGAGATTAAAATTGTTAATTTTAAAAGCATGAAGTGAATTTCAAAAAAATCTATAAAGTGAACAAATTAAAAATTTGCAAATTTAGCCAGCACCAAAAATAATAAAAAAAAAACACAATTTAATTTTTTACTACATTTAACAATTTTTTCATTCGAAAATAAATCATACATTTTTTTCTTTATATTCTAGGCTGCTTGGGGTGGTGGATTACTTTTGTCACGCAAATATCGTCACCCAAGATTGTCAGGAATTGAAAGGTAAGTGATTGATAAAAAAAACCCTTACCATTTCCTTTAGTCTTTATACGAGTAAGATATAAAAAAAAATATCAAACATCAAGGCTAACCATTTGTATGAAATAAATGAATAACAAAAAAAAACTTTGAAAATTGCGAACCACAGATGGTCAATAGCCCGAGGCAAAATTGAGGTTGGTTTTGCAGCTCTGAACATTGTGTCTGTCCACAAGAATGAGTGTTCTCATAAATCACAGCAAAGTCTGCAAGTAATTGCCATCTAATCAAAAACAGTACAGTGTATCCAACAACTAGGCTAGCATTTAACTGCATATATATATGGGAGGGTTGTTGTAAAATATTTAACCAAAAATCTTCAATAAACGGCATCCATGATGTTGCTGCTTTTGACGGATAATTTGTCATAATATACCTACTACATAATTCGTTGCATTGTTGTTCATATTGTAACTTAAATTTTTGTGCGCTCATTCAACGCAGGACTTCTGTTATAATTCGAACTTGAAATGTGCATCCTTGCGGGACTAATGATTTTCAAAATCGATTTTAAAACAATGCCGAGTTGAAATGTACCCTTGTGTAAGGTGTAGCAAAGGCTGTAAAATAGTGGAATTGAGATTAGTGGTTTACGTAGATGCATTAGAAGGCGGCAGTGCTGACGCCCTTTTGTTAAATTGATGGATATGCTAATCCATTGATGTGGCAGGGCGCGATGATGTTAAGCTTTCTTGAAAAAGGTTTTACAGCCTGCGAAAGTGCGTTTACCGCAATATGCCAATACATCTTCACTAAGTGGGATTTACTTAATGTGTTTAGAAATTTCCCTTAAGTAAGTATATTGGTCCTACTGTGGCCGCAAACCAATTCCATTAAAGGATTTCTGTAGTTTTTTTTTTGTTGTTGCTAAATCGTTTTTTTATTTTTGATAGGAAAAGACAAGAAGATGAAGGTTAAACATAAATTAAAATTAAAGTGCAGTTTTAAACTGGAAATCTTATAAATGAGGGTCGAAAGTGGTGTACACTGTTGTACACGCATTGCTTCACCGCTAATTGTATTTTCAATTTTATTCCCCGAGTTCTCCGTATCGACCTGATATGATGATGAGAAACCAACCCCTATAAAAGTGATATTAATGCTGAAGGCTGATTTTAATTTTGCACCCTTATACATGTAAGAGGCATTATTTCATTCATTTCTAGTGTGTTTGCAATAAGGATTAAGGAATTTGTAATGAAATAAATTACCCACTTATTTTTGGACGTTTATTCGAGAGCGTACGTTCCTGCTTTATGTGCATTAAATAATATTGACTTACTAATTCCATTGTGTATTTTAAACACCTGAGTGTGTGGAAAATTGATATAAATTTGGTTGTTGGATTTATTATATTCATTTATTTTTTTATATATAAATTTTCTTACGTATGTACTAGTAGGTATATAAATACAGAGGATTTTTAGAACTTAATATGAATCACAAAAAATCAAAGAATTTATATAGCGTATTTTTGGAGATAATTTTCGTACGTAGGTTAAATCGATTTTTTTCCAAATTTTTAAAACAGGTTCTTCTAGTAAGTTGAAGTAATTTTGTGTCCCCAATGACGACAAAGATTTTAATATTTTTTCATGTGTGTTTTCTTACTCTTAATCAATACTGAATCATGATCAACAGGTAGTCCTCCTACATATTGTAGGTAGTGACAATCAATTAAATTTAAGTTCTACTTGATTTACGACGTTTGTCCTTGTTAAACCTTACATTTGAATCAGATAAAATATGTAGCTTTTGGGCTAAAACAATTTTTATACGAGTATTTAGTAGCATCTACTTCTAACGAAATATTCGAAATATTAACCACTCTTGGTTGGGAAATGGAAAAGACTCAAACATTCTAATCACCAAATCTCAATATAGAAATACTTTTGTGTACAGAAGAAAAGATATATTTTATTTTATTTGAAAATTGTTCCTACGCAAATATTATAGATGAACAAATCTATTTAATTATCAGTCATATTTTATTTGTAAGTTGCTAACCTAACCAGCAATGCAACTTGATTGAAAACTTTGCTTGTCATATTGACAGCTAAAAATGTCAGATTGAATACCACAATTCTCATATTGAAAACAAAGTAGAAAATAGGTTATGTCGCCGTATTTATTAAGAATGCGAACATCTTCGAATATCTACGAAAAACTGTCAAATCCTGTTGACGTGCATAAAACGTTCGTTCGTAGTGTATTGTCTCATGGGAGAGTTCTGCGAATCTTAGCAGATGGAAATTCTTTAGACAAGACTATGAAGACTGTCAAATGAAAGAAAAAACCAATACCCCAGCTGTCAGTTGTAGGATGTAGCATGACAATAAACGATTCTGTTTTCGTTTCCCCTAACTTATTCATACAATAAATTAATATTTCCGATAGAACTCTTGTACATTTTTAAGATCTTGTCATAAAAAAAATCAGAAATACATCCTTGTACCTAACAATACTTGAAAAAACGTGCATTTTTGTGCAGAACACATCTACCTATTATTGTTGAAAAGTTGGAAAGAAAAATATAACAGGCAAGAAACTGAAAATCAGAAAATCAGGAAAACAAATCATGTATGTATCCTCGTAAGTAGCATTTTTTATTCTATTTCATATCGATTTTTATTTTTTTGTTTCAAGAAATCGGAAAAATCGACTTTTTTTAGGATGTGTGAATGCTAATAATTTCAATTTAACGTAAGATAAATGTCAGATCTTGTTAGTGTGCGTGTGAAGCCGATGACATCTGAAAATGCAAGATTTTTTTTAACAGTATCTATAAAATCGATTATGTTCAGTAATAATACGATTGTTAGGTTGTATGGAATTCGACATAAGGCAAGATTCTATTGTTTGACTGAAAAAATTGGATTCAAATTAAGGAAACTTTTACTGGAAATGGAAAGTGACTAGGGTTTATTTTAAGTTAAGTACATTTGTGTACTGTACTGATTATCATCTTCTCATCTTTTGATTTATTCTGACGATTCTAAATCTTAATGTGATGTTGTATGAGAAAATAATTGTGTACGTGAAAATAATAAAAAATAATATTTATTGCACAATTGGGATACAAAAAATTACAAAAGTCGAGTTTATTGTTCAAGTACATTCATATACTGAGTACTTCTGGTTTCGATTCTGATTTCAAATCCAGAAGCAGAATTCTTTTCTTTTCAGGATCAGAACTGTGATTTTTCCCAAGGGAACACTTTCAGAAGAGTCCGGCAGGCCTTCGGATTGCCAAATAAAACCGACATAAGTTGCTGTACAGGAAACTTTGTACGTGTATTGCTTGAGAAAAATTATATAACGTACCACAAAAGTAATTTATTTTAACAAAAAAATATAAGATGTTAGTAATTTTCTGCACGATGAATTGAAATTAAGTAATGTTTGAAACGTCCCCAAAATTTGTCTTCAAAAATTGACTATAGATTCCTAATGACGAATTCTAAACTACCAAACATTTTATTTTTTTCTGAACACAATCAAATTATTTCTAAACCAAATCTGTCAAAAAAGATCTTGCGTTTTAGTAAGTCGTAGACTTGACACGTACACTTTTTTTGCAAGTTCCTTACAAAAAAACAAAATAATCGATCTGAAATCGATTTGAAATGGTTTTTGGAATTCAAGATAAGTAAAGTGACCGTTCAATGAATGGAGTTCACAAAGTAGTTCCATTGCGTTTATCGTGACATTTTTCAGTTGACAATCAATATTTGGCAATATATTATTATGTCTGTGTATAAAAAATGGTGTTTTGCAATTGATACGTCCGACTAGTTAGTCTGTATTGGCATACACTATAGAGTGATTTACCATCTGCGAGTGTTTGAACTTTTTTACTAGAAGAGCACCAAAGTCGTCGTTGTTTGTTAAAACTAAGTACACATGTAGCACTTTTTTTATCAATAGTTTTTTTTTGTATAAAAATACCGCCTGATGCATGTCATTTTTACGTGTCACAAAAAAATTGAAAAACCTCTCTTCCTGCCACAATTTTTTTTAATTGTGTTGCAGACATGATGAAATATCCTTGATTTATGGTTAGAATTACATATATCTTTAAAACTGAACACATTCAAAAGATATATATGATTTATGAAACTATGTGCTTATATGGAGTTTCATTTAAAAAAAAAACACATCCCTGAAGCCTAACATCACCCAAATACATAATGTTCCATTCGGGTCTCTTTGATGTCCCGTCACATAAAAATAAAAACGACAAAAAAGGCGAAGAAATGGAAAACTCTCCTAATTAAATTTTATCTGTCTCATGAATTATGATCGCTTTTCGGTGGTTTAAAATGACTAACTCAAAGCTAATTGGAATTAAAGCATCTGACAGTTAAAAATGAAAATAAAGAGCACCCATTTTATACATCAACATAATTTAGTGAAGCATAAAGTTTTTGACTTTTTTTTATTTTTAAACATTCTAGAAATTTATGTATATTATAGATACCAGTGCACACGATGCGGCTTGATAGACAAATAAATTGGCTTAAAGCTAAGAGTGCTAAATTTAACATTAGTTTCTCATGCTTGAAGGTCATTAATTTGCCAACTTTTTCAAATGTTACTCTCGAGTACTGTACAATAATTATGGCTGGCTTAATACTTAGTTATGAGAGATTAATATTAATTATAATCTTTTGACATCGGATTATGTTGCTGATTTGTTCTTAAGCTACTTATTCATATTAATACCATAGAAATTCCCAACTTCCCAGCACTTTACCCCCATCTCCTTACTTCTATTTAATATCACAAATTTTATCACAAGACAAGAAATTAAGATTTCATTAAAAAAAACACCATCAGACATAAATAGACATAAATACTGTTCTCTTGTCAAATCGACAGAACATATTTTTATTTCATTTAGTTATGCGATCTACCTATATAAACTGTCACTGACATCTACACCAGCGACCGTCTGTATCGTTTGTCATTTCGAATTCTGTATAGATTTAGGAACATCAGGCTTGCCTTGCAAACAAGGACACACAAAAAAAGTGACACTCACTGAGTAAACATAGATAACAGACAAGTTAAGGGTAGAATATAGACAACCACCCTCTTTTAGGTAGGTATATATCTGTTCATGATTTTCAGCAAACAATCACTAAACCATAAATAGCTCCCACAGGGATGTTTATCTTCACCGGCGTCCTCTTCAATTTTGAACCCTCTTCAGCCTCACAAAGGTTTTCCTCTATGCTTTAAAGGTAAACGGGAGAATTTTGGTGGGTGGTTTTGCGCAATTGATATATACACATACAGTCACCCCTAAGATATTTAGAAATCAATTTATTCAACCCTCATCTGGATTTATTTGATCAATTAGCACCTGCGGGTGCTTTAAGGCAAAAATTATACTCATATGCATATATTTTTATTCTTGTTGTATTTTTTTTTTTATTTTAGAGCCGATTCGGTCACATGGAATCCACATAAGCTGATGGGTGCCCTTCTCCAGTGTTCAACAATCCACTTCAAGGAAGATGTAAGTAACAGAAGAAACAAAATTCTAAAACTTATTATTTTTTGTATCTCAAAAAAGAAGCTGGTTCGTTTCTCGTATCGTTCCCTTCGTTTCGTCTGTGGATGGAATGATAAAAAAAGAAGTTACACAGCCTAGCCAGCTATTCTTGGCATTTAAAATATCCTTTTTTGAAAATGCCAATCTCTGCCCATCTCGGAGCGGAGCAAATATACAAAGCACTAGATGACTGACTTCGCTGTGAAATCTACAATGCCAAGGGGGCTTTAACGGCCGACCAAAAAGCATTTCTCAGCAGTTTTCTTGCTGCTTCAATTCCATGACAACATATTTGCAATATGTTACCATTGGCCACAGTTGTGTTCGACATTTTTGCTTTCCTTTGAAAAGAGAGAATGTTATTCAAGGAATTTTTAATTAAAATTCCCCTGAGTTATTGCTTCTAAGAGTATGAAGTTGATGGTGCGGTTCGATGTTGAAGCTCAGCTCCTCTTAGAAGGAAAGGCGGCCAGCCGTTGACGCGACGGGCGCAACGAAACGAAGGGTATGCTTGTTGTTTTTTTAAGGGTGGATTTTCTAGGAAATGCCATAGCCCACAACATGTAGGGAAATGAGTGTAAGTTAGTATAGTAGAGAGCAAAGTCTATTGCTCAGATGTTGCGGAGAATGAATTAACATTGTAAAAAATAAAACTGCTAACCATCTGAAACCTATCAATCTTCTTCACCAAAAAAAAGCAAACAAGGAGGAAGCAACAAACCTTAAACAGCATTTCTTTGCCTTTAACTTTGAAAATAGGTATCGAATTTGAATTGTTTTTATGTTGAGCGATGATGGTGGCAGTGTTGATAAAATCTTACGAGTATAGTGCCAAAGTTTTACTTCTCTAAGTACGAAATGATGTTTTAAAGGTCATGAGAAATTTCACAGAAGTTCAGAAATGATGATGACACGAACCCGGCACACTATATACCATACAATTCCAATCAAGTGTAAATTACAAGGGGATTATCCCCCCGAAGCCAGGAGCAAACAAATTTTGTACTTTAAAGTCTTTTAAAGTATATGTAAAAGCACCCTTATTTCATACACCTATTGTTTTTCATTTTTCATCCCCACAGGGCCTTTTAATCAGCTGCAATCAAATGTCTGCTGAATACTTGTTCATGACTGACAAACAATATGACATCAGCTATGACACAGGTGACAAAGTGATACAGTGTGGCCGTCATAATGACATCTTCAAGCTGTGGCTGCAATGGCGTTCAAAGGGTACCGAAGGTTTCGAAAGACAACAGGATCGTCTTATGGATCTGACAAAGTATCAAGTGAAGCGCATCCGAGAGCAGTCAGATCGCTTCCATTTGATCATGGAGCCAGAGTGTGTTAATGTGTCATTTTGGTATGTTCCAAAGAGATTGAGGAAAATGACACATGACGCTGATAGGGAGCAGGAGCTTGCGAAGGTAAGAATATTTTTATTTTTTTTTTTTTTCGTAGCTGGATACAAACCCGATAATTTTTATTATATATCTGTTATTAAACATTAGATAGTTTTCTTAATTTATTTTGGATTTTCATCACAAATTTTGTTAAAATCAAAGGGCACGGTAGTGCCCAGCTAAGTTCTGGCACTACACCCTATTTACATTAACAAACTCAGGCGATTTTCGACCCGCCTCTAACTTCAGTACCAATAAAGTCATAAACTTCAAACTTTCATATCGCATTTGCTAAGCTCACCAGGCTAAGGCAACTCAACCAATTTCAATTCTTTACCTTTAGTGGTTCCCGAGATATAAGACTGCAAAAATCGCAAAAACAGTAATTGATTGAATGACTCACTCACTCACTCACTGACAGATCAGCAAAATTATGGAGCACTTCCCGACATCGTAGAATCTTGTAATTTCGCACACCGATAGGAATTGTGGTGTATACAAAGGAAAAAATCGAAAATTTAAGATTTTCCATTCAAGGGGAGTGGTACCCGCCCATTTTCATAGAACTGATATCAAATATGTAGAGAACTACTGATTGTCGTAGAATGATGAAATTTGGTAGAGCGATAGGATAGCGATAAACCCCCATTTTCACAGAATCAATATTAAAATATTAAATATATTGAGAGCACTTCCGATTGGTGAAGGATTATGTTTGTTAGAGCAGTCAGCTTTACAAAGAAAAAGTTGAAAGTATGAAATATTTCATGCAGGGGCGTTTCATCCACGCACTTCTTCTCAATTGTTACCGTTTCAATAGATCACTTCACAAAAGGCAAAAAATAAAAACTTACGTTACCTTATGAGGCATTCATTTGGCGTTAATTCCATCCACATTTCCTGATAAAAAGAATCTTTGCAAAAAGTAGTGAAATCACACCAAACACATAAATGTTTAAAAAAAAGCCAAGTTGTTCTATTTACAAAAACCTTTGCGTAACAAGTCAGCCGTGAAAAGTAGTGAGATTTAAAAGTACGCCAAGTTCAAAGTTTTTTAATCTCAAATATCAAATATGGAAGAACCTCAAAATTATCAGAGAAATCTGTTATTTAATGATTACTGACCTAAATTGTATTGGTTTACTTGGCAAATTTTCATTACAAAATTGAGCAATTTGTTATAATAAAAGAAAATTTGACAAGGAAACAAACACAATTTAAGTCAGTTTTTAACAAACAGAGTGCTATGGCGTTTGGGTGATTATGTATTGGTTGAATTAAATGAAGTCCAGCTAGTTTTTTGCATCACACAATTTTAACAACTAGCTACAGTCTGTTGAAGACGTTTGAATGTGTTGTTAATAACTCCTTTCACTCCAAAACTTCACTTTAATATTTGCAAAATGTTAAGGAGTTATTAGGTTTGTTCGTTGAGCACTGAAGTCGCCCTAGGGTGGACCGAAAGCGTTTTTTTTTTAACCTAAAGTCACCCTGATAAAAAAAATTCTGTGTTTTTTTAAACCTGGGATCGCCCTCAACTCGCCCTGAAGTAGAACCAGGTTTTTAGCAGGGCAACTTGATGTAAATGAATAAACGTCAAAGTCACGTGAGATCTGAGTTAGGAATGGCGACATTGAGGAGAATATCGAGTACTCATCATCGATGTTAATAGTTATCGAATCGAAAACATCGATGGGTTTTCACCTATTCTTCCTGCAACATCGACATTGAATCATCGATTTTTTGTTTTAATATCGATGTTTCAATAACATAGATGGACTTATCCATCATCCCTCATCTGAAGCATTTGTTTTGTTGTGAATTCTCGTTTTATATGCAAATTGTTATTTTTAAAATGGAAATAAAATAATACTCAAATTAATTTTCAGACAGACAGGAAAAATGGAAAGCTTTGAAGTTGTGGATTGTGCATAGGGTCACAAAAATTGTACTTAAAACTTAAATTTAACACATTTTAAGTTTTAACTACTAAATGCATAACTTGCTTTTCTGAAACGTGTTTTTTGAGAACCAAAAAAAACATGTTTTTTTGACAACTCTTGGGGTTGTCAAAAAAACCTTTGTCGACACTAGGTAAAGTTCAACGAACGAACCTACTATATTCCTAAGAATTAGTACTTATTAATTTGGAAAGCGACATTAGTATTTTGCATTAACTGTCATTTATGTTTAAGGTGTGTTAAGCTGCAGAAATATGTTTCATGATATTAGTCAAAAAGTCTCCAAAATTAGGTTATATTTATTATACAATACCTACTGTTTTTAAATTAGTAAATTGCTAAGAAGTATTACATTAGTATCATAACATTGTGTGTTGTCAACGTCCAACATTTTTAACTATGCAAAGAATCAAAAAAACTTCAATCATCTCAAATGCATTTTTAAAAGCACTAAATCCTCTGAAATCTCAAAAATATTTCCAATTTAAAAACATAACCTCAATTAGAAAAAATCTTGATCAATTATTTGAACCAGTTTGTAAAAACTAGGTTTAACTACTTAACCCATGGTTCAGTAATTTCAACTTTGGATTTCGGGAAATTAACTAAGGTTAAACGATGGTTCAAATTTCAAATACGTGATAACAGCGAAATAAATATGGATCAAATAATTATATACAACTGTCCCTCAGTCCTGTCCGTTGCTTATGTTTTCTATAATACAAATTTAAACAAATGGAGTTGATTTTGTTTTTCCAGATCTGTCCAATTATCAAGGCACGAATGATGCAAACAGGCAGTCTCATGGTTGGCTATCAGCCAGACGACCGTCGACCAAATTTCTTCAGGTCAATTATTTCATCAGCAGCTGTCACCGAAAAGGACGTTGATTTCATGTTAGATGAAATTCATCGGCTTGGTGATGACTTGTAAATTAAGTTTTAGATTATCGAAAACAACAAAAAAAATATAGCATTGATTATTTTTAGTGTAATGTATATTAATAGCAAAAAAAAAATAAAAACTGAAAAAAAACTGTTAGAAATAATATTTAAATGTTTTAAACTATTGAAAATAAAAAACACTATTATTATCATTATCGAAATTCCACAACCACAACCAATGAGTATCTTTAAGGTAAAGGCATATCATAATAATCCAACCAAATCATATTGTTGCTTATATTCATAGAAATGAAAAAAAAAATATTTTTATGTTTTTGTTAAGTTGTTAACTATATATTATTATTATATAAATTACACAGAAAAAATATATAAATAAATGTTGGATAAAAATTATTATAAAAACATTATAAATGAAAAATTGCATTTATTTACTCATATAAAACATATTTATCTATAAAATTTTATTATTATTGTAAATGTATTTTGAATTTGTTGTATATTTAAAATATCAACTACTTGTGACTGTTGACAATATTCGAAGAAGAAGAAGAAAGATAAAAAGGGTTTTGAAATGTATCATAATCATAGCAGATCAAAACCCAATCGTTAGTGTTATTATTATATGTATAAAAAAAAACATTATTATTATATTTAAAAGTAAAATCAAGCAAAAATCTACATCGTAACATATCGCTGGAAATGTTGAAATAGAATGAAAATATATGCTTTATTTTATGTTGTGCTTTAAAAATTTTAAAATAAAAATGTATCTATATTTTGTGAATTGTGAAATTGTATCTATAATTTCACATTTAGTCGGGAAACGTGCAATTACCTATAATCTAAATCATACAGAGCGCTAGTATTTTTTATCAAATCAAATCTTCTGTAAAATGTCTATTATTATTTAAAATAAAATATATATATACATTATGTATCACACCCGCTTAATAGTTGAACTTAAAATACCCACAAAAAATTGGGTTTACAATTGCGTGTTTTTTTTGTAGAACATACATCTACTTTACGCTATATTGACACTATACCTTCGCTTGTAAATGTCTGATTTAGTACAATCTTTATTTAGTTTAAACATTCACCATATTTTGTATATATATATGCTCTTAATATAATGCATATATATTATAAGAAATGTATCACCTAGGGTCAATTAAAATTAAAATTAAAGAAAAAAAACAATGCGCTGCTCAATGCAGGATGCTTATGTATCAATTATAATTATTATTATTAAACAAAAATAAAATGCCATATTAAGCAATGAGAGTAGACTTGGTAAGCTATAAACGACGAATATTGTGAGCCTCATAAGAATGCCACGAAAAAAGAAAAAAAATATATTAAAAGAATATATTTAAAAAAAAAATTTAACTTTAAGTTGTAAAAGCATTGTATTCTATACAAATTATGTATAAGAAATTAATGTCTTAAATTTTATCATAATGATTGTCTAATGTTTTCGATCGTGGGATAAGTGTTTCAAGCATTAAAATATAAACAAATACAATAATTATAAATGCTGAAATTAATGTTATGTGTTGGTTATATTATCCTTATATGATTATAAATATGTAAAAATATTAATTAAAATAATTTTAATGTACAAAAGGTTTTTTTTTTCTTTTCATTTTGGAATGTCTAAGTATTTGTAGGCAGTCGATGGGAAAAAAAAGATGATTGGTCAGTTTAAATCTAAACTTTTAAACTGAAAGATTATAGGTATCCTTTAACTTATCCTAAACATTTCTGGCCTTGGGGATACAATTTCAGAATATTTAGTCTGTGTTAGAAAGGCAAGATGACCGCAACTGTCAAAAAGGTAAAGTTTTAAATTTGGCCCAAAGTCAAGACACTTTTCGCAGTAAATCAAGCTGTATTATCGACATGGACTAACTAATCAGACAAAATAATTAAGTAAATTGTGTCAAATGGCACGAACCAGCAGCGTTGCCGAAGTGGCACGATCGTGCACTTTTGGCACTTTTTACTTTAAATGGCGCTGTAGCACTCAAACGCTTCAAATGGCACTCTAGGAATCTATAATCAAATGTTTTCAAATACTAGTATATCCCAGTTCATGATCATCCTTTTAGTTTTAACATATGGTAGTGCATCAGCGAAGGGTTGTTTCACGCTTTAATAACATTAAAACCCATTTCTTATAAAGTAATAAAATCACTTTCTTCGTTTAATGAATTAATAAGGGCTGAAATTTGCCAGCACTACATACCACCTAAAGACTTATATTGTTAATTGATGCTTTTATTAATTTCTTTTATGTTTCCTTCAATAAAATTCTTTTATTGTATCTATTAATTTATTATTTATCAATTTTGTGTTTATTTGTTCTTATTATTCATTTAATTTTGAGGTGCAATAAATAAAATTAAAAATTACTTATGAAATCTTACGATTTTTTTACTTTTTTGTTGGTGGCACCCAGTGGCCTAAAATGGCACTTTCTGTTGTCAGCACGGGACTTCCACCTACAAAATTTTTAATCCGGCAACGTTGCGAGCCAGTGATAATAAAACCAATCCATTAGACGTGTTTTTTTCTAAGCCCTGGGGAAATTGGACGAAAAAAACGATGAGTAGGATTAACAATTTGGATACTAAATCCAACAACAACTAATCCCCGGGGGTGCTTAGCTTAAGCCCAGAGAATTCTCGGGCTTAGCTATTGCAGAGGATAAAAACTGTGCTACCAAAAACTTTTTCACTAAGTTATCGATAAAATGTATAGAAACTTCAAAACTGACATTTTGACATGTAAAATAATTATCAATTTTGTTTGGTTTGGTTGAGCTTTTGGTCTAAATGTGTCAGTTGTTTTCCTGACGAACATGTCAACCTAACCTAACCTACTTTTTAATATACATTCCGCAACACAACACCAAATCAATTTTAACATTTTCCGCTTTTGTATTGCCTCTATGGTGTAGATTTTTTCAACCTCGCCATGAGCACAACCTTCTACAGCGATTTTCATTTTTGCGATTATTTTTATTATATGTATATTTAAACTTGACTGTGAAATTGTTATTAAATAAAAAAGTATTTCCTGAAGTTGATATTCGTTCAATTAACAAGAATTGAATGAACTACAAAACCGCAAATAAGCCATAATAAAGATTGGAAACCTTCGTACGTTTCACCCCCCAAAACCCATTTGTTTACATTGTTGTATTTGTATCTTTGAAACTCTATCCATGAATAGATGGGAAACCGAAAAGCAATACAAAAACAAATTACTAGGGCTGTGTTGTCTATGTGTCTATAGGAAGAGGAACAGAAAAGATTCTTGTGTGCGTTTTTATCAATGTGTCTATTGGAAGAGGAACAGAAATGTTACTTGTGTGCGTGTTTCAGCTTGTAGGCAAATGTCAAATGAAAGCAGAGGTTTCTGGTCTTTAAGTTATTAGTTTATGTACAAAACAAAGGTTTCTCTGAGAAAATTGTTTTCGGCTGCGTTTTGTTGTACACGGGAGCAACCCAATACAGATTCTCTGTTACATCCTAGGCATACTTCAATTTTCTTGATCGTCGTCCGCTCTTGCTCATACCTATATTCCTAATGACATAGGAACTGAGCGTTCCGTCCCGAATAAGCAACTCGTCCACTAATATCATGTCACCAGTGACCGACGAATGGGGTAGTTTTCAAGAAGTTGAATTCTATGTACCACTGTATTTGTGAAAATTAAAATTAAAAGAAAATCACATCGGCTAAAAACAATTTCCAAAATACTTGATTTCAATTTTCAAATTACTTGATTTACATTTTCTTGTATAAATAATAATTAACTTGGTTCTTTTTATGTTATTTTAATAGAAAAGTAGTTTAAATTCAATAAATATATCGAAATTACACAAAACAAATCAACCCGATGATTTTTAGAAGGATGAGGATGAGGCTGTTCTTCAAATGTTATCTTGCAAATTAATAGTGCTACCAAGTATTTCACTAAGCGATTACAAAAAAACGCACCTATTGTTTCGAAATAATAGCGTTATGGACTACCTATTATGAGTTTATGGACTACTATAAATAAATAAATAAAAAGAAATGAATTTTCAATCCAAATAAAATATTGTCGTTTTCGATTGGATGTACTGAAATGTAATGAGTGAAAAAAGAGTAACTCCGAACAGCCAATCGAAAATGGCATACAAAAATACGAACTGTCAAATCGAATTGTACAAAACAGTAGGTATAGTCCTAAACCTTCCCTAGTCCATGTTTATTAAAAATAAATGTTATATAATTATGTGGTTTTCCATTGGAAAAAGTAATACCTAGAGGAATTTCTTCACACATTTTGAAACTTTATTAATACACTGTGCAAACGCCTTACGTTTTATGTATTAACGTGAAATTTGTTTAGAAAATTAATTCAATTCAAAAGCCAATACAGCGCCCCCACCTGTAGCGAGTGTATCTAAGACACAAACCATATACTCATATTCTTGTTTCATACTGTACTTTCAAAATCAAAATCCGTTAAAAAGGCAAATGAAGATGAGATTTTCATAATTGGTATCCACTCTTCCAGTAGAATACCTATAGGATTTTCGTAAATTCTCTCAATCAGCTTTATTATTTAAGAGTATCCTTTTAATCTCTTACGAAACCAAAAATACTGGACGCAAAATATTTGTTGGGTAACACTGGGCCCCTTACGTATAACGATAGTCGTTTTAAAGTGAAATTTCAAGGTTTAATTTCTGGGAAACGACAATACGAAATGTCTCACATGGGCGGTGGGTGGTAGAGTAAAAGCAAAAATATTAATTGATAGGCTAATGTAATTTATATAGTGGAATAAGTTTAAGTTTGTTTTGATAAGAATAAATTCGATTCCCAGTACAGAATACCGTATATATAGTAAATTCGATTCCCATTTGCTAAGCTGTACCTTATAATACTGAACTGCACTACCCAACGTTCATTTTGAGATTTTTATGTTACATGGAAAAGCTTCAAGATTTAACTGAAATGTTTTGCAAATTAACGCACAACTGCAAAAACCGTGTTTTATTATCGCTATTAATCCATATGGTTCACCCCGTAAAAATAAAACGATCTGGGTTATGTACTGATATGTATCCTCTGTTCGCCGAATTTAATACCAGATAGAAACCACGATAGAAACCTGGATCTCGTGTTGTTTTTGTAATACGTGTTAAAAAATAACCCAGGCCCAGACCCGTAGATAATAAAACGCAGCTAAAGTCTTATGATGTTTTTATTTGGCAATCCGGAATCCCTCTCTGATCCGGAATCATAAGTGAACACTTTTTTTATTCTGACGTTGAGCTACATTAAGATACATAGCTATCACGTTTATAAAACGTTTTTTGGTTTGGTTCTGATGACAATGTTTTTACGCATCCATTCCCATAAATCATAAATGGTTTTGTCATGACTACCATTTTCTAGGAAATCACTTTATTTTTTGACTTTCGTTTCTTAATTTGAATTATTGACCCAGCTAATTTCGGCACAGAAAAATTAATAAAAAAAAATTGCTGTTGTTAAAAATTATTCAATTTTAAATTTATTGCTGCTTATTTCTTAAAAATAAATAATTAGCTTGTAGTTATTCATAACAGATAGTTTTGTTTTGAAATTCATTCATTCGAAGTTCATTAAAAATAGTTACAGTTAATTTTTGTCAATTAAATCGACAACAATATGTATATAATAATTAATTATTTACTTATATATTTGTCTTTTTTTTATTATTTGTTTTTTTTTGTTATAAAATGAGTGTAGAAACTTAATGGATGTTGTATTTTTGTTAAATAATTACAAACTCTGAAACACTTATAGTCATAACATAACAATGCATTTTTAGTTTTATTTGCTTTGTGCGGCAGCAAGGTAAAATAAACACATTATATTATTTTTATTTCACGAACAAAATCTAGCAACAAATTAAATTTGTTAAAATAAGTACAAGCTACATTAACCTAACAATATAATATATTTATATCTGTATGGTCTTATTTTAACTAAATAAAAAAAAAAGTTATTTCTTTAACCAATAATAATTTTTATTCGACAATATCAACATTAATAAAATTTATTTTGAATGGATAACCTATTAAAACAAAACAAATTGCACTATGGTAATTTATTAATAATTGGTTAAACAATATAAATTTTGTTTAGTATAAAAAAAGAATTTTATAAAAATTGGCAAGGATGTAGGATAATCTTACGCTTTTTTTTAGTACATGCGTATAATCTTACAATAATATTTTATTTTCGAGATACACAATTAGATGATGTGGGTTACACATGATGTGGCTTAATTCATGTTTATAAATTAGGGATGATATTTTGTGATTATTAATACATATTTTCAACCGAAACAGTTATATATCGATATAACCTTACATTAATATCTTGTGTTTATTGGCAGGATTAAGGTAACTAAAGTTTTTAAATGAAAATGTTTAAAACAATATTTATGTTAATTAAGTTATTAGCGGGAAGGCAGGCGCCTTATTCATCATTCCGCTGATAGTTCATCGATTCTACAGCGCACTGCATGTTCTACAACTTCTAGGCTGGGATAGTCGAGTTCCTTAACAAGGCAGAGTGTTGCTGATAGTAAATTTGAACTCTGGAAATAAAACAAATATCGCTAGTAACCATGTGACATAGGTACAATATTTTATGCATACTTTTTGTTATAATTTTGTAAATGAAAATAATGTCCATATAGTTTTTAAAGGTTACAGGTAATTATAAAGCTGACAAAATCACTAGGAGTCAAACAATGCATTCATAGATATGATAAATACACATCGCTACATGTAAGTATGTATATGCTAAAGCAAAATGCTATATGTAAGTACATTATGTAGTACAAACCTTTGGTGGATCAACATTTAAAGGAAAAAGTTAGGTATGGTATGGTGTGTCGTCTGAAGCAACTTGAATTCTGTATAAACCTCTAACTCAAAAATTTAACAAATGATGACAAATTCATAGTCAGGCTGGGATGTGCATAAAGAAATTAAAATGAGACCTTTTTCGGCCTTATTTTCCTGTAAGAAACGGATCCTGCTCAAGAGGATTTCAATCGAGTTAGGATTTCAAGTAAAAATAAAAAAAGTACAATTGAGAACTGTTTCGCTTAACGTCAGTCGTCCACTAAGTGCGCGAGAAGCTCGATCAACTTCGTTCAACTTTTCAATCAACTCCACCGTTGGATGAAAAAAAATACAAACTCTTATGTCGGTCGTCCACTAAGTGCGCAACAAGCTCAACCAACTTCATTCAACTTTTCATTCAACTACATAGTTGGATGTCAAAATGAACAACCTCTTACACTAGTGCACAAACTTGCATTCTTCACGTTGAGCAACGAAGCCAGAGGAAAAGTTGAACAAAACATGTTGGGAGCCTCGTACATATAGTTGACAAACTTAGTGAAATGTTGAATAACTTCGTACACTTAGTTGATCAACTCGTTCAATTGTTGGAGAACTCCGTACACCTAGTTGATCACTGTATTCAATTGTTGAATAGCTTCGTACATATAGTTGACAAGCTTACTCAAAAGTTGAATAGCCTCGTACACTAGTTGTTAAACTTTGTCGATTTTGACAAAAATAAAAGTTTTTCAAGTTGGTCAACTGCGTTTTTGTTATGGTTGTTCAACAAGTTGATGTACGTGTTGATACCTTCGTACACCTAACCTAGACGCACTCGTTGAGGAACGCGTTCAACGCACGCGCTATATCTGCTCAGATATTGATGACATAATTATTACTTGTAAAAATTGTAATGTCAGTGTCACACACATCTTTGTTGGAAAATATTAAAATTAAACTTTGTCTAGATTAAGCATGATGTCTTCTCAACGAAAAAAAAAGGTGGACGATAAAAGACGATGACGAAAAATCAAAACACAACGAACAACTCTGCACCAATTTTCAAGTTGATGTCAACACAATACTTCAACTCGTGCACGCACACAAATTTTGTCAAAATTAAAAAAGTTGATCAACGAGTTGAACAAATAATGTGCAACACTTTATCTTGAAAACGTTGCTCAACGCGTTGAACCACCATTTTCTCGTACATTAGCCGTACACTTGTTGAACAATTCATTGAGCAACGATCTCCAACCGGATTAAAATCGTAAGTTGAATGGAATTGAGGACATCGTACATTAGTGTTGAATGTGTTGAACTTGAAATTTGTGCGTTGAATACCTAGTGGACGACCGGCATTACACTACATAGTGCAGAAGTTTACATTCTTCACGTTGAGCAACGAAACCAGGCGTAAAATTGAACAAAACGTGTTGGGAGCCCTTTACACATAGTTGACATAAGTAACTAGCTAGTTTCTTCTTTCCGCAAGATCATTAACCTGAAAACTCTCAATTACTGACGAACACGTTTATTTAAGAAGTTTTTTGGTATGATACTAGCTAGTTGTGTTCGTTGAGCCATGAAGTCAAATTAGATTTGCCCTAAAGCATTTTCTGAAAAAAACCTGCTGGTAAAAAATTCTGTGTTTTTTTTGAGACCTGGGGCTCCCTGAAGTAGATATACATAGCTTTATTTTGTGTGGGGAATTGAGATAACGAATAAACCGCCAAATTGACATGAGATCTGAAGTAGGAATGAACGATATTGAGAAAACATCGATGACCCATCATCAATGTTGATTATTATCGAATCGGAAACATCGATTTTTTCTTTGTTTTAACATCGATGTTTCTTTATTTGTATTGAACATCGCTCCGCTCATCCGTAATCTGAAGTATTTGTTTTGTTGAGTTTTAACAATTGAAACAATACTCAAATTTATACACAGAAATAGAAAAATAGAAACATTTGAAGTTGCTGATTGTGCATCGGGCCAAAGCATATACGCTAAGGAATTAAAGTTAAGCATATTTTAAGTTTATTATTAGAGGACATAACTGTTTTTTTCACAACATAACCATTAATGGCCCATTGGAGTTTTTTGAGATCTGAAAACCCCAGTATTGTTTGACAACTCTTGGGTTTGTCAAAGAAATCTCGGTCAAGCCTGGATGATATTTAAAGAACGAATCTATACTCTTTTCTTGCTTCAGGTGGAGTAATGCTTTTTTTTTTTGTTGGATAAAAGGAACTACATTGTTATCTAACATTTCATTCTTAGATTTGAGTTAAATGTGAATTTTATTTACTTTACACATCCAACACGGTTGAATCGATAGATTTAATTCGAGTAACTGCATTTTAAACAAAACAAGTTTTTGCAAAGTGAAAGAGGCTCAAAATCGGGGCATTTTCGGAACAGGTTTCAAATGTGTGGAATGACCCGGTAAAATTAGGGAATTTGGAAGGGCTATTGTCGTTCATATGAGCAAACATAACGTATACTTTGTTTTTTTTTTTTAGCAGGAGTTAGATTTTCCTCAATAATAAATTACTTAATTTTTTATCGGAAAAGTTAAAAAGCTGAATCAGATAGATTCCAGAAATCCAAAGGAGTGTTTTTTCAGTTCCAAATTTTCATCGATTTAATAGTTCCGAAACCATTTCAAGTCAAATCAGAAACAGCTAATAATAAAAAAAGAGTGCTGTTTTTCGATATCGTTATAAGTGAATCGAAGGAGGCCCAATTTTATTTTGTATCGATTCCATTTCAAGTGAAAGTGAAATTTAACACGTGGCTGTTAATTTTTGTATGCATAGATATAAATCTATGTCCTACATAAACAATTCGAAGTAAACCATTTTCAAATTTAATATCAGATTTTCGACACGATCCGATATTGATAAGCTAAATACGACTCGCTTGTCAGTTCAACGAGCTTTTATTTTCATCCAAAAAAATCGGGAAAAAGATGTATATATCTATGAATAAGTCTAACAAATAACAATCTACCAAGAGTAAAATTTTTTACAATAATATATTTTACGTCGATATCAACTTACCCTATTAATTGGACGCCTGTGATACGAATAGTGATTGAGAACTGCTGTAGATACTACACTGGCAGAGTCACTAAACCTTCCCTCCGGTCGTCTACTACAAAATGAAAATCAATCAATCAATTATTCAATATTTCTTCTTTTTTTTTAAATTAAATCATATCACTCACCTCGCTGTTCGCGGTCGCTCCTCACGATCTTCCCAGTCTCCATTCTCTCGCACATTACCATTTCTGTAATTATATCTATCTGAGATTTCTCTATCAGCAGCACCTGCACTTCGCCTTTCCATTGGATGGCTCCTCGGCGCTACACCGTTAGTATATTGATTATTGTGTTGTTGATGTTCTTCCCATTCTGTCAAATCAGTCTGGCTATGTCGATAGTGAGCAGGGTACGATGGGCGATCTGACTGATAGTATTCCTATTAAGAACGAACAAGAAAAAACAGTATATGAACATTCTATTCTAACCACTCTTATGTGAGATTAATATCACGCTATTTAAGTGCTTTATTATTATGTTGAAGCATTTTATCTTCACCTTCATAGAATGGGTTGATATGCTGGGCGGAATTGGGCCTCTCTCTCGATATCCTCCCAATGGACTTTCTTGGTCAGAACCAGGTGACCTTTGCTATTTTTTTCGATTGCAATTAAGCAAGCCCGATGATGATGATGATAGTTGCAATTTTTAGCATAATTAGTTAAGAGAAAAAAAGCAGTGACACATAGAATAAAAATAACCATCAAATAATTTGTTTTGGTTAGGAATATTAAATAGCTATTAAAGACCAACCCCATTTGCGTGCATATTGGTTATTATTGACTATGGTTCATCATATTACGGAATGAAATATGTATGTAAATATGTATGTATATTTTTATTGTTGTTTGAATCTGAAAGCTTTTGGTTATCAAAAATTTTGCGTGCAAAGAAACTAATCTATACGAAACAATAAATTGATTGTATCAGTAATTTTGTTTTGTTCACAATATTTATTTCTTTACTTATACATAGGTAGATGTAAAAGGGAAGAATTTGCATACTAGAAATAAAAAAAAATAACTTTGGTTTGAAGTACTTTTAATTTAACTTTTATGGAATTCATTTTGTTTTTGAAGGCAACCAGTTTATAGATGTTGTTGAGATAAAATTTGACAAATGGAAACTTGACACTGAGGAGCCATTGGACAGGAAATGGACTAGTCCCTTTAGTAAAATTGTGTGTTAGAAACGTTTCCGTTATACTTTATTATGAATTCTGTGCTTGGAAGAATTAATAAACATTTTGTATAAATGTGACAAAAACTTTCTCAAAGTGTTTTGTTGTTTATTAAGTAAATGTGTCGATAAATTATTGAACTACATACTCTCTAGGGCGCCCCGGAGGTGTTTGGTATTATATACAGAATACACTGAATGGACTGTGGGTGGCGTCCGACATTTTTTGTATAGTTTTTACTATTAGAGAATCCACTATGAAAAATTGCAGGAATATCGGTAACGTAGTTTGAATCATAAACTAATAACTTAAGGACCGGAAACCTCTGCTTTCATTTGACATTTCCCTACAAGCTGAAACACGCACACAAGTAACATTTATGTTCCTCTTCCAATAGACACATTGATAAAAACGCACACAAGAATCTTTTCTGTTCCTCTTCCTATAGACACATAGACAACACAGCCCTAGTAATTTGTTTTTGTTTTGCTTTTCGGTTTCCCATCTATTCATGGATAGAGTTTCAAAGCTACAAATACAACAATGTAAACAAATGGGTTTTGGGGGGTGAAACGTACGAAGGTTTTCAATCTTATTATGGCTTATTTGTGGTTTGAATCTACCTCTGTGTGTATTCTAACACAGTCAACATGTTCTATCTGAAACGATCAGAACAAGACAGAATAGATTAGAACAGAACAGTACAGTAAATTAAATGTCAAAGAACATCAAATTCCTCACTGATAAGCCAAAGTTGTATACCTTTTAGCGTAGAACAGTTCAGAACAAGTCACTGTACAAATGTATATAAAAAAAATGGATACTTTTCAGAAGTTTAAAAAGGTAAACACTGCAAAAGTGTTGGATTGTTTTTGTAGAAGGTATCTGATCTTGATGATTTCAACAAAAGCAGCATCAACCGTTTTATTTTACCTAGAAGTAGTGTTCACAAAACATCATCTCTCTCATTTTCAATTCTGACTTTTGACGGTCAAATAAATAAAACTATTTTGTAATCACTTTGTCAATTATTCTCATCATTATTTCATATTTTTTTGTAAGATCTAGATGTTGAATGTCAAAAACTGACAGTAGTTCTGTTTGATATATTTTTTTTTAGTAAGAAGTGTAAAAACTGTCAAACAAGAAAGATAAGATATCATATCTTAAAATGCAAGTTTGCAAATAAAAACCAAACACAATCGAATTATTTCTAAAAAAATCTGTCAAAACAGATCCTGCGTTCTTAGCAAGATTTTATAGGCTTTACATGCGTACTATTTTTGAACGTTCCTTACAACACACTAAAAAACGATCTGAAATATATTTGAAATGGTTGTTTGGAATTCGACATAAATCTTGCAACAAAGTAAACAAACGCAAAAAGGCGACATTTGTGTGTAAAACGTCAGTGGACAGAAAGTAGTGTTAAAACCTGAGAGTTTGGTGTTTTGACATTTTCTACACGCTTTACCAACAGAAATTCATGTAGTAAGAATTCACAACTTTTTCAATGTAGGGTAAGTTTTTCTCCACCACTTTGACAGTCTTTGTGGTAATTTTTTCGAGTTAACAAACAGCAATTTTTGAAAATTTGTACAAATTGTTATGAATTCGTACAAAGTCATAAGATAAAAAAACAGACCTAACATCGATAAGAAAGTTAAAAAATGATAAGGTAGTTTTAAGAATCGACAACAGGTGGGTTTGGTAAAGTAATTTGTACAAATTTTCACATTTTGATGTTTGTTTGGGAAACTTGATGAACATTTCTAGTTACCAAACAGGCATAAAGCATTTCCTCGGGTGGATTTAAAAAAAAATTATCGCGGATGCGAACAGACTGTGGATTGGGTCGAGTCTGATGTGGTTTTCCATTGGTTAATCCAGATTTTGATTTTTTCAAGGGCCCAATGGAACATTATTTGAGAATTGATTTTTTTCTTATTGTCTGTGAAACTTTGTGCACAAAAATGTGAAGACTGTCATTTTTGCAAGAGTGGGGGAAAAAATCTCTCGGAGCTCAACAAAATTTCACAAAAGTACGGGAACCCTTTGAACAACAATTTTTGCCATTTTTTAAACGTCAACGTAAAAGTGTATTTTTGAAAATGTTTATTAAAGATTTAAGTAAAATTATTTCTTAAAATAACCAATTTGATATCAAAAATTTCAATTTATTGCACGAATAAGCCCGACCAGACTATAAATTCCATTATTTTCAACTTTTGCAACGATACACTTGGCAACTGACAGCTTATGTATTGTTTTTTTTTTTCTTTTTTCATTCATTTGACAGACTTCATAACTTTGTCCAACGAAATTTCTTGGACTAAAATTCGCAGCCTGGGGAAATATTTTACTCTCTCACAAGCGCTCTCTTCTGTGAAAAACTACAAAAAATTGGAACCGGTTTTCGTAGAAATTCGTAGATTTTCGCAGTTTTAGTGAGTACGGGAATGGACCTATGGCTATCCGTATAGCTGTCTAAATTTATTTATTTTTATTCAAATTTTGATTAGTGAGCAAAAAATTTTAAAATATTAATTTTTCAAGAAAGGAAATATTTAAAATTAATGAAATTGATTTGAATGATTAGATACCATCGTCACTAATGACAAAGAATGTTTTTTTTTCGGAAGCAACATGATGGGTGCAGTGAAACACATAAATTTAAGAGCTGAAAATTAGATCTGAACGACGTACTGTACGAATGATAAACCTCATCCAGTTCTGTAGGGGGCACAATAGATCTCAAGGTCGCAGGGCATCAATACCCCAAATGTAATTATTCATTCATTCATATACACAAAGTAGATCTAAAGAATATTTTTTAGATAACAAAAAATGATACCATCAAAATTACAAATTTTAAATAAGAATCAAACGGAATGCATTGAAAATGTACAACGTAATTGATTGTTACCCATTGTTCAATTAAACTTTGTTAATCAATCTTACTAACAGAGTTTTTTTGTTTGTTTAAATATTAACAAAAGTTTCGTACTTTACTTTGTCTCTGAACTTAAGCAACATTGTTTGTCTTGGCCTCAACACATGCATTTCCTAGTAGGCTTTATTAAGAATGTGTTGCTGTATGTATTTGTATTCGTGTAAAATGCAATACATATTTAAAACAAACAAAAATTGCTCCACCATGCAAGGAATGTTTTTGTGTTTAATGATACAACAATTAACAATAATAAGTAATGTTATTACTCAAACTACATAAAACAAAGCAATTGCAATAATTTGCACAACAAAAAATAAAACCAAAAAGCTATAAATTTTCTTTGATTTCTTACATCATATTGCGTGTAAGATAGACGGTTTTCTCTAGAAGACTGGTTGTACTTTGGAGATGGCGGATGAGCTTGTTCCGGTGGTGAATAATCCTGATTGTTTGTTGGTGAACGCTAAAAGTGATTATTTAATTTTTTTGTAATTTGAGATTTATACAGGTGTCTAAGAGCTTAGATCAGTTTTGTGGGTGTGAAAGGTATCACCAACAAAAATATCGATACAGTTGGATATGCCTTGCTCCACGAAAAACAAAATTAAATAAGTAGGTCTTGTGTGTGACGAAATGTTTTGACTTTTTCGGGGTTATGATTTTTTTCCATTCATTAAAATTGAATGGATCAAATTAAAACCCAAAAGCTCATACGTACGGCTAATGAATTTGTGTTTGATGAAGCAAGACCTATCGATCAACAGTAGTATTTTTTTGGGTATAACTTTCCCGCTCAAAATGAGGTAGGTTTTTTGTCTACATACTATTAATAACAATTTCTATAAAAAATGTAATTACAGACAGATATATGATTTTTATGATCGAGATGAATGCGCTACTACTTTCTACTTAAAGTTAATACTTGGGTGAAAAAATAACATGGGGAAAAACAACAAATTAATGAATTATACCTGAAGTGGAGATGATGGGACTGACCCTTGATTATTGATTTCACTTAGACTTTCTTCAGTATTATCAGGGCTAATATGTTGTTGTAAGTTCTGTTAGTCGTTGATGGATTTAGTCAAATATAAAAATAATTTACAATAATGTTAATGTTTTAGTAGTACAGTTAGCTTAGTGAAAGAACATAAATTATTTAAATATATATGAATAATCCTAGCACCTTAATGCAATTCTTCAAGATTGATTTTAAAACACATTAGTATTCCAAAGTAGAATGAGCATTATTTACCTCTTTTATTGGACTTGAACTTCTTCTTTGTTGTGATGCATATTGTTGTTGTTGCTGTTGAGAATATTGTTGTTGTTGTTGTTGTTGAGATTGTTGTTGTTGGTAGTGTTGCTGTTGTGTTTGCTGCTGCTGTTGTTGTTGGTGGTGTATTTTTTGTTGTTGTTGTTGCTGTTGCTGATGACTTGAAGGTTGTGGAGGTGCTTCATACGAATCATCCTCTTCTTCTTCTACCTGAGCAGGAGCTCCATTTAATGCTTCTTCTACTTCTTCGGGGGTGACTTCAACATTGTCCAATTTTTTAAGATTCGGTAACGCTCGAAGAACTACTGCTCGATAACTAGAAAAATATTTAATATTTTGATCTATCGATTAAAAAAAACAAGCTATTACCTTGGACCCACACTATCACAACAAGGATTTTCTTCGAGCCATAAATATTTAAGTCTTGGAAGATTTTGCAGATATACTATTTCACTAATGTCCTGAATATTGTTTTTACGTAAATATAGTTCCTGAAGGTTCCGACAGTCTTCAAAATGTTGCAAGCTGTTTATTTTATTGACACTGTGAAAAAAATAACAAAGAATTAGAAAATTGTAAAGGGATCAGACTTTCTTTAATAATTTATTTAATCTCGACAACTTTCTACGAGCTGTAAGTCTTAGGCTTTGTAGAATTAAGCCTGTAAATGGTTTTAGAAGATTCTGGTAGAAAAAGAATAAAATAAAATCAGTCGCGCCGGAACTGGTGGAATTTCGATTTAGCTGTAGTACAAAAGGCCAAAACAGTTTAATTACATATTGTTTCGAGGTGACTGGTTTAAGCACAAATATATTGAAGCATTGTTCTCTCTGAAGTTTCTCAGAAAATTTCACTAATTTTGTCTATATATATAGTAAATTAAACGTAAATGCATACAGTAATCGGCCTAATTATTTGTGATCGCTCTTCTGAGTGAAAATTGGTAAGGGTAAATGTCATCAAGTTAGTATAAGGATTTCTTAGTTACAGAGTGTAAAATATAAGTCATTCGATTCGTGCCTTTCGGGAGTATACATCAATTCATGTTAACAGTGCTCGTTCTGTATATCGGCATAAGTATTTTGACTATAGAAGTCTGAGAAAAATTAAAATGGTAAGATTCGGTTTATTCAAATTTAATGGTCTTATTTACTTTAAACCTCTCTTAAAGAAATATGGGTCAAAAAGCAGAGTTAAACGTAGAAATAAGAGTAAGTGGCAAGTTATAATAGCGTTGAAACAAATTGTCAAATTTACCGAGGCAAGAATAAAGAAACAAAACCTGTGCAAAATTTGAGCCATACGGGAAGAAAAAGAAAAACTAGATACATGAAAAGATTACAAAACTCTTTAAGCGAATTAGTTAAGAACCTTGCTTTAACACCTCTAAAGTTTTGGAGTTCCAAATGAAGAAATGTATTTAAAATGCCGTTAGAAGTCATCCTGATGAATCAAACGTATGAACGTTTTCTTTTAGAAAAATAGTATGTAAAGGGAAAAAGGAATAAATCCCTCGATACACACCTGAGAAAGCACAATTTTGGAAGTAAGAAGGCTTTGGGGCGAAGTTCCTGTAGAAATGCATCAGGAACTTGTCGAATCTATGTCAAAATGTGTTCAAAAAGTCATACACGCTAAGAAGAGATAATTTTATTTTTATTTTGTAAAGATATTTTTTAGTAAGTATAAGATATTTTGTCAAAATAACTATGCCAGAAAGTAAAGTGAATTTTGTTTGATATTTAAAAATCCAATAAATTATACAGGCTAAAATAACTTATCTAAATATTTTTACTGATTGACCTAATAACAATTTCCCATTTTAAATTATCTCGATTTTTATTTGAAACTCGAAATATATAAATTTTGTATTTGTCAAAATAATTATGGCGATCATTTTATCTTATTATCAATTTTGCTTTCAATCAGAAACTGTTTTGTTATTTATTTATATAAATTTAATTATGTTAAACAAAATAATGTTTAATTCATGTAAGATATAAACTAAATATCATATCTATCATTCTGACGATTCTCAATTTTAATGAGATTGTATGTGTGAAAATAATTGTGTACGAGGAAATATTCAAATTCAAAAAAAAAATGTTTGTTGCACAATTATGATACAAATAAAATGCACGACTGGATCGCACGTACTTGCTCCTATGTTCGATCACATTATATGCAAATTCATATAATGAATTTTGAATAATGAATAATGATTCTTCATAAAACTGCTAAATATATTTTTAAAGTTTTTCACTTAATTTTTTATATGTAAAAATTCTTAAACTTTTTCTAAAAAAAAATGAACATTTTGAATATTTAATAATATAAATACAAAAGCAAAATTTCAGAAAAAATTGTCGACTTGTGTTTTCGAAATATTGAATTTTCAAAAAAAAAATAATATTTTTTTCCAAAAATCCAAAAAAATATTTTTCGAAAATTTTGAAATGCAATACTATTTAGATTTTGAAGGAGCTCCTGTATACATTTTTTTTATCGAAATCCGTTAAGCCGTTTATGAGAAGTCGAAAATCAATAAAATGGTTGTATGGCAGGTGCCGTTATTAACAAAATATTTTAAAAACTTTTTTGACCGAAATGTGGACCATACCCAAAGTAGTACGCACACCAATTTTTATCAAAATCGTTAGAGCCGTTTTTGAGATAATTAAGATGGTAGAAAAATTTGTATGTCAAGTACCGTTATTTTTGGGCCTAAAACAACGATTCAAAAATCTATTTTGGACAATCACCTAAAACGCCTAAGTACCAAGTTTGAACCAAATCGGTTCAGCCGTTTAGGCTGTAGATCGTTCTACAGACAGACAGACATACGGAATTGCGGGACCCACTTTTTTGGTGTTCTCTATGATAGTAATGTCATGTTTGATTGTTAGAAAAAAAATTTCTTTACGCCTTATAGTACCTATAATCGCAAGTAAAAATGACGGCAATCGAGTTTGACCCTAGGCCTCCACTTGAAATAAATGATTGCAAGAAATGTGTCATGTAGTCAATATTTCTTGTGGAGGCCCCTTATGTCTGGATTTTTATTATTTTTAGACATAAAAATCTGTATTTATTTCTTGTCTTCTCGGAAGAAATAAGCGGAGAAATAAAATTTGACGTTTCATTAAATCGTGCAGATGAGACAGATACCTATTCTAAAGTACATAAAGCGCTTAGCGCTTCTTGGAGAAGAATGAAATTTCGAGATTCATTTTTGCCCACATAGCAAAGAAATATAAATTATTAGTAGTAGTGTCTGCAATAATGGCCGAAATAAATATTTCTAATGGAGTCCCGACCTGACGTTCAAGTATATGAATGTGTGAGTGCTTCTGGTTCCGATTCTGATTTCAAATCCAGAAGCAAAATTCTCTTCTTTTCAGAATTAAAACTGTCATTTTCTCCCAAGTGAATACTTTCAGAAGAGTCCGCAAGCCTTCCGGATTGCCAAATAAAAACGACATTAACTTCCCAAATTAAGATACAGATTTACAATTTCCTAGTAAGTAAGGTGGCAGCTATAGGCCTCCGCAGTAGCTTTGAAGGTAACCTTAAACGATTAAGTTCAATCAGCACTTTATAAAAAAACAAACAAACCCACTTCTAATCCATTTCAATAATTTTTTGCAAGGTGACGTAGGTACATATGTACATATGTATGTATGTATGTATATAGTTGTAGTATTCTATTAAAGTAGTCCAATATATAAGTAGTACAATAGTATAGAATAAACTTTTTTGTTTTGCTCAGTATATTATTTATTTAACAGACAAAAAAAAAACAAGGTGTGTATGTGCCATCCAATGTCAAGTCATGACATAATCTCCTCCATTTGGATAATTTTAATTTCGCATTTGACAATTTTCCTCCTAATGCAAAGGTGGAGCCCCATTCAATTTATAGAATTCATCACATTTATAAATGCATTGTAGACATGTAATTTAATTAAAGTTTCTTCTGTGACAAAGAAAATCTTTCCCCAATTTAAAACAAAAATGATACAAAATAAAATAAATCATTTAACTATATAGATACCACATGGTGTGAAATAGTTTCGTTTAATTTAAAATTAGAACAAAACGATTAAAGACTATTTTATATGTATGTTGATGAATAAATTCCAGAGCCATCAAACCTCTATGCCTCTATGGTTTTGTTTGCCATTGCCATCGCACTAATCTCACTTAATTTAAACCACAATCGATTGAAGCAATCGCAAACTATTTTTAAAATCCGCTGACACAATCGATTGTGCCAATGAAATTTTAAAGTGCACAATCCTCAAACATTTTCTTTGGTTTTTCAATAAATTTATTATACGATTGCATGTATACGCATATATGGACGGCTACAAGTAGAATTGACGTAGAATTAAATACATCTTTTATTCCATCTTATATACTGATACTGAATTCCAATTGTGAATCTGATGGATGAATAGAATGAAATGAATAGCCCAAGTTTAACTCCGAAAGACTGCATTATTACATATTCGGTTTGCTTTTGCTGCCTGCTTGCTCGTCATCGTTATCGAATTTAAACAAACAACAAATATGAATTATGAGTAATTCATGTATAGAAATCAGAAGTGAAAAGACCTTGACCTATTACAAAATTTCGGAAAGAGCGCCTGTTTTTTTTTGTGTTTTTGTGTTATTAGTTAGGTATATGAATCACCCGTAAACGTCAGTTTTCAAGTGCGAGGCCAGGCCATAATTTGAAAAAAAAAACACCTATCAACCAACCATAAAATAGCCAAGGTATCATTCAGCACACAGCTGAACTTAATGAAAGTCTGTCATTATAAGCTTGTTGACGGATGTGGGGGCACTTTGCTGCATACGTATGTAAAGAAAAATATCGTATGTCTGGTCATTCATTTTTTAAGAAAAAAATGAACTTCCAGCGATTGAAATGTGATAGTAGCACGTACAAAAGTGCATACATATATATATATATTTATTATACAAAAATCCGACGAGAATATTATTTTAATTATCTCATATTAACATAGAGGTAATATTATTTTTGTATCCAAGAAGTTCCGCCAAGCTAATTCATATTTAAAATAATATAATACGCTCTATGAATTTTTGTTTATTTTATCAAATTTCATTTTTTTATTACGTAGGTAAGTTCATTAAGTGTCTAGTGGAAGTTTATTGTGTTTTTTTTGTTTGCTTGTTGTTATTTTCTTCTTATCTTGGAGCAAATGACCTGGTTCCATTGTTCAAGTTGACACTTAGCTACTGTAAACAATCAAGGGGTTTTATCACGCCTTTCGTGTTATTAAATGAACTGTGATTAGATGTATTTTATTTGTATGTTACTTGGATATGTATGTTCTTATTTCTGTAATGCTTTAATGCCAGACACACATACATGCAACTTTCATATTAAAATAATCGATGCTAATGTTCATTTAATTATTGTAAAAGGTTTCTCTTTGCATTCAAGTTCAGTACACAGAACAAAAAGGACGAAAACAGTTTTTGAGTGGAAAAATTACAACGCAAAATAATAGTCCATAAAATTACATAAACAGAATTTTAGTAGAAATAAAATGCACGACTGTATCGCACGTACTTGCTCTTATGTTCGTTCACATCGTATGCACTAGATTCTTAGTAGAAACGGCTAAATATATTTTTAAAATCGTTATTTTCTTATTTTTTATATTTTTTTATAAACAAAATACGTTAATTTGTTTCTATAAAAAAATATGATGAATTAATATGACAATTTTAAGTATTAGATAATATGAAAACAGAATTTAAACAAAAAATGTTCAACCCGTTTTCGAAATATTGAATTTTCAAAAAAAAAGTTATATTTTTTTTCAAAAATCCAAAAAATATATTTATCAAATATATACAAAACAAATTTGATCGAAATCCGTCAAGCCGTTTATGAGAAAGTCGAAAATAAGGAAAATGGTGTGATGGCAGTTACCGTTAATAACAAAATATGTATGTGTGTATGTAAAAAAAATGTTGAACTAAACTGTAGATAGTCTACAGTTTAGTTCAACATGCCTATAGTAGTGCACAGATTTTTTTAATCAACATTATTACAGTAGTTTTCGAGATAATTAAGATGGCAGGTACCGTTAGTTTTGGGGCTAAAAAATCCATTCAAAAATCTATTTGAGACAATCGTTCTCTATCATCGTAATGTCAAGTTTGATTAAAATCTCGAGTTCGATTTTTTTTTTCAAATACAAAACTTGCCCTATAGGCTATAGTACCTACATAATATATCCCAAGTAAAATTATGATCTGAAAGAAGTTTTGAATTACTTCAATCTTCCTTGAAAGATTAATTTTGGGTAGATTCGCAAAACATGAAACTTCAGTTCTACGAGAACCTATAAATATGAATTTACTATTGATTAAGTATAGTTTTTGAGATACAGAATTACAAATATCGTAAAAATATCTACTAACTTGCGGATTTTCAAAATCAAAATCATCGTAGAAGCAAGAATTTAAACTTTCAGGGGGAGAGTTACATGCCCACGTTCTAAGTAATACAGGAAATTTAAAAATTTACACATCACAAAAATCAGTGATGATTTTTTATACAGGGTTAGCCACGTTAAATTATTTATTTTTTTTTTAATTTAGAACTAAACTTTATTTTCTATAGTGCAAATGCATGAAAATCTAGTTCGAAATCGAAATTTAATCGTTGTCAGTTTAAAAAAAAAAATAGTTTTTGCTGAATGGAAAGCGAAAAATTTTTTAGAGCAAAACACAAAAATAGAAGGTCAGAATCGCCAAAACAAAAATCAGAAATCGAAAAAATAAATTAAACAAGCATGCGACCTAGTTCTTTTGGATAACTGGACTTTGGCCATTATCGGCGTTACGGGTTTTCTAGATTTTGAGCTTTTGGAGATACATAAAGGGATTGTGTCCTACTCCTTAAAAAATAATATTTTGCTGCATTTCCATTTTTATTGAATAAATACAATTAATCTAATTTTTTTCCTTAATATTTTTGTCAGCTTTCTATGAACATCTTATTCGATGTTCATAAAATGTTGACCCTATGCTATGTATACCTACACATAACTTACTAGGACCAACAAAAATAGGTAGCAACATGAAAACAAAAGTTAAAAGTCTTCGCAGTGTTGTACCTAGTTGAAAATAAAGACATACAAAATATTTTTTTTATTTAAACCAGAAAAGAAGTTAAACGGCACATAGACCAAACAACTTCAACCTACATAGGATTTCAAGTAAAGTCGCCAGTTAACCTTGGCTGGCTTTTCATACTTGGACATACACCAAAAAAAGAAACATCTTTCTCATATGTGATTTCGTGTTAAACTCTGTACAACCATATCATATTCCATGTAATAAAGTATAAGATTGTTCGACTACCCACTTGTTTTGAGCATCGCCAGCACTTCATATTCTGTATGTACTGTATATTGTACATCCATCTACATAAATATATTACATATGTGGCTTTGAATACCCTCTATAATTGCGGGCTCTGGTCGATCGGGCGAACATGTGTGTTTTTTTTTGTTTTTTTTTTGTTTAATGTAATAATAAAGTTTTAAAACGTAAAACAAAACTGAGAGTGCAATTTATTCAATCAACTTATCACATACTAAGTACGCGTTAGCAATTTTAATTGAAGTAAGCTGCCAGAGCAGCTTAATGGCGTTCAATTAGACTGTATTCTCATTCTTGAGAATTTAAGTGGGTTGGTTATGTAAATTCCTGCAATCTGTCCATTTTTGGTCAAAGTCTCCCACAACAAGATACAAAGAGTGACTAACGCAAAATCACTTTGATGGTGATATCATATTTTTCTTTTGTGCTTTGAGGTTTTAGTTTAAAATTTAATTTCATATCTATGTATCTAACCTAACGTAACAGCTTTAAAATTTATTAAATCAAATTTCAATGACACTACTTACCTTAACGCCAAAACTTCCACACCACGCATACGTTTTATTATGGAGACATCGCTGAGTTCACTTCCCCTGTACAGGAAAAGAAAAAAAATTTAAATAAATTAAATAAGTTATGACTTATATGAGGCAATGAGCTTTCAGAATATTAGTTGTACTTATACAAATGCAAAAGAGAACAACTATTAAATTGACTGAGAAATTCCGTTATTTAATTTTTTTAGAGCCGGCAAAGGCATAAAGCATGACAGTGACCCTATCCATGAAGTAGGTATATTATTATTTGACTAATTTAAATGTATATCCCGTGATTATAATTGCGAAAAATGCGAGTTCAAAGAAAAAAAAATAAAAATATTCATAATTTTGTTTCAAGAAGAGATTAAAAATTTGAAAAAAGAGCTATGATTGCAAAAGTAAAAACAAATTAGGTATTTGAATAAAAAAAAAACTATTAGAAACAGATTAGCAGAAATTCTAACAATACACAAGATATTCTTCTACCAATAACGTGAACATTAAAATATTGCATAAATATAAATTATCATTAGTTTTGTTCACTGAAGAATAGATCCGAACAGAATAGCTCAGGTAAGAAAGAACAGTCAATTAAAAGTCAGTTCTCCAATAAGAAACAGAAAAAATATATTGTGAATCTTTTTCTTGATAACGCAAATTTTTTTCCATTAACTGTAACCACAAGCAAAATCAAATAATTTTGACAGTTCACACGATTGTGTTTTAGTTCCTCATTAAACCGCAAAAGGTTTTTTTTGGAAATCATTAATTAATGTGTTCAATAAAGCTGTTCGGAACAGATTATAAGAAAAGTACAGGATTTTGGTGTTCAATGAGAAATTTTCTGTTCTAAACTGTTCTGGTTTGGTGTTCAATGAGTCTGCTTGGAACAGTTTGGAACACTTTAGAACAGGATTTTCTGCACTTGCTTTTTAGTTAGAACATTTGTGAGAACTGTCAAAACCAATTGTTGTTGTTTAAAAAAAAAACATTTCGGTTTTAGAATTAGTTGATAAATCATTTTCCGTGTCGGAATCATCTCAATTTCATGAAAAATATTTTTTTTAAATAAATTCAATTCCATTCAGATTATGCTTCTATCACACTTCCTCACACCATTTGCGGAAATAACGCTCGAGAGCATAATCGCGGTGACAAACAAAATTAAAAATCACAACGTTTTTCATAAAGTTAAGCGAATGTACGACTTAATACGTTTAAGTGTTAAACTATTGTAGACATGTGCAATTGTTGGTGTTTTTTTTATTGAAATCTGAAAGATTTGCAATCAAAATGAGGAATTGCTCTTTTGAATGAAACATGTTTATTACACACTTTTGGGCTGTCCGATTTGTAAGATCTCGGGTATATGAGCTTGTTCACTGTTCAGATATCAGAACAGAACCCATAAAATGAAAAAAATTAACAGAAAAGTGAATTTTTCCTGTCTCACTTCAACATCATACGAGAAAATGAAACACCATTGACAGTTTGAGTAGTGCTGTCAAAAAAAAAACAGAACTCCGAACAGAGTCCGGGTGCATAGAGTGTGGTGTCAATTTGTTCCTAACAGTGTGCGATCCGAACACTGACTTGTTTTTTTTTTTAACGCGCTTAACCATTAAGTTGCCATTAATAGTCATTTTTTATTACTTATTTTATATATTATTACTTACTGTATAATGCATTAAAAAAAGCTCTGAACGGTCTGAGTAAAAAAAATAGCCAACCACTCTTACTCTGTTCATAACTATAAAAACGCCTTAAATTGCATTGTTTCTTATTGAGTTTAAGAACCTTTGGTTTCCGAATAAAAATTTATTTAAACTAAATTATAAATGAACTATATTACCCGATCAAAGCTTAAAACAGGAATGAAAAATATTTTCAATGAACTTAATATTGAAAAGTAATAGATTGCTTGATTTTCAACACTTCTTCTAACATTTTTAACAGAGTACTGGCTGTAATTTTTAACGTTTATAGATTCAAAGTTTTCATTTTGATAAAACTCACGTTTGCATCAGGTTACTAAAACACCTAGGGTCGCCCTGAAGTAGATATATACAGCCCTATTAATAAAAAAATGCTTAGTCCAACCTTAGTCCATTTACTTACAAAACCATGGAATAGAAGTTAGACCATGAACTAAAATTTCCTATTAACGTCTACGTCTCTTTATTCTATGTCCCTGTAAATTTTGTTCTTCAATGTCAATACCTAGTCCATCGCTAGACTACCGTCTTCGATGGTCTAGCGAAGGACTAAGTTGGTAAACGTCAAATACCAGCGAATTGTGTTTTTTTAATAGTATTTCGCACTTGGTCCACGGAATAAGTCCCAAACCTTCCCTAGTCCATGTTTATTAAGTTGGGTGATAAGCTTTTAGCTAGGGTGAGTTGAGGTAAAAGAATAGACACTTTAGTTGTATCATGGATGAGACTCATAATCGATTTTGATAATTATCGAATAGGAGTGTTTCGATGATTTTAAAGTATTTCCTTATTTCTTTCTTTTAACATCAATTTTTTGTTTAAACATCGATGAACATCGCTCATCCGTAATCTAAAGCATTTGTTTTGTTCTGGATTCGAGTTTCGTATGCAATTTATTTTTAAAATGAAAATTAAATCAATACTCAAATCTATATTCATACGAAGACAGGTTGTACATAGAAGCAAATGCAGAAAAGAATTAAATTTAAAAATATTTTAAATTTAACATAATTTAATGACATAACTTGCTTCCAAACAACATAAACTTTAATTGGCTCGGGTCATTTTTAAGAATTGAGAAAATCTGTTTCTTTTAAACTTTTGGACTTGCCAACAAAATCTAGTACGACCCTGGGTACAGTTCAACGAACTCCGGAATGCTTCCGAATACTTCTGAAAGTGTTCGATTAATATAAAAGACAATTCTTCTCATGGATAGAAGAGACATTTTCTTCTGGATTTGAAGTCGAATCAAAAACAGAAGCACGCACACATTCACACTCTAGAAAATTGCCCTGCGTAAAAGGGGACTTTGTCTATGGTCTACGAACAAACCCATCCATTTAATTATCATTTCTTTTCTACTGATGCAAAATGGAAGTTCAAGTTTAAAATTGCAAATGAAGAAAAAGGACAAATAAGAAATGGTTTTGAAATATAAATTAATATAAAGTACTTTTTTCTACTATCTATTTTATATGGATAAGAGCTAATTAGGCCCGTTTGCTGATACATAACTTAAGCATTTCAGTTCTACTTAAGCCCTTACGTGACAGTTTACGCAGAGAAAAAAGTAGCCCATAAGCGTTTTAAGTTGAACATAAATATTTATGATTCGTATCAGTAAATGGTTATAATTTTATTTCTTAATTTTACTATGCACAAAACTCTTTCATTGCTGGTGACAGCTGTGCAGGGGTAGCATTTTTAACAAAACTAAAAACAGGAATTACCTACGGTACTATGGATATATTCCCAATAAAACATGCTTAATGTCAACAACAATGTCGTGTAGAATTTTAACATCGAAAAAAAACAATATCGATGTCAAAAATTATCGAATCAAAAATATCGATGTTTTTTAAGGGACATTCAAATCCAGAAAATTTGTTTTCAGAAAAAACTGTCATTTGATGCCAATGAAAGAATTTTAGAAGCATTCGTTAACCTCTCAGACAACTAATCGAAAATTACATTAGTCACTGAAGTAAAACTGACATTAATTAATTGGAAAAAATTAAACAAATTTATAGACTAGTCACTAGTTCAGAGGTCTTAGCAATCTCTTTTATATGAACAGAAGTTTTCTGCCTAATTTTTCAGTTTTACTGTCAAATAACTACTGGGGCAAGAAATGGTGAATACGAGAGGGAAAAATTGAAAGTGATTCTCACTAAAGCTATTTGGGTTCCGCAAACAATTTTGTTACAGATTAAGCTTTTTAAACTAGACTCTATTTATGCTACACTGTTATACATTTAATTTTTTTTTCTAAAACACACAAATCTTGAATCTAAAATGTTTATTTCTTAAATATTTAAAAGAAAATTAATTAAGCGTAATACACTTTCTAGGAAACGTTCAACTAAATGGCATTAATTAAGCTGTGCGTACACTTATTACTTGATTATGTATAGTACCCACAATGTGATACTTATGGCGTGCTGTTACAAATAACTCGTAATTAATGAATTCATTGAGTCTTCCTTATGAAATTTCCTAATACATACTTGGGAACGTGAATGTAAAATGACAAAAAATTGAACAACGCAATTCACCCAAATATTATATTTGCTCGGAGGTCATGATAAAGAGTTTGGAAAGCAAGCCATTCTCTTTTTCTACAACCACACAGTAAAACCATTCAAAATCTATTCGAAATTTACATAACTTACGAATGATATACTGGGTGTGTGCTTTATTAAAAGCGATACACCTTTCTAAGCTTATCATCATCACTAATTACTATGCTATCATATGCATGTGCATTCATTTTTCATTGCAATCGTAATTTTAAGCTCTAAATACAATTGCTAGATATCTAATTAACTTTACTGCTCAATTAATCATTATTTACGTACCTACTTACGTCTTGATTATATTAAATTGAAATAAAATTATTGTTTACTCATACAATGTTTTGATTTGCTATCTTCGCATATCAAACTGATTAAGATAAGTCAAGATTTCGTCACTGGTGACACCAAGCAAAATCCGAAAATGTAAACATTATTGATACAACACTTGCTTTGATGGTGAATAATATTTTTGACTCACCACCGCATTCCAAAGAAGAAACCTGTTAGATGAGTACCTATTTGATCCAGTGCTGGACTTCTTTTTTTAATACCTTCCTACCTAATAAGCTTTTTTCGAGGTATCATCAAACACACATTTTTGTAGTAGGTACTTACATTGTTATTGTTCGAGAGTGACTTTAACTTATTATAAGGGTAATATACCTATACACAAGCACTGCTTATGTGATCTGGAGGTGGGGTGGATACACCTGGAGTACTCATAAGTACTTTATGCTTTGAACATTTATGCTTTTAACTGCGATAAACTATTATAACCTAATGTCTACTGGCATTTCTACTGATTCCTTTTAAACGGTAATTAAATAGGTTTGGCATTAAGGGGTAGAGATTTATACATAAATAACAACGATAGTGGACATTTTCTGACCAGTTATTTGAAATTGGGTTTCCGACCAGCGCCAAAGGTATTGGTTTGCTTATTTCCTTCTGCAAGTATTTTTAATTAAAAACCACAAATAATCGTACGGACCTCCTTCAGATAAAAGGCGCCTTGCATCTCCCCGTACATATTGGATATGGTTTTGGAACATCTACCCTAAACCTAAGCAGTTAGTTTTCTAGTTAATCCGTCACTGCCTCAATTCAGCTAAACGTAACAAAGAGCTCCAAACAACGTAATTTATCAAAGTGGGAGTTTCCATCTCAGTTTTTCGATTTTATAGTCCCGCTTAGAGCCGAGACATTAAAAGAAAAAAAAAACATTCGAATCTGGTTTCCATACGTTGCTGCAGCAGCGGAGACACAGTGACTTTATTGAATGCTGAACCACATAAACCAACACAATTGTGGAACTTTCATTCATTCATACCTACTCACTCTATAGTTCATAGACCGGTAGAGCGTAAATAATTCATCTAAACCTGGGGGACCAGAGTTGGGTGGCTCCCACTACTAGAAATCATGGCAACAACAACAAGAATACTTCAGACCATCAGACAAACAAAGAATCATGAAGCATGATATGTCTATACCTATAATGTTGTTAAAACTAATAAAATAAGGTAAACATAATAGGTATGTTCGGTTCTTGCAACTGCAACTTACCAGCAATTCAGCTTCTTTATGGAGCTCAGGTCAGATTGTTTGGATCTGGCTATAACCATTTCTTCTGTTAACCGAGTCATTGTGACTTGACTCAGCAGAGAATTCTGGTTCTTGTTTGAATTTTCTTATTTAGAGCACACTGGGAAAAGTTAGTTCACTGGGAGGAAACAATAAAACAAAGGTAGAAAGACGCGTATTGTAATTTTTTCTTTCCAGAGCAAAACAGATACGTGTGACTAATTTTTTTTTCTTTTGGGATTTTGGGAACGTATTAAATGCGTTTGTGGCGATAGGGCTGGGGCTGCTCGTTTATTCTAGTATGAGGCGAAAACAATGTACACTTGGAATGCAGCAGACACTTTTTTTTGCAAATCGATTTTTTCCTGCGTTTGGGTGCCACACGACATTTCTGTGATTAAGTAACTTGATTAACATCAATTGTACACTTTTGTTGGTATATTTAAATTTAGTTGATCATTTATTTTGTGTGATTCTTTTTTAAGGAAAATACTACGAATATATTTTTTGTTTGATTTGGAAAAAAATTACTCGAATTTATTTTTTCCCCCGAAGTGGCGAAGTCTATAGTTGAGGAGAGGTACGCGCTAAATGACAGCGGCCGCAACCCGCGGCGAGTATGAGAGAAGTGACAGCAAGAGAAAAATCGGTTTGGAGTGGAACCAGAATTAGAAGCTTTTTAAGAGCTTTTTGTGGATGGAAATTGTGGATGGAATCGGTAATTTGAGTGGGATTTTGTATGTCGAAAAGGCAAACGTCAATGAACAAAAAGTATGTTGTTTACGAATAGGTTGATATAGACATATGGGAAAAGGACCAACAGAAGAATTTGGAAATTATTGTTAGATTTTAATTGTTTTTTTTTTTGTTTTTAATTTTAAGGTAGATCTATAATAATTTTAAACTATTTTAAAAATACCGTATTAAGATTTAAAACAAACAAAGTTGCATTTTATGTTGACAAGTAGGTATACCTATTCCTATGTGCGCTGCATACATATATGTATATCTGAGATATATTCATCAAATAAAATATGGAGCATATTTGTTTACGTGTTTCGTTGTAAAATTCAAATTTTCACTAGAACTGTATTTTATTCCACTGTCACATTCATATAAATCCAAAAAATAAAATACGAAGAAATTATCATATGAATATCGAACTTCGTTTTCCTCTTTGACTCGCATTTACTGCATTTTAAGTATATAAATTATAAAACTACATTATAGTAAGGGTATTCATGAAACCACGTAACTTTCCCACATCGTAAAATGAAAAAGTTTACCACGCACATTTCATGAACGGACTTATAAAAATCAACTTGCGAAAATGTGGTAAATGATTATTTTTTCTTCCTGCACTTGAAATTGACTAATAACAAAGTGTTATTACTCTAATTTAAAATATCTGTCAGAAACAATAAGAGGTAGAGCGATAATTATACTAATGGCCTTTTCGATTGGCCGTTCGGGACACGTTTCCCCAATAAAACAGCCGTAAACAATTTGACTGATTCTGAATTATATGTGTCACTGTATTTGTGAAAATTAAATTAAAAGAAAATCACATCGGCTAAAAAGAATTTCCAAAACACTTGATTTCAATTTAGATACACATTTTCTTGTATCAATAATAATTATAACTTGCTTCTTTTTATGTTATTTTACCTGAAAATTAGTTTAAATTCAATAAACACAACGAAATTACACAACAAATCAAGCCGATTATTTTGACATTTTAATTATGTGAGTGTATTAGTGATTCTGTTTTCGATTCTGAAATGAAATCCAGAATCGTTTTCTGTTCTGTATAGAGTAACAACTGTCATTTTGTGGGGGTCAGAACAGTTCTGGACGGCCAATCGAAAAGGCCATAAGATTATGACACATAAAACGTCAAAAATAAATGTCAAAAGTTTTTCACATTTACCAAACTCAGATGGTAAACTTTGCCACACAAAATTATGCTTAAAAGTTTACCATTTTTTGGTAAAGTTTTTCCATACAAATTTTGGTAGCTCATTTACCATTTTACGACGTTTACCGCGCTTACGCGGTTTCATGAATACCCTTAGTGTGTTGTCAAAAAAAAACACCTATCTTTCTAACTTTTGTTTTCAGAACCAAAATTACACTACATTATTATTTATTCTTTGGCCACCTTTATTGCTCTGCCTTGGAAAACACTTGGAAAACAAACTAATCTATTGCGATACTAGCGACCATAAACTAATAATGTAAAGACCGGAAACCTCTGCTTTCATTTGACATTTGCCTACAAGCTGAAACACGCATACAAGTAACTTTTATGTTCCTCTTCCTATAGACACATTGATAGAAATGCACACAAGAATCTTTTCTGTTCCTCTTCCTATAGACACATAGACAACACAGCCCAAGTAATTTGTTTTTGTTTTGCTTTTCGATTTCCCATCTATTCATGGATAGAGTGTCAAAGCTACAAATACAACAATGTACACAAATGGGTTTTGGGGGGTGAAACGTACGAAGGTTTCCAATCTTTATTATGGCTTATTTGTGCTAGCGACACATAGGCAAATTTTTTTCTTCCATATTGTAGAACCATTTGTATTTATATTCCGAAATCGGGAGATAAGACTGCTGAACCATCTACGGATCAAATATACAAACACGTTTTATGCAACTGGCACTTTATCGCTCTTATGTCGAGTTTTCCATTCGTAGAAGAATTCAATTCTTTTTTGATAGGTATAATGTAATCTGTCAAAATACGGATTTTGACAATTTAATCCTTCCATTGGCCAAACAAAATCAATTTGTATTGATTTTGAATCAAATCCGTATTTTTCGGTGGGGCTTATCCCTCTTTTACTTTTTCTGCTAAACACTAGTACAATTGGAAGTATTCAAATTGGCAACTACCGCAATTACATAGAAATATATTTAAATCATTTTCCATTCGCCACGAAAAACGTCAAATTCTGCATAAGATTCTGATTTTTTACCTAAACCTTGCGGCATGACCAATTCGTTATTGTAAGGTAAAATCTGAACATATACACACACAACTTCACATTTAGGTTATTTTTATAACGAATGGGATAAACGTGTATGGGTACTTGCACCTGATGATACAACAATTTGTTCGACCGGGTTGGTTACTGGCTTTCGCCATGGACGGGTGTGTGCCTCGTCACACTGTCAAATTTAAATATAAAAGTAATCGTGTTTTAACAAACGAACAAAAAAAATTAAGTGCCTTCGTCAGTGTTGTGCATATTGACCTAATAAAAATAGTGATGCGTGGAAACAAATACGGAACAGCAACCGAAAAGCCAACCAAATTACATCTCTACAGTTCCTAGTCTCACACACACGTCTACCGTAATTGGATATAATGCTGTCCTAAGAACTGATGCATCCCAAGGACCGTGTGTGTTTTTGGAGTTCTTCTTTCTTTTTGGTTATCGCTTACAGTTTCAAATTACTCTATCTTGAGAAGCGTTAAATTTTAACGCAAATTTAGCCCGCTCTTCAGCTGCCTACATTTGATCCTATTTTATTCACCACGCTAGTGTCAAATTTTAACCAAGGTAGAAAATTTAACCAACATTTTAACGCAATTCACACACGGCCTTATGCACCAAATGTTGACAAAAAGAAGACAGAAAGCCCATCAGAACATGTGACAAATCCAAGCAGACGCATTTAGTAATGCTAGTATAGCTTATTTGTGACCGAAACATCCTGAATGGCAACCTCTACCTACAGAAATTCGTGTAGAAAGAATTTACAACTTTTTCAATGTGTGGGAATTTTTCTCCTCCATTTTGACAGTTTTTCGAGTAATATCAAAGTTGTAAACTTTTAGACCTTTCACTCTCCAAAGCCAATTCATTTTTGTATTTGTATCTTGGTATCATTTTATCTGTGTTTCATCATTATGTGTGTTCAATGAGGCTGTTCGGAACAGATTAGAACACTTTAGAACAGAAAAGTACAGGATTTTGCTGTTCAATGAGAAATTTTCTGTTCTAAACCGTTCTGGTTTGGTGTTCAATGAGTCTGTTTGCAACAGTTTGGAACACTTTAGAACAGGATTTTCTGCACTTGCTTTTTAGCTAGAACAGGTTAGAACAAATTTGTGAGAACTGTCAAAAACAATTGTTGTTGTTAAAAAAAACATTACGGTGTTAGATTTAGTTGATAAATTATTTTCTGTGTCGGAATCATCCCAATTTCATGAAAAATATTTTTAAAAAAATAAATTCAACTCCATTTCAGATTATTTCTAAGAATGTATCTGCAAAAATAAACGAACTTGAATTCTAGGTAAACAACAATAATTTTTTTTTTAAATTTGTCAGATGAATCACTGTTCTAAGTTGTTCTATCTTGTTCTGAAGTTTCTAACGAATCTGTTCTGTTCTATTCTGTTCTAACTTTTTCGTCACTGAACAATCTTATTGTATAGGTTTCATATACAAAAAGGCCAATTCTCGACTCTGAGTGAGTGCAATTCTTTCATATTTAAGTAAAAGACGACATATATTTGTGGTTTCAATTCTGAAATAAATTTTGGAGCCGATATTTCATTAGGGGTATTCACGATCCGGTGTATCTGGTCTTGTATCATTGTAAAAGTGTAAAAGTGTAGCATTTTTTTGCACTACAACAACAAAATATACTGAATGTCAAAATCTTACACTTTTACACTTTTACAATACCCGAACCCTATTGTAACAGAAAAATACAAGGGTGTAAGGTTTTTATAACACAAACTTAAGCCTTCTTCAGAACAAATGTGAAACAGATTTTGACATTTGCCTCAGTGTTGCTACAGATTAGTAAAGGTGTGTTCACAGTCTGTTGTAAAAAAATAAAATTTTACACTTTTACAAGACTTGGTACACCAGATCGTGAATACCCCTATTGTATATATATATTAGACTATATATACAATGGATAGTTGTTTCTTCTTTTCAATTGAGATGCAAATATAACGCTTTTAGAAGGGTTTAGTCGAATTTCGAACGTTTTTGGACCGAATAGGCCATTTTTAGTAGGCCATTATGTAGTACGATGTATGAGAGGATGTGTCTGAGCTGAAGTGATCTCCCTATTGTGGAATTTCTTTAAAAGCGTAACATAACATAAATGTAATAAAATAATTTTACTCGACTTTTAAACTTCAAAGAAAATAATGATAAGCAAACAATTTTGCACACATTATGGAAAATTACCGTACTAATCTCAGTGAAAAGGTTGATTTACGAAATAACTGTAATTTTTTAAAAATAAATACGTTACGTAGTTATTTTTTTATCAGCGAATATTTTGCCTCGGGAATTTTACACACAGTCGCACTGATTATAAATAACGAATTTTCATATTTTTGATTCACCACTAAAAAAATGCATTCGACTGCGTCCAATGCGCCAGACTACAAAATATAACTACACGTAAATTAGTTGCCACGGCTACAATTCTTAACATAGGGGTGCATAACTCAGTCCCCATTTATAGTTCTACCTTTGCCATTGAAAATTATTCATAAAAACAGAACTCCTTGTTGAAATCTGTAAATAAACAAAAATATAAAATATATTTTATTTTTGAGAAGCATAACAAACACTTCGGTTAATTTATCGGTTTTCTGGCTAATGGTGGCTCCTAAGAGGATAGGTTCAGGATTGTCATTGATTCCGGAGGAAAATTCTCGAAATATGCCGTAAGGATTGATGGTACCTGCATTATGTTGCTTTAAATAGAAATTACCTGGGTCTTTTTTTCTGCATCCATAGCTCTACATCGAAAAGCACCGAAAGTTTATACTCCAACACTTCTAGTTCAAAGGGTTCTGCAACGATTTTGTATCGGAGAAACGCAACTGTTGGGCGCCATTCAGCCTTTATACCGGCCACTACAGAAGTACGCCAACGTGTCTTGTCGGCCAGACGTTTAAGAATGAAAACTTTTCAAAACCAATTGGCCGACGCACAGCAACATATTTCTGTTAGTTACTTAATAAAGTCTTATAAGTATAATATAATATATTTTGTTTTTAGGAGCTAGCCCACGAAAATAGAATGCTACGAACTTTACACAAACGACAGGATTTGGCTTTGTCCAAATACGAAAGTACTAACGCCGAATTGCCACAGCTGCTTCATTCGCATGCCGAAGAAATCCGCGTTTGGCAAATGAAATATCGCAATCTTCAGGCTCAAAATAAGGAACTTCTTTATAAGTTGAAGCAAAAGGAAAGTTTGATTCTTTCGTTGGGTGATCAAAATAAGTATCTTACCCAACTCAATAAGGATAAGTAAGGGCTAAAATGGCGAAACTTATCGTTGTTTCATAAACTTTTTTGTTGTAGAAATCTAGAAGATCGTCAACGATTGACAGAGAAAGTTCAACAGCTTGAAACTCGATTACAAGAAAAGGAAACCGACATGAAGCTTCTAGCTCGGCGGCTACAACTTGAAACCAAGAGCTCTAAGAAAGAGTTGCTTTGTGAGCAAAAGAAGCGAAAGGAGGCTCTGATGCAGTTAGAAAAAGTTAAACTGGAGCTTTCTGGTTATGTGAAGATTGATGAACTTAATGTGAGTTTAGGTTTAAAATCTTCCTTTTTTAAAACTTAGCAAAATATTTATTTGCAGTTAAACGAAAAACTATCCAAATTGTCAATTGGTTCGTTGAGCAACATTGCCAATGGAATTCATGGACAAGACGAAAGAAATAATAAGTCGCATACAGCTCTGACACCACTGGATAAGAAACCTAGTGAGCAATGCGGTGACCAAAGTAACATATCCTTAGGGACAGATAGATCAGATATCTTCATCAATTCTGGCATGACTAGCCGTAAGTTGTCAGCTAATAAGATTAGGACCTCAACTCATCGTGGTAATGGGGACGGTCCATCGGAGGAAGATCAACATAATTTTATGAAATCTGTTGAAATAGAAAGTAACCATGAGTCACATACAGATCTGGAAACTTTGGATTCCAAATCAGAGGATAATAATTTCTACGATGACGATTATGAAAGAAATGGAGATAGTGTCGCAGAGGTTGAAATTGAAAATATTCTTGAGGTAAAAATGTCACGATATAGCATGTATAATCACTAAATCGGTATTTTTGTTTCTTTTAGACAACATCAAAACCGCCAACATTAGAACAAAAACCAAAGTCCGAAGATGTGAATTCCATTCGAAAAGAAATTAACGAAGATTTTAAGCAACGTGAGTCCTTCCTCAATACATTCTGTCGGCAAACTACCGCCGACACAGCCAAGATAAATGTGAATCGAAAAACCAAATTGCTAGCCGCACTTAAAGCCATTGATGGAAGTTCCACACAAGACTGAGAACCACTCGTCATATAAACAGCACACATTAATATATTTTTGACTACATACATTGCCTTACAATACAATAATTAAAAAAAAAACAAAATGATTTAACAAATATACATACAATAAATGTAACTCGATATAAATTTATTTTGTTTGTGATTTTTGCAAAAAAAAAACGCTCAACATCTTACAATCTAAATTCTAAAAAAAAATTCTTCTAATCCTTCGACTTTCCTTTCATTTTACTTAGCGCTCGAGAAACCTTTTTCCGCAATTCCTTTTGGCGTTTAAGTTTTCTCGCTTCGTCTGCCTTCTTTTGGATTTTAAAATTTTTCACCCTTTGCTGGGTTTCGCGTTTTTCACGTTTCTTCTTTTCATTATAATTGGTTTCAATCATCTTCATCATTTTGGCCACCTTTTGTTCATGTGGAGACAGAATTACAGCCACACGGTCTTTCTCCACTGAGTTCTTGGGATTGATCGGAGCATGTTTTGGTTTATCCTTGTATGGAAGTGCCCGCTGGAGAGCTTTGGGAATTTTCAGAGGTTTGAAAATCTTAGGTTGTCGCTTGATTTCCGTATAGAGACTGTCTGCGGTTGCTTCGTTTCTGATATTGTTCTCCCGCTTCAGTTGTCCAAGTGTCTTCATTCCTTGCCAATGTAATTTTTTGTCTGGCGATAGAAGCAGGGACGTAACTGGAGCATAAAATCTCGGCACATCTACACGGAACCACGTCCGACAAAAGACAATATCACTTAGAACTATTCTATCTTCGAACGTTGCACGGAAAGAACCCAGCGGTGTGTGATGAGACTTCTTAATTTGACCTCGAATACCAGACACTGTTTTAATTTTGGCGCCTTCGAACTTTGCCACTTCCAAATTAGTGTTGAACATTCCCTTAATGAAAGCTGTCTTCTTGTAGATTTTAAAAGGATGACCCACTAGTTTTAGTTTTTTCATGATTTGGGCAGACTTGTCCAGTTCCGTCACACACCCAGTAGCCGCTATTCTAAATCCGATTCTTTTTAATTCTTCGCGATCGTGACTGACACTCTGCAAAGCTAAGAATCCTGTATTTTGTGGAGTGATTGGACCCCAGAACGTCATTCCGCATGTTACATGATTGGGTGTATATTTTAAATATCTATGTCTGAAATTGTCCTCAACCTTTGCATAAATAGGAACTGTCTGAAACCGTCGCCATCCCATCGAGAGAATAACAGGATCTGCTGTTTTGAGGATTTTCTTGTACCATCTATGTTTCTTGATCTTACAATTGACAAAGCCAATATTCTCCTCGGCCATATTGAGTCCACCAACCAAAACAGGGCATTTTGGGTCGAAATTTTCAATGAACTCAGCTGGAATATTTTTAAAACCCAAGCGAACATACATTCCTGCGCGGAAACCTTCGATTTGTACTCTCAAATCTGGATCCAAGCTTGCAAATTCGCTCTTATTCAGTTCAGATTGTTGTTGAGCTTTTGTTTTTAATTCCTCATAGTAGGAATGATCGCCGGTTATCCGTGTCTCTTCTTCACCCTTGTTATCATACTCAGAATCAAACTTGGCTTTTAGTTTCATTTTCTTTGCCATAAGTTCGGTTTTGGTTAGATTTTCTTCTTCCACACGAGTCATTTTGCGTTTTCCAGAGTTTTCAGTTACTTGGCCTTCTCCCGCGGCTTCAGAAGCCTCGTCTTTTTTACCCGAATGTTTCGTTCCAGTCTCTAAATCTTCATAGTCACCATACAGGTCACCATCATCACTTATGTCGTCGAGTTTAAGTAAATTTTCAGCATCTTCTGACGCCTTCCACTGACCAGTTACAAAACAGTTCTTAATTAGCTCTTTGTTCGATTCTTCAATCCAGTTGAGTGTTTTATCTGAGGATAGAGATTAGGTAAGTAATTTTTGTAAGGTTTGTTTTAAAGGGGAACATACCGGTATATTGCGTAAATAAGCATGATTCATCTTGATCCATGATGTCCTTTTCTCTTTGCAATTGTGATTGTTTCTTTGAGGCTACTTTAAAAAGGCCACCAATTTCGTCTTCATCAGAATCATCAGTTGCTTCATCATTGTCGTTCTGGGACTGCTTCTTTTTTTCCTGTTTAGATAAAAAAAATACAATAAAATATGCGTTTGAGTAGGATGTGCCTAACGTTGACTATAATCAAAATCGTTAGAGCTGTTTTCAAGACAATTGCATGAAGTAGGCGGCTAAATTAACTCGGCGCACATCATTTGTCTATATATGCCTAAAAAGCAAGACTCTTAAGGTCGTCAATTGAATTTGAACTATTTGTATCAAAATGATGAACCTCAGTGCCACAAACCAACCACTCATTCATTTACGTTTCCTGCACTCTTTATGAACACCGTCGAAATGTTTCATTGTTTTATCGTTATTTTTATAGACAATACTCTCTAATGAAATGAAATAGCCAAATGAATTCATTCCCTAAAAAAATTTAACCGAAATACTCGCGCTTCTAGAAATGCTCATCGGTTTTGCCTCGTGCCCAATTTCGGACGTACTGCCGAGTATATAGATCCCTTCATTAGCCGGACAACACACGAATTTTGCACTCGCATTGCGATATTTATACATTTAGAATCAATATGCATCGATATCTCCTGTCCAATACTATACCATTTCGCCAATTGCTCGCACTGTGCTTAATCATTTTAAGGGTAGTCATAAACCCTTGAAAAAAGCAGCTATTTACATAAGCAAATCTTCTGTTGCTTATATTAGTCCCCCGGAATTTTAAATAATGCAAAAATGCAGAATAACGCACCTAACCAATAATAGACTTTATTTGTTACGACCATAAAGAAAAATTACAATTAAATTAAAAAGATCTAGAAGAAGAAAAATAAAATGATAGCCAAGTTAAACAGATCGATAAGATTCAAGATCAAAAAATAGATTGTGGCCAAGAAAAAGACTTTATAGCCTGCATCGCACGTACTTGCTCTTATATTCGATTATATCATAAAATTCTTAGCAGAGACGGCTAAATATAAAGTCATTTTTTACATAATTTTGTATATAGAATGTACCGTACGTCAACGTCAAGCCGGTACAGGGTGATAGATTTGCTTATACCCGTATTTTGAAAAGTATAAAAAAAACCCATCTCGCTTGAATAAGTAATAATTATAATATTTAGAAAAATAATAAAAATCAATATCCTAGGCCACATTTTTAGGTACTTATTATTACTGAGTATACAAAGTGAAGGCGAATTTCATTTTCTATTTATTTATACCAAAATAATCAAAATATATTCCAGTATTCGGCCGCCTGTTAAAGTTAAGAGTATTGGGTGGCCGACTATAGATGAGACATGTTCTTATGTCGGCCTATTGGGTTTAGTATAAAGCCCAGGATTACATATTTACATAAGTTTTACATATATAAGTTACTAATGTAATTAACTTTTGAAAAAAATATTACTGTAAATAGCTCTATAAGCGAGTTACAGTAAAATAAACTAACTTCCGTACGTTGGTTTTACTTATGGAGAATTTACAACGTACTATACTAGTATTGATAAGTTTTTGCTTTTGGTAAGCAGAATTAACTGCACTCACCTAATATCTAATTTCTCTTGTAAGACACTTATATAAGAATTTCGTAAGGCTTAAATAAAACTTACATGTACAATGTCTAAAAAATGATTATGGAAACTTCTACAAATTTCGAAAATGTTTTGAATACAAATGTATAAAGATATTTAAAAATGGAAACAATGAAGAGCAAAAGAAAATTCTATAATTGCACGAAAGAAGAAGAAAGTCAGTACTGAACAAAATTAGAGAATCTACAAGACCGAAATAATGATAATAAATTGATTCTGATACAGATTTTAGTGCGATGAGGAACAAAGAGGTCCATAGACATTTGGCGAATGTGAATTCTTAAAAAAATCAAAAGGTTTTTTAAAAAAGGTCCAAACATTATTTTGAGAGAGAATTACAATAACTCATTCTAAGATGGACCTGGAAGACTTGCTAATATGGGTTCTTTAAACATTTTCGAAGTTGTCAATCCGAACAACAGTGACGAAGTAGTTCTGTAGCTAAAATTCTATTAAAGAGAAATAGATGCCTTAAATACGTTTTGGGAGATGCTTCATGTATCTTTAAGGGCAATGAAACATCCTTATTCTGTCTGTTTTCGAAATGAAGTTTGCCATAGTTACAAAATGGTGGAACAACTAGTATAATGATTAATTAGCAAATCATAAGGATGCTAACTAATCAAAACTACGCAAATTTCTACAACTAGTGTTATTTCCTCTGGTTACCTCCACAGTATGTTAAAACTATGCCCGGCAAATAGGTTTTAGGTATTTAGGTAGTTGCTAGATGCGATGGATAATATCAAACAGCCAATAATCTTACTGATCGCTATACTCAACAAACTCATGGAGGCGTATTCAATGAATTGGAAACTGATAATAAAAATACTGTACTATAGTACCAAATGGGAAACATTGCAGAAACAAGAAAACCTATAAAAAAAAACTTTTTAATAAGTATAAGTACAAATATATTTTATATATGTAGTTCCTTCTTATTTTGTTTTATTAAAAAGCAAAATTTGCCTGAAAAATGTAAATGTTTATTTCATGTAAAAAAAACTATGTGTATGTACCTATTAGGAAATGGCCTGTTAATGCCAAATAAAATCTTACAAGCAGATTGTTTTATTTAACTGAACTGTTTATAGTAAATATTCAAATGATTCCTAGATACCTACATTTTATAAAAATGGAAATAAGACACATATCTAGTATGAAAATATAAATTTTCATATTTAGGCCGACTACTGGTTACTCATGTGGCCGACCTATGGAGTTTAGGGGGCCGACTTCACGAGAATCACAGTTCCTTTTCAATTTTTGGAAACATTTTGTTTTTCATGGTAAATCGACTGAAAAAAATAAAAATTTCGAAATTAAGACATTCCAAAAAATAAGATAAACTAATGGCCTTTTCGATTGGTCGTCCGGAAGGCTTCCGAATGCTTCTGAAACTGTTCGATTGGTATCAAATGACAGTCGTCCTTCTCCTGGATAGAAAAGAGAAATTTCCTTCTGGATTTGAAGTCAGAATCAAAACCAGAAGCACGCACACACATTCAAATTAATTTATTCCCGTCATTGTTTTGTTTTGGCTTGCCTGAAATTTTGAAATTTTGTATAAGAGAATTGAAATTATAGATATCTGTTAATTTCGCATTTTCATCAGGAAAAATTTCGAAGCCTTCTACATTCGTGTCAGCCATGGTTCAAAATAAAATAATCACAAACGTGCGTTTGACATTTCCCGTCTTACACGTACACTCAAATAAATTTTCAGAATCTAGAATATAGTATTTACCTGTTCGATTGGAATACCGGATCGGATTGTTCTTCCAGATTACCAATCGAAAAGGACATAAGATAAGCGACAGCCCAATGTAAAAAAAAATGCACGACTGGATCGCAGAAACTTGCTCTTGTAGCTAACAACTTTAATGTAGCTAACCATTGAGGTTTAGTTAGTTAGGTGTAGTTATCCTATGCAGGTTTAAAGCATATGTAGGTAAGAACCTTGATTCTTTTTATAATGAATTGTCGAATGGATGGTTCAAGGAATAGTTACATAGGTACCTACCTAAAAATTTATATTGTACATTTGTAGGTATACATACGAGTATGTACATATAAATGTATGAGGGACTACATTGTATTTAGTATTAAGTGACGTACGCAAAAATTCGTAAAAAGAGAATAGTAATAAGGTAGAAATAAATGGATAATACACATAATTAAATGTTTTTATATTGCTTAGTCGTTATAGTTTGGGGGAGAAACAAAGATGCAATTTGAATTCATGGATAAATAAGAATATATCAAAAAAAAATTCAAAAATCGTTGGAGCGGTTTTTTAATAAATTAATTTTATGTATAAAATTTTGAAAACATTTTTAGAAAAAAAAATTGAAAAGCCATTTGGAAGATATTATTAAAATACATACAAAATTTAAATTTAAAAAAAAATTCTGTGATTGGTTTTTGAAAAATCGATTTTTCAAAAAAAAAAATTTATTTATTTTTTAAAAATCGAAAAACGTTTTTTTTTGAAAATTTTCGCATGCAGTTTTATTAACAATTTTAGGGAGCAATTTTATAAAAAAAAATTATTTTAATCGGTTCATCCAATATTGAGAAAATCGAAAATATGAAAAGTGGTTCTATGCGAAGTACCGTTAATAAGTACGCAATAAAAAATATTTTTATACTTGAAAGTGAACTGTACTAATTTAAGAACATACAATTTTTTTTATAAAATTTCTTGGAGCAGTTTTCGAGAAATACATTTTTTTCTTAACGGTTTTTTAACATTTGTATGGGAGGTACCGTTGTTTTTTATTTAAAAAAAATAGTTTTTTTAACTATTCAAGATAATGTCAAAAAACCACCAAATACGAAGTTTTGAAAAAATCTATTGAGTCGTTTTCGAAATTTTGAGTTTTCAAAAAAAAAAAAAAAATAATTACCAAAAATATTTTTTTTGAAAAATTTTGGTATACAATAGTGTTTAAACTTTCTAGGATCTTCTGCGTAAAAAATTTCAAAAAAATCAAAATAACCGTTTCCGAGAAAATCGAAAATCGAAAACAAAAAAATGGTTGTACTAGAGGTTCCAAAAATAACAATTTTTTTTCAAAAAAAAAAAAATTACCAAAAGGTACCCTTTCCCTTCATTAATGAACTGATTTTTTTTATAAAAATCGTTGGAGCCGTTTTTGAGAAAAATAAGATTTTTGTTTTTGGCAAAAAAAATGTATGGGCGATACTGTTATTTGCCGTCTTAAAAAAAATGAAAAAAACGTGTGGGCATATTACCGAAAAAATAATATGTACCAAGTTTGAAGCAAATCCACCAAGTCTGCAGCCTACTCGAGGACAGACAGATAGGCAGACAGACAGACGGAATTGCGGGATTCACCTTTTTTGTGTTATGTATGATCGTAATGTCATGTTTGATTGTTAGCAAAAAAAATTTTTTACGATTACATAACTTGCCCTATAGTACCTATAATCCCTGGTAAAAATAAGAGGCCGACTGGCTTCACATAATTTCTTAAACTTTTTTCAGAAAAAGTTATATGATAATTATAAGTTTTTAACAATATATCTATGTAAATTCAAACCACACGTTTTCGAAATATTGAATTTTAAAAATTAAAAAAAATATTTTTCCAAAATTTTGGTATGCAGTATTTTGCAGAATCCGAAGGACCTTTTGTATAAACATTTTGATCGAAATGCGTTGAGTCGTTAATAAAAGAATCGATCCAAGACGCGAAAGTACCAAGTTAAGACTATAGATGGGCCCACCGACACACAGACGGAATTACTGGACCCAATTTTTTGGTATTCTCTATAATCGTTATATCAAGTTTGATTAAAATCTCGAGTTCGACTTTTCTTTTATATGCATCAACCTGAAGGCTATAAAGATGCGGCAGAAAGAGTCTGTAACTTAAATTTATAGGAACAATAGTTTTGCAGGATTTTTATCTAAATTGGGATTCAAAGTGTCCGAAGCAGATTTATGCCCCTGAACAAGAGAAATAGATGGAATGAAACTTCTTATTCTTTATGTAGAGGATGGATTAGTCGCAGCAACGGATCCTGAAGGTCTAGAAGAATTCATTAGAAATCCAAGATAAGAATTCAAAATTGGTTCAAAAAAGGCTGAATTAGGGCTTAAGATTGTATATTCAAATGATGGCGTTAGAATCAGTTAAAAAGCGCATGTAAGTAAAGCACAGATTACAAACTAATTTCGACAGTAATGTAAAAACTCAGAATCATTTGAAACAGGTAAAGAAAATGTGAAGCAAGATAATTTTCAATACAGACAAGTAATCGGAGCTCTTATACTAGGAACTAGACCAGACCTAGCTTAGAGTAAACGGTGTATTAACTCATCTTCAATATATCGTCGGAAAAATCTATGGTCGATGAATGGAAATCGACTCAACCTACACTACGTCTGTATCATTATCGTTAGTCTGACTATATTTAGTCTATGTCTTTTGTAAGCCACCGACGAACTTCTTCAGCAACCTGAAAGCTCCATACTATATACTAGCGACATACATACCTATACATACTGCAACTCTATACCCAACAATTTTCTAGCTATATATTTGTGCTTAATATTCAACCTACATCGATACCTTAATCTTCTTTCACTTTTTTCATATTTACTTTATATTTATAATAAAAAAAAAACACAAATTACTTATTTACTTGAAAACCATAGTGTCAATCGGGCAGACGGCAAAGCTATGCTTTAACGATTTTTCGTACATATATAAAACAATGTAAATTGTAATTTTGAATAAGTTAATAAAAGTCTAATCTAATCTTAAAATCTAGTCTAATCGATACCTGACTGTAAGTCAATTTTCGCAAAACAACAATAAAGAATATAAAATATTGAGGTAATAAGTTTAATAACATACCGAACTATTGTATATTCCGTAGACCAGCTTCATAAGACTCTTCCCCTCCGATTGTCTTTCCAAATATGCTTCCCTTGCTTTTTGTGCCAAATTATTTTTCCAGCTCAGGCCATTGGCAATAACCTCATCTTCTTCCCCATCCTCATCATCATCATCCTCATCACTCTCAGCATCTTCTACGTTTGATTCATCATCAACATCCTGATACTCTTCATCCGAAGAGTCTGCATCATTATTCTCCAGCTCGTCTTCACTCTCGGCTTTCCAACCCAGATTTCTTTCATTATCTTCATCTTCATTCTCCTCTTCCACACCTGAATCTCCACTTTCATCATCATCCTCGTCATCACTTGCGATTTCCTCTTCAACTACGTCTTCCTTGAAATCCTTTGATTTGATGGCACTGCCATCGGAGAACAATCGAAACTCCTGTTCCTCTATCTGAAAATCCATGGTTTGTTTTTTCTCAACAAGTTTTCCAACTAAGTCTTCGTGCTCTGCGGCATCTGGGCCTTTTTCTTTGTGGTGGCTATGCGATCCTTGCAACTCTATATACACAGCATCTTTGTCATAGACAATGCCTCCAACTCCCGACATTGGCGCATAGAGCAATCGCTCCTTCTCGAGTAGACTTCTCTTCTTCTCTGTTCCTGGCAACGGACAGGGATCCGCAATGCTACTCAACTCATTCAGCCGAGCATCTCCCAGTCCCGCAATATGTACCATGAACTCCTGCTTCATTGGGACTCCTCTCACATATCCATACAGAATAACATCGCGGTCACACTTAGCGTCCTGCCGAATGAGTTCCGTATTTGTAATATCCTCGACACGATCGACAAGGAGGTAACTGTGAGCTCCTCGCCATGACAGCGGACGGAATTTCATAACGGAAATGAATCTGCCCAAATTGGTGATTTCATTGCGCAAGTACTCCCCATGAATTAGACCTGAAAGATAAAACAACTTAGCTCCGTCATAGACTTCCGTCCAGAAGCGATGTTTGAGTTCCTTCTTTCGTTTTCTCAATTGCTTTGGATTCTTTATCATGTCCAAGTGTGTGAGAACTCCCATGATTTTGGGCATTCCATGTACTTGGCAAATGTTAAGGAACTCAAATATTTCCATTTCAAATCCATAACTGGCGTCGCAGAGCAGCAAGACCAAATCGGCACATTTGGCTATGTCTATCATCGAGTTGATGTCGTTATTGCATTCAATCAATGTGATTCGTCGTTTCTTCGATGTCACTATCGTAATTGGTCCATTGATTTCAGTGACATTGGTGCGCGTGAAGTTCTTAATCAGATTATTGATCAGGGTTGACTTACCAACTTTTGGTGGCCCAACAACGGCGATGAGAACTGGCGGAGGCTCTTCGGGAGTTTGATCCACCAGCGGGATGTGCTGTTTTTTTGCGGTGAGATCTTCTTTACGACGGAAGTTTCGCTCAGCTCTTATAGCTGAATTGATTGCAAATGCCTTGGGGTTCCTCTGTCGAGCTGACAAGTGCTCTTCTTTTTCTTTTGGCATTTTCTTCAGTTTCTTTTTCTCGGCTTTGACTCCAGATTGCCGGACACGATGGGACTTTTTCTTATCAACTCCGCCCTCATCTTCTTTCATTTTAGAAAGAGTTTTATTTTCTGTAGAATTTAAAAATTAAAATTAAAAAACTTCTAGTCCACACGTGGGTAAAGTATTTTTTTTTTTGTTTTTCAGTTTTGACGTTTTTCATTTTTGACGTTTTTTTATTTTTGACGTAGTGGACATAGGTATGTTTCATGATACAACTAAACAGGTATGTTTGCTTAAATAGTAGGTTAGTTCCAGACTGGGCAGAATTTGAAAACTTGTTAATATTTGGAAGAGTGTAGATGAAATTTATATCATAAAGTCTAGTACTCAGTTCGAGCAAACTCAAATTTTATCTCCATATATTTTTTTCCAAGCTAAATTTTGAAGTTTTAGAGATAAACAAACAATTTCAATGCGAACAGTAGCTTATCTACGAAAAGTTGAGTAGGGGAAAATAAGAACACTCACTGATGCTATTATTGTTAGTGACTGTTTTTTTTAAAGAAATGATGTACATTGTTTAACTTGCTTTGTTCTTAATTTCATGTTGAGTTACTTTTGTGTTTAAGAAGAAGATTTATGATGTATATATATAATATGATTAAAAAATATATCCATTTTCAAGTACATATTTACAATGAATGCGAAAAATTACGCCAAAGATTATACATTATACAATATACATTATACATAGGTATATTATGTTTTGTAAATTAAATATACCTATATATGCAAAATTATTAATTTGTCCCGGTTCGATATATTTTTTTATTGATTTATTACATTTCTCGATTTTCTCAGCTTTTCTTTATATATAACTATATGCCTGTAAGACCTAAAGTCTCTTAAATGCAACCTGAATTGCACGGCATTAGTTTGGCATAAAAAATCTTATTGGTTTTTGCTTTAACTTCATTGATTTTCCCTAATTTATAATTCCCTTCTATTCAAGTTTATGCAAACGCATAGTTGGATAGTAAAACACCAAATAAATCTCAGAAGTATTTTCATACTTTTATTTAAAGTACGTCCTCATTGTAATTACTCATTCCCATTATAGCAACGCTACTGTCTAACTGAAATCAAATGTTGAATTGATTAAATTCTTGCAACTAATTTACCTACCCACTTTTTTCAATATTTTTTTCTGGTCATATACCTCTAATATCTTTTAATATTGCTATACCTAAACAGGGGATACGCTATGAGGTGATAAAAAGCATATTGTACATAAAACATAACAATTTGTCTAGCAAAATAATGATTCGGACATTATTTGTCTTGGAAAAATTAAGTGGAGATTTCTGTATGTACAGTTCGAAACAATTTTTTTAATTTTACGCTGAGGTGAGTACTGGTCGGGAAAATTTACAGATAAAATTTGTTCTGGGAAAAAAATTGTATGAGAAATAATATTTTTCCTCATCTGAGTACTGGGTTTATAATTCCAAAAGTTTGTAAGGCCCGTATGATACGTCTTTTTTTTCTTATTTTTAATGCATTAAAAATGCAAACGGAGCAATACCACAATAGTCAAATGGAAAATCCCATCAATTGTGAGTGTGTACACAATACAAACAGAAATGCAAAACTGTCAAGAAAAAAGTATTAAAATTTAAAGTGAAATTACATTTTTCAGATATTGGAAACTTTTTATGACATTTATATACATTAAAATTTGACAAATCAAAATAAGTGTTTTTTTAATCAAAGTGGTTGGTTTTCGTCCAGAAATTGTATTGAGCCAGATGAAAGGTTAACAATTAACCTTAAGATATTTGGCGGCTGATGGGTATTTGTTCTACTTTATTCAAAACAAATTTTAAAAATGTCAATATTTCTTTTATCGTACAGACTCAATACGTAATACTAGCCACTGAAAGTCCAAAACCTTCGCAGGATAAACAAATGCAATTACTGTAACCAACATCAGATCAAATTTAAAAGAATCAAGTAATGAAGGTTTACTTTCGAATCAAGATTGTATCAAGATAATTACATACATTAATTATTATTAGCTAACGTATTTTTTTCTCAATTGAATGGTTATATTATTGAATAATATTCTAATTAATAAAATGATGTTTGGAGTATGGTATCATTATACAATGTTTCTGTTTCGGTAAAAAAACATATTTTCTCTTTCACTCAAAACTGACACTTTAATTTGATTTAATGCATTAAAAATGAGAAAAAAAGAAGTGTCATACGGGCTTAACTGGTTAATAAGGGTTTTCATGCACCGAGATAATTTTCCGCTTTGCAGAATACTGAAATGAATACCCCTTAAATATACTTGCGTAAATGTGGGAAATAATCAGATATGTTCTTTAAAACAAATTTATGAGGTTTTATTTATTATCTTTCTACATCAAAATCGTGAGATAATTTCATCTGATTTGCAGAATAATATTCACATACAAAATTCGACAGTTCATTTCTGCGGAGAAAAAATTATCTGATTTCTAAGGTTTATCTGAATTTTCCGTCATTACATGAATACCCTTAATGATTATTTTATGACAAATGCCACAGTTACAAGCCCAAATTTTACCTACGAACATATAGACTGCTTTTTACAACAGAGCGATTTTCAGTCCTTGTTTCTGTGTTCGGCTTTTACACCTCTATGATTTTTTTCGTTTTGGACTTATTTTAGTTTCATATATACTTTTAAGCACTATGCGATATTTAATAGATGTTAACTTTCTTCAAAGATATATCCGCATTTTTTACTCCAATTAATTTAGAAAAGTTGAATTCTTACTGTGACCAAAATCACATAAAAGAAATAGTTTTCTGCAATTTTTTCCGTCTAAACAATTTTGTATATACTACTTGCCACCAAGTCCTTCATCTACGTGCTTAAGAATCGCAAACCGAAATTATATGATGTCAGCATTATCTATTGCATTTTCATTATTTTATTTAAATCAAGAAATATTTGCTGGTGTAAATGAATTCGGAAAATTGTTAGAAATTAATTAAAAAAATGTTTCATTTTATTTGTTTGATTAATTTTAATGAATTCACAGAAGTCTCTTTTTTATAAGAAGAATATTTTTTTTGCCAAGATAGCACCTTTCGGCTTCAGAAGTAAGTACATAGAAACATCTTTTGTACAAAATTGATTACAAATAATTAAAATTAAGATCAAAATTCTTTAAAGAAAAGGGATTTTTGTATCAATTTTCTTCTTTTTTTTTAAAGATTAACGTGTAATATGCATTTTAACTATCCGTATTTTCAGGGTGAATAGATTTTTTGCAGAGGAAATCCGTGTTGGGCTTCGCTTTGACAGATCTTTCTCATAAGCCTAAATGAAAAAAAACTGTCAACACGATGCCGAACTCGGCATTAAAAATCAGCCATTAAAACATAAAAAAACAAACAAACATTTAATTGGAAATTACTCGACAAAAATAGTTGATACGTTTAAACCCAAAAACGCAACAATTGTTGGAAAGTAAGCGAACAGATCTACATTTAATTTTAAAATCCCTGAACGTAACGTGAAATTTAACGTCAAAGAGAGACAAATGTCAACGAGTTTTCTTTTCATCAAATTCTTAAAACTTGGAATTATTTTTGTTGCAAACTTGCAAGCCAGCACGCAGAACCATATTTTACACAAATTCTTTTCTGTAAGAAGTACACTTTCGAGAAGTTATTAAATTCTGTTTTTTCTTATACTCTTACTAAAGAAATATATATAAACAAAACTATGGATGAAGGAGATTTCGATAATGACGAGTAAGTATACAAAATTTCACAATTTCCTTAAACTAACCTAAAAAACATTCAGTGTTGGCGGTGAGGATTTCGATGATGTCGACGAGGACGATAACATTGACGACATCAATCAAGACGAAGAAGTTGATAACATCGAGATAATTGCCCAAGGACAAGGTGGCGGCGGAGTACCCAAATCTAAAAGAATCACAACCAAATACATGACCAAGTACGAACGCGCCCGCGTCCTTGGAACTCGAGCTCTACAAATTGCCATGTGTGCGCCCATAATGGTCGAACTAGATGGCGAAACAGATCCCCTACAAATCGCTATGAAGGAACTAAAGCAGAAGAAAATCCCCATCATCATCAGGAGATACTTGCCAGATCATTCGTACGAAGACTGGAGCATCGACGAACTGATTATAGTAGATCATTAGTAGGAGTAGAAACCAGAATATAGTGTAGATTAGTTCATAATAAGTTTTAATAAATAATCAAACATTTAACATTAATCAGCTCCAAGCGTAGCCGAATCCTTTTTTGTAACAAATTCTTTCGATAAGGCCAACTGAATTTTCGCCGATTCGACATAGAGAATCCAGTAGCTCCTCTTGCAGACCGCAGTCAGAGAGATTCTCCTTGCCGAAAACCTGTTCTCCCGATGCCTCATTTTCCGCCTTTGTAGATTCTGTTAGTTTGGCTGACGCCTTGCTAAACGCCAACGTCGATATGTTGCTCGCCATTGTGGCACTGAAGGTTTCCTTTGACTCACAGAGCAGGGAGCAGGCATATGGCAAGACTGTTGGTAAAACGATTCCTTTCAACTCTACACTAAAGTAATCGACTCCGTCCATTCTGACTTTGTTTGATCGCGAGCTAAGATTCTGGATGGTCGCCTTGGGAAATGCAACGGGGGATAGTAGAGTCGGTGGAACTCCAGCTAGACGCCCTACACTAGTGATGGTGCTTTTGGCATTTAGTAAAAAGTTGAAGAACGCCTGACATTCGATGCCTTCAATGAGTGCTAGGGATATATCACTAAAGTCGTCGGCCATCTCCTTGTACTGCAGCTGTCTGGCGTGAGCATTGTTGATTTTCTCGATTTCCTTTTCGTCCATTCCCAGGCTCTCGAACCATTGTTCATCGTCGTCTTCAACGGCGGCGTCGGTTTCAGCCTCGTCCACAGATTGATCATCTTTTCCGTCGTTGAAACTCCCATCGGCGGACTTATTGAGGCTGGATTCTTTCTTGAGCGGCATTGTAAACTCGATGCCCTCCTGTCGCAGAGATGATCGCATGCCCTTCGTTGTTGGGGTCATAAGGGCGTGAATTTCTACTCGACCACCAATTCCAGCTGCTCGGAAGAGTATCGTGAATGAGTTCGCGCAAAGATAGAAATACGGGCACTGTCGGGCCCGCAGTAACTGGAAGAGTCCGCGAAAACTGTCGCTCCAATCGATGCCGAGAGCCTTGCGTTCGCGTTCATTTATGAGAATTCCATTGTTGTCCTTGGAATTCCTAGGAAACAGAGTCAACCAAGGGATATGTGGATGTTGCCAGTAGTAGGTGGCTTGATTCAGTCTTGCTGCTGGTGATATATCTATACCTCCGGAGGAGTTTCTTGTGTCAATACATCTCACGAAGCCTGTTAGTCCACTGGCTTCTTGGCTGGTCTTGAGTTTAGTGGCTGGCAAATCAGTCTCACAGAAGAATCGCGCTCGAGTTTTCAAACTCCAGTCGACGGGTAAGTTTTTCGTGAATTTCTGTTGTTCCAGTACATCGCAGTCATCTTCTTGAAATTCTTTGTGGAAGAGCTCGGAGAAGGTTTTCGGATCAAATGGTTTTAAAGTTAATTTCGCTGGTGGAGAACGTTGGGGTGTTTCTTTCACCACAGTCTCTGGCTCTGGGCGTATAGGTGGAGTGGTGATGAGTGAAAGGACGGAATCATCATCGGTCAGTTCTGGACCACTTGCTTTGAGTTTTTTTGATGTTTCTGAGGATCTGAAGTTCAATTACCTATCAGCTTGTTATTAAATGGCTAAAACTTTACTTACTTCGCAAAGGGGTTCTTTCGTTTTTGGGCAATTACAGCTTCCAATAGTTTTTCTTTGTCATTTGCTGTTACTTCTATTTTGTTTGCATTGTTGTTCAATCGCGCGGTTAGTTGCTTTTTCTTTTGCTTAAGCCTATGCAGACGGATAAGCTGTAACAGGAAGATTTAGTGAATTTGGTTTCAAATGATGGTTTCTTACTTCATCTGGTTTCTTCCAGGAAGACGATATATTTGTGTTCGTTGATGCCATTTTGTAAGAAAGTGTGAATTTAATTTTGTGCGAAATAATTCATAAAATTTTCATTTTTGTAGTTATAATATTTTAGTGTCTAGGGCTTACAAGGTTTATTTTAATAGATTATGTCAAAATTGACAGCTGATTTTCCAAGACTATTTGGCGATTCAGGTTGCCCTATCGACGTTGGCATGTACTATGTAGGTTGAGTTCTTGGATAATTGAGGTTGTTGTATACATTAGAAATTAAACGATTATGCGGCACCTTGTGAGACCTAGAAATAATTCAAATAGAAAATAAATATAGGGTGTTCTGTTTATGTAACCTTATAATTGTGGGTGTGAATATGCAATAATAAATGTCAAATTAGCTATAAGAGTCTATCTAACTATGTTAGCTCGCAGAACAATACACACATTACATTGTTATGATTTCGTAACAAATTCTACAATCACAAAATGATTTTCGTTATCTCGAGAATAATATTACTACAAAGCCTGTCAAAGCGGAGGAGAAAAACATCTCCTTGGATGAAAAAGTAGTGAATTTTTACTACAGGAATTTTTGTAGGTAATTGGTGTAAAAAATGTCAAAGCACCAAGGCGTCAAGATTGTTCTGGCCATTTGCTTGTAGCACATTCGAATGAAATGAGAACTTGAGTGAAAATTTCATTCTTTGTGTACCAGAGTAAAATAATTGTATTGAAAACACAAATAATCAAGAAGTGGACAATTTTGGAGTGAGTGGAGTGTTTCCTCATATTATTCTGTGAATATTTAAATTGTGCAGTTTTCTTTTTATTGCATGTTCTGTTTCTCTTTTTCTTTTAATTTTGTTAGGTAGTTCATTTTTGTATGTCTGGAGAGATCATTCAATTATTCCCATCACTACTTTCTGTCCTTGTGTCCTCTGAGGTTTTACACATAAATGTGGTCATAGGAAGACATAGTCATTTTTAAACTGTGTCTAAGTCAAACCTAGGTTCAGTTAAATTTTTAAACGTTGATTCTATTTTTTAAGTTTATCATTCCAAAATATTTAAAGCTATTTGCGTAGTATAATAAGTTAATAATTTTATAAAACCAACAATTTGTTGGTAAAATCGGTCTGTATTCAATGAGCCAAAATTGTCTTAAACTGTAATTTAATGAATGAATATGCCCCATAGTCACTGGTATTTTAAGTTTATTCAAGTTTATACTTTCAAGTTACTGTTTTTTTAAAAGCTTAATTGAAAGTGTTAAAAATTGCTATTTTAATTTTTGATATTTCTACTGTTTGTTTAATCAGAAATATTAAGGAGTAATGAGTTCCAGAGTTAAATGGCATATACAAAAATACCTCGATGAATTAAGGTATGTACCTACATACAGGTGAAATAAGATTCATGGTTCTAGCTGATTGCGCAAGGCATAAATTATCATATAAGTATAATGGTGTTGCAAATTGTTATTGTTGTATTGTTACAATTCTTACTACAACAATGATACCAATCAGACCTATAATACCTAAAGGACCTATATATAAAATACGAAAACGTCTCTGAGATTTGACATATCCATTCTGATTTAGGACTCATCAACATATAAATAGGGATGGGTTAATATTTCAGTATAACTTTAACAGCAGATCGAAAATAACTTTTTTGAAATACAAGTTCTAAATTGTTATTTTGACCGAACCGAATAGCGGAATACCTACAGATGTCAAAGTGATGAATAATTAATTGTAAAATTCGATTAGAAAACAGTGTACTAAAATTATTATTTAACTGACAATTTTTGTTATATAATTGTTATTTCAGTAATAGGTATTTATAACTGTTACTTAAAAGTAGCAATAACAGACATTATAGAGATTGACGAGCGTCACTAGGCTCCTGGAATTTTAACACCTACTTGTATGTTCAGCCATACGCGACGCAGCGAAGCAAAATGCAGTAAATATTTTACACTTTTAATTAGGAATAACTGTAGAAATATGAATTTCTTCAAAAAAGACGGATCATTTTTCGGCAAGATACCTACTGTTTCGTTAATTTTGACATTCGAGATTTTTCCAGAAACAATGATCTTCAACTGCAAAATTTATTCTTGGTTAAAGCACTTGGTTTAAGCACATACAAACATTTTCAATTGAATATGTGTTGAAAACAAATTTATAAATTACTAGCTATACCCTGCGTGCGTTGCTACGCCACCAACTAAAATAAATTTGAAGGAAAGTCTGGTATTACACAGCACGAATTTACCACTGCGTGAATGAGGTGCGAAAGAGACAGAAAGAACGGAAAGATGAAACAAAAATAAATTTACCTGAATACGCGCGGGTAGGATTTTCCTTGCGTGTTTTTGACGTTTCTCTTTCTACTCTTTCTTTCTTTTTCGGTTTTGCTTCATTTAATTTTCGCTGTAGATGAATGAACACCAATCCAAATGGCTGACGAATTTAAATGGAGCAAAGAAAAAACTGCTAAGCTTATTTTAAATTACCAAATGAACCCATTCTCTACAATCCGTGTTTGTTATCCGGAATACCTATATAAATAACTTTTTCTTCCATTTTTCTTTTAAAAATTATTTTTTGTTCAATATCTGCACTGGGCAAAGATAAAATGAAAGATAGCTGTCAAATAAACGCGCAGTACTGAAAATGCGCGTTACAGTCACGCGTTGTATAATACCTGACAAAGACATTAGGGTTATTCACGATCTGGTGTACCAAGTCTTGTAAAAGTGTAAAATTTTATTTTTTTACAACAGACTGTGAACACACCTTTACTAATCTGTAGCAACACTGAAGCAAATGTCAAAATCTGTTTCACATTTGTTCTGAAGAAGGCTTAAGTTTGTGTTAAAAAAATCTTATGGCCTTTTCGATTGGCTGTCCGGAACAGGTTCCCCCAATAAAACAGCCGTAAGCAATTTGACTGATTCTGAATTATATATATCACTGTATTTGTGAAAATTAAATTAATAGAAAATCACATCGGCTAAAAAGAATTTCCAAAACACTTGATTTCAATTTAGATACACATTTTCTTGTATCAATAATAATTATAACTTGCTTCTTTTTATTTTATTTTACGAGAAAATGAGTTTAAATTCAATAAACACAACGAAATTACACAACAAATCAAGTCGATTATTTTGACATTTTAATTGTGTAAGTGTATTAGTGATTCTGTTTTCGATTCTGAAATGAAATCCAGAATCGTTTTCTGTTCTGTATAGAGTAACAACTGTCATTTTGTGGGGGTCAGAACAGTTCTGGACGGCCAATCGAAAAGGCCATTACACCCTTGTATTTTTCTGTTACAATAGGGTTTGGGTATTGTAAAAGTGTAAGATTTTGACATTCAGTATATTTTGTTGTTGTAGTGCAAAAAAATGCTATACTTTTACACTTTTACAATGATACAAGACCAGATACACCGGATCGTGAATACCCCTATTAATTTAACTCACAATGAAATGCACAAAACTATTCGAAAAACGCTCCCAAATATAAAAATACGCACAATATTGGCGGTGTTTTGTCTGCTATACCAGTGCAAATATTCATACAAAATTGCACTGATTAAGTTCTAGTGTAAGTTGAGTGAAGAAATTTTGAGTGAAAAAGCAATATATAATATTGCCACATTTGCAAAAAAAACACAGTCAATAATAGAATAATTTCATAGCAACGAACTTTTGCTCGTAGCAACTACAATGCTAGCAACAATCTTTCGCTCGTAGCAATCAGAACAATTTCATTTGTTTTTCTATATATTTTTTTGGATTGAGTCAGCTGATATTCTTTTAGACTCAATTTACACTCACAGCTATTGTGTATTCAAGTGAGCCGGGCATGAATTTCACAATTTACATTGGAATGACAGTGGCTCCATCTGTTGAAAATTTTGTCGTACCAACTCAGAAACCGTCTTTGGCGCATGTACAACAACATTGCTAAAGATCATCATATGATCAAATGTACAGTATACGATTATATAAAGGACATACAGACAAACATTAATTTTTATACATATAGATTTAGATATGCCATAATTTAATTTCCTTAATTTCAAACTGTTTTTACTTTAAAGCAAACTTGTAAGCTGATAACAAGTATTTTTAAATTACCTGTCACATACCAGCAATAGTTAAACAAATTTTCCGTGATACTTGTCACTTTCTGTTACGCTAAAGTCGTTTTTATTTGGCAATCCGGAAGCATTCCGGACTCTTCTGTAAGTATATTCACTTGGGTGAAAAATGACAGTTCTAATTCTGAAAAGAATAGACTTTTTTGTTCTGGATTTGAAATCAGTATCGGAACCAGAAGCACTTACAAATTCATATACTTGAGGGTCAAACTCGACTGTTGTCATTTTGTATCATAATTGTGCTTGTGCAACAAACTTTTTTTTTCAAATGAATATTTCCACGTACACAACTATTTTCATACATACAATCTCATTAAAATTTAGAATCGTCAAAAATACACAAAAGTGTTCAGTTGGGATCGCGGATTGGAGAAGAATTCCGGATTGCCAAATAAAAACGCCATAAGTATACACGAACGGAAGGTCTTCCAATATTAGCAGATTTTTCGCAGACAAATTTCACCTATTGTGTATCAACCATGTAAGCATCCAATTTTATATATTATTTATATGTCAAAAGTGACAGAAATAAAAATTGCCCGACTTCTTGCAATAGTGTGAACTCGTCTAAACACAATATTTTTATTATTTTCAAATAATTTATGATTGTCGACTAAGTCCCCTTTTATAAAGGGAAACCAGTTGCTGGAAATTTTTTTGACGTTTTTCTTTAATTGCCTTGTAGCTTTCACACGAAGAAACTGGCACCAAGAAACTGAGGAGGAAACTGGGAAGATTTTTTTGGGCTAATTGAAATGCAAAGCAAAACGTCAAACAAATCTTTTCAAATCGTTTACCGGGGAGATTTTGTTCATTCCCCTTACTTCTCGCCATTCTCGCCATCAAACTCCCAGTTGCCGGCAACTCAGTTTCCTTGTGTGAAAGGGGGCTAACTGGATGATGTTCTTGCCAATAACATCATCCAATTTTTAATTGACAGATAATTTTTTTAGTTGGAGGAGGATACAACAAAATTAATTTATTCGCTTTCGAAAAAAAAATGTTGTTTTAAAAAAAGGAAAGTGGATGCGGAAATAAATGATGATAAATGACGAGTCACTGTCTGTCAAAAAATCGAAGTAGAAGTCTTATAAAAAGAAGGTCGAAAAGATAATAAGAAATAAATAATAAAATCAACCAAACGTATAAACTGACAATTTTCCACTTGATGGAAAATTGCCAATTGTCAGCTCATTGGTTGCTATTGGAACAGTTTTGACAGTACGGCCAATATTAGAAGATCGTCCAATCGTGTATATGGCAAATCGAACAATTTCTTCCTTGTCAATTTTAAAGTGACAATTCTTACAGATCTTGTACACCTATAGTTTTGTATTACAATTTTTTTTAACTTGTATAATGTCCTACAAGTACTTGTCGCGTTGTGTTGTAGACCACAAATTGACCAGCTGTCAAAAAATTACTTGTTGTTTGACAGCTGGCCAATCAGAAACCTGAACCTTCTGAACGTGGCCAATTAAACCTAGCTTCTTCTGCAAGAACAGGCATATTAGTGGTTCTGTCAAACTCTGCTTAGATACTTTTTGCCCCGCACTCTGTATACAAAATACTCCACATTTTTGGTCGCGTAGCTTCATTTTTACAACACTCATTTCTATAATATATGTATATTTATGATGTACCTAAAAAATATGTAAACCAACATAAAAGCATGTCTTACCAAAAAGACCGGGGGTGGGTCTCGGTCCTAATCACCATTTTCAATACAAAGTATATGTTCAATATTTAATTTCAATTTCTATGCATTTACCTCACTCTTAATCAGGTTTTATCTAAAAGTTGAAACCACCATCTTTTTTTTTTGATGAAATAGATACAAAAGATAGAGTATGCAGATGTAATATTATCTAGATATAGGTAGCTAGCTGTACGCCACATATTTCCAATAAGCGTCGTGATCGGAAATGAATAAATTTGAATCGGCATATTCGCCTGTAGCCAATTTCCATCAGTTTTTTTTGTGGATTTTTCGTTTCTCCAATTTACTTTTAATCTCCTTTTTTTGCTCCTTTCGCGTTCCGTGGATAACATTTAAATTAAAAACGGATCAAAGGCGCGGTTGGGAAAAGAAGCGAACAGAATAAAAATTAAATTCAAATCTCATCCCTGTTGGGAAATTGTTTTAAAAACGTTGTAATCTTTGCTGAATTATATTTTTATCCTAATGTATGCAGAGATTCAACAGTTTAAGGGCAAAATCAAAGCAAATAATATGAGTATCTCCCGCAAAGTATATGAAGTATGTACTTAAAAAAAAAAAAAAAATATATACATTTATTATTGTGAAACTTTTTTATGTGAGCGTTAATGTTTGCTTGTATCTACTGGACCATCTCAAAGCTAAATGATTCATAACGAGAACGAGAGCGTAACCCCCACCGACACGATGCACGATTCCTTGTAATAACAATGAGCCACGCGAGTCCTTATTATTTTCTTTGATATTTCCTAAATATCCCTCGCCTTAGATCCTTGACCGTGCACAGGATATGATAAAATAATAACTTCCACAGAAAGCAAAAGTCATGCTCTATCATCAATTCCATTTTTTTTTATTTCGTTTGGTTTGCTACTGGAGCCAAAGCAGGCATAAATCTTGTGCTCATCTTTAGACTAGATACTAGGTATATCGTTGTTTCGAAATAATGTCATCGCAACCCTGAATCGAATCCGGTTCAGTTGGACCAAAAAAAAGGGGGTTGAGCTCATTTTTCAGAAATAATGAAGTGAGAAACGTTTCGAATCAAAATATATAGTTTTCGCTATATTGCGGGTTGTGTGTACATATAGATATAGAACCTAAATGTATCTATTTCTATACAATGTAAGTATAAGGATGTTTTTTGAAGGGTCTTTTTTTTAAGGTCCATATACATAAATTAATGAGACTTCCCATGAGCTTCAGAACCACACTATATAAAAAGTCCCGAAGTATGTCATATTTTATTGCATCGAACGTATGCACACGCCTGGATGACATATCGCGGGCGATGTTACTTTACTTATAGACTCTGAAGGCAAAAAACAGTAAGTCATCAAATCAGTGAAAAGCCCTCTTTTTTGTAATGGCAATACTTAAGGATGCTTATATTTATGTCATTTGCAGCATAAAAAGAGCAAAACGGAAATTATCACAAAGAATAAGTACGATAACTCTGTGCTCTATTATGAATTGACGCAAATAATTGAGACTATAAATCAAATTTTTTTTTCTGCAATAGGTACTATTGGATAGAAATTCCATTGATATAGATTCCATTGAGTAAAAATTAGCTGAGTTCCTGTACTTTGTGCACTCAAATTATATAAAGTTTTTCAAGAGTGGCGAAAAATGATCGCAAAAGTGCGAAAACGCATATTTTGCCATTTTGTTTAACGTCAGAAAAAAATTGCATTTCGTTTTCCATTGGTTATCCGCAACCGGAAGGCTTCCGAATGCTCCTGAAAGTGTTCGATTTGTATCAAATGACAGTTATTTCTTCTCCAGAAAAGAAGAGAAATTCGATTCTGTTTTTGAAGTCAAAATCAAAACCAGATGCATGCACACACTCACAACTATTAAATGCCAAACACGAATTCAAGTTGACAGTTGACAAAATATAATAACCACAAATGTGATACACATGTATTCGTTATGAAACTCAGAAACAAGAATCTAGTTCTAGTTTTAACTTTTTCGATTAGAAACCCGGATCGGAGAGTTTTTCCGGATTACATACGTTGACATACGTTTCTGGTCAAAATTTTTAAATGTGGTTTTCATTGGTACAAGAATTCAATTCTTTTTTGATACTAATGCGTCAACAAACTATGATATTGACAATTAAATCCTTTCATTTGGCAAGTAAAATTGAGTAAAATGGGAGTGTATGTGGGCAGTGTGGTTTTTCATTTAAGATAACATTTTTGCAACTTTCTGTTTTATTGTGAAAAAAGAGCGATTTTAGATAAGATCTGAAGACCCAAGTTTCGGAGAGTTTATCTGCATTCACCCAGCTGTGAAGCGTGCGTCGGTGATCGAAAACTATTATTTTTATTTTTTTGTTGCGACTGACAATATGACGTGTGCTATGAATAGGTATTTCTTTATTATTAAAATATAAGTGACAGTTGTACAAATATTTTATCAGTGGTTCAGTAATTTTAACTCACTGATTTTAGGGAATTAACTGAGGTTCAATTATGGTCCAAGCATATTATATTCGAGCTCATATCTCATAATTCACCCTTTAACGAACGCTAATCCTCTTTGTTAATCCGCCAAAATCGGATCCAATATTTAACCAAGTTTGTGTAACTGACCATTATGGCGCCTTCCTTTTTAGATACAAATATGTTAAAACAAGAATTTTAAATTTAAATATTTTCTTAGCCAAAAACATTTTTTTTTTGATTCTGAAGCAATTCGCAGATCCAAATTTTTCAGTGAATCCACCCCTCGTTTTACTTACACAACTAAACAACTAGGTACCAGTTTCATAGATACGAATACACGCCAATACCATTACAAAAAAAAATCAATTCAAATTGCGTTCCAATCTCCACGGAAAACATACAAAAATGTGCGATGAAATTCTCAATTTACCAATGAAAAACAATTGCTCTTGCATATATTAATTTATTGCGCAAATAAGGTCAACGACACCATAAATTTGATTATTTTCAACAAACTGACAGCTGATAGCTCATGCATTGTTTTTTTTTCCCTTCGTTTGACAGTCTTTATAATTTTGTCTCTTTTGTGAAAAACCTACGAACATTTGGGAGCACTAGAACAGGATTTGACAATTTATCGTAGAAATCCGTAGATTTTGGCAGTTTTGTGGGAAATACAGATACAAACCTATTCAGACCTCGATAAGCTATATGGATTTGTGTATAGATTTTAGTATGGCAATGGCGGGCATCTTTTAAAGAGCAACTGGCAACGCCGAGCGCTACAGGTGGTGAGGAGCCTCTTGTGGCCTGTGCCGGCTGATATTTACTGAAGAAATGTGTTTCCAATAACAGGAAACTGCTTGCAATTATTTTATTTCGTAAGCTTTATGTTTAATTCGAGTTTGGCATTTAGTTTGGATTCTCACTTCAATTCCAAAATCGAATTTCTCTTTTTTCCAGAAGAAGAACTGTCAAAAAAGTGGTTCTAAATATTTTGTCTGTCTGTCTGGGAGCCTAAGTTCGTCGATGGATTTTCTTTAAGCTTTTTATACATATTGTTTTTTGTTTTTTTTTTGAATTTTTAATGCCAAAAATAATGGTAACTGCCATAGATTTTCTGAGCGAAAGAGTTTAATATTATTTTTCTCAAAACCGGTTCCAACAATTCTTATAAAAAATACTGAGTTGATCTATAAAGGAACTTAGGGTACTTAGTTGTAATTTTGTTTCTTTGTCAAAAAATGGTTATTTTTGGTACCTCCAGTAGAACCATTTTGTTGGCTTCGATTTTTTTTTGGAAAACGGTTCATTTTATATATTTTTAGAAACTCATTATTTCCAAAACGACTCAATCGATTTCTTCGAAACTTTGTATTTAGGAGTTTTTTTTTAAATGGTACAAATGTACAAATTCTTTTTATATTTACTTTACATTTGGGAATCCCATTTATTCACTATACCTCAACCGTTATGGCCCTAAGTTGAATGACGGTGATGGACATACATACTGACGGACAATCTTACGAAATCCGTCATTCTAAACCGGAAGTAAATTTTTTGGTGAAACCACTATGAAGATATGCTGGGAATAATCCATAAATAATACTATTATTATTAATATTTTCTTTATTGGAATTTTTGGTTTAACAACTTCAATTCGAGATTCATATTCGATTAAACAAAATAAAACAAAAAGTTCTATGCGGATTCGATAACCGATACCGTGTTATTTTTAAATCTCGAGGGGTTAACTGGTAAATAAAATGAATAAATCCTATTATTTTTGTTCAGAAAAATTTATAAATTTAAATTAAACAATTTTCATTCTTTGAAATCATCCGCCGGGAACATTTATTCTTTCAATTTCTTTTGCCATTTTAATACTTACACATATATGTACAAGTGCACTTACAAATATTATTCAGAATTGTTGTAGGAAGGTATATTTATGTTATAGTTATATGACAACCTACCTTTGTGTCGTTTTTAAGTATGCAAATTGTTTGGTTCCGTTCCATCGTTGTCGCGGCGGTTTTAACAGAACGATGTCCCACAAAAGCTTAAAGGGGCGACTAGTAGAATATATTCATCCTTGTGCAAATGCAAACAAGGAACAAAGTTGATCCCAAGCATAACGACATCAGGAATAATTGTTAACAAACCGTTTTAAACGCTTAAAGACACATTAATGTTCTACACGTACATACATACCTAGATATATCTAGAAAAATATGATCCAGCAGCCAGGACACACACACAAACTTACACTTTAATATATATAAGTGTTAAACTGAAGGAGCAAACTGATGGAAACCCAAGCCCTTATACAGTTCTACTGAGTATACGAGTAAATTTAAATTGAAAGGACTCGGTGACGACTGCTTGAAATGCGGGGTTAAAGCACCAGGATGAGCTCCCAATTAACATAACCCCGTGCTGTATAATTATTTGCAGATTTATCCAATTCCCTAACCGTGTGGTAGGTATAATTATCCTTGTTTTCTATGTGTGCTAATGGGAAACTGCTGAGCGATATGGGCTGTTAATGCCTTCGTTACACCCCGCAAATACTGAGAATTGTCTCTATCCACAATAGGTATGTTAAGGAATAAACCATAGCAGACAATGGGGGTTTCATTGGGTTCTGCAAACGCCACAATGGGTGACCGCATACAATTACAAAAATAATATAACCAATTCTGAATCCATTATAAAACAGTCCTTTTTTGGGGCTTTATTAAAATATTATAGTTTATTATTTTGACGAAAAAAAAACATTTAAATACTTATGATCCCTTTAAGAAATCATTAAAATTCTTTTATTAAATTAACAAAAGTCCTCCGAGAAAGGAAATTACTTCGTTTAACTCTAACACTCTTTATTGGATTTTAAGTATATTTTACGTCATCAAGGTAATGTGTTTTTTTTTGTAGATTCTGTTGTAATGTTTATCTGAATCAAATTGCTCACAAATGGCATAATTCTGAACATGCAAAGTTCTAAATGCCCTCATAAAAGTCCTTGGCTATATTGAAATAGAAATTTACCTAAACATTTTTTTTACCCCTATCGTTTCTTGGTGATATTTCTTATGCAGTCCGTGCGTTGTCCAAAATACTTGAATTGTGGATAGCTACGACCCATATTCAGACTTATTCATTAATATAAAAAAAAAAATACATAAATTTATTAACAAACATAAACGTAACCGTCTTGAAATATTTGATTCCGTGATTTGATTGATGATTGAATCATGAAATTAATAAAACAGGCAACATTGTTATTCGAGGTAGTTAAAAGGGAAGTAATATTTTATATCTTTAATACAATATCAAAATTGTATTAATTAATTTATGGAAGTGTTATAGTAAATGTACAAAGATTTTTTTGTATTATAAGAAACTTAAGCTATTATTTTTAATGTATGTATAGGCTCCTTTAGTCATCCTATTTCATGAATATCAGTTTTCTTAATTTATTGAAACGATGGATATTCTTCTTGCTTTCAAAATTAGAAATTGGTTAGATCATACAAAAATTGCCTTCTACTTTGGAAATTTTATGATATTTAATAAATAAACATAATTTCTATGTATTCCTTACACTTGACAAAGCAAAGCTAAGTAACATGAAATATATCATCTTAAAAATTATCCTTTTTTTCTTTGTTTCCCTTTCATTCACTGCCTTATAGCTCTTCTCTGTTTCTTACACAGTTTTTTATGAAAAAAATAACACATTTTTTTCGATTTAATTGTGATGAATTTTGTAATGAGCAGATTTATTTAAGAAATGAGTTTCTGTTTGAAAAATTCAGTTTCTAATACAGACAAGAAAATAACACAGTTTTCTGCGACTTATTAGGTTAAATTTGTATGAATTTCGCTGCGATGAAGGGTTAAGTTTATTGGACAGGTCAGGCCTGTTTCTGTGTGTAGTAGTTATCAGACTCATAAAGCTAATATGAACAAAATAAAATTAAGGAAAAACTTTTAAGTTAGTTCTGAACGTTAAGGAATTGTTTTAGATATTTACAAACTATTTCTAGTATAAAACAAATTTTATTGGAATTGCTTTATTTTAATTTTAGTTATATGACATGTAAAGCAGATCTGTATAAGGACATTTCAAATTTACTTTGCCAGTAACTAATTTGTTTTGACTTCCCACTTGAAATTGCGCAATATAAAATATGTTTTACTTAAAAGTGGACTTCAATAAAAACTTCAGAAATGTTGAGTTTTTAAAAACAAAAAGTGTTTTTTTTTTTAACTTGGGCTTGCAATAGTGTTTCAACTTTCTAGGGGTTTCTGCGGAAAATGACCAAAAACCTTACACTTTCCCTTAATTTTTTTTATAAAAATCATTCGAGCCGTCTTTTATCGTCTTAAAAAAAATGAAAAAAAAAACGTGTGGGCAATTACCAAAAAACAATATGTACCAAGTTTAAAGCAAATCCAATTAACCCTTTAGACTGCAGACTCGAGGAGAGACAGGCAAACAGACAGACAGAATTGCGGGATCCACTTTTTTATTATTATATATTATTTATAATTCTGAGCTCCTTATCTATGCAGACGACATGAACATTTTTAAGGAAATCGCTTGTTCTAAAGACGCTAAACTGCTCCAAAATGACATTAATGTTTTTCACCTTTGGTGCCAAAAGAATTTAATTGAAATGAATATAAGTAAATGTCAAGCTATAACGTACTCTCGTAAGCGCATTCCAATGTCTAACAGAATGTACACTATTGACGGTTAATCTATTCCTTTTGTAACATCTATCTCCGATTTAGGTTTGTTGTGTGACTCTCATTTAAATTTCAACTCTCATATTGACCTCATTATAAGTAAGGCTAACTGCATTTTAGGCTTCGTGAAACGTTGGCCTAAGGAATTCTGTGATCAGTATGTCACAAAATCTCTCTACATCGCTTTTGTCAGACCACTACTTGAATACTCATCACAAGTTTGGTGTCCGCATTATCAAGTGCACATTCAACGTATTGTGGCTGTCCAGCGCAGATTTATTCAATTTGCCCTGCGTAACCTTGGTTCAACCTAAGACCCTATGTGTCGCGCCTGCTGTTATTAAACATGCATCCCTTATTCATTCGCCGTGACAATGCCGACATTGTTTTTATGCATCACTTGTAAATGGTAACATTGATTGCCAATCCCTTCTTCAAAATATTTCATTTAGTACTAATAGTCTAAGAGCCCACAGCAAATTTTGTGCGTGAAGATATAACCAAAAGTGGTTTATATGAGTATGAAGCCCTCAAATAACTAACGACAAATATGGAAGTCTGGCAGCATTTTTTTGCACCTAAGATTAATAATAGTATGCCAAAGGTACATATTTTTCTAAAATGTGGATCATAAGTATAACCACTTGAAACTGGTATTAAATTAAAGGGCAGAATGCACTGAATACAAATAGATAGGTGCCAGACGTTTTAGGTGCAGCTTTCCCCTTGCCAGACGTACTAATATTACGCAAAAAATCATTTTTTTAAACAATTGGTATAACCATATGTGTGATACATCAAAACATTTGTAAAATTGTTCTTATCACAAATAAATAGGTGCCAGACGTTTTAGATGCAGCTTTCCCCTTGCCAGACGTACTAATAGAGTCCTAAAAATTAAATTATTTTATAGATATAATAAATTGATTTTTATTTTATAATAGGTACGAGTAGGTAATAGTAAGCAATATTCCTGTCAAATTCTAAATTATTAGCTTCCTGAAGAAATCTAGCAAGACATATTTTATGATACTTCAGTTCATCGTCTCCGACACTATTTGTCAATACTTAGTACACTGCATCATTCCCAAGAAGCATTGCTTCGCACACAATGTGTTCTAAAGTAGATTTTCGGACACATATAACCTTTTCTTTTTTTCATATGAGTATTTCGAAATGTAATTACAAAAAAAACATTTGTTATTCTGATCCACCGTGATATTGGATATAGTCCGAGTATTTTTAATTGCAACACTTGGACTGCATCTATTATTTTTGGTAGTTTCAGGCACTATATAACATACATATACGCGATTATGAGTAATATGGGATTATATAAACTACAAAAAATAAGAATATAACTTACATTCCACGTGAATTGTATCTATCGGAGATGTTATCAATTTTTTGGAAATTGCAGTAAAGAGCCGGTAGCACGCACTATGGTACCCAGTTAAAGTATCAACCTCAACTGGAGGCTTTATATCAGAAAACTTAAACTTGCGATGTGTCGTAATTTTCAAAACTTCAGAGCATTTCTGCAATGTTTTTTCAGTAAACAAAATTATTTTTCCGCATTGTTTTGGGCTATCACTTGAATGGAGAACACATTTCTGATTTACTTCGTCAGACATATTCACTTTGCGGTCAACAAAACTACTACTGCAACTAAGTTCTCTTATCAGCAAGGTTGTTTATTGTGTCATGCATTTTTTTTTTGTCAAAGTATAGCGGTACAAAACAGATTGCTGTTTCGCATAATCAAAGTAGAGAAATCAGAATATCATTTGGTGTAATAACGACTTTTGATTATACCAATTGTTTAAAAAAACGATTTTTTGCGTACTATTAGTACGTCTGGCAAGGGGAAAGCTGCATATAAAACGTCTGGCACCTATTTATTTGTGATAAGGACAATTTTACAATTTTTTTGATGTATCACACATATGGTTATACCAATTGTTTAAAAAAATGATTTTTTGCGTACTATTAGTACGTCTGGCAAGGGGAAAGCTGCACCTAAAACGTCTGGCACCTATCTATTTGTATTCAGTGCATTCTGCCCTTAAATTTAATGCCAGTTTCAAGTGGTTATACTTATGATCCACATTTTGGAAAAATATGTACCTTTGGCATACTATTATTAATCTTAGCTGCAAGAAAATGCTGCCAGACTTCCATATTTGTCGTTAGTTATTTGAGGGCTTCATACTCATATAAACCACTTTTGGTTATATCTTCACGCACAAAATTTGCTGTGGGCTCCTGGTCTATAACCCACGTCGTTTAAGATCGGTTCCTTTTTTTTACCCCCCTTTTCATAGTACGTCATATGGGTTAAGTGAACCTGTTAGCATAATGCTACGTAAGGCGAACAATACTCATTGCTTCGACCCCTGTCTGTCTAAATCTGTGCTTAAAAGTTCTTTATTAAGAATGCCATCATAAATCCTTTTTTCCAGTCTCTTCTATCTTTTAACTTTATTCCTTCTTACTTTATCTCTGCTTAATTTTAATAATTTGTAATTTCTCAACCCTGATTTATATTCAAAAAAAAAAAAATATCCTTATTCTTTTATTTATTATATTATTATACTTTGTGTTAATTATTTTTAAGGCTTAGTTTAAGTTTGCTTGTATTAAGTAATAAATAAATTAAATTTGGTGTTCTCAATCATCGTAATGTTTAAAGTTTGATCAAAATTTCGAGTTCGCAATTAAAAATGGTGGTTTGAAATTGGCGAAATGAAAATTCGCCATATGACTCTCATATTCCCGCTCTGAGTCGAAAACAATATTTACTTTATTTTCGAATTCGCGGCTTCTCGTGTTTTGTGGAGAATCCAAGTTTCATTCATAGTTACGAAACGGAATCAAAAACTCACATTTTACTGAAACATCGCCAAAAACACTTTCGAAGTTGTCGTATGTAATGTAATTTATGTGTTCTTTTGAGTATCTACACAATTTAATACAATATACAAATTTCAAATTTTGTAAATATAACTGCGTACTATCCGATAACTTGAGAATCGAAAATCAAAATCAAAGGAAAATGAAGTTTGATGCCATTTGCAAAAAAATGTGACGCATTCAGATTATCATTCTTCTTTTGTCTTACCTGTTGTAGATTTTCTTATTTTCTCTGTCTTTCAGTCGCCAGATGTGCTTGTTTCCGTCAATCTTACCGCTTTCATTTCTAAACGGATGAACGAATTGATGTTTATTTAAAGCGGGTTTCTGTACAAATCTTTAGGAGGTAATTTGTTTTATTTTTGTTGGAAATAGAAATAATGAATTTTTATTTTTTTTATTTTTTTTTATTTTAATTTAACTATATGCCTGTAAGACCTAAGGTCTTTTAAATGCAACCTGAATTGCTCGGCACTAGATTGGCACAGTGGATTTGAGAACCAGGTATTGACTGTCTTATTTTAACCCATGGGCGGCATCCAATTAAAATTGGAGGTATAGAAAAGAATGCGCCTAGCGTGGGGATGGAACCCACACGTCTAAGTTAGTAATCAAGCACTTTATCCACTGCGCCATTGCCACCCATTTTATAGTCTTTCTTTAATTTGCTCAAAAACAGCTTTACCGATTTTAATTGAATTCAGCTACTTATCCATGTTTTGTTGAAACTTTAAATTTAGTGGACGCTTTCTCAACTATTTCATATAGTTTTTATTTTTGGTCCAGAAAGTCGGTATAAATAAGTTTAATATTCAATACACATGGAAGTCATTAAGGTTCTCTTAATAATCTTTTGTTCCCTGATGAGTGCACATTTATCTTTACTGCGTATTAAAATATTTTAATATTTTTAATTGAAACTTATTTGTTCTTCTTTTACTTTATAATTATTCCAAAAAACGGTCTCTAGCTTTAATAAACCAAATCTCCGTCAATTTCTATTGCTAAATCTGGATTCTGAGCGCTGATGCTCCAAACTGTTAAAATCTAGGGCGAGCGACGACGACGCAACTCAGGACAACTCCTTCATCGCCATCTTTTAGCTTTGATGATGACAGAAGGATCTGCATCAATTTACATACATTTCAGAGTTCATTTGTATAAATCCTTTACCTACCTAAATACCTAAAGGTATAACAAAGCCCTGTCTGTCTATAAAGTGGAATCTACTTGCTCTTGTTTGTTGTGCGTAGCATTGGTGTGTTTTCGACTCTGAGTCTAAAAACTGAAAGCTTCAGCGAAGTACACAATGCCTGACAATCAGGTGACAATCCTTTTCTATAAAAATAAATAAATTCAAAGACCAACCAAAGCATAACAACTTTACACAGTTCCTGGATAGTGTTTGACTTAATGCACCTTGTCGCCGCCGCCGTACATTTTCGAAGCATCATTTTTCAAGCTTTAGGTTTTCAAAGACCAAAACGAAGAAGTGGGATTATTCTCACACCATTATTTATGCCCCATAGCAGGAACGAAGATATGTATTTCCTATAGAATTAATGAAGCATAAGTCTTTTAGGGCATTTTCAAATTCACACAGGAAGAATGTAACATAACTTTATATTTACTTTTTATCCCGCACACATCACGATGATGGACAATATTAGTAAATGCCCAGGAGGGACATTGAGAACAGTCCACAAAAAAAAATGAACCATTTATTTTGACCAACAAATTCAATTTGAAAGCAATATATTCAGTTTAACTGGGCATTTGATATGGTCTTTCTTTTGCCTTTAAAATATAAGTAAGGGTGAAAGGGTTCAAATTTGTACAGTTATTACTTTTATGGTTGGAGTGTGGTCATCTGGGGTGCGTGTGGTGGGACACTTAACAATTTACCCTCTTCGTAATGTTTTTTTTTTTAAATTATACTTTTGAAAATTTAATTTAAAAAATGAAACATTAAAGTTATTCACCTTAGAATAATAATATTTGTTTTATTAAAACAGAAGTACATATTCAATATTTAACATTCGCACAAATGGTCTACACAGAACACAGATGGGATTTTGTTTGGAGGCGGCCTATACACTTACCTAATTGTTATTTAGACTTCACCATAAATTTATTTTTTAATAATTTTTTGTCTCTAAATTGTGTGTTATTTTTAATTTTAAAATATAAAAAAACTTGAAATAAAAAAAAAGTTATTTTAATTGAATTGAATTTATTTATTTAAATATAGTTTTAATTAAAATTAAACAAAAAAATTGTTTCTAATTTTAAATGTTATACCTGTATTTTAATATTAAACATTTTTTATGTATAATGTTTTTTTTAATTTGTCTTACACACAGTAATTTGAAAAATATTATAGTTGTTTTACAATTAATTTGAAAAGAGGTGAAGTAGCATAAAAGGAAGAAACAATCTGAAAGAAATATACACAGAAACTATATAAATTAAAGCTGAAAATATAAAATATACTATAAGAGGAATTTTTAGTCATAAAGACGTACAGAGATTTTAGGACTGTTCGTCTTCGTATTTATAATGGGCGTATCCTACACAATTTTACACCCGGGCGCCTTTTGATAGTTTAGTTGATACATGTTTTTTGGTTCGTTGTTCACTTTAAAGTGGATTCCATTAAGGGATGGTCGATATTGAAATAAAATAAAATAATCTGTGTGCGAGATATAAATATATGACTTTAGTTTGTGGAAATTATAACCATTCTGCTGGAACGTCAATATTGTCAATTAGGGCCGTTAACGTTGATGCCTAGCTGGTCTCACCAATACGTTGTTTTTGAGGAAGTACGAGCACAACGCGCCGTCCAAAATTCGCTCCTTTTTGTGGATTAGCACCTGGTATACTTCGTATGTGTTGCCGGTGTTCCATATATGGCAATTTTGATTCACAATGTAGTTATTCATTCAAAAATCAGATTTGTGGATAAGGATTTATTTTTCGAAAAAAAATGGCACTATACCTATTAACTATAGTAAAATTGTGTATTTAGACGAGCTTCTCAATCTTGATTCTGATATAAAATAATAAACTGGATGAATAATAAACAATATATTGACAGTCAAACAACATTTCCGTCACTTCTTGCTACATTCATCCGTCCTTTTTGGAAAACTCTTTATTCGATACGCGAGTCATGACGATTAAGGGTTAGAGACAAACTAAAGCCTATATTATTTGGTACGTATGCTAAAACACAAGTTCGTTTTGTCATTGTCAAAGATAAAATTTTCTTCGGTCAATGAGTTAATTCTTAAATTATTATTTACTAATAATTCTTCTTAATTATCTCGAAAACGGCTCTATTTCGATACAAACAAATCTATGCTAATTTCATTTTACATATTTTGTTAATAGCGGTAGGTATGTGCTATATAACAATTTTCTCTGATTTGCGACTTTCTTATAAACTGCTCCACGGATTTCGATCAAAATTTTTGTATAAGTTGTTGCATACCAACATTCTTGAAAAATATTGTTGTGGATCTTTAAAAATTCAATATTTCGAGAACGATTTTTGCTTGATATCACGTTGTTAAATTTAAATTATTAAATACCTAAAATTGAAAACAATTTGTTTAGAAAACAAATTAAAGAATTTGTATTTAAAAAGTTTTTTTGAAAAATATATTTAGCCGTTTCTACTAAGAATCTTGTGCTTACGAAGCGTTCGAACATAAGACAAAGTAGGTACGTGCGATACAGTAGTGTATTTAATTTTAAAATTAAAATGGATAAGAAATTATATGTTGTGAATTTAAGCATACATTTTGTTTGCAGAAGTTAAAGAGAATCTTGAGCGCACAAGAAAAAGCCCAATCCACTTATACATAATGCATCATAGCATAAACGTGAAATTACGACAAAAATTAGCCAGATCGAGTATTTACATTAGGCTTTTTATTATAATTTTAGGCAAAAAAATGCTTATTCAAAATTAAAGAAATCCCAGAATGTCGAGGCCGATTAATATCTCATAAAGCGAGCTGAAACACATTTGTTTTTATTTCAAATCGAGGCCAAGCTTTACTAGCCTATTTAAAGAAGGATCAAAGAAGTCACTTTAAATGCAGTTCAGTGTCATGTTTTTTTTCCAATGGAACACAATTTAATAATTTTCTAGAACTTTCAGACCATACAATTGGACAATAGGCTGCGATTACCACGGCCAGAAGAACCTTGTTGACGCAAATGATTAAGGTTTTTAAAACAAATGGTGGTTCTGCCAAATATTTATAACATTAACCAGAATCAAATCAACGAGATTTTTGTTAAAAACTTTTTTATTGAAATGTAAACTTAATTTTTTTGTTCATTACTTTTTTGTATGATCATTTATTCGTTGAAATATACAGTTTAAGGCATATTTCTGTAAAAAGATCATAAGTAAAAGTATTTTTTTTTACGTAGGTATACCTGGAAATTGACAATTTGGAGAAAAAGTCTCCACTATGGAGATTCTCAAATCATATCCAAAACATTTCGCGCATTTTAAAATGCTTATGGATGACCAACGGAAAAAATTCAAAACACACCTAATTTTTTTAATATAAAATTCTGTCAATATTTCCAAAATTTCAGGCAGTTTTCTTGCATAATTTCCGTTTGCCCAAAAAATTTGTATATGTATTTAAATTCGAAAAAAAATCTGCTGATTTGTTTTGAAACGTTAAGCTCTAATTTTGATAACACAAAATATTTATCCTACGAGTACAATCCCCATTAAAGCTTATAGATACTCCATGACTATTATTTTGTAATTTTCCTACTTATCTATGCGTCTGTATCTCTGTAACTAATTGAGAGAAATTAACGTTTACTTGAAACAAATTCTTTTTATTGCTCTCATTTAGATGTTATATTTTCTGTTTTAAAAGTGCCACCCACTGTGTGATTTTCTGAGAGATAAGAAGCGAACTAAGCTGTGAGCCTTTGGTTAGCTAAGAAATATATATTTTATTTTAATTTCTTTTCTCTTTGCTAAGTGCTCTGTTATCAAGTATAGAAAATCTATGCAATTTATAGCCGTAAATAGTTTAATAAATACACACACTCAAACTCCAGAAAGATTTTTGTTTCTACCAATAAAAGTGTTTAGCTAAACAGTCGCCATTTTTATTACCTCGAAAAGGAAGACCGAAGTCCTTTTGTTCGCATCCTTTTGTAGTGGTTTGTTTTGGGAGAGTGCTTTTAACGATATTGCCACTTCACAGGAATGGGGTTTGAAACAAAAAAAAAGAAGGAAACTATAGAAAAAAGGAAGAAGCCTCACAACAAGACACACATGTGTGACACATCCTACCGGCAGGGGGCTCAAAGTGTATATTTGATTATGCTCATCTTGGCCCTTTTTTCTATATTATATATGCTGCTTTCTTCCATTGGGTCTATACTATAATTTCCGTCGGCCATCCTGGAATTCTCTATACTATTGTCGAAGTGCTAAGCTTAAACAAACCAAGCGTAAAAACATAATAAATTTTCCCATTTCAGAGAGTGCTCGCATTCCGAGTAGTTCTCTGTATGTCGAGAACAGTATCAAAAACACCCGACTCTCTAAGACAAACAGCAGAACTGCAAAAGAAATTCTTAACACAAGATCCATAATCAACCCCACGGGGAGACTTATCTAGCAAAAAAAAATATACGAACATAGAAAACATCAAAGGATGAGTTTGGCAGTGAACACATAATACACTCTCGTCCATCGCTATCTTCTTGGTTATCCCTAGAATTATCTGAGTAAGGTGAATTTTTGCAGGCCACTTTAGCAGGGAAAAACATTAAGGCCTGTTGATACGAATTACGCAACGGAAAATGGACTACTTTTTCCTCTGCGTAAGTTGTCACATAACTGCTTAGGTAGAACTTAAATGCTTAAGTTGTGTATCAGCAAACGGGCCTAAATCTTTTTTTAATTCTTTTAAGCCAATAAGGAGTTTATGTGTGTGAGTCTTATTCCCCTATAACATAATATTATAGTCTATCAATCATTTTTTCGTTTCCTTTCCTTTTTCAAACTCGAAATTCGAATCTCAACCAATGAAGAAGTTTCACTCGAAGAAAATCGAACTCGAACTCGAAAACGACTTTGACCAAATTTGACAGTTCAATGACAGATAACAAGAAAAGTGGTTTGTTTGTCGACTTTCTATTACCAGTTTTACCGATTTCGATAAAGTCTTGCATACAAAAAAAAAAACAAAAAAACAAATTCGAGACTTCAATTAAATTTGACACTACGATGATAGAGAACACGAAAAAATTGTGTCCCGCAATTCCGCCTGTCTGTATATCAATATACAGTCTAAATGGCAGAACGATTTTCTTCATACTTGGTACGTCTTCATAAGGGACTGGCTTGATTATTTTTTCTAATCTTCTTTTTGGCTACAAAACTAACGGTATCTGCCTGCTATACATTTTATGGAGCAAAAATGGTAAATCTTAATTATCTTGTAAGCGGCTCCAACGATTTTGATGAAAAAATTTAGTGAACTATTATAGACATATTCTACATTTAAGTCAATAAAATTTCTTAATTCAAATATTATTAACGGTACCTGCCAACCGTTTCTTAAATTTTCGACTATCTGATTATCGGCTCAACGGATTCGATTAAAATTTTTATACAGGAGGTATGTTTTATTCAAAAAATATTTTTTTGATTTTTTTTTGAAAATTCAATTCTTCGAAAACCGATGGACGTTTTTATTGAAATTATGTTTCTAAGTTAGTATTATTAAATATTTAAAATGTCTATAATAATTTTATTTTTTGAGAAAAAAATTAAAGAATTTTTGTAGGTATACAAAAAATTAAAGACATTTCTTATACAAGAAATTAAATAAAAACTACTTTAAAAATATATTTAGCTATTTCTAATAAGAATCTTGTGCATGCGACGCAATCGAAGATAAGACCAAGTACGTGCAACCCATTCATGCATTTTATATTTAGCGAAATCATTTCAACTGTTTTTGAAAAAATAAAATTAAGCTTAAGATATTACTAAGATGATTTGATTATCAGTTCCCGTTATTCTTGGATCCCAAAATAGAGAGAATAAAATGCACGACTCGATCGCACGTACTTGCTCTTATGTTCTAATTAAATTCGTTTTTGTGCTTAATTTTTTATATACAATTTTTTTTAATTGTTGTTTTCGAAACATTGAATAAAAATAAAATGTTTTTATTTTCAAAATCCCAAGACCATAATTTTGCGAAAACTTTAAGATGCAGTATTATTTAGAATTCGAAGTACCGTTAATAACGTTGTATGTGGCAGGTACCGTTAATAGCAAAACATTAAAACAAACAATTTTGGACCAGAATGTATATTATATCAATTTATATATCAATTATAAATGTATTTTTTATCAAAATCGATAGAGCCATTTAGCAGATAATTCATATTTACCTTTTCTGGTACAAAAATTGTATGGCAGGTACCGTTATTTTCGTTTAAAATATATAAGAAAAAAACTTTTCGGAGGAACACTTAACTCATCTATGGTGGTTTTATGAAACGAATAATTTACCATGTGAAAATTTGTAATATGTGTTTTTTTATTGTCAAATCCAACAATTATAAATAATAAAATGAATTTAATATTGCGAAATATAATTACAATTCGAATTTAATCGAAAACTGGAACTAAGTTTGTGAAATATCCGTATCTAGCTATATAAAATTTCAAAAGTACTGTAGATCTTCAAAGCATATAATCTTGTAATATTGATCTTTCTACGAAACTTGGCAAAATTCCACCAAATGGCATTAATATGTTACAATAAAGGTTGTATGATTATGCAGGACCGCTTTGCGATGGAATTCGCAACGCTATCAAAGCCACACTCAGGGTGCTTGTCGCAGTTGTTACACTCATAGTTCACCTCCTTCCACATCGTCCTCTTTATAGTGGGTGGACCAGCGACAGATTCTTATATTTTTTTTTTCATCTCCCGCATACACACTAAAGTCTGCTGCCGACATTAGAAATATATAACTGCGAAATGGAGGAAGAATATATACACATTTTTACATCCTTTCATGGTTTCGTCTTGAGATTTGTCATCCACGAATTGCAGCGTTGTTCTTGGATCCAAGTTTTAGACATCAACAACACAAGAAGCATAGAGCATCGTTCACCGTCAGCCCCATCGTTCCCTTGCCCGTCGTCCTTTGCCCATGATGCTGTGCAATAAAAGGTCCTTTGGATGATGGGAGTGGTTAAGATAGGTTATTGTTTTGGGGTTTTCAATGAAAACACCCTATTTTCCGTTTGCTTTTTAGTTTCTATCTGCGGCACAGTATGGGAACTTTGATCCTTGTAATGATATCTTTTGCCATAAGGATGTTCACAAGTGTAGCGCCTGTATTTTCTTGTATGTTGGCCGGGGTAGAATTCTTTTATTTATTTATTTTTTGTTTGGTCTTCTATTCGGTGGATTGGATACTTAAAGTTTATTTGTCCATTGTGAACAGATATAGTATGTGTGGTCATTTTAAGAGTTTTTGTTGACCAATCGAATTGCTAATAGAATTTAATCCGAGGCTTTTCTATATCTCATATAATAACATCTACTCGTACTATTGCAAGGGTGGATGATATTTTTCTTTCTTCAGCAACAATAACAAGGAAGAATACATACGTATATATAGGTTCTTTCATTTTCAAACTGAAAACGAGCGAAAGGATAAATTAAAATAGAAATGTCCATTTGTTGATATTATCTTTGGTCAATTTATTTTCAAAAGACGTTAGAATAGTCTTCTTCCTTATGACAAGGAATGGGGAAACAAGAAGAATTCTTATAGATTTTTATTGTTGGTGTTAAATTGGTTCGCAGGTTGATTTAAGGAATTGAAAAGTCTTAAACTAGGATCTTAAATAGGACAGTTGAAATTGAAAATATTTTCTGTAAGCATTTTAAACAAAATATGAAACGATAATCGGTCGAAAATTTAAACCAATTCTATTCCAATTTACATTTAGCATATTGAAGGTAATACCTTCAGAGTTTAAAAAAAAACAAAGTTTTCAGTGACCCTGTCATTTTTTCCATTAAAAAGTTTTTGTGCATCTGAATTAAACAAAATATACTAAAACATTATTCTCCCTTTGCCAAACTACCATTTAATGCTTATTAAAATGCGTAGGGTTATTTTTGAAATGAAATTTGAACAAAACAGTAAAAATTTATTTGACAGGGTCACTGAGGACCCATTTTGCTCTCTTTATCTTACAGCCGATTTTTGTTAACTTGAAATACTTATAGCAAAATGGCGTTTGTTCTTTTTGATGATTCGTTAAAAATGTTTTTTTAAATTAACACAACTTTTTTTTTAAAGAATAAAACAAATTAAAATACTTTTTTTTTATCGAAACAGTTATTACGACATTCATACCTTCATACATCTCTTAGGTAGCTAGCATTACTGAAATAAATTATGCCGGTTGAGTCTGGAAAACTCTTATTAAATTACCTAATAATGCACAAATATTAGGCTTTCCATTGGAAAACGAAATCACTTTTCTCTTTTCTTCGTTAAATTTTATGCAAAAGAAATTGATTTAAATTTCAAATTTAGAGATCATTTTTGCAGAAATATAGTAACATAATTTTTGGAAAATTTTCTTTTTCCAGAACGTTTGACCAATTTTATGTCTTGCCTTTGACTTACTACAATAATGTTTCAATAAAACAATCATGTTTTTTTCAGTAAAAAAAAACATATTCTTCATCATTAATGACGACGCATTATAATCGTTTAAATTAATTTTAATTATTGTAAATCTTTGCTTTCCTTAAAATTTGATTTTTAATCTGTGACCTGATCGAAAATAAAAAAAAATTGATTCGGTTTTACATTATTGCGTAAATAGACAATAACAAAAAAAAACAATTTGAAATAATGTTACATCAAATTATAAATACACATCTGGATTTACCAATCGAAAACCACATACAATCACGCCATTGTTAATAATAATAGAGTTTATTAATGTAATTAGGTTAAAAACTGGAATACAATACTTTGACATTTGTAAACGTCAGAAAATTATGCTTTCTTTTGTCGAATTCCTTACAATTATTTCAAACCGATTTCTTCAAATTTTTCTCTTGCAAGGAATTTGAAAAAAAAAACGAATTCATGAGTGTTAATTGCTAACTGCAAATTTTCAATTTTCAACAACAATAATTATTGCGATAAATGAAAAGTATTCAATTTGACGTAGGAGAAATGTCAGATTTTCAATTGAAAGAAATAATTTATTTCATTGCAACGTTTCGAACTTGTTTACGTTCTGCATAAGGCAAATCTTATTTAGGTATTTAAAAAAAATACATCAGGTCATATACATTCACATAATATTTTTTTTATATTTGTAAATAATTTTCATAAATTATTGTGTCTACATCCCGCTTCAACTTAAAATTATAAGTTTGCCGTTCGATGTCTTCTACGATGTTTTTAGAAATGTATGGTATTAATGTTTATTCTAATGAATTGTTGATTCCTTCAAAATTTGCCGTTAGTATGTAGTAAAAATTTAATTTTCTTATGTTTAATGCTCAATTCGATTGGTGCTTTGCTTACTTTAAATTATTTCTTGGAAAACATTGTTAATATAATACCCTCATTGAAAAACGGATTTATGAAATGAAAAAAATTTTTTTTTTGAAAATTAGATTATGCAATATTATTTATACTTTTAGGAAGCATTTGCATAAACAAATAATTTTTATCGGTTAACCTAATAAAAATAAAGTTGAAAATATGAAAAGTGGATTTAATTGTAGTAGCGTTCATAAAAACGCAAAATAAAATATTTCTTAGTCTACCTTTAAATAAAATTTAAATAAAATTTAAATATTCTTGGAGCAATGGAGTTACCGTTATTTTTTAGTTTTTTTAAAAATGTTGATTCCGAAAATTCAAGAGAATATCAAAAAACTACCAAAATCAAAACTTCGAATAAATCAATTGAGTCATTTTGTAAATACATATTGAGTTTTCCAAATATTTCAAAAAACAAAGTTTTTGACAAATTTTGACTACCTACTGTTTAAACTTATTTATAGCGTCTACTATATTCATTCAAAAATATCAACTAAACCGTTTTCAACAAAATCGGAAACCAAACAAAAAAATATGGGTCTATAAGGGTACCAAAAATAACCATTTAAAAAAAATACCAAAAAGAACATCCTTCTTTAATTAACTGATTTTTCCTTGGGCAATTTTGCATTTGAAAAAAATCGAACTCCAGATTTTAATCAAACATGACATTACGATGATAGAGAACAACAAAAAAGTGGGTCCCGCAATTCCGTTTGTCTGTCTGTCTGTACAGCGCTCTAAAGCCTAAACGGCTGAAAGGGATTCTTCAAACTTGTACTTGGTATTTAATATTTTAGGTGATTGTCTAAAATTGATTTTTGAATGCTTTTTTACCCCAAAAATAAATGTACTTGCCATATAATTTTGTCTAACATTTTCATTATCTCGAAAACTGCTCTGACGATTTTGATAAAAGAAAATATGTGTTTTATTAACGGTACTTGCCATACAACAATTTTGTCGATCTTGGACCTTATCATAAGCGGTCCAACGGATTTCGATGAACATTGATATGTAGGAGGTATAATAAAAATAATATATAAGATAATATTAAAAATAATGACACTGCATACCAAAATTTTCTAAAAATATTTTTTTGTTTTTGGAAAATTCAATATTTCGCAAATGCGTGGACGATTTTTTTTGAAATTCAGTTTTTAAATTTATGTTATTAAATACATAAAATTATCATACCTACTAAAAAAAATATCCGGGAACAAATTGACGAAATTTTAGATACAAAACATTAAGTAAAAAATGCCAAAAACATATAGAGCTGTTTCTACTTAAAATCTTGTATGTAAGATGTTATCGAACATAAGAGCAATTACGTGCGATCCAGTCTTGCATTTTATTTTCATAATTTTATTTTACCATGTGCAGTTTCTGCCGATTAGGATTTTGGACTTTTTTATATTTGCCTTTTTTATGACTAAATGGCGACAATAAAGAACTACCAGCTTCTGCACCATTTTTTATCACTTTATAATTTACTACCAATAATTAATTTTTTTTTTATAACATGAGCAGTTTTACAGAATCTTTCAATGGCTTTCCAATCAGCCTCTTTTTCATTATTTCTGGCAATATTTTTTTGGGTTTTTTGAACAAACGGCTTAGGTATTTCTATTACGGCATTATTATTAACTTTTTCAATTTTTTTCAGAAAAACTAAAAAAAATGATTTTGAATTAGAAATCTGTTATTAAATGGGTATTTGAAAATATTCATTCATCTTCAGCGTGTATATGTATGTACATATGTAAGGTAAAACTAGTAAGAGTTCTTTAAAAATTAGTTCATCAAAAAATAGACTTAGTTCCCTTCGATGGCTCTTTTCTATTTTGTTATTTTTTCCTTGAAAATCTAAATATTTTGACATATGCTAGAGTTTCTTTTTGAATTTATTGCAGCCAGCGGGAACCTATTACCAACGCCTCACTTAACGTGAATAAACTGCTTGACTTAGCATAAGCAGAGCCTTCCAGCCATTTTCTAAAAGACAAAACAAAAAAAAAACTCTTGTTTACACTGAAGAATAGCAAACGAATATCACAAAAACAAGTGCAAATAATGAAACAACAAAAAAAAAATTCTGACGAGTAAAAATTACAATGAACGAATAGAATTAAGCCGACAACAAGTGGTTTCACACACAGAGGGGTTGATTATGATGGGTATAACGTATAGGTATACGCAACCCCAATTGAAAGAAGCTCCTTTGCAGAACTCCCTGTGCTGCTTCCAGTATTTCATCTAGTATTGTATAACACTTAAGAAAACAATTTTGTTCTTGTGGGTGCACATGGAACAACAATGGCAGGCAGAACGCCACCTCTGGCATTTTTCTATTCCATCGAATTTGATTTACTCCGCCTTGGATGGAGTTTATTTGCAAAAAAAAAAAAACGAATTAATATATACAAACTCACAATCCACAAACGTTATAATACAGAGCCTGTTTGCTTTATGCCATCGCCAGGATATCTATGTATCTCTCATCCTGGCTTCATAGCTGAATTGAGTATACTAGATAATAAAAGCAAATGAAAATAAGTGAAAGATGAGCGTTGTCTGCTTCGGGAAGCACATTCCTTTATTAAATTTTGGCAATTTCTATATCTACCAACTAACTGTGATGAAGATACTCCTACAGGGTGCGCCAGAGAAACTTACTTATTTGAAAGGTCAATAAAACAATAGTACTTCAATTATTGTTTTAAGTTTTTTTTATTTGAAAATACAATATCCCAATTTTTTTTTCATGCAGTCTTGAAAATTACATCGGATAAATGTGGCGACCCCCATTGCGCATACAATGATGAAGTCGATTTTTGAAATTCGTCTCCACTCTTTGCAGCATATCAATCGGTATGTTGGCAATGGCGTTGCGGGCAACAAAATCGCGTTCAGTTAATTCTTGCACAACAGCCAATTTATAGGGATGAAATTGAAGGTCTTCATGGAGAATTCGTCGAACAGTGGTGTCAGAAATTCCCATAGCAGCTGCGTGTTTGCGAGCCGAAAGCCGGGGAGAACGCACAACTGACTGCCTCACTCTTTCGATATTTTCCGGAGTTCTGATGGTCCGTTGAAGTCCATTTCTGGGCTTAGCGACACTTCCACACTCCCGAAATGAGTTAACCCACGACAGAATCGAATTACGGCCAGGAACGAGTCTGTGAGGAGGAATTTCAAAGCGAGCCCGGAAGGCACGTTGCGTAGCACCAAGTGAGCGACCGTTAGAAAAGAAGCTCTCGACTGCGAAGGCCCGCTGTTCTCTAGACCAGAGCACGATGACAACTGACCGGAGGGAGAAACAAACTTGGGAACTTTCCCCTCCAGATGCGCCCCCTCTCGCCCCTCTAACCACCCAAATCACCTCGCGGGAATTTTTTCAAACAAGTAAGTTTCTCTGGCGCACCCTGTATATAGTCGAACTACACTGTATGATGCAGATATGTATTATTTTAATGTTTTTTCACACATCAAGCTGCGTAAAGATTATTTATTTATTTTTCAAATATGAATGCTTGGCTTAACACTGTTTTCAGCCCTTAGGAAATCAACCCTGAGAAGACTCTTGGATTTCCAATTAATAACAACCAACCAACTACAAAAATAGGAAAAGTTCACATCAGAATTAAAGCAAAATTTGCTAATTAGATTTAAGCCCGTGGTAGATACATTCATAAAAATGTTAACAATACTACCAAGATTCAAAATGTGTTTATTGAACATTTAATTTGCTCAGGGCTTAAGTAAGCTTAATTATGGTTCCTTGATGTGTAAGCATTGTCAATTGATAAGTCATCTCTAAAATAATGACGAAAAAAGTGAATCAACCAATTCTGGTTGTAATGTTGTTTCGGTAAAATGCCCACAGCTTTTTCTCGATTTCTTATGACCAAACTAACGGTACTTGCCATACAATTTTTTAGCCAAAAAGGTAAAACTTATTTTTCTCAAAAGAGGCTGTAACGATTTAAAAAAAAATCCGTTTATTGATGAGATATAAAATGTACGTTTTGGTATTTTGTTTTGGGAAAAAATTGTTTTTTTTTGTTACCTATAGAAGAACCACTTTTTTTGGTTTTGGATATTCTAGAAAACAGTTCATTTATTTTTTTTTAATTTCATAAGGATAAGCTCTTGCAAAATCTAAACAGTATTGTAAGGACATTTTTTTTCAAAACTTGCTTTTGAAATGAGAAAAACAATCTTTTTTGTAAACTAAAGTCTGTGTCTAAGTTAAGCCTAGGTTTAGTTGAATTTTAGGACGTTGATTCTATTTTTTTAAGTTTATCATTCCAAAATATTTGAAGTTCTATGTGTAGTAAGATAAGTTAATAATCTTATAAAAATATAAAACCAACAATTTGTAAGTAAAATTCGTCTGTATTCATTGAGCCAATATTTTCTTAAGCTGTAGTTTAGTAAAACCTGGGTTTATCAGCAACTATGAATATGCTCGAATACTTAACAAAAAATCAGTTCAATGGATTTGTTTCGAAACCTTGCACTCATAGTTGTTCTTTAATTATACTCGAAGAAACCATTTTAGTTAAACAACGGTACCTACCTACTACCGTTACGCAAAATATTTTTTTTCTCAAAATCGTCTCCAATAATTGTGTTAAAAAAACTGTGTGTGTTCTTAAATTTATTTTCCCGTGGGTAAGTGTAAAACCTTCAAAAGGCTCTACGAGGACCGAAAACCGCATGTTCATAGGAGTGTGAGATTTTTACTGCACTAAAAACACCTCCTCCTCCCGATTCCAATTAAGTTGAAACTTATCTAGCAATTTATTTTTAACGAATTTAATTAACGTGTTGCATTTAACTATCCGGTGATAGGTCCTGCTCATACCGCGATTTTAAAGCGGATTCGTACTAAATTCTTCTCATCGATAAGTCCAATTGTAGTACTATTACAGTGTTGTAATAGTTGTTTTCTATGATTTCGCGCAAATTTTTTTATTTCATCGCGAACCGTTGGAATCCCGAGATATCTGAAAAAACAAACGATCTTAGCAGTTTATTTTCACACGTTTGTAAGGTATTTAAATTAGAATCTCGCGTACAACCCCAGAGTTTTATAAGGTAAGTTCAGACAAGTTTAAGCACCTGCCTGTAGAAAATTAGCTTATTTTCGATACTGAGCTTAGAGACATTTTCTTCACCATTTATCAACTTGCCGCAAACTCTCAAGTTGGCCAACTCTAGATATGACACAAACTTGAGAGTTGGGTGACAAGTTGAAATTTGCTTTTCTTGACTATTTTATATCTCAACTCGAGATTTGAAATTTAAAAGTTAGCCTACTTGAGATTTTAAAAAATTCCCTGGGAAATTTTTGACAGATATGTATGTTTCAACTCTTTATTTAGCGAAATTCTGTTGGGATTGGCAGACTACGCAGTTGAAAGGTGCTAATGGGTAAAAAGTGTCAGATTCCTAATTCAAAGCTTGTCCTCAAAAAGTATAAAGGCTTGTCTTATTGCAAGTATGCACATTTATAATAATAATATACCTAAACTAGTTCATAATTAAAATCTCTCGCCTTTTGGACTTAAAATACAAATAATATTGATATTGAATTTTATACAATATATATATCGAAATTGATAAATTTACAAAATGTATCCACAATTTTCGTTCATCTATCATCATTATGTAGGAAGGTTCTATATCCACTTGTTTGAATAAACAATAAAATAATAACAAAAGTTTTATTAAGCTTTTTCATTTACTACAGTTTCTTGACTTCACTTTTTTCGATATTTTAGAAAATAGATATATACGTCAAAAGAAAGGTATGATCAATACCTATCCACAGCTGAGGACAAAAGGTATCTGCGGCACCTGGTTCTTGAGATATTTCAATTCAAAGTTATTCGCATAATTTTCCACCCAACTGCATTTGACTTGCTTTGGATGGTGATATCTCCGCAACTAAGCCCCGCAAAAATCTGCGGCTGCCAGTGCTCGAAAGGGATTTCAGAGACCTTTCTATTGGTGTACAATGGCAGGGAGTATGCTATGTTATATTGTAGATACAATATAGAATGTTCGATCCGGAAACTTATTCTTCAAGAAATACGAAGGCGTTAGATAAAATCATGTTTTGGTATTGTCTTCTTTCAATCGCCAACAATTCTTCTTCATCTTCGCTTCTGGAAGCAGCCGATGGACTATTTTCCAAAAATAATTTTCTCGGAATATTTTAATTTAAAAAATATTTTTATACAACACGATATCGAGAATAATTTTTGAAAGAAGATGCAACAAAATGTATTACAAATTTGAATTTGACAGAAAATTCTCAAGTTTGTACCCTAAACTTCTACTATTTTCGGAAGTTGAGAAAACCAGAAGTTGATCAACTCGACAGTTGAGAATGGAAAGTTGAAACTGTCAGCTTTGAGTGAAGAAAAACAAAATCACAGGTTAAAAATAAAAATCCTCAAGTTGAGTTCAACTTGTAGTGAAGAAAATTGCCCTTAGAGTGTTTGCCGAGCAACCAGTACATATCTCTGAGTTTATTATTTAACTCTTCGCATTTCTTTTTAAATTGCGGTTTCCATTTTAATTTCATTAAATTATTTTGCTTCATTAGCAAACGGAACTTGAACCGTATTAACAAATACCGGTAAGCTATTATTTTTTTTATACGTAAAATCTACATGGACTGATTTTACTTCGTTGAGCCATATCCGCCATGTTTTTGTCCAATCATTGACATTATTCAGAACTTTTTGTAATTTTGTCGTAGATTTATCGTTTGACCCATTTGTAATATTGCAGTATCGTCATAAAACGTGGCTACGATAGTGTCTTCTGTTTGAGGTATATCACGTGTAAATAACAGGTACAATATTGGACCTAAAACAGTTCCCTGTGGTACCCCAGTCACTATTTCTTTGAGATCCGAGTAATCGTTTCCATATCTTGCACTAAAAAGTCTATTTTCTAGGTATGCTTTTAGAAGCGTATAACGTGCTTCAGGCAGAATTTGTTCCACGATTTCGTCTCTCAGAAGCACAAACAACAACCATTTTTGCTTATCTAATTCATCAACCCAAGCCACGCTATCAAATAAAAATTCATACTCTCTCGTTTTATCTCCTTATCGTTAGAGTGAAAGATCGTAATTTGCACATAAAAAGATTTTCACCTAAGTATGGTGAAGTTTAAAACGGGCTCGTTCACAATGAATGGCCCGCATCGGTACATCGTTGTGATTTCAACGAAATCTATGATTTCGAAATAACAAAAATATATATTGTGAAATCCGAATATTTGGACTGAAATCTACGAATTCCGAGATTTACCTTCGGTGGGAACAGAGCATAAGCTTGGAAATCGAAAATTTTAAAATGCAGTATTATTTAGAATTCGAAGAACCTCCTGTATACAAATTTGATCAATATCCGTTGAGCCGTTTGTAAGGAAGTCGAAAATCAGTAAAATGTTTGTATGGCAGGTAAACCTCTAATAGCAAAATATGTAAAAAAAAAATGTTTGGCCAAAATGTAGACCATACCTAGAGTAGTACACATTTTTGTTTTTTATCAAAATCGTTAGAGCCGTTTTCGAAATAATTAAGATAGTACAAAAATTTGTATGGCAAGTACCGTTATTTTTGGGGGTAAAATAAAGATTCAAGAATCTTTTTTAGATAATCAGCTAAAAACGCCAAAGTTTGATAAAATCGTTTCAGTCGTTTAGGGTATAGATCATTCTACAGACCAGACATGCAGATAGACAGACTGAATTACGGGACCCACTTTTTTGGTCTTCATCATTGTAATGGCAAATTTGATCACAATCTCGAGTTGTTTTTTTTCTAAATACAAAACTTGCCATATGTACTATATACTACCAGGTTCCCATAAGTAAAAATTGATATTTTCAAAAAAAAATTATCTATAACAAAGAGTTTATTCGCGCTGGCAATACTGCACTACCCCCTCCCTCCTTTTTGATTTTTTTTACGCAATGGTTACGTAGAAGTTCGACCCTGCTAAGCCACACCTAGTAATAAGTAAAAGTTGTTGCAGATTACATTAGTATGTATTTCACCAATCAAATTGATGCAATCTTAAAAGGACATTCATTGAAAATGTTCAAATTGAAATATTATTAAACTCTTTTTTATTTTAATATTTTATATCGTTATCCTAAAGTATGTATACATGCGGGTAGGGGTGGTTATAGAAAATTGTAATAATATTGTACATCTGATGAAAAACCCTTATTAAACATAAATATTGTTAACCTCTTTATTTAAATACATGTATTCACGTAGACTTTATCTTACATTAAAAGGAAAGTCTGAATTAACTTTTTTAATGGAATATTAATTAGAGGATATTCAAGAACACCACATTAACAAAAAAAAACTTCGTCGTTAATTAAGGATACAAATCCTCTTTCATAACACATAAACATTCAAACATGTTTCCATATATGTATCACATCCAGAAATATAAGAGTTTTTTTACTAAAAAAAAAAAATAACCACACCCGATGTCGGAAGATTTTTAAGGAAAGTACCTTAAAATGTCTGACAGTTAATATAGGTACTACTGCTACTATCGTAAGTAAGGAAATATTTCAAATGTAGATTTTAATGAATTTTCATATGTGCATTTATTATATCCTTGATAATGTGTCTACCTGAAACTTTTTCAACACATCATGTGTTGGATGTGATGTTACACGAATTTTATTTTTAGATATCCTTTTCATACATTTTTCGATGATGTCAGAAGAAAGGTCCTAAAAAGGATGAATGCCATTATAATGAGATTGCCGCCCTCTCCCCGGCTGCATGCAAAAATAATAATAATAAAAAAAAAACATAAAACCACATAATAAGGACGAAATTATTCCCATTATGTCCTTTTTCTGATGACTATAGTAGTCAGTATGTATATGTAGTTGCATCAATCAAATGATACCGATATCTCATTTTCGAAAGATTTGCCACCGAAAATAGTGTTCCCATTAAAAAACATTTAAAATACCATCCGTCAAACACAACCGCTCATTCACACCCCGTTTAGATATAATCGTATTGTGTCCTGCCATTCAGCAGCCACAGCCATCACAGCACAGTTGAATAAAAATTGGAAAAAAAAATAATTCAGGAATCTATGTGATTCGAATAAAATTATTGCTCGCGTGCAAGGACATATCACAATGATGGTTCTCATTGTTATGCTAGGATCGCTCGCTGGCAGAGCCCACCTAAAATTCGATGATACAGTCATCAGGATAACACCCAACAACACTACAAGGAGTTTGGCTCGTGTGAATTTCGTTGATCGATTATGATTGATGTCGACTCTTGAATGGCAATGCAAAAGGGATTTATATTTTTGTCATACCTAACTATACCTACTTATATATAGGAAAAGGACTTTATCATTCATATGGTGCATCATGAGACTAATGTAACTCATATCATCTGCTCCTCAAAATAAATTGATCCCAATATGATGGAACCATTTGCGTAATGTTCGAATTTATATATATCCTTTTGATCCAATCTCATCCAGAGGCTCCAAAGCAAATTAAAATGCTAAAATATCATCGTCGAAATGATGAAAGGACCTCATTTTCCAGTAGGCGTATACCTACGTATTGTACACATATATCTAAGACTGAATCGACACGTGAACTCGAAGCTCACTCCTTAGAGATATTGCTTTCATACAAACGGGCGGGAAAATGTCGGATTAATAGCTGGTCCGACAAGCGACACCCAAAAATATTGCACAAATACAATAAAATCACACGCGCGGAATAATCAGATTGCAATTACGCTTCTATATGGCCTAGCCAGGACATTCACATTTCACATCATCAATACACGAATGAATTCTTCTTGTTTTGATGACTAAGGTGCTGAGGGGAATAAATTGGTCGTTTTGTCAAAGGTTTATCATGGTTGTATTGAGCGTTGGTTGGTTATTCAGCTTTTGATTTCCTGTATAAACATGAAGATTGTTGTTTTCAATTGAATGCACAAGGATGTCAACATATCACCATGAATTTTGTTCGTTTGGCAAAAGGAGTGAGTTTCCAGTTCTAATTGTTGTGAACGCGTGTTCGAATGATGTCAATAGTTTCATTGACGTCTGGGTAAATTAGTATTAATTTAAATCACTTGTCTTGCAGTTACAGAAAATATTAAAAGAAAGAGAGAAAGAAAGAGAGTGCGAGAGAGTAATAATGTGCGCAAGTTGTTATATAAGGTTGTTATTATGCGGTTTTAAATCAATAGATGCATTGAAAGTCTTTATGAAAGATAATTTTAATAGACGAGAACTGAAATAATTTTAAGCTTACAATTTACCTTGAAATATTAATTTTACTCCATTCAATGTAAGTGTTTGATTTAAAATGTCGATAGCTCTGAGAATGGGGGATGCAGTTTCAATATTTTAGAATAATGGCAGTGGAAATAACGCCCCGTATAAACTTCAAGATGGAGGTCGGTAAAGTGCTGCCACTCAGTAATGTTTTAAGAACATATAGCTTAAAAACATGATCAATCATTTCTGAACTGGAAAGTAGTAAACAGAAATTTGTTTCGCTCAGAAAGTTTGTGTTGTAAGTAGCTAAATTTAAGACTTGTGTAATAGTATGTGTTCCTTTCCTCGTGAGTTTTTGTATGGTGAATTCACAGACAAGAAATTAAGACAAGACAAGACAAGAAATTACATTACATTACATTTTATACTACTCCGCAGATCAATCTACGAAGTAGAGACACAGAAGCACTGGCAACTAGACCATTGGCTTTTTTAAACATCACATACATTAATACAACAAGAAATTAAAATGAAACAAAAAGGTTACTTCTCCTATTGAGTCAAAGCACCATTTTGGGATTGTTTGTTTTAAGATAGTCTAGTCCTGTTCGTTTAGGTTAGACATTTCTTTTAAAAAGTGATTAAAAGAAATACAAAATATATTATTTTGGTCTCAAAAACATGCATGAAAATTATGCTAATTTATGAAACCTGGCAACCCTAGGTCTGTGATTCTAATTAAAATAATTTTTACTTGCGATATATGTATATATGTGCAGGTTTTACATTTGGAAACAAAATCGAGCTCGAGATTTTAATGATACTTGACATTATGATAATAGAGAACACTTAAGAAGTGGGCCCAGCAATTCCATCGGTCTGTCTGTCTGTAGGTCGATCTGCAGCCTAAGTCGCAGAAACGACTTTCTCCAAATTTCGTACTTAATTTCCTTAGTGCACTATTGTAGGAGCAGTCAAAATATTGGTTCAGCATTTTTTTTTTATAAAATGATCCTCCCATATTATCGTTTTTTTTATATCGACTTTCTCAATAACAATTTAACGGATTTCGATCAATTTTTTTATGCAGGGGGTCCTTTGGGTTTTTAATATTACTGCTCACCAAAATAATCAAAATATTTATTATCTGTTTAGGGTCTCCATATTTCGAAAACAGTGGACGATTTGGTTTGATAGTGTGCGTGTTGGAATTCCGCATCCCGTTTTTCAAAAATCCCGAAAAAAAAAGTTTTAAAACCCATTATCTAAAATACTGTTTTTTAAGATCCATCCTTTTAAAATCCCTCTTATTCAAAATCCCGATCTCTTATATACCAATTTTCTTAAAATTACTTTAATCCCGCTTAGCCGTTTTGTATTTTGATAAATGTTACACAAAAAACTTTGCATACACCCCAACTCAACCCCATTCCAAATCATATATTGGGCCAAGCAGGGGGTTGCACGCCATAGTTTTTGCACCTTGTGTAGATTTCAAAAGCGGGAATTTAATAAACGCGATGGTAAAAAAAGTTATTTTAAGAAACGGGATAATAAAAAGGGGGATTATAAGAATGCGGGATTTTACAATTGAGGATTATAAAAAGCGGGATTATAAAGAGCGGGATATCGAACCCAAGCCGTTTTGATATTATGTTGTTAAATTTATAATATTAAATTCTTAAAATTTACTTACCTAAACATTTTTTTTAAGAAAAAAAAATGTACGCCATTTTGTATATAAAAGTGCATAGAAATGCCAATTTATAACAGTTGTACCTGTCTTATAAGAGTTGTTCGCCCTTAAAAGTGTTCTATATTCCCAGCGTTTCACGCAGTTGGAGGTCTGCTGAAGCAAAGGAACCCTACAGCCCCGCATAAACTCTTCTTTTCTGCCACATTTTTGGCATGTCTCTTGACACCTTCATATAAAAAATTAAGTAAAAAACAGCTTTAAAAATTTATTTACCTATATCTACTTAAATCAAGTAAGTGTGGCATCAAAGATTCCCATTTCATGTTCTGTGTCTGCAACTAAATTACCATGTGGCAGGAGACGCATGACCTCCTTTCCCCCTGCTCTGCCCCTACTTAGGGGCGTCTCTGATTTTAAATGATGCTTAGAACATCAAATTTTCGAAATAAGGAGGGCTAATGAATTGTCAGATATTTATTCCACAAAAATTCTCCAAACAATTGATGGTTCTACGTGTAAAACTATTGATGTTTTTGGTTGAATCCGAATTTATGAATATTGAGGTTTTTTCAATTTTATTCTATGAAGCTCGTAACTGAAGCTCGTAACTTGAAATTCTCAGGATCTCAAAAATTAATATTTCTTCTTAAAAAAAATTGATTATCTTGAATACCTCTACGGTCTTTCATATAAATGGACGAAAAAGTTTATCCTAACTGATCTTTCTCCCTCAATGTAAATTATTTTAAACTTATACAGCTTAAAGAAAACTGAAATAACTGCTGACATGAACAAAAAAGTACATGACCCCACGCCCAAGAAAATAGAAGTAAGAAATTATTTATTTTGTCCCAGTTAAGTCCTTCAGAGACTAAAAGCGTTAAAAAGTCGCAAACGCAATTTTCCAAATAAATCTTCTTATTCTTACATAAAGCGAATTTGTAGAATGAGTTAGTCTACACAGCTAACCAACCAACCAGTCAAGAAAGACAAATTTCCAAAACAAGGGATGAGAAATAGAATTGAGTTCGGGTCTTTCTGGTCCTCGCCGTAGTCATGTTGGTAGATTGGACGATTTTTTTTTTGTATTCTTCATCCTACTAATGTGAGTTAATGTTATGGGGATTTTTCATCCTTGAATTATACATACAAAGGTAATGCCTGCTAGTCTTTGGCTATAGAAAATAAATAAAAATTCAATGGAACAATGTTTGTGCCGAAAGGTAGGTATGTATAATAATGTACTACCTAATACCGTAAGAAGACAACGAAGGAGGCAGAGGCCATCGACAACGAATAAAAGTGCTTTCTCTATCGCCTTAAGAGGCAAAAAAACAGATTGGGAAAAAATTTGCATACTCCTTGACGGCTTTTAAGGAGATTTTTCTCAGAAAAAAAAATGTATATATTCTTCCATTTCAGCATGTAGATACAGAAGACATCTTAAATCATTTTTCAAGGTAGAGCAAAGTTTTTCTTTCGATTTTTCTCCGACTTTGGTATGTACTTTTCTTTTTAGCTGGTATAATACATTCAATCTTGCTTAAGAATCATTCATTCTTTCATATGAAAGACGAAATAAAGGCAGAAAACATGTTTTTAGGGCTTGTTTCAGGGATTAATGATGTGGAAGAGGAAGAGACCAATCCAGACGGTGATTTACCCACGCGCGCTTAAGCTGAGGGTTAATATTTAAAAAAAACTCTTTGAAAATGTATCATAAACATTTAAGAAGTTGCTCTGATGGCTTTATACTCAACAGGTCTGAATCAAAAAGACAAATATCTTATCAATTTGAAAAATAAAGAAATATTTAGAAACAGAAAATAAACTATTAAACTACAGACATGGTACGGAATAGTTTATAAGAGAAAGTTATTATGAAGTACAAGTATTCAAAATTTTAAATATATTTTTATAAGATTTTAACAGAATCGGTCCGGTCTACCTATAAAAGAAAATTGCGAGTGTCCTCTTATATTTCATTTGACACTCTCCGCTCTGAAAAAAAATATTTGTAGCAGATATCGGCTGTCTTTTGCGAGGATGTGACAAATCCTCCAAGAACCAATAGAATAACTTTTCCCCTTAAAAAGTACTTCTCATCGCAGTCTTTCCGATTTGAAAAACAAATTGTAGGTTCCCCTATTTATTTTATAAATGTCCCTCCACACAAATTTCAATGAAAACTGTCAAACCTTGTTCCTGAAATCGAATTTTGAAATAAAATATTTCCCCAGGATGTGAATTTAAGAACAAGAAATTTCTTTGGACCAAATTATCTGTTCCCCTTCTTTTTCCACAAGAATTTAAAGACTATCATTTTTCAAAAGTGACGATACAAATCTCTCAGAAAAAAACTTTTCACAAGAATACAAGAACTCGTTGAGCACGAATTTTACCATTTTTGAAACATCAGTGAAAAACTGATAAAAATTGATTCACAGGATCTTACAATTTTTATTTGCAATACTTACTAGGTATAAGGCAAGTTATGGATTCCGAAAAAAATATTATAACAATCAAACATGACATACGATAATAGAGAACACCAACAAAGTGGACCCGGCAAATCCATCTGTATGCCTGCCTGTCTGTATGTTTGCCCTCGAGTCTACAGCCTAACCGGTTGGATGGATTTGCTTTAAACTTGGTAGGTGCATGTAGTTTTTTCGTAAATATGTCTACAAGTTTTATTAAATTTTTTTACGACGAAAAATAACGGTAAGTGCAATACATTTTCTTACCGCCAGCAGCAACAAAAGGAAATATAATAGCATCGGCAACAACAAAGAAGTTAGTGAAGACTTCTTCCGAAAAAAAGAGCAAGATTAGTTTGATTCCAAGGCTATCACTTTATTGTTTTTAAAATTTATATTTATTATTTTGTATCACGTTTTATTTTAATTTATTGTTATTAATTAAAATAATAAATCATTAAAATGAAAGTATTTCAGAATAATCTAAAAATAATAAATTTGTTTTATTAATAAAACACAATTCAGATAGATATACAGATTTTTTTTATTATAATCGTTATAAATTTGTACAAAGGGTTATTACCGCACATTTTACATTATGGAGATGTGACACAATGTATCTTGCAACTAAAACATTATTTATTATTATTTGAAACAATTTGTTTAGAATTAAACTTACACATTCTTTAGAGGAAAAACTATGAAAAACCTCTATTTAAACAAAAAAGAAAAAAAAATAATTATATTAGTATATTTTTAACTTACGAAACTTAAAATAAATGACTAGGAGCTATTATGTATTACGAAATAGATGAATGGATTATAAAAGAATTAAATAAAGATTGAGGAACTGTATAAAACAGACAAAAAATAAATAAGTGTATAAATAATTTAATAGATGTATAATTAGTAAATAACTAGATACAAAAAAAACAGAACATAAATACTGCAATACAAATAGTAAATAAATAAATATATACATAAATTAGCAAATAAACACTAAATAAATAATATATGAGTTTAATAACAATAATAAATAAATATATATAAATAAATAAATAATCAAATAGATAAATAAATATATAATTACAAGATAAATAAAATTAATAATAATCAAATGAACAAACATAAAATAAAATGAATCACAGGTAGGATTAATATTCGAAATAAAGTTGATTTCTAAGGTTATTATCAGCGAACTCGAGTCGATTTAAAAATGATAATGCAAGTTTTTGGATTCTATCAGAAACCTATTCAACATTCGCCCTTTCATGTAGATCGTAAGTCGAGTGATGCCACGGAAGACCAAGCATCATTTTTAAGATCTTATTTTGAGAAGTTTGCAATTTTTTCACATGAAATTTTGCTACATTTTTCCAAACTGGACACGCGTACAAAAGGATTGACTGAAAAATAACTTTGTAGCCTGTAGCTTTCTACCCTTACAGATGCCTTGCCAGCCTTTAATATTGGAACAACTTTACCTATCTTCCACTTGATAGGAAAATATTGCATTTTCAAACAAGCGTTCATCACAAAAGTGAGAAACGCAATACCGGTTCTAGGTAGCATTTTTAAATAGATATTTTTAATTTTGGCCAAACCATCTGATTGATCTGAATGATACATCATCACGTATAACGAAATTATTTACAGGTGTTTCAACAAGAAAATTATTTAGATTTTGAATTGTGGTATCCCCTAAAAGATTAGTTGCGACATTACCAAGATAAAACATAATTTAATTGCAAATAATTTAAAAGGAAAATAAGTATGTAAACATACTTTCCAATTAAATCAAGATAAGCTGACTATCGACACATGGTCAATCGAACCGGATTTTTATCAAATACTATCGCTTGAGATGTACATATCTACATATACATGCATATACATATGTATCACAGCCAAATTGAATGAGTTTTATGACCTTTAGTCCAAAATGCGTTTCGCCCGTGCACGATAGTTATATGCTATCGTATCCTTCTAAGATGCAATATTTTTTGGTCGATGATTACCGACTCTAATAAAATTTACGGCATACACACACTGCAAATTATATTTTTATAGGGGAATTTGGTTAAACTCATGCACTTAGAAATATGTTATATACCCGTGGTCTGGCCAGTAATTATGTATTGTTTTTGTGGACTTTGGGGATTACAGCCAAATTTAATGAGTTTTATTTCCAACTATCGTGCTCGGGCTAAAGGCATTTTGGCAGTGTAATCCACAAAGTCCACAAAATACATAAACATATGTATTTCAATATTTTTTTTTTGAATAGAATGGATTGATGAAGAACCATAAAGGTATAGTAATAACTTTTTTATTTCTTTAATGAAGAAAGAAAAAATTGAAAAATGAGCAAAAATAGTAATGAATTTTTGGATGAAAGGCGTCTGAGCGAAATCAGAAGTGAAGTGTGCCTTACATTTAGCAATAGTGGGTTTGCTTAGAAATTTTGGAACTTATTTGTGAAGAAATCCAGTGCCATAGTCTATGAGGTTAAAAAATCAGTTTATTAATGAAGGGAAAAGGAAAATCTTGGTAATTTTTTAGTTTTCGATTCTCTGGAAACGGATCATCAGATTTTTTTTCAGTTTTTTTTATGCAGACGCTCCTAAAAAGTTTAAACACTAATGTAAAACAAAATTTTGCAAAAAGTTTTTTTTTTAAATTCATTTTTTTTAAGCTCAAAATTTCGAAATTTCTATTGGTAGTTTTTTGACAATATCTATAATAGTAAGAAAACTATATTCCTTAAATTAAAAACTACGGTACCTCCCATACAAATGATAAGAAATCTGTTAAAAAAATATATCTGGAAAACGGCTGCAAGAATTTTTATAACAAAATGTGCTCCTAGATTAGTAAAGTCCACTTTTCAGTATAAAAATATTTTATTTTGCATAGAACCACTTTTCATATGCACGACTTTCTCACTATTGGATAAACCGATTACAATTTTTTTAACGCAAATGTTCCCTAAAAGCCTTAATAAATCTGCATCAAATTTCAAAAAAAGAATTTCCGATTTTTAAAAAATAAATACATATTTTGTAGTCGATTTTTCAAAAAACCAGTCATTGATTTTTTTTTGGAAATTTTAATTTTATATGTATATTAATAATAGCTTCATAATGGCGAATCAATTTTTGTTTTCTAAAAATGTTTTTAAAATTTTATATATACAAAATTATTTAAAAAAAAAAAAACCGCCGAGAAACTGAAATGTGTTGAAACTTATCAATTTAGTGTTTAAAAAAAAATCAATACTTCAACGGCCTTGGCTCCGATGAAAGCATCGCTTCCCATAGATCAGCGAAATCTAGCATCGTTGCGCGTGGTTAGTACTAAGATGGCGGACCGTCGGAAACCAACCACGTGCTGTTGACATGTGTTTCTTCTGTTGTGCGTTCTTCCTTTCTCTGTCTCTCTTTGTTGTATTAATGTATGTGATGTTTAAAGCCAATGGTTCTTCGTTGCCAGTGCTTCAGTGTCTCTACTTCGTAGATTTATCTACGGAGTAGTATAATATGTAATGTAATGTAATGTAAAAATCAATACGATTATTTTATTTCAGTTTTCAAACGACGAATACGAAAATTAATCAAAATGTTCGCCTCGTTTTTCAGAAAGCTTCGATTCAAAAAGATTGTGAAAATAACTTTTTTTTATAAAAAAAAAAAAAAAACAAATTGAAAGTTATGTAAGTTTAGTAACAGATTTTCATTTAATTACCCTGAATAAAAACCTACATGATTTCTGTGAAAATAAATCGAAACTGGGAATGATTATTTTGTACCTATAGCCTACATTATTGGCGTTTTTCTTTTTTAGCTCCCAGTAAAGAACTCAGCTGTCAAGAAAAGATCTGTGTTTCTTTTTTAGCTCAGACACATTTAATCTTCCAACTCGTGTTTCTTTTTTAAATCAGAGCTAAATCGGGGCATGAAGCATAAGCTCAGAATAAAATGACCGATCAAACGGAGCAAAGTGCTGGGCGCGGCTAAATTTACTCATAATTTTAACAATAATCACTAAAGCAAAACGAATTAAAAACAAAAATGAATTCGGAAAACAAAAGCTTTGGATTTGCTCGTAAATAAGTTTTAATAAAAAGAATTATAATAATATATGAAGTTAAGTAAAGTTTAGATATCTGACCATGCTCTACTCAGATCTAACTCTGATTACTCAGGCTCTGCTCAGAGATCTGCTCGGAGATAAAAAAGAAAAACGCCATATATAAATGTATGTACATATGTATATGCTTCACATTTTAATCAACAGGATTTACGTTTTTGAGGTTATGTTAGAATTTTCGAAATGCTTAGCAAAACTTTAAATAATTTCTAGAACAAATTTAAAAGCCAGTTTAGGTACTGTTTTGATTTTGGCATGATATAAGTATAGGCTTTTGCCTTAAGAATTATTTAATATACTTATTTCGTTTATCTATAGCTATACATATGTATACATTTGTACATTTCATCCAAATTAATATAGGTAGGTACTTTTTATAATTAGTGAAATGAAATGAATCAAGGATTCCCTGAATCGTAATAAAAATAAATACAAATCAGTTGCGGCAAGTCATTCAGCCACAATTGATTCAATTACATAATTAACTGACATCGGCAGTTAGTGCGGTCGACCGGGCATTTACGCGGCGGCAAACAGACAGCAGACAATTTCAATTCCAATCCATCCATAGATCAAATTCAGCGAATAAATGATTCGCATTCGAACCCTTGTCAGAAGATCATCACTATACAGGACGATAGGGTGAGACTATAATGGTTTTTGGTGAGGGCTAGAGAGAAACTGGCCGGGCGGGGGTGTGGCCATCACTGACTTTGCGGTTTCTATACAATATTATTGTTCTGCCATAAATCCGCACTGCAGAATTCTTGTGTATTCATGCATAGCAAAATGGAAATACAAAAAAAAACGAATCCCCCTTCCAACCGCATTTATAAACGGAAAACATGACGTACACCCCAAACTCTGCGGCTTTGCTAGAACAAATATTTATTTAGCCTATGCGACTTACGAGATGCGTGCTGTATGGGGAGAGTTTTTTGATTTGTGTCCTAAAAAATGCCTAACTGAGATTTCCCTTTTTTTAATTGAAAGTAAACTACTATTGACGGTTTATCTTCTTAACTACTGTTTACGTAAGGACATGCCTGTCAATTTATCGTTACACATACATTGTGGTGGTGATTTCTTTTTTAACACACCACCGCACTACCACCACTTCCGCTGCGATGTAAAAATGTCAAAAACAACTGTTACAAAAGAAATCAATGAACTGGAATGGTGCTACTATATGTATCCTTCTAATAGATCTTCTGCCAGAATGTCCTGTGGCTGGGCTCTTTTTCAGAATTTATCGCTGTCACACTCAAGGCAGTCAAGTGATTTAATATATTTTGTCATTTAGTTTTATCTTCAAAATTGTGTAGCAAATGACTTGGCAACATTGTCTCTCAAACCAGGCAGCACTTTAATGACATAATGTCGCCACGTTGAGAGAATTTTTGATTTACTGTGTATAAGAGTGGGCTCCTCGATGCTCAAATGATGTCCTTCCCTAGAAGTAAATTAGGTAAGTACCACGAAATTTCAACACCTGTTTGCAAAAAAAAAATTACCACTCACTACGCGGTTGTAGGTATTTATCCTGAGCTTGTTGTTTTCTCATTCTCCACAATAACTCCTGAGTCCTGACCAAGCCATATGGATGAACAACTTTCAATATGAAAGGACTCGAAGCGAAGCCGCACATTCTGTCAAACCTCAATTTAACAAAAATATTAGGTCCTGTTTTATAGAAAACACACAAAAAGCCTGTTAAATGATGGCGGCGCGCAGCGCGGCGGCAGCGTATGTTCGAAGCGTATCCTCAGATTTTGGGGGGACATATTCAAATTATATATTCGTTGGGTATTGTAAAATCACCCTTTCGTTTTCAAAACTTTTTGAATATGAGAAAAGGATGTGTGTGTGTTGAATTGGAATCATACTAACATAATACCGAACATGAGCATGAAACATTCAAAAATTAAAATAAAAAAGAAACAACATGCATAGCACATCGTGTTATGTAGCCAAGCCCTACATATATTTATAAATATCCTTTCTTTTGCGGGAATTCTCCATGTAACGGAAATATGTTAGTGGCTTAAGGGAGCAGCCAATTCAACCGCAAATTGTCGCAAAATTGATAAAAATCTGCCACCAGTTGAAAAGGACGAATTCATTACTCACAATTTCGTCTTCATTGTAATGTGTTTAGGTATTTTTTTTGCGTTGTGTTTTTTTAATGTTCGGAACTTTATTTTTGTTGGCTTATGTGTTGCTTTTTATAAAAAAAAAATATATTTCTAAGAAATTTAAATATATTCGATGAGTCTGATTTTTTTGTGATTGTCTTTTTCAATTGCTCTATTAGATTATCAAGCAATCAATATGTCAGGATTTATGATTATTCGAGACTTTGAAATCAAGCATGAGTTTGTTTATTCAAACAGCAACTATATGAATATCAACAACTTTATAGCTAGTTAAAAACAATATTCTTATATTCTCTTTCCATTTTGATTATTTGCCGTGAAAAGAAAAGAGAACGGTAGGTACACAGAATACGGAAAGTAAAATTTACAGCATATTTTCCGTCAGTTCTACGCCAACTGGACAAAGGCATAAGACATTTAGAGTCAGTTCTAAGTTGTACAAATCCGTTATTCGGCATTTTTATTTAACCGATTTCGGGAGATTAACAGAAGTTCAACGATGTAAACATATGTGTTTGGCTTCTGTCATATCCTGCAACCTAGAACCATAGTTGAACCTCAGTTAATCCTCCGAACTAAAGAGTTGAAATTGCTGATCAAACCAGGGATCAAATATTTAAACCACGATTGTTCAACCTTTAGCCGCTCAACTCGTGGAGCCGGGAACAAGGCGTGAACAACTTTGCCACTTTTAAAAAAATTGTAGGAGATTCAATTTTATTACAGTAGATTTATATTTTTAGAAAATATCATATAATATTAAAGCTACAACAAAAGAAATATTATAAATAACACACAATACACAATTTAAAATAAATAAAATAAAAAAAATATAACCAGAACATATGAATTGTTTTTCAACAAAAAAAAGTTTTTTTTGCCACAAATTCAAATTTCAATATTTATTAAAAACAAAAAAAAAATAAGCTTATAAAATATCATTTGTATCCACCAAAATTGATTATCATTAGTATTTTACACGAAAAACAAATGCAAATAAATAAAAACAAGGATTGCGGCAGCTGTGACAGCTGTCATAATTGCCATAAAAACGTCGAAACCTGGAAGCGGTAGGTATGTATTATTAAGGATAGATTTCAGAAAAAATTAAAAACGATTAAATAATTTAATTATGGAATAATTTCTTGTTATTTTTCAATTTAATCTTAACATTTATGATAAAAAACTTATGCACAATAAATTATATAACAATATAACATATAATTTAAAAGCATGCTTTGACCTATTTTAATAAGATATTTTATATTAATGCGTTAAACTGTTGCCGAGATAAATAAATGAATAAAAATTATTCTCTTGGTGGTTTCGGAAGACCAAAAGTGCATTCATTTTATTTTTAGGCAATGGCGCAGTGTATAAAGTACTTGATTACTAACTTAGACGTGTGGGTTCGATCCCCACGCTAGGCGCATTATTTTCTATACCTCCAATTTTAATTGGATGCCGCCCATGGGTTAAAAATGAGACATACCTGGTTCTCAAATCCACTGTGCCAAACTAGTGCCGTGCAATTTAGGTTGCGTCAAAAAGACCTTAGGTCTTACAGGCATATAGTTAAATTAAATAAAAAAAAAATAAAAAAACAGACTTTTTTTTTAAATAAAATCCAAATTGCAGCAAAGTGGCAACCCTTTTTGTAAAAGAAGAGGCGACCAGAGAACTGGTAGTCGAGCACGCCATTTTTAAGAACCAGATTTATAATTTTCTTAGCAGCTAATTGATGTATTGGAACAGGATCTCAATAATTGCCAATTTAAAAGATTTGTTAATGCATTTTCGGATCTCGTATACGGTTTTGCACTGTTCGGAAAAGTCACCTGATTTGACCGTTCTAGACTACTTTCTTTAGGTTTCCTTAAATAAAAAGTCTATAAAAATAGGCAACATACTATAAAAGTTCCTCAAAGAGAAATTCGGGCATAGAGTAGTTCTTACAAAAACGATTTAAAATGAGCCAATTTACCGTTACGCTACCTTTAACTGAAAGTGCTATTCTAGTTGAAAACCCAATTCAATATTAAGCTTGATAAATGTTCCCTTTTCTCTATCGCCCTCTGTGTTGTTTTACCCCTTGATACTCACTTTAGGCTCAGATAGCTCTATATCCGCTAGAGGAACCCATCGAGAGCCTACTTTTTTGAGAAAGTTTTTCGTATAAAGAATACAAAATTATCGCTCACACAGACAACATTTCTCGCTGGAACCAGACCGCCCCCATCCACAACACTTCTGAAATTTCGTTAATATCATTCTATATGATATACGCATTTATTGTTGCGATTCGCGTGAATAAAATGTACTCGGGCGAACTTAGCGAATCTGAGCGAGTGAAATTTCCGAGTAATTTCTTTCTCTTAAAGAAAAAAATTGAAATTCAAAAATCACAATTAGCTAAATCTATCAAAAGCGTTGCGCTCGCAATGTAGGTGTGGTACTATTATCCTTATTTCCACAAAAAAAATCCTAAATCAAAGAAAGTGCCATCACCCTATTTTAACTTTAACTCAAACTCATTGCTAAACGACGATCGCCACACCTTTCTTTCATTGACAATTTTAAATAACTTTGTTTTGTGTGTGTTTAAATTCCACCTATACCTATAGGTGTATTGAATTTTATCGTTGAAAAGCAATTAGGTATCACTGACGGCGTGATGGACTCTTGACACAAAAGTCAAGTGTCCTTTTGACGACGACGCTCGTTGCTTCGTCATCGTTATTTAATCCTCGTTTACGGTTTTCTTTTATTTTATTTTTATCAGGTTGCTCCTTCTCGATTTATGTAAGTGTTTGAAGCTTTGTTTGCCTTCTTTGTATCTTCAGTGTTTATTGTGTATACACCATTTAATCGAAAGAATATCGTTTAATAAACGGTGACGATGGATGATAATATGTATGCCACCACCCTCTGCCATTAGTTCTGATGGCAAACAAATAAAAACTCAAGAGTTTTGATTGTGTACCGATGCTCACTCCAAAGTGTGTTTTTTGACATCTAATATTCGAATGTGCAGCATAGACAATTATATCATTGTTTAATGAGTTTCAATTATTGTTGTTAGGAACGTTGTAAGAAAGGTTCGAATTGATTGAACTTTTCAAAAGGAATAACAGAAAAAGCTGTCCGGGTGAGGCAATACAAATTTGGTTTGAAATACAGGTCGTTTTCGGCTTACTTACTGATTTTTTTTTATAAGAATCTTTCGAGCCGTTCTTGAGAAAAATGAAATTTTTCTTCTTGATTAAAAAAAATGTATTGCAGTTACCATTATTTTTCGTCTTAAACAAATCCATCCAACAGGCTGCAGACTCAAGGACTGACAGACAGACAGATAGACATATGGACTCGTGGCACTCACGTTTTTGGTTCTCGTTATCGTCGTAATGTCAAGTTTGATCAAGATCTCGAGTTGGATTTTTTTTACGAATCCATAACTTGTCATATAGTATCTATATAATAGTAAGTAAAAATGGGTTTCCAGAAAAACACCGTAGATTTTATGATGCTTAGGCAAATTTGTAGCCGACCAAATTTACCAGTCCAAAATACTCTAAATACTCTAAATATTTCTCATAAATTTAAGTTCGAAATTAGTTACAAATTTTTTCAAAGTTAATTAAGATAAAAAGTAATAGAAAAGCAGGCTGGTTTGAGGGCGAGCAAAATAGTACGCTTATAAAGAGCAAAATTTTTGGAAATACAAAATTAAAAATATCGTCGTAGTCAAAGAGATAACTTTAAGGAAATTAGACAAACAATTTAGACAGTCTTCTAGTTTTTGTTTTGATTTCATATAAATAGGTATTGCGATGGCCTTCTCATAATAGACTTGTTTCTTACTTGTAATATATGTCCTATAGGGCAAGTCTGTTTGTCTGTATGTCTGTCTATACAACGATCTACAGCCTAAACAGCTGAAACAGTTTTGTTCAAGCTTTGGAATTAAGCGTTTTAGATGATTGTCTCACATAGATTTTTGAATTGGTTTATTAGACCCAAAAATAAAGGCACTTACCATACAATTTTTCTACCACCTTAATTATGTCAAAAACGGCTCTAACGATTTTGATAAAAATAAAATGCACGACTGGATCGTACGAACTTGCTCTTGTAGCTAACAACTTTTATGTAGCTGTTTAAGCTTTTATGTAACCATTGAGGTTTAGTTAGTTAGGTGTAGTTATCCTATGCAGGTGTAAAGCCTATGTAGGTAAGATTACCTCGATTCTTAGTATAATGAATTGTCGAATTAATGATTAAATGAATAGTTACATAGGTACCTAAAATCGATTTTTCAAAAAAAAAAAAAAATTATTTATTTTTTAAAAATCGAAAAACTTTTTTTTCAAAATATGAGTATGTAGTCTTAATAACAATTTAGGGAGCATTTGTATTAGAAAAAATATTTTAGTCGGTTCATCCAATATTGAGAAAGTCGAAAATATGAAAAGTGGTTCTATCTGAGGTACCGTTAATAAGTACGCAAAAAGAAATATTCTTATACTTAAAAGTGAACTATACGAATTTAAGATCACACACATTTTTTTATAAAAATTTTTGGAGCCGCTTTCGAGAAAAAAATTTTTTCTTAACGGTTTTTTAACATTTGTATGGGAGGTACCGTAGTTTTTTATTTAAAAAATAGTTTATTATTATAACTATTCAAGAAAATGTAAAAAAAAAACACTAAAAACGAAGTTTCGAAAAAGTCTATTGAGTCGTTTTCGAAATTTGAATTTTCAAAAAAAAAAAATAATTTCCAAACAAATTTTTTTTGAAAAATTTTCGTATACAATAGTGTTTAAACTGTTTAGGAGCTTCTGTAAAAAAAATCAAAAGAGTCAGATTAACCGTTTCCGAGAAAATCGAAAACCAAAAAATGGTTCTACTAGAGGTTCCAAAAATAACAATTTTTTCCAAAAAAAAAAAATTATCAAAAGGTACCATTTCCCTTCATTAATGAACTGTTTTTTTTTAAATAAAAATCGTTAGCCGTTTTTGAGAAAAAATAAGATTTTTGTTTTTGGCCAAAAAAAAAATGTATGGGTGCTACTGTTATTTGTCGTCTTAAAAAAATGAAAAAATCGTGTGGGCATATTTCCGAAAAAACAATTTGTACCAAGTTTGATGCAAATCCACCGAACCGACGATTAGGCTGCAGACTCGAGGACAGACAGACAGACGGAATTGGGGGACCCACTTTTTTGGTGTTCTCTATGATCGTAATGTCATATTTGATTGTTAGAAACAAATTTTTTTTTACGAATACATAACTTACCTTAGAAGTGTGCACAACACTTTAGGTATAATCTGTCTTTTGGTCAAAAAATTGTTTTAAATATTTAGCTATTAACGTTACCTGCCATACAACCATTTTCTTGATTTTCGACTTTATCATAAACGACTCGACAATTTCAATGAAAATTTGTACGTATAGGAGGTCCCTTAAATTATAAATAACACTGCATGCCATTTTTTTTTTAATTCAATATTTCGAAATCGGCGGATGATTTTTTTTTGAAATTTAGTTTTTAAATTTATAAGTTTATAGTAATTTTGTGTATAAAAAATTAAGTGAAAAACGACTTTACAAATATATTAAAATCTTGACAAAAATATGCAAAAGATGTGATCGAACATAAGAGCAAGTACGTGCAATCCAGTGGTGCATTTTGTTTTCGGACAATTTTCAATAGCCTTAGATTAATGTTAAATGTAATATTTTGAATTTTTTTGAATATAATTGCTGTAATTCATTTTGTTCCTCTATAATACTGGTTTTCGACAAAACGTTTTCAAAAACCCGAACAGCGTTCAGACCGCACATTTATGTATGCGTTTTTGTTTGACATATCAGTTGTCTTGATACGTGGCTGTCCACCTTTACGTCAAAAGTTGGGATGTAAAAATTATTAATGTAGGATATATATGCTGGGATGAAGACATTTTAATAAAATAAGTCTAATTGAGTGCTGAATAGTTTCATTTTTGTGGTTTCGACTAGTTTTTGAGAAACCCATTTTATGAAAACTTGTTGCAACACAAAATTGTTTGGGAAAAGTTGTGGTTTTGATATATGATGTTTCTGTGTGAAGATCCTATAAGAAATTAAAGACAAATCACATGTTGAAAGTTGACACTGTAGCAATAGATGCCGGGATTTTGTTAATAGTGTTGAGTTGAATAGGTGCCGATTTCTGCAAAAAAAATCTTCTTTTGAATGGTGAATAGGTATGTCAAATAGTTAAACTACCCCAATGGTAATGGCGCAGTGGATAAAGTGCTTGATTGCTAACTAGGACGTGTTGGTTCGATCCCCACGCTAGACGCATTCTTTTCTATACCTCCAAATATGATATGCAAGTGAACAACATTTTTCCACGCCCATTAAAGACCTACTCGTGCAGGGTTTCCCCAAGTGATAGGGCAATGCCAATAAGGCCCAAATGAATTCGTATAAATGCCATTTGAACAGTTTAATTCATTTAAATAATTAACTGATGCCAAAATACGAATAATGACTTTCGATTTTTGGCAATAGGAACTAAACACTGTATCACATTACTGAGTTGAGGTTTTATATTGTCTATTATTTTAAAGGATTATCCATTTTGCGGTTTCAAAAGTATAGGGCTGGAATTCGACATCTGTCAAACTATGTTTTTAAACCAATTTTGTTTTTAGTTGAAAGTTTGACATTTACGAAAATGGATCACTTAACTATCGCACAACGCATAAAAATTGTTAAAACCTACTACAAAAATGGGGATTCTGCCACAGCCACATATCGTGCTTTAAGAGGAGATTATGGTTTACATAATCGTCCAACCACGCAAGCAATTGGCAAAATTGAGAAGAAATTTGAAGAGACTGGATTGGTTACAGATATTGTAAGGCCTGTGCATCATCGTTTCGCTCGTACCACTGAAAATATCGCTGTTGTAAGTGAAAGTGTTGCCGAAGACCCGAATGTGTCGATTCCACGTCGTTCTCAGGAATTAGGACTGTCTTAAGCCACATTATGGCGTATTTTGCATTTGGATCTACACCTACATCCATATAAAGTCCAGCTCACACATCAACTGAATCCAGCTGACCATTCACACCGTCGTAGATACGTCGAATGGGTGCTTGGACAACAGGCGGTGGACGACGATTTTTCGAACAAAATTTTCTTCAGCGACGAAGCACATTTCTCACTCGGTGGTATGTTAATAAACAAAATTGTCGTATTTGGGGTTCTGAGAATCCCCAAGTAATTAAAGAGAGGCCATTACATCCACAAAAAGTCACTGTTTGGGGCGCTCTTTGGTCCGGAGGTATGATTTTACCTTACTTCTTCGAAGACGACGATGGAACGACTGTCACCGTCAATTCGGAGCGTTATGGTCATATGATAACTGACTTTTTTTTACCTGCTATTGAAAAATACGACTTGGAGAATATGTGGTTTCAACAAGACGGTGCCACATGCCACACAACTCGAGCGAATATGGCTTTATTGCCAGAGACATTTCCTGTCCGCGTAATTTCTCGTCGTGGCGATATCAACTGGCCACCAAGATCATTTATTTGACACCGCTGGACTTTGCGGACCGTGTTTACGCAGATAAACCTTTAACTCTTGAGCACTTGAAAACCAACATTCTTCAAGTTATGGCTGAGATACCGCCCAATATGTGTCAAAAATTGGTCGTAAATTACCTCAAAAGTATCGATGCTTGCAACAATTCGCGTGGTGGTCATTTAAATGATGTAGTGTTTCACACATAATGTCAATGTTCAAACTTTATAATAAAAAAGAAATATCATGAACAAAAATATTTAATATGTGTTTTATTCACGTTTACTTTTGAAACCGCAAAATGGATAACCCGTTATATTTGCTAATAATATATCTAAGTTAATTGAGTCTGGTGATCAACTTTCGAGTTGCCTGATTTCATTCTATAAAATAGTTCGGGTTTCGGAACAAAGCAAAATACAGCCGTATTTTTGAATTTGCAATTTCAATAGCCTAATCATTATTCCCTGCAAATTTCACACCACATCTTATTAGTGAATTATTGTTGATAGATATTCTACATTTTTTAAAATAAGAATATCCTACATTTCCTACTTGTCAATGAATTTCCCCTAATTTAGTGTTGTGCATTAATTAAGAAACTTTATAGCTTAGTGTGAATAATATCTACATCCTCAAACACATTCCTCAAAAACACCCTCATGCACGCGATTTTAAATCCAAATTTTCCAATCAAAATTGAATAGTTCCTATAACAGATTCCATCAATTTATCCTACTACACATTAAAACTATTTCCCAATAAATTTATTTAATCACTACAAAACTTTCGAGTGTGTGGATTCTCGAACACCACATTCAAACCAACTGTTTAGACAACTAGCTATTATGCTGAAATATCCTTCATCATGAAATTATTTTACACCCTCAATCGATACGACCGACACGCTACTATTTGGGGTTGAAGATAGACTATTTAGCTGAAAGTCATTTAGACAAAAAGGTGATTCAAGTGACCAGACCACTCTCTGGCAATATAGCAATAGTTGATAATATGCACAAGGGTAGTTTAGGCTGAACAGAACATTCAAAGGTACATTTTAATGCATTGTTGAAGAATTTTCATTGTATTTAGTAAACTTTTCCCCCTTATACAGCTGTTCTGCATTGTTTTCAAATTTTTGATAATTGATTCGGTTATCCGCAGGAGTAATCGTCCATCGGTTCCAATCAATTAGTTGCGTGTCGAGATGGTATGCGTGTTATCGATAAACACCCCATAAACCCAAACAAGTGGTCAGTTAGATGGCAATTATTTGTTTGTGTGTGAATTCTGCTGGCAAACTGTTTGGCTTGTTGTTATTCCGGAGTTTTACAAGAAATCAATTTTGAAATTGGCAATTTAATTGGATTGCTTGACAATTTTAATTGATACACATGTTATTGAACATTTGATGTAATTTATTTCGGATATGACCCTGGTGCACATGTTTCAATAGATTAAAATACACTATGTTCATTATAGATTTGGAAGTAATTTTTAATTAAATATAAGATGACAGATTTAAGACGGATGTGGAAAATTGAGCATTAAATCAGGACTTTTGGGATTAGTGTTTTCTTTTGCGTGTGGAATGATAGGGCAAATTATAGATTAGTAAAATGTACATAGCTACCAACCAAGGGAACTGGATGTGGCTATAGAAAGCTTGTTGGTGAGGACATCGTACAAATTGATTTCGACTGAAAGTTTTACACAGAAGCCCAATTGAAAAATTTAATTACATTTGATTTTTTTATAGATAAGATAATATTTTTATTTACTTGCAATTAGTTTCACAATCAAAAAAAAAACACAAAATCAAGGTTGAAAACGGTTTTTTTTAAATAAATTTATTTTGGTTGTAAAATTAATTTCAAGTAAATAAAAACCTTATAAATTTTAAATAAATTTGCATATCAAAATTCTCAAAAAAAAAAACGACTGGATTATACGAACTTGCTCTTGTAGCTAACAACTTAAACATAACGTACCAAATATGTGCATAGCTTAGTTAATGCAAAAACATAATAAGCTACAAAAGGTGCAAATAATTGGATGGAACATACAATACAATTTCTTAGATTGCCCAGCTGTTGTAGTTTAAGGAAACAAAAAGACGTCACTTGAATTCTTGTCTTAATATAAACATTTCCAAAAAAATCGTTTGAGCAGTTTAAAAAAAAAATATTTGTTTTGTATAAAATGTTGATAGCATAACAACAAAAATGGGGGGGGGGGTCTATTTAAAGTAGATATTAATATGAAAATAAAGTTTTAATCTCAAAAAAATTAAACAAACCCATATAATGTTTGTTGAAAATTTTAATACACTATATTATTTATATTTTCAAGGAGCATATGTATAAAAATATAATTTTAATAGGTTCATCAAATAATGAGAAAGTCGAGAATATGAAAAGTGGTTCTACAGGAAGCAGAAGCACTGTTAATCACAACGAATATTATATAATTTTGTATTTAAAAGGGAACTGCTTTAATTTAAGAATACATTTTTTTATGAAAATTCTTGTAGCCGTTTTTGACAAAATAACATTTATTTTAATATTTGTATGGGGTATCGTTGTTTTTTGTTTTTCGAAAATGGTTTCTCTAGTACTCTAAAAAAATTACAAACAAGTACTAAATAAAAGTTTTGAATAAATCGATTGATTCGTTTTCAGAAATTCGAAAACAACAAAAATGGTTCTACTAGATGAACCAATAACCATTTCTTATAAAAAAAACAATGATAAAAAAACCATTAAGTAAAAGTAAAGAGAAATAAGAAAAAGTATCATTTCGCCTTACTAATAAACGGATTTTTTTTAAATAAAAAACGTTAGAGTCGTTTTTGAGTAAAATAAAATTAAACTTTTTTGGCTAAAAAAATCTATTTCAGGGGCCGTTATTTTTGGTCTTAGAAAATCAAAAGGCATATTCCATATAAAACATTTATGTACCATGTTTAAGGAAAATCTATCATCTTGTCTAGGTTTTAGGCTCGCGGCCAGACATACAGAATTGGGAGACCCACTTTTTTACTTGCGATTATAGTTAGTTACTTTTACAAGTTTTGAGATAACAATCAAACATGACATTAAGATGGATGATAGCGAAGACGAAAAAAGATGGTCTAAGAATTCTGTCCGTCTGTATGTCTGTCTGTCAGGCTGTCTGTCTGTATGTATAGACACTTACAGCCCGAACAGGTGGGCCGACTTGCTTCAAACTTGATGTATAGAGTTTTTTAGGTATTGTACAGAGGGCAAATTAATTTTTTTTAGCTCAAAAATTAACGGTAAATGTCATAACCGTTACGTTAAAGCCTATTTTTCTAGGAAACGGCTCTAACGATTTTGATTTAAGAAAAATCATTGCAGTGGTTTAGGTATGACCGATCATATGATTGAAAAAAAAAATTTTCAAATGTCTAAAAACGTTACATTTCATAGGACCGTTTTTTTTATTTCGACTATCTCATAAATGGCTTAACCGATTCTTTCAAAATTTAACACATATATAGGTTTAGGTTGCCCAATTTATACGGCGTACCAATATTTTTTATAAATATTTTTTTGTATTTCTTAGAGCGTTTAAAAAAATTTATATTTTGAAAACTGCTCAATAATTTTTAAATATTTTTTCAACAAGTTAAAAAAAACTTTTTTCTCAATAACCGCTCAACAGATTTTTAAAATTTTTTTCTCATAAATTCAAATTTATACAAGAAATAAAATGATGTAGGTTTTTTTGTTCTCAAATTAGTTTAAGTATTTATTTCAGAATTTTGAATTATTTTTTCTTTGATTAAGTCGATTTAATCTTTTGTTTTTAAGTTTACATTATTAAGTATTTAATATTGTCATACCAATTTATTTTAGAACAAAATTAAAGAAATTTTGTATATATATCTACAAAATTAAGTTAAAAACGACTTTAAAAATATATTTAGATTTTTAATAGAAATCTTTTGCATGCAATGTGATCGAACATAAGAGCAAGTTCGTGCGATCTAGACGTGCATTTTATTCGTTTTTGCTATCATCATAATAGCAAGTTTTATCAAAATTCGAGTTCAACTTTTTTACGAATCCAAAACTCTCCAGTTCTTACATTACATGTATAGCATGTAAAAATTTTAATCTTGAAAAGACTCTTCCTTCTCTTCAAAAAAAGAGGATAAGAGTCTGAAGCTGAGATTTTACTAGTCACTGAAAATGTTGCTCGGAAACGCATTCGTGAAAATGTCATTGGAGTTGTGATTGCGGTACAATGTCCATTAAGAACCTCATGTCGCGTACTTCGGTTTAACATAGTGTTAATAGTGTTATTCATGTTATTCATGGTGAACAAATTGAATCCCTATGACACCTTTATTGATATTCTTAACGAAACTATGTCGATGAGGTTTTTGGGCGTCTATTTTGTCAAGTTCAGCTCCAATAGTAGGTACCTTAACGACCTAAGCACAGACCTCCCTTAGAAATATTTATTTCGGACTATAAGTCACGTATTACTTATTAAACTATTGGATCAAATCATGTTGTGATAGGTTTTATTCAAAACAAAATCGAGTCGTCTAATTTTAGCGCTAAATAATTCGGAAAAAGAATTAAATGAATTTCACAATGCAATAAATGAATGTAACAAGAACATTTTGTAAATTAGTATTAAGACTCGAGGTCCCGTTAGGATGAGGTGTCACGAAATGTCAGTTAAGACAAGAAATAAATATTTATGTTTAAGTCTGAAATCAAAAAGGAAAATAACCCGACTAAGGCTTTCAACTTCGATAAAGCTTCGGTAAGTATAATTTTTTCTTCGATAAGACTTTACAGAACAATTATAGAAGTTGAAATATTAGTGATGAAGCAACCTCCAAAAAAATATTGGCTATATGGCACATGACCTAAAATTAACGTTGTGTCAAAATCACTGAAGAAATAGTACCGCAGCGTAGAACTGAATAAAAATTAATTATTTTCAATCCGTTTGAAATATCGATTTAATTCTGAAACCAATGAAATATAATAATTAATTTTCAATATATAAAATTTTTGGCACCTTAAATATTTTACTTGTTTTTTTTTTATTCTTGAGAGATGCCAGACAGAGTCTAGTTATTCTATAAGATTTTACTTAAAATCCGATTCCAATTTGGAACAATGAAGTTTTCATTTGAGCGTTAAACCGACTTAGGAGGGAAATATTGTCCAAAATGTTTAACTAAATTCTTTGACAAACTTATTTATCCAATCTTATCTTAATATGTTCTCTCACCATTATTAAATACTTTTGACAAAGATAAAGATTAAAAAGCATACTAACATTTCACAAGGAACTTCCCTATTTCTAGCTAGAAGTTCTTTAACATAAGCAATTATTAAAGCAACTTTACTGCAAATCGTCTATATATTTAACTCCAGCTGGTGTATGCTTTCGATAAAACTTATTATCTAGACTCTATCCGCATCATCCTTCACCTGCATACCCAAACTCACGTAAAAGATAGAAGATATAGAATCTTTCCTTTGATCAAAGGAATAAGTTTATTTTTTTTTTCTTCCGCATCACTCGCCCTCTGTTCGAAGAAAGAAAACTTCATCTTTTTATAATGAACACAAAATAGAAGAAGGAGGAGTGTTCTCTTGCGTACATTATACAGAAAAACAAACTAAACGAAATATAGATACCTCTACCTGCCATTTATTAACATAACCATAGTTGTCCGCCATTGAAGATGGGGGATCAAACGCTTTGCAAAAACGAACACCTTCGTTCGTTAGAGCAGCGAAAATACTCTCTTTAATTAAATTTTCTCAATTTCTAACAAAAACCCACAAGGGTCATTATTTCTTCACAGTATAATGAGCTGTTATATTAGCAACTTATGAAGTTTTTAATTGATATCGAAAGTTTTCTTCCTATAAAGCGAAAAACTTCCTTTAAGCTATGAGTATAGTTTCGTCATTGTAGTATACATAACCTATTGCTTTAATATATATAAAACAAAAAAAAAATAGAGAAGGGAAAGAGGAATGAAATAAAAAATAATTATCAACAGAAGGTTCTTAAATTAAAAATCAAAAGAAATCCCGCCCTTAAAATCACAACGACAACATAATAAGAAATAAAAACTTTTTGTCGGGGCGTTAATTACACGCATACCAACACATACACACACACAATAGTCTTTCATAAAAGAATATAAGTGTAATTCAAAGAGGACGACAACGAAAAAAATTATGCAAATTTTCTTTTGCAAAAAAAAAGGAAAAAATCCTTTCGTCCATAGATGAGACTGGCGCCCAATGCGAACATAGTGAGTACCTCCACAAATAAATTTCATTAAAATCAAAAGAAATCACAAAGAACAAGAAACCCAAAATGCAAAGGCAATGGAAATGTGAAAGGGAATGGGAAAAGAAACTCATTTAGACAATCCTCTTAAAAAATAATATTTGTTTTATTTGTTTTTAACTTTTTTTCTTTCGACCGTGAGACCGAAAAAACGGTCCACTAAAGATGAGACTCCAAAGACGTCAACAAGCAGCAATATGCTCGAGGTATTGTTTTGTCCCCAAAAATTTAGAAACAAAAAAAAAACTTGTCCCCATCATCTCTGGTCTGTGTTGCTTGTCGGCGCGGGATTTTGCATATATTTGATATTTCAAATACCATCCGGAAAATGTCCTCACAAATAAAAATAATAATAACGACCGACGGACGACGAAAGAAGGACCATTACTTCTGAGTTCTGAGACGTTAACTTGGACAAATGGAACAGACCCTCGCTCCTTTTAAATGAACTAAAAATTACGTTTCTGAGATTATGCAAATGGTATGGAAATTTTGAAAAGTATTTTCCAAAAACTGGATGAAATCGAAAAAAGTTGTGAATTCAAGTTTTTTTTTCTCTATCCATCCCCATCCATCCAGAGAACCCATCTTTAGAGATAACCATCTCAACAGCGCGGCGGTCTGTTACCTTTGTGTGTGACAAATTTTGATTGACAAATCAAAGCGAATATCCTTATCATATAACTCACACCATCTTCCGGTGCTAATATGCTGCCAATGAAGAGACAACGGATTCGAAAAAAGATTTAATTAAAATATCCAACCCTTATTCGGAAGCTCTATACTGTCCTTGCTTACTGACAAACAAAACCCCATTTTTCTAAAAGTTTCCCAACCGGAACGGATTTAGAGTGCCGCAGGTACGACTCGCCTACTGTTTTTTCCCTATTTTTTCCACTAACGGGGGGTGCGTTTTCGAAAAAAGGGTTTCCTCCTTCTAAGGTAGAAGGGTAGAAGCAGAAGATGTTCTGTTCATTGTTCAAGTATAGCATATCTAAACCCTTCGATGTCCTCTAACTCTATATCTGTATCTGACTAAATCTTGTAAAAGAGCTGTGATAAACGATGCGATGAAAATTTTGCGGTATATTGTGAATATCTACAGTACTAAGCGATGAACCGGTGTGGTGCGGTTGTCATTTTGTTAACTATATAGGTATAAGGAGCGTCGAGGTCACAGGGATCAAAAAAGGATCAGTGAGTTTGATATGCAGATTTGTTTAGGTTTGACAAGGTTGAATGTGAAGTGGGAGTTTTGTTGGTGGTAAACGAAAACACTCTTCGAAAGACATTTTACATTTTATTTTTCGGCCTTACTGATTTTATCATCACTCTATCATCATGGCAGCATCAACCGTCACCAACATTGTCAAAAAGTATAAGAAGTATGTACCTAACCACGTTGTAGTGAAATATTTTTATTGAAAGGCGACAGCCCGTGAAATGATATGTCAATCCCAAAAGTGCACTTTATTCCTGAATAGAGTGAGCTAGAGGGAGTGATGTGCGTATAGGATAGATGAGTATGTTAAGTAAGGCGCGGTAAGTAATGTAAATTTGATTCTGTGTTATTTTTCAAATGGAAGGTAGTTTTTAGATAGATTTTATAGTAATAAAAAATATGAGCTCCTTCAGGGCTTAACATTTTTTGTTTGGTTGAAAAAGTCTATGTTTTGGTTAACTTAAGCTTGCTTATGGACTTTATTACCTCGATGTTCCAGCTGACCGTAAGGACTTGTTTGACATTATCTGATGAAAACTTCAGACAGCCTCATTGTTTCAATATCTGAATGTTTTATTGGCCAGGTTGGTAAGTACTGAGGGTAGCAGAGCAACTGCCAGTTATATGGGCGAGAAATTCAAATGTATAACAGTTTTATAGCATTAACTAAAATACAAGCTATTTTTCTAATTTTATTCAAACTCAATATTTAGAACACGTGTTAATTCAATTTTTTTTTTGTTGAAAGTTTGCAGTTAGTAATTTTTGGACTTCTAGAATACCATATTTCTAAAACAAAATATAACGATGGCTATATTCTTATACTTTATAATAGATAGGTACCTGCTGTTTAAACTTTGTGGCACCTTCTTCATAAAATTTTCAAAAAAATCAAATTAATCTTTTTTCTAGAAAATCAAAAACCAAACAAATTGTTCTACTAGAGGTATCATAAGTTGACCATGAGTTTTCAAACAAAATTACCGAAAAGTATCATTTCTCTTGCAAAATTAATTGATTTGAAAAATAATATTTACTTTTTTGGCAAAAAAAAATGTATGGCAAGTGCCGTGATTTTTGGTCTAAAGAAAATAAAAAAAAAACCTATGGGCATATTACTGAAAAAACAATATGTACCAAGTTTTAAGAAAATCTATTCTCTAATTTAGGCTGTAGGCTCGCGGCACAAACAGACATCGTAATGACAAGTTTGATTAAAATCTCGAGTTGGATTTGTTTAACATATATAAATCGTAAGTAAAAATCAATTAATAAGTAAAGCAAAACGTGTTTTTTGTAATTTTTTACTAAGAACATATGTTTGTTTTTCAATTTTCTGAAAACGGCTTAACTGATTTATTTTTTAATTTTCATGGAACATCTTCTAAAAAGTTTAATAAGTAAAGCACATTTTTTAAATAATTATTTTTCACAAGTCTATGTTTTTTGAAACAAAAACAACGGTAGGCAACTTCGATATATATACATAATAAAAAAACCTTTAGGAATAAATATTTTTTTTCCTTATAAACGCCACCGCGAATTTTCATAAAAAAATGTGTATCTATATTCTAAATTAACCCAGTTTACTTTTAAATAAAAACAAATTGTTTCTTTTGCATTCCTATTAACAATTGTTGAATTCAATAATGTTTTGTTCCTATTCATTGGATAGAGAAATCGAGGTAATATTTTTTTTGTTGGTAAGTAGATATTTTGATTTTATATTATAATTGGTGCATCATGCGTATTTGTTTTCGGTCACCATTTTTAATGCTGCCGAAAAGAGGTATTCCATGATCAAATAATTGAAACATTGAAATAGCGATTCTATTTCAATTCAATCTTTCGATCTGGGATCATCAAAAACATTGATCGAAAAATCAATTTGGATTCGATCTCCTAATTCAATTATGTAAGCGGTATACGAGTAATTAATAAATATGTACTAAATTTAGTTTTATTCGTTGTTCTGCTTTTGGGAAATTATTAAAACTCTCAATGACAATTTTTTTGATTCATTTTCATTGGCATTTCGTTGTCTTGTCGGATACAAGTATTTGTAAGAGCTTAAAGCCTATTATACATATATGACTATTAATTTTGGCTCCCACTTTTCTCTCCAAACATCAGCTAAGATCCTAGTTTAGTTTTGGAATAAGAGATTTCATAGAAATAGATGGCTTTGACAAGCAAATTATTGAAAAAAAGGTACATTTCATGTGTCTGTTATGTCGTTTTCGATTGGATGTTCAGAGTTACTCCTTTTCCACTCCTGTTACTCCAAAAAATATTTAGAAGGTTTTCGGAGAATTTTTCTGATCTGTTGACGATAGAGCACCAGTTACATATAGCTTTCATTAAGCCTCATCATTGATCATTTGTCTATCAATTCTGAGGACTTAAGCACATAAATCTGATGTCGTTTTGGTACCAAAATGATGCTGATACGATACATACTTTTTTTGTCAAACAAATATTTTATTTGCCCTAATACTTTCTTGTAAAATCACTTCTGATTTTTTAATGATGGAAATCGTTTTCAATGAACAGCTGACATTTTGCTCCCAAGAGTGTAAGACAATCATTCCAATGATTTGTGTTCTATTCTTTTCCTGATCTCATGTCAGTTTTTCGTTCAATGATCAAACCTAACCTCAAAATTGCATTTGAATATGAAAGATGTTTTCAATGACAGCCAAACTAAATAAGGCAGTACAAAAATAACACATATACCCGTAAATGTTTTCGTCGTACTGTTTGTGAAAAGTAATAATTGGTTAAAAAAAATGGCGCCAAATTTTAAACAGCCTGATGTTAAGGGCTTAGCATGATACTACTTAACAGTTTGCTATTACTAAAACACTTTACTAATATTTTCCAAACACTTTTCAACTAGCACCATACTAATTCTATTTTTTTAATAAACTACAACTAAACACGCCTAAACTAGTGCAAAAAAGTAAGCGAACATAACTTTTTGACGTTTGTAAACTTCAAAGTGACATATGTATTTAGTAAGATACTAAAGAAATAAAGTAGCCATTTTTTTATTTTAACTTTAATAAAATATTAAGACAATAGTACGATACTAAACTGATTTAAAATTGGCAAAATCCTCTTTTTAGCCTAGTATCATACTAAAAATGATTTAACGTATTACTAAATCGCCTACAATTTTGCGCCAATTTATTAAATGGCGACGTTTAAGTGTGTATGATGTAAGTTTGTGAATACGACTTTTTGATATTCGATGTCAAAGGTTTTAAGTTCTATTAAGATGAAAGCTAGTAACGACCAAAAATATTAATGAATATTAATGACATTTCGGTCCATTGGCTTTTAAATGACGTTTAATATTTGCTAATGTCTGATTTTGAGGTTAGTTAGGAGCGAATAACGAATACGGTCCGATGGTATGTGGAACGCAAATATAATTTGACAGTTCGTAGCACTCAGATTGTAATTCACGACGACCAATTTGTTTTCTCAAATTTCTCTCATTTTGTCAATTAAAAAGCAAATGTCAATACCTACAAAATTAACATCAATTATATTTTCATCATTTTCTTTAGAATTTTTAGAATTTTTGAAGTACATACTTAGGTTTCAAATTATTCGGCGGACTACTAAAACGTTTTGAAGACAACATTTATATATACGATTGGAATCGAAAAATAGTGGAACGGTCCGAAAATCCAATCCAAAACGATTTAGAGAAATGTCAATTTATAGCAGTTATATTCGCCATTAAATGTATAAAATAATCACTGCGCCTTAAGGGGATGTGGGGTTTAAGCAATGAAAATGAAACTCATCATTGAAAACTTTGACTATCAATTCTGAGGCACTTAAACATATAAAACTGATGTCGTTTTGGTACCAAAATGAAGGTAATAAGATATATAATATATTTTTTTAATATCTTATTTGCTCTACTTTCTTGTAAATTCACTTTTGATTTTTCAATGATTATTGAATGATCATTGAAAACGCTTTCCATCATTAAAAAATCAAAAGTGAATTTACAAGAAAGTGTGATAAAAAATATTATACATTTAATTACCTTCCTTTTGATACCATGACGACATCAGTTTTATTTGTTTGAGTGCCTCAGAATATCAGATAGTAAAAGTTTTCAATGATGAGTTTCAATGAAAGCTATAACTGTCGCCTAAGAAAAACAGGAAACATTTTCATTAAGGATTGATACTTTGCAAACACTTTATTTATATTGCATGAAAAATCTTTGAACACATCCTTATATTGAACAAGAGAAGTTTGCGGCGGAAACAAAAGTAGATATAAGGATACAATACATTGTTAGCCATTGAAAAGTCGAATAAGAAAAAAGTTAAATTTCCTCGATAGAGAAGCTTGCAGAGCTATAAGTTTTTTGTCATCACATTTGCGTGTTGTTCCATCAGCATCACAGTACTCAACTCAGTCATATACTTGCGAGTGTTAGAATCCAATTAAACCTTGGATTATTCTAGCTAAGCTTCGCGGAAAATCTGTTCACCATCGTGTTGACAAAAGGATTGTGTTTATTTATTCGAGCGTGAGCTGATTCCCATTGTGTGTACCAAAATAATTGCTGTCAAGTTAGGTCGTATATAAAACAACCTCATATTCCCGCTCCGCAAACCCCCTGTGCAACCATCATAGTTGTTGTTAGGGTGGTATTTTGACAATTTCAATATGAAAACAATTTATAGATGACAAAATAATTTAGAAAAAAAAAACAATGAACAAAACATACATGCATTTTCCCATCAAGCTCATATTGATGGAGAGACTTCAACTGCAACTTCATGCCTTCATAATCCAAATGTCATTCAATTAATGTCACGCACCTCTGTAATTCTGTGTTGAATGAGAACTACAGCATTGTGTGGATCGCCTAAGAATGTTAGTGATGGCAAATCAATTTTTTCTTACGCGAAATGACTTAACTTAACATTGCAACGCGACACAAATGACTATGTCAATGGACATACCGGGTACGGGTACCGCAGAGCCTTGTTCGTCGTGCGATTGCGACATCAATCCGTGATTTTCAATGGGAATTATCTGTTTTTTTTTTCGTTTGTACAATCCCCCACCTTCTCGGTCTCGGGCCTTGTCTTAGCAAGAATTTTCTCAATGACGAAACATGAAAACGAAATGTTTTCATTTTTTTGTTTGCATTTTATTTGTATAGTTTCAGTCTTTATGTAGGCTTGTTTTCACCAAAGTCACATAGGGATGGTTTTACGTCAGCTTTGGCAAAAAGAGGTCTTGTGTCCACCAGTTTTATGAGTGGCCAACTGCGAATGCAGGGTTTTGGATGCCTTGGGGGGGAAGTGGGCTCAAGCAAATTATATAAACATTTACAGATATAGATACTCGTCGGAAAAAAGTTGGTAATATAAAAATAAAACTGTGTATTTTAACAACAATAAGAAAGTGTTTTTTTTGTTGGTCTAAACTCTGCTGGAATCTAGTGTTGTTTTTGGAGAATCGGAGCAAAAATAACACCGTGGCCAGAGCCGTTGACGAAGACTATACAAAACAACTATGTTGATGACGACGACGATGGTTGACAATCACAAAATGCGACACAACGACGAAAACGTCGAGGACGGAATAATACAAATAAAAAATACAAAAAAAAAAACAAGAAGAAGAAAAAAAAACTTTTGTAACATGATTTAATGACATGAATTATTTATGACTTTGCTGTCAATCAAAAACGACGATTCTGCTATGACGAGGACGCGACGAGGACCATGATAGCAACTAAGATACAAAAAAAAAATAAATAAAAATCATCCAAAGAACATAAGAAAAACAAGTAAAAAAAAATAAAGAAAAAATCAAACACAACGAGTCTTGGAAAGATTGCGCGTTGATCCCAACTTCGGGCGCGCGATTGTCGTTCAAAGCTGGGAGAGCGATGCGCACCTCCTGATGATGAAGAACCGCATCCGAAAATCCTATTTTAGTAACTCGCAGATCCTGTAAGAAAATTTTTTTTTCTTTCCTTTGGAAACATTATATTTTCATTCATTTAAGTTTTGTTTTATTGGAAAAAAAGAGTTAACCTGGGTTTTAGAACTTCTCTATTCGAGAGCGGTTTTGAGAGAAGGCGAACAGTAGCGAAAGGATAATCAAACTTTAGAGCAGTCTGTTGCAATTTTTGGACATATAAAATAAATAAAGCTTACAAAATTATATTACATAGTTAAATCTTAAATTTGAAGTGATAAATTTTTATGGGAAGGTTAACCGATTCGTTAAATAACGCGTTAGATTCGATAAGTATTCTCACACAACCATATTAACTAAAAGAATTTTATTTTTCTAAGGAGTGGACCTAGAAGTTTGAAATTTTCAGGAATGATAGATTATTTTGACTTGAATGTTTTGAAAAAAATTGCATTCATAGAATGTCAAAAACAGTAAGAAAACTCTATTATTGAGAAGATTACACATATTCGTCAATAACTTTTGACTGGTTTCTTTAATTAATAAATAGACAATATGAGGATGATTTTATACAAGTTTTGCAATCTTAATTTCAAAACACCTTTAGTGCACGCATCATTATAAAAAAAAGAAGAAAATCATTAAAAATGGCGTCCTTAGTTCAGCACCTATCGTCAATGTTCCGTGTAGAAGAACAGTGATGTTTTGAAAATTCATTAAAAAGAAAAGATTTGGTGGCTATTTTGAGATTATATCGTCAGTTCTAGTAGTTCAATCTTTAAGGTTAATTTATTAAAATTGAGGTAAATATTGGGACTATAGGTATGAAGAGAGATTAAGACTTTTGGTGGCATCTTGCATTTTCTTTTCCAACTGTACCGTTCAGATTAACTTGATGACAAGTTTTGCATTTGGAAAAAAATCGAACTCGAGGTTTTAATCAAACTTGATATTAGAAATCCAACAAAGTGGGTCCCGCAATTCCGCCTCTCTGTCTGTCTGTAGATCATGTACAGTCTAAACCACTAAAGAGATTTTCTTCAAACTTGGTACTTAAGCGTTTTAGGTGATTATCTAAAATAGATTTATGAATCGCCTTTCTTAACCCCCAAAATAACGGTACTTACGGTACAATTGTATCTACCATCTCTTAATTATCTCAAAAAACGGCTTTAATCATTTTGATAAAAAAAAAATCAGTGTATATGTACTATTATAGGCATATTCTATATTTTTACCTTTTTTTTTTATTTTCAACGTTCTCATAAATGGCTCCACGGATGTCGATCACAATTTTTTATAGGAGGTCTTTCAAATTCTAAATAATACTGCATTTCAAAATATTCCGAAAACAATTTTTTTGAAAGTGAAAAAAAAAAACATTTTTTGAAGTGATAACTTCTTATGGGAGGGTAAAACGCTTCGTTGCGTAACGCGCTACGGCGCCAGTCTGTCTGGATTCCCTTTCTCTCACTCATACGGAGAACTTTTAAATTAATCAAATTAACGAAGAAATTTTAAACCTTTTCTTAAAAAAATTGGTTTTAGAGAAGGTTAGTTTTTGGTAAGTCATCAAATTTTAAAATTTAAAAATCATTTCAATATTCAACATTATCTAGTTCAAAGGCCTCGACTAGTCTGGTAGTACTTTCAGGCCTAATTGACAGTGTAGCACGACGGATTTGCTTATAAGCTCAATTTTCATACATGCATTTAATTGGCTACAATGCAATGCAGCAATTGAATAATATAAATTTCACTGTAAGGGCAGCCAAAAATCGACAATATATAATAGGTCTGATCCACATTTTTCTTGGGTAGAAATTGATAGCTTGATAAATTTTAAAAAGTGGAGATGAAATTCTCTTCTGAAGAAATAAAGTGGGAAAAAGTGTGCAACGGCTTGAACAGAATTATCCGCTAATTTTTAAACGTCATCAAAACATTTATGTGTGTATACTATTTTTTTTAAATTCACATTTTTTTTTTAATCTAAACTAATAGTTTTGTATTTTAGGGCTTTTAAATTAATTAATTTGTTGAATAATTAATCTTTTCGCCACAACAACCAGGTGATGTTTTTTTTTATTCTTCTACGAGAAAACGATAACCTAACTTTTGTAATTTTGCTGCCTTCAATTGGGCAGAAAGTGTCAGCAAACTACCATTTTAAGTCTGGATTCTGGAACAGTAATTTGTACCAATTGGCGCTAGTACTGTCTCTCAGAGTGAAAGTGGTCTGGAAAGCTGACAGTACTAACAGAAATTTTGTTCTTAACGAGTAAACAAACTATTGCTAGATTTCTCGACATTGGAGAAATAATATTTTTTTTAGAAAATGGTTTATGCAATTCTGTGGTCTTAAAGAAAGATCTGGCATGCGAATATTATAATTGAATTCTTGGCAAAATGTCCGAGAATTTTATTGATCTTACTTGTTAAATACTATTCTTTTTGTTAAAAAAATGCCGAAAATTTTGGCTGTCAATTCTGGGGCACTTAAACAAATAAAACCTGATGTCGTTTTGTTAATAAAATGAAGGTAGTAAGATTTGATTTTTCAATGATCATTGAAAACGCTTTCCACCATTGAAAAACCAAAAGTGAATTTACAAGAAAGTGGTAGAGCAAATAAAATACTTTTTTGACAAAAAATATTATATATCTTATTACCTTCATTTTGGTACAAAAAAAACATCAGTTTTATTTGTTTAAGTGCCTCAGAATTGATAGCCAAGATTTCAATGATGAGTTTCAATGAAAGCTTTAACTGACGCCTAACAGTATGCCTTCAAATATTTCAAAAAGAATTGACTTATTGACCTTTTTTCTTTCCTTTATTGGTGTAAGTTTGGTCCAAAAGTATATAAATGTAATAGTTAATATTTGGTTAACAAAATACATTTTTTTTTCGAAGCGGAGAACTTTAAATTGGCAAACGCCCTTAAGACGTTGCGTAGAGCGTAGGTTTATGAGCAGACAACAATCAGTGATTGATGATATGTATACCTTAGTGCTGATGATGATCCAAATGCGTGAATTCGTCATCGAAATCAATAATTAAATTTGAGTCCATCGGCCATTTTATGGAAAACTTTAAGAAAAATCACATTTTCCGTGTTTTATTTCAAGTTAAAGTTTCCCACTCCTGAAAAAACACCCTCTATTGCCGTTTTCCATATGTTGGCTAAAATTAAAAAAAAAATGATGTTATTTTAAAGAAATTATTTTAAATTTGAATAGGTATAGGATATTATTTTAATTTTCAAGTAGCGTCTATGTTAACGAATAATAAAATAATTTTAATCGTCTGAATGCCACATATTCAATGGGAAGTACCGTTAATAAGAACTCAACATTAAATGTTTTTTTTTTTATGTGGGCTGACTACATTAATTTAAGAATATACACAGATTTTTTTATCAACATTTTTGGAGAGAAAAAGTTTTTTTCAGGAAAATGTCAAAAAACTACTAAATTCAAAGTTTCGAAGAAATCGATCAAGTCGTTTTCGAAATAATGAGTTTTCAAACAAAAAAAAATAGTGAAAGTGATGGATGTAGGTGACTAGGTACTATATCACTATAATTTATTTACATGTGCATAATATTCATCTAATTTTTAAAGATACATGTTTATATACATGAATGAGTGCCTGCATAGTACATATAAAAATATATAGGTATTCAAAAATGCGTAAAAATGAAATATAATTAGGTAGAAATAAATGAATGATACACATAATTAAATCTTTTTAGACTGCTTGGTTCTTAAAGTTTGGAGGAAAAAATTCAAAAATCGTTGTTTTTAAAAAACAAAAAAAAAATATTTTTTTCTGTATAAAATTTTAAAACCATTTTTAGTTAAAATTGAACGCCATTTTGAAGCTAATATTAATATACATATAAAATTCAAATTAAAAAACAAAATTCATTGACTGGTTTATGAAAAATCGATTTAAAAAAAATTCTTTATTTTTTTAAAAATTGAAAAACTTTTTTTTAGGAAAAATAATTTTAGTCGGCTTATCCAATAATGAGAAACTCGAAAATATTAAAAGTTGTTCTATGTGGACTACCGTTAATAAGTACTCAAAATAAAATATTTGTATACCTAAAAGAGGTCTTTAGGGCTAACCGGGGCTAGTTGTCCTCAGGGGCATGTCGATTACATACCCATAATTTCAAACCTACAAAATTTTATGCATGTTTTTTGTTGCCCTTTCATTAACCACAGTTATCTACATAGCCTCACATTGTTTTTCGTCAGGAGTATATGTAGTTCAAGAGTTATTGGGAAAAAACATTTTTTTTTCATTTATAAGTAATTTTTTTGTTTTCATTTGTTTTGCTTTTTTCGGTAGGTAGCATACATACAATATGTGTATATAACTCTGCGTCTTTGTTCTTTTATTTCTATATATTAAATTCCACAAGATCTGTCAGGGTTAGTTGACTCATTTTTGTTGGAGTAAGTTGACTCATGATTTCCTCGTGTGATTAACAGCACAAAAGAACTTTTGTAAGAAAAATATCCAGACACACTATATGGAGCAATCTCTAAGGGACCGTGCGTTAAAGCTCATCTATACTAATTGGGGAAATAGTATAGGTACCATCTGTTGCTCACGACAATAGTGAATTTACTTACGAAAACCGTGAATGAAAACATTTATCCTGATTCAGAGCTTATGGGCTATTTTGCATCTGACACGTATTACAAAATACCTAGCAATCAATGTATTTCTTAGCAGCAATTTTTTTGTTTTTGCAAAATTTCAGTTTCATACTCCAAACACTCAACATTATAACATTGTCAATTCTATAATATATTTTAATGGGAGTATTTTATTTAGATAAACAAAAGATGCTTTATTTATGGGAGTTTAAATTTAATTGATACCTATCTTAGATTTTTGTATATAAAAAGAATAGTGAATTTTGAATCTACAAGCCCCGGTCTCCCCTACTAATTGAAGAAAACATTTTCCTACAAAAATTCTTGGATACCGTTTTTTTTATTTAAGGAATATAATTTTTTTTTAACTATTCATGATAACGTCAAAAAACTAACAAATACGAAGTTTTGGAAAAATCCATTGATTCGTTCGCGAAATTTTAGTTTTCAAAAAAAAATGTTGGTTAACATTAGTGTTAAAACTATCTTTGAACAGAATATTCACCGGATCAGTTTAACATGTCGAAATCTTAATCAAGCCTGTTTTGTAAACGCAAAATAATTATGGGTTTGTTTTTTACAGTAATAAACAAAATGTCAAAATTACAACTTTCGTTAGGTGATCAGTCTTAACTCACATGCCTTGTTTTTATAAAATAATATCTTCAATCGAAATATAGCAACCTGAAAAAAAAACTTGTCAGCGAATTTGTAAATATTTGACTTGGCTATTGTTCACTTCTTACACTTTTAAGACTTTAACACTCGGATGAAAAGAGCCTGATTTCACTTAGCAGATCTCTATACAGAATTTGATCATAACACACTTGATTACTTCATTATCATAAGGCTATACATAAAAGCTCTATCTGTTTGGTCATTTCATTTTGAAATTTGAACTGATACAAGATAGATATACTTCAGATTTAGTCCAGAATTATCCAGGAATAATGGGATTTATTATTAAAAATATTTCTTCTGGCTCAAAATCTTCATTTTCAAATTTTTTTTAAAGCAATCGACTCTATATTTATAATAGAAGGATTTTTAATTTTGGCAAGGTAAGGAACAGGGACAAAAGTCCGGAAATATTCGAGTAGATAAAGAAATCCCATATGGTAATCGGAATGAATTTTTAAAATTTTAAATCATTGGAATAGAAATCGCATTTCAAAAAAAATATGATGTTTATAAACAATTGACACAACTTCATTCACTTTAACATTCGAAAACTATAGGTCATAAGCCAGAAATAATAGTTGTGTTCTATGTAATATCTCACGTTTTTAATAATTAAATTAACTTCACACAAAAATAGAAGAATCTGCGAAAAATATCTACGTAACATATTCAAAAAGGCTAACTAAGTTTCTTACACACTTTGAATTCTAAAATATATCTAGCAAGATCTCTTTCTCTACTTTCAGTTTCTTCACTTCCGGTGCTTTTGCGGTCTCTTACCCAATTCCTGATACTGAACAAAAAAACAACAACATTAAAATCAGGGTTTGGAAAAGAAATCCTTGTATAAAAAAATAATTTGGTCAATTTAGAAAGCAATACATTTTTTTTTAAATTATATAAGACACCCTTTTTTACTGCATCCTTCCCATCACACAGCCACACTCATAATTCATTAATTGGAACTGCATTAGCTGTACTTAAATATGTCCATACATAAAAGCCATATCAAAGGCCCCCACACCAGACCCTAGTATTTCCTCTAACCATTATCTCTACTTCCTTGAATGTTATCCCAAGTAGATACAAGTCCCACTACTGTCGTTACCGCACTTATGACGAAAAAGAAACTTGATCCATGCAACCGTTTCAAAGTGTACCAAAACCTAATGCGTGGAACATAAAATCCAATTTATATTCAAAAAGGTGTAAAATAACAAAAAAAAAAGTAAAAATAAAATAGAAGACCAAATTGTCATGAAATGGAATTTCCAATCTTCTTGAAAAGGGGACAAAGAATTAAAAATAAAACAAGACTCCTTCCTCCTCTTTTTCATCATCAAACAAAAAAAAAACTTGCAATTCCATTAGCAAAAAAGTAAAAAAAAAAAACACCCACCAAAGTGAGGGGCAAATCTGCATCCTTGAGATGAAAAATTAAAATCTTTCTTTTTTCTCATCTCTCTTTCCCTCTACTCCTTGCATCTTCAATAACAGAGGATACGTATATAAAAGGTGTCCTGGATTTTTGTATATGTACTCTATACCTACAAGAAAACACAAGAACAACATTTTAGAATCACACTACCTTCATTTTTAAGGGTTAACTGCATTTTACACCTGCCATCATGGATACACCATATAGCAAAAAAAAATTTACCTCACAAGGATCCTTAAAATCATTCTTAAATAGAACATAGATGCAGAAAATAGGAGGAGCGCAATAAAGCATTCGTCTCAATATGCCATCCCAAAAGTCCCTACAGCGCAGCACTCCATAAAAAAGATGACGTGATGCAGGATCAGTTCTGTTGAAAAGCTATCCTACCCTAGATAGAAAAACGAAAAAAGAAAAACTTTAGATACCGCCTATAATGGTCTTATTCTTTTATTTCCCTTCTCTAGCTGACAATTTCCAATAAAAAAAAAAAAAAAAAAGTTTCGACTATTTGTATAGTGCCAAAGAACGATGCGATGGGAGCGCGGCCCCTCCCCATGATGATGTCCTTAATGTTGCACGTATGGCGCGCATAAACATCAAGGCCGACAGTTAGCCCAAAGAACAATCGGAAGCTATCGGTTGGTTGTTTTCTCGAGACCGAATTTCATGTGCGCATATCTCATAACTACATATATATAAAAGTTACGACTATAGGACGTAGGACGAGGACAAACGAAGGATATCCTATCCACCTACGCCATGATGGCACCATCATCCAGCAGCATCCTATATGTACCATAGGCTCCATACATAGCTCTGTTTGTTTGTGTCATCCGCACACGTTTGATGGTGCCAGCAAATCAACGCCCCATTTAAAGCTACTGGGTACTTAACTTGGAGTCCTTTTTTTTTGTTTTGTTTCAGTTAAATGTCCTTCCACCCTCGCTCCCTCGTTTATAGAATGAGAAACAACGGAAGCTTTCACATTTTCCATCTGACTGTGCTGGAGCGTGTTTGTAATTTTTTTTAGGTTATGATTTTTGTTGTTGTTGTGTTCTGTTATAGGTAGATATTTGTTATTTTGTGTGTCACAACAAGGATATATACTTTTTTTTTACCACTCCTTCGCAAGTCGGTGCCAAAACGGCTCTATTCGATTTTTTCCCACACGAAAGAGCTTTCTTCGATTGGCTTTTGCCATCGAGCATCCTATTTTCACCCCTATTTCGATTAAAATCGAAATTTCATAGTTGTATCCTGTGGATTTTTTTCTTCCATCTCGGTATTGTCTATACATTTCGTTTGGGTCCTTTTTTATGTTGCTTTTTTTCTTCTCAGAAATAAGGCGTTTTTAATGTGAATAGGGCGGAGTCAGAGCTTCTTTATTGCTGATGAATAGGAACTTTGTTTTTTAGCCTTTATATATTATATAACCTATATACATACATATATGTATATGTTTATATTGGGATGAGGTTCCTCTTTCAATGTACAGAATGATATTTCATTTCAACAAATAAAAACAATATATAAAAATGAAAATGTGAAAGCTACCTATGCATATATAGTATAGCTAGAAAAATTCATTTGGTCCTTTTTTTAGGAATTCAGCATCCTTTTTCATGTTGTTTTTATTTACTCTTATGTTACTTTGGGTTTTGTTTTATTTTTATTTTTGTGACATTATGTCATATGCAATGCATACGTTATTTTATTTTATTTATTTATTTTTTTTTTTGGTTTTGGATTCAATTTTAATTTTACTTTAGAAAGGTAGCGAGCTCAATTTTCATATTCATAGAATTTTGTGCACTTAGAAATATTACTTTTTAAATTCGTTGAATTAAAATATGGAAAAGGTAATAATCTACAGGATATGACTATATGTACTATGATAATGAAAGGAAAAAAGTACAATCATGGATTTTGTTTTAAATAATTTGCAAACTAATTTGAATGAGGATGAGGTTTCTAATTTTATGTGGGTAATGAATTCTGTGCTTTTGAAAAATTTGAATTTATTTTGATTACTAAGAGGATTAGGCTTACTGAAAATTTTTAATTTATATAAGCACTAAATAAAAACTAAAAAAAAATCCTTCTTCCTTTTGAAGTAATTGCAGAAATACAATAAGTGCATCTCAATGACCGAAGTTACCCTACATTTAATTCTATTTTACATACTGTGTATTAATATTTATCCGAAAGCTAAATCAGTACATATAATTTTAAACCACATATTGTATGAGAACTTCATAGAAACACAGTGTCTGTTAATTGAATTGTTGCCAAACTTTATCCGGGCGTACTAACAAGGCCCTGATTAGTCAACTTATAAGGCCAAGTGAGACCGCCGGGATTAAATGCAAATTTTTGTAGACTAAAGGCCGGTAAAAGCTATTTTGAATCAATAATTCAAAAGTCCGATTAAATAAGGCTAAGCCTTCTACTTGGCTGATAAATTTCAGTAGTATATAAAATTTGTATTGTAAAAGAAACTTCGTTATTAACTAATTAATATTTGTATTCACCTACGCATATTGACTAATGGACATCCATCTAGTTATATACTTATATAGAACAAGATACTTCCTTTGTATTATTTCGTAATTAAAGCGACATATTTGAGTTTTGAAATTCAATCGCAATTTTGAAGGAAATTCGAAGTAAATTATTTGAAATTGACCTAGGTATAGACCAAACTATTCAGTTCTACTATTATCGAAACTGAAAAATGATTTATGATCTGCTTGAACGACAGAAGACAACATATGAAAAGTTTTGAAACAGTAAATTCTAAACAGTTTTTAATTCCACCCATTGGACAATGCCGTCGAGATCAGATTTTAATGAGCTTTTCAAAAGCCTTATCCGGCGAATCTGAAAACCTTAGATTACTAAATCATCACCAAAACAATTGGTCCCAGATAAGAGATCATTAATAAAAATTAAATGAGAAAAAAAGATTCGGAGACAAAAGCGAACCCTGAGGTATACCACCATTAATTTTAATTTTAATTTGTAATCCATCGAAAAAAATTCATCTTCTAGGTTTCATCTTAGTTTTCTAACTTAACCACACCCAACACGAAACATAATGATATTTTTAAGAATTACAGGAAAACCTGTTGTTAGGGGTTGAAGATCGTGATCTAATTGGATTCACTTTAAATGAACTGATGTCATCACCCACCTTAATGCTTCAATTTTGCTTCTTTTTTCGAAGTTACAAGGAATGTGATTCAATTTAAAAAATCTGGAACTCATAATGATCGAAATGGTATATCGTTATAAAAATCATTATTATCAGATATATTTGTTTAGTCGAACACATAGCATGGAGGGATGATGTCGCCCCTCTTGAATCTCAAGATGATACTTCTATGGATTTTATATACAAAGATATACATTTAGGACCAAAAGATCTCCTGACTTCATTATTTAATTTATTTTCCAGATTTATGAAAAAGTTTCTCATCAGGTTTTTGGAAAATTTAATTTTCACTGTAAAGGGAAATTAAAACTAATCGATGAGTTCGTTAAGTTGGTGGTTGTCCTTGCTAATGTCGTGTTATATTTAGGTGCCACATAGATGGGGTTCATTCAGGTCAAAAAAAGTTACTTTTATCAAATAAATTGTTTGAACAAGCCTACGAGTTCTTGAGACTTAGTCGTAGTTCTTAATCGCCGTCGCTAAACTCTCTGAACACAATGGATATGGATCTGCAGCTGGAAAAATATAAAAAAATACTGAATATACAGAAATTCAATGTTACGAACACAACACAACGGATCTGCAAATGTACAACTCCATTCTCAGTGATGCCAAGGCTGCTCAGTGATGCCAAGGTGGCTCAGTGATGCCAAGAGTTGGCGAACTTTTAACTTTTGCTTGCAGCTTCACACTGAAATGACGTTGTTTTATCTTTGCGACTAAAAACTCTTGCGAGGGAAATCGCATTTGTTTTCCTAGTTTTTCAATTCAAGTGTTTTATTTTGTGGCAGTTGAAAAAAGTGCCTTCCGGAAGGTTAAAGGAAATCTTTGTAAAAATGAAAAAAAAAATAACACTAACTTATCTATGGGAAGTTTGTTCGCATCAAAAGGCTATTTTCGATTAGAGCAGAAATCTGAACAGGGTTCGAGCTTCATGATGACTTGAACTCTAAGCTGTCATATTAATTGAATTTTCGTTAATTAACTTCTATCTCACTTTATTATTTATAAAAAAAATACATTCTGCTGCCATTTTATTTGTATGAGTATGCTCTTGTTCAGCAATTAACTCAGAATGCTTATTTGATCGTGCCTACGCTCATCGGCAGCGCTCCGAACATGTCCAGAACGCTGAAGAAACACAAATTAATAGGTCTGAGCAATCTGAGTGAAAAAAGAAACAGAATCTTTTTTTTGGCAACTTATATTCTGCTATGAACTAAAAAAGAAAAACGCCTAATGCTACAGTGCAAAACACCATATTATGTTGCGGGCGTCAATCGAGATCGACCTCAACCACAACTTGGTGTGAGTACGAGCGATGGCAGTTACAGCTTTAACAAACAGGTTCCTAGATGGTCGTGGTTTCTAAAGTCAAGCAACAATGCAATAAATAAAAACCAATTTTTGAGGATAGAAGAAATAATCAATTGCGTTTCTTAAAACAAAATTAAGAATCGATCATCATAACTCCCTGTAAGTAAATTGTTGGGAAACACCTGGTAAACAAACTAAACATTAAAAATGATCCGTCCACAGTAGATATTATTAAGACCTATAGGAACTCTGATCTTGAAGTAAATGAGGACAAAACAAAGTATATGCTATCAACAAACAAAGCTTCATATGTCTATCGCCTAGGACAAAACGTCACTGTTGGTAGCAGCAATTTCAGAGTAGTCAAGGAGTTTACATACCTCGGAACAAACTTCAATTCCACGACTGACACCTAAGTGGAAATCCGATGAAGAATTACTCTAGCGAACCGCTGCTACTTCGGTTTGGCCAATCAAATTGGTTCAAAACTCCTTTCTTGAAAGACAAGGTGCACGCTATACAAAATGCTAATTTTACCAGTTCCACTCTACGGCGCCGAGTGCTGGGCGATAAGTAAAAAAGTCGAAATGACTGGGAACTTTCCAGAGAAAACTTCTTCGGAGGATATTTGGTCCTATATGCGAAACGGGCGAATGGAGCACAAGATTCAATCGAGAATTGTACGAGCTGTACCAAGATGTGGATGTAGTCCAAAGAGCCAAAGCGCGTCGACTACACTGGATCGGCCACATCGAGCGAATGGACAGCAACGCTCCAGCCATGAAAATCTTCGAATCCCAGCCCCAGGTTCGAGACGACCAGGAAGACCGAACCTCCGCTACAGGGACCAGGCAGTTCCAGACGCAAGAGCGCTTGGTCTTGACGACTGCAGAGAGTGTTTGAGGCACCGCAACCGACAGAAGACCGCAATATACCAGGCAGAGACCCTCCATGGATCGGGACCCAGATAAGTAAGTAAGTATAGGAACTCTGTGATCTAAATGACTCTTTTATAAAGTTTCTCACGTTAGCCGCAAACATGGACACATACATTGTATTTCATCCCGCTATTCCCACTTGGAATCATCAATCGGATAAAGTAAGGCAACACAAAAAAAATTCCACATCACAAAAGCACATCTGTAAATAGTTCAGACAAAAAGACAAACAAAAAATACACTGGGCGTTCCATAGCCTGATAGACTTGACTTAACGGAAAAAATCAAAACTTAGCAAATGACATTTTACAAGCATATCACAAAAAAAACAGTCCAATGTTTTTTTTTATCTCTATATAACCCCATCCATCGGCAGAAACTTTCCACGACTTGTTAGAAATATCCGATTGCCTGTTCAGGATTGCATTCTATTCTCTTTGAACATTAAAAGCTAAAAGAACGCATCTTCCATGAATATTAAAAAAAAAAAACAACTATCTAGTTACAGGAGACACCCTCTATGATGATGGAAATGGTCATAGTAATGATCCCATATCGCTTACTTATAAGCGATTTCTCACACATTAATGCAATAAAAATAGCACTGTATGTCCCTGTCGATCTTGAAACGGCCATGCCCGGCTCACAGATGATGAAACCAGAAAACATGGCTTCAGACAATTCGCTTCTATTCATGTTCACAATGACAACAATGCTGTTGTCCACTAATGACATAAAGCGAACATACGCAGAACAACATATCCCGCCAGAGCAGAGCAGGGAAGCATCCTCTTGTTGATTCCCCTTCGACGCACCGGTCGACCGATGGAACACAATTAAACCGAAGAATCACCTGCAGTAGCCGCACAACTCGTGTAATGATACCTTGTTGATGATGCGCATCTTCCCAATGACGACATCCGAATAAGATCGTTAATTAACTTCTATCTCACTTTATTATTTATAAAAAAAATACATTCTGCTGCCATTTTATTTGTATGAGTATGCTCTTGTTCAGCAATTAACTCAGAATGCTTATTTGATCGTGCCTACGCTCATCGGCAGCGCTCCGAACATGTCCAGAACGCTGAAGAAACACAAATTAATAGGTCTGAGCAATCTGAGTGAAAAAAGAAACAGAATCTTTTTTTTGGCAACTTATATTCTGCTATGAACTAAAAAAGAAAAACGCCTAATGCTACAGTGCAAAACACCATATTATGTTGCGGGCGTCAATCGAGATCGACCTCAACCACAACTTGGTGTGAGTACGAGCGATGGCAGTTACAGCTTTAACAAACAGGTTCCTAGATGGTCGTGGTTTCTAAAGTCAAGCAACAATGCAATAAATAAAAACCAATTTTTGAGGATAGAAGAAATAATCAATTGCGTTTCTTAAAACAAAATTAAGAATCGATCATCATAACTCCCTGTAAGTAAATTGTTGGGAAACACCTGGTAAACAAACTAAACATTAAAAATGATCCGTCCACAGTAGATATTATTAAGACCTATAGGAACTCTGATCTTGAAGTAAATGAGGACAAAACAAAGTATATGCTATCAACAAACAAAGCTTCATATGTCTATCGCCTAGGACAAAACGTCACTGTTGGTAGCAGCAATTTCAGAGTAGTCAAGGAGTTTACATACCTCGGAACAAACTTCAATTCCACGACTGACACCTAAGTGGAAATCCGATGAAGAATTACTCTAGCGAACCGCTGCTACTTCGGTTTGGCCAATCAAATTGGTTCAAAACTCCTTTCTTGAAAGACAAGGTGCACGCTATACAAAATGCTAATTTTACCAGTTCCACTCTACGGCGCCGAGTGCTGGGCGATAAGTAAAAAAGTCGAAATGACTGGGAACTTTCCAGAGAAAACTTCTTCGGAGGATATTTGGTCCTATATGCGAAACGGGCGAATGGAGCACAAGATTCAATCGAGAATTGTACGAGCTGTACCAAGATGTGGATGTAGTCCAAAGAGCCAAAGCGCGTCGACTACACTGGATCGGCCACATCGAGCGAATGGACAGCAACGCTCCAGCCATGAAAATCTTCGAATCCCAGCCCCAGGTTCGAGACGACCAGGAAGACCGAACCTCCGCTACAGGGACCAGGCAGTTCCAGACGCAAGAGCGCTTGGTCTTGACGACTGCAGAGAGTGTTTGAGGCACCGCAACCGACAGAAGACCGCAATATACCAGGCAGAGACCCTCCATGGATCGGGACCCAGATAAGTAAGTAAGTATAGGAACTCTGTGATCTAAATGACTCTTTTATAAAGTTTCTCACGTTAGCCGCAAACATGGACACATACATTGTATTTCATCCCGCTATTCCCACTTGGAATCATCAATCGGATAAAGTAAGGCAACACAAAAAAAATTCCACATCACAAAAGCACATCTGTAAATAGTTCAGACAAAAAGACAAACAAAAAATACACTGGGCGTTCCATAGCCTGATAGACTTGACTTAACGGAAAAAATCAAAACTTAGCAAATGACATTTTACAAGCATATCACAAAAAAAACAGTCCAATGTTTTTTTTTATCTCTATATAACCCCATCCATCGGCAGAAACTTTCCACGACTTGTTAGAAATATCCGATTGCCTGTTCAGGATTGCATTCTATTCTCTTTGAACATTAAAAGCTAAAAGAACGCATCTTCCATGAATATTAAAAAAAAAAACAACTATCTAGTTACAGGAGACACCCTCTATGATGATGGAAATGGTCATAGTAATGATCCCATATCGCTTACTTATAAGCGATTTCTCACACATTAATGCAATAAAAATAGCACTGTATGTCCCTGTCGATCTTGAAACGGCCATGCCCGGCTCACAGATGATGAAACCAGAAAACATGGCTTCAGACAATTCGCTTCTATTCATGTTCACAATGACAACAATGCTGTTGTCCACTAATGACATAAAGCGAACATACGCAGAACAACATATCCCGCCAGAGCAGAGCAGGGAAGCATCCTCTTGTTGATTCCCCTTCGACGCACCGGTCGACCGATGGAACACAATTAAACCGAAGAATCACCTGCAGTAGCCGCACAACTCGTGTAATGATACCTTGTTGATGATGCGCATCTTCCCAATGACGACATCCGAATAAGATCAAATTCGATCCGATCCGACCATGATCACGACGATGATGATGATGATGATGCGATCCGGCGATCCAATGAATGAATGGCAAAATCCCGTTCCCGTCCCATCCCATTCACCTCCGTTCGGTCCGGTGATGTCTACAGCCTGGGAGAACCAATTAGTATGCTCAGATAGTGATCGCTCCGAACAAATGCTAATTCCGTGTGTATCTCGCTAGTGTTCCAACAGTGTACAATGATACGGATTGTGTGAATCGAACGTTAATCAGGCTCATCATTGTCGACTGTCGGTCGAATCGAGGGAAAGGAGAATAGAGGAAGGATGCGCATCTGAAGAAATCTGAAACGCCACCGGAGTAGCTGCACACAGAATCGGAATTGCGGAATCTGGTGGCCTATTCGTTTAACAAGAATGCTCGCGCAGGTTGTACAAAAATGCGGTCCGGCATCATATACCGTGATTCTTTAAAAGGACTTTAATGACATTTCCCGAAGATATCGTCGACGAATAAAACCAACATGGCCAAGTATGATTCCAAAGAAATTAATTCCTGTGCGCAGCAATTGACTATACAGTCGCGAAAGTCGACGGCAGCTTTAGCGCCGGCCGGCCGGCCTGTCAGCCAGCCAGCCGGTAAGCCCTCGATCTTGGTGCATCTATGCGTCGACGAAATCTATTGCCAATCGATTAATATTTTAACTGCATGGTCGGTGTAGTTGCGTCTGCGCATGCTCAAGGGGCAGTCCGCAAGATGATTTCCGCCTCCAGCAGCAGCAGCGGCTGTACTATAAGCTGTATCTACTTACCGACTGCGCGGTCTATGCGAAATGTTGAAAACTGAATGCGGATTGAAAGTATCGCGTACTTATCATGTAATTACTTGCTTTTGATTCATAATTAATTGATAGTGCTGCAATGGAAATATATGGTGCGTTGTTTGTTGTTAGATCATGACAGATCACATCGGGACGTTGATTTTTTTCCACATTTTGCTTTTCCTTTTACTGTAGAGTATCTATAGCTGTTTGGTTTGGATCCACTGTTTGATGCGACATGCCAGCCAGCGCAGCATTTAGTCGGCATTACGTATTCGAAATAACTCCCGCATGCGGTGCGGCTGCGGACAGTTTTCAATTGGACGCGCTACCTATGATTTATATTTCGAACACTATTTTTAATGAATGAGTGATTGTTCTGTCAGGTGTAATGGAGCTATTTGAATGCGCAATTAGAATTATTGCTATTAGATATTCGGCGGGACTGCGATTCGAATAAATCAACAATAAGTTGTAATGACAATTATTTTATTGCTATCTATATTCTGTCTACTGAATGTCGAATCGAATAGGCTCTAGGGAATGCTATTTAATATTACACTCAACTTTGACGTTTTTAGGCAATGTCAATGGGTAATTGTGCAATGAACATTAGAACAAATTTATTGGTAGATACATGAAGGTCAAGATCACAAAAGTAAAAATCACAGGATTTGTCTACCATTTTAGAAGTTTTGGCGCAAATTTGCATAACGTTCAAATTTTGAGCCATGGTTTACCCATGTTAACTTACCGATTTCGGTGCACCTAGATCAATTGTTCGCCGAAATCGGTGAGTTAAGGCACGGATCAAAATTTGAATCACGTTTGTAAACGGTGATTTTTTAAGAGCTTGGTTTTTGAAAATTCAAAAAAACACAGAAACTTGTAAAAAGTGAATGAAATTTTTATTTAGATCGATAAATCAATTTCTGCCATTTACTTTTTAAAAATAATTTCACTTAAATGATGCCCGCGGCTACGCTTCAGGTGGTACATTCTGAAGGACCAATTTTGGCAAACTTTTTCACACATTTCGGCCGGAATCTCACCAATGACGCGTTCAATGTTGGCTTCCAAGGCACCAATCGTGTTTGGCTTGTCCCCATAGACAATAGACTTAACATAGCCCCACAAAAAATAGTCTAACGGGGTCAAATCACATGATCTTGGTGGCCAATTAACTGCGACAAAACGTGAGATCAACTGCTCACCAAATTCGCCTCTCAATTGATGCATGGTTTCGCGTGCAGTGTGGCATGTGGCACCGTCCTGTTGGAACCACATGTCGACCGAGTTCAATTCTTGCATTTTCGGCAAAAAAAAATCTGTTATCATCGAACGGTACCTTTCTCCATTGACCGTAACCCTGCGGCCTTCATCGTCCTTGAAGAAGTACGGCCCAATGATGCCGCCTGCCCATAAACCGCACCAAACAGTGCATTTTTCGGGATGCATTGGTAGCTGCTGAATTGCCTCTGGCTGCTCTTCACTCCAAATACGGCAATTCTGCTTATTCACGTATCCATTTAGCCAAAAATGAGCCTCGTCGCTGAAGACAATTTTGCGATAATTTCATAATTTCGACATTTTTCACAGAGCACGAATTTTGATAATAAATTTCAATAATTTGCAAACGTTGTTCAGGCGTAAGTCTATTCATGATGAAATGGCAAACAATAGTGAATCGAAATGTCAAATGTTCGTGGAATATGTCATGTGTGATCTGTCAAAAATATAAGCGTCAAAAACCAAGTAGCAAAAAAATCACCCGTTACAAGTAATCTCAAGGGCCAGTTGTACAAACTATAAATGCGATTCAAAATTTGATCCAAGCGTCAGCAAGTTAACACAGGTTCACTGATGGTTAAAGAAAGAATTTGGCTATTTTCAAACAACTAAAGCTTGAACCATAGTGGAACCTCAGTTAGCCTACCAAAATCTTTGATCTTCTGAATTTCGGATCAAAATTTGATAACGTTTGTAGAAATAAGTAAAGTTGTCTTTCAAACCTTGATCCGTTGGTTCAAAAATTTAATCTCACAAATTTCATCAAATCAGGACTAGATTTGAAAAAATAATGGCTCAGAATGTCCATGAAAACGAGAAGAGATCTGTACATGACTTATTATAAAACCATTGCCCAATTTAATGGGTCGAAACTTTTCACGACGAGATTCAAGAATGAAACTAACTGATTTTCAAATACTTAATCTATTAATTTCACACAATTCATTACACAACCTGACAAGATCAAATGCTTTATTATGTGAATCCTCTTTATATTTTTATACCAATTTAATAAGAACGATGAGATCTCGTCACAAGTCGCGTCGTCTAGTTGTCTTATTGCTTATATTCTGTTCAAGAATAAAGAATTCCTCCAAATGTATGGCAATGCTATTTTAGATTTGTCAGCAGACTTAGGATTCCTCGTATATGGCAATGATGGTCTATGAATTGTCAACAAGGTTGTTTTGTTTATTTTGTGTGTTTTTTTTAATTTTACGAACATTTATTTATTAATTGTAAGTAGTTAGATTGTCAGTAAATTATATAAATTATATAAAAAGTGTTTTTATTTACAATCTAGTGTTTATTTATTTAAATAAAAAAAAACTGTATAAAAAGATGTTTTTTTTAAATATAATATTGGTGGCAATTTTTTTTTTTGTCGAGAGCTTAAGCAAAATCTGTCGTAGTAAATTCGGTTTTTGATAGAAAACGTTTCGGTTTAACATTTCACTGACATTCCCATAGAAAATACTTACCCTTTACGACGCAAACGAACTTTCACATCAAAAATCATACAGAAAGTTAACAAAACTTGGATATAGTATTATTCTAAACTCTAACACAACTATATTCTCTCTTTGATCTGTCAATAATACTATAAAATTTCAGTTATTTGACATTTAAATTCACATTTGATAATAGGTTTGTTTCATTTTCGCACTGAAGTATTCGAAGACGTATATTTGTACGTCAGTGGTTTTGGACTCTGTTGGATATTTGTTCAGTGCAAGCACAGAGTGCTGAATGCACTGATATTCCCCAGTGCGCCCTGTAGCAGATAACGTAGAACAAACCTAATAATGTACAGAAACAGAATAATAGAAAAAATTACGGAATTCCTATTTATTGTAGTAGATTTTATTCATACCGACATTATTCAGTTTCGCAAAAATAGAACATCTGATTATGAGGGAACAAATCATCAACTTAAATTCTACGTTTTCCGCCATTTTGTACACTATTCTATTTTGGCAAGTTAGAATCCTAAAAATGGATGTATACTTTGCGACTTTATCGATGATAAATAAATAAATAAATAACTATCGCGCCCGGGCGAAACGCATTTTGGACTAAAGGTCAAAAAACTCATTCAATTTGCCTGTAATCCACAAAGTCCACTAAAACAAAACAAAAATAATATTTTACATATTGCTTGCGTTTTCTTCTTCATGTATGAATAAGTAATGGTAGATCTCAAAAACACATACTTGCGATTTTCGACCATTTGATTTTTTAGTTTATGAAACAAACGATTTTAAAATCGAATGTAAGGACACGTGATTCTAAAATCGCAGCGACTTAAACATTTAATGGGATCCATTAATTTCCACAAATGACATGATTTTATCGCATGTGTGTTTGTTTTAATTTGAAATGTTAAGCTTTATTAGCCGTGTTCCTACTCGTGAGTATTTTACTCACCAGTTTCATTGGAATGGACAAAATAAAGGGTTATCGATTTTGGGATTTCAAAAGTAAACGTGAATAAAACTTATATTAAATATTTTTGTTCATGATATTTCTTTTTTATTATAAGGTTTGAACGTTAATATTATGTGTGAAACACTACATCATTTAAATGACCACCACGCGAATTGTTGCAAGCATCGATTCGTGTGATGTAATTTTCGACCACTTTTTGACACATATTGGGCGGTATCTCAGCCATAACTTGACGAATGTTGGTTCTCAAGTTCTCAAGAGTTAAAGGTTTATCTGCATAAACACGGTCTTTCGCGTAGCCCCACAATAAAAAGTCCAGCGGTGTCAAATCGCATGATCTTGGTGGCCAGTTGATATCGCCACGACGAGAAATTACGCGGCCAGGAAATGTCTCTTGCAATAAAGCCATATTAGGTCGAGTTGTGTGGCATTTGGCAGCGTCCTGTTGAAACCACATATTTTCCAAGTCGTATTCTTCCATAGCAGCAAAAAAATCGGTTATCTTATGACCATAAAGCTTCCGGAGTAAAGAGTGCCCCAAACAGTGAATTTTTGTGGATGTAATGGCCTCTCTTCAAATACTTGAGGATTCTCAGAACCCCAAATGTGAGAAATGTGCTTCGTCGCTGAAGAAAATTTTGTTCGAAAAATCGCCGTCTGAGCTGGACTTTGTATGTAGACTTGGATGTAGATGTAGATCCAAATGCATAATACGCCATAATGCATCTGGAGGAATTCGGGGTTTAGAGTGGGTTTTCTCTTGTACTATAGTATATACCAGCTATGGCCGTCAGCACCAATATTGCCGAATCTCATGATTTTCATGATTTTTCACCTTCATCTCATGAAATCGCATGAATTCATTAAAAACTCATGATTTTTTTTATATTTTTCTTAACAAAAAAAAACGAGCCAACTTTGTCAAAATTCCAAAGACAAATGAGGCGAATATTAAATGATATCTACATATGCAACTCCTTATTATATTTAATTTAAGAAGATTCAAACAATTGCCTATTCAACAATGAATGTCAAATGAAAGTCAAAAGAAAACGAACAAAATAAAAACAAGAAAATCAAGAAAAAAAGAACAGCGAACCGTACAGTTATTTTTATGTGTTGTTCTTTCGTTTCGATTCAGAATCGGAATTCAGTTTGTTGAAATAAAATAGTCAATTGACAAATTTTTAATTAAAAAGAAAGAAAAATATATCCGAATCCGAAAACCTAAAATCTGGGAACAATTTTGAACAATACGAGGCTTTCAAATTTCCAATGCCTTTGCTTGTCTTTCTTAGTAAAGTTAAATAAATTTACTAAAGATTTAATTTCAACAATAGTGTCTTCAAAGATATGGAATCTTTGTCTCCAAGGAATGTTATAAACTAAAAATTCCAATCAATTTTTCCAGAATTAAATATTTTCCACATTTAGTAGCTGAAGATTTTTTCAGGAATTATATAAAAAGTCGAGAATGCTTCTTAATTCTAACATTAAAGTAAATGACAAAGTAATGCATGACATAGAAGAATTCTGGCAATATGTTGGGAAAATTAAACTGACCGACTATAGCTTGGCACATTTAATTCAGACGAAATTTGTTTTTGATTTTTTTTCATTGCCACATTCTTTAGCTAATATTGAACGATTTTTTTTAAAGGTTACGCTTCTCATTGAGGCCGATTCAATCATAGGGTTTATTCATACAAATGTCCTCCTCAAAAATCAGGACTGTTTTGATTATAAAGTTACTAAGCCCTTGATTGACAAATATTTTAGCAAAGTTTACAATCAGTAAGCTTTTTAATATTATTTTTTTAATTTTTATGAATAAATTATTTATTTTATTTCTGAAGCTTCACTTAAAAATTGTCTAATTTCTGTGAATCATAAGTATAGAGAAATTATTATAAAGAGGAATATGTTCCTTCTATGTATAATGCCCCCAAGCTGAGCTGTCAAATCATTGATGATTTCGGACAAGTATGCGTAAAAAACGCCCACATATTAGCAAATCGTCATTTGACAGGAGAAGAGGAATAAGACAAAAAGGAAAAAGGTCTATGATCGTAAGTTTTCAGTGATTTTTGTATGTTCAATGAAGAAAAGGCAATCTCATGATTTTTTTTGTAAACTCATGAAAAAAATCATGATATTTTTTTATTTAATCGGCAACACTCACGGAACCATCACATCGGCAAATAATCCGTCATTAACATTACCATCAATGTAAATCGCCAGTGATCAATCATAACCAATTTTTTTGCCCAATTGGTGAATGGCATGCAGTGCAAATAGGACAGTACGTGCATAGCGATAAATTGTCACAACTGATATAAATAATTGTCTCTCTTGCAGCCATTTACAATACAAAAAAATTTGAAATTTCTTGTCGTGACTGCGCCTTTGTATGAATCACAGTAAAAACTAAACTAAAACCATCAACTCAAGTCAAGAACGTAATATCATTTTTTTCAACTTCTTGCTCTGAATATGAAACGAATTAAATAGAAAAAACCGAAAGAATTATTTTACTGTTTTAGTTGAACATGAAAAAAAAACAATTCTTTTCAAACCGGGAAAAATGCATCTACGTCATGATGTGTTGTAGTGGTCATCCTTTGTTTTCTCGACAGGTTGAGCATAACATTTCACTCCCGGAACAATGAAAAAAAAAACAGAAATAAAAATCCTTGGCGGCTGGTATTGGATGAGAAAGGACATTTTAGTTTTTTTTAGTTGAAGGCTTGCTTTCTTCGACACAAAAATACAGCTCTGCCGCTCAGATTTATGGGTGTCCGGATAAATTCTAGCGGTAATTAGCATAGTGGCAAGAAAAAAATGCCACCACAAACGGAAGTCCGTCCAGCGAGCCAAGCAAAGAAAGCAACATGCCACGCAATCAGCGCGCGGCTTTTAGTGAAGGAATTGTTTATTTTTGCAGATTTTTGTTCTTCTGTTCCTTCTTCAAAATTAAACAGTTCCTCTGTTGAAATGAAAAGAATATGGTATGAAGTTTTTTCCCCCGACCGTTCGTCCATCCGGAGACAACAACAAACCCACAGAGTGAAATATTGAAAAGTAAAACAAACAAAGATGATAATTTGACCACAAAATACAGTTATATAAATGAACTCGATATTATGATGACGACGACGACGAACAGAAAGGAGACCAGAGATACATAAAAATCAAACATCTTAAAGGAAGAGAGTACTATCGCAGCAGTATAACATCAGGACTCAGAACTCAGGACCCATGGACCGCCATCATCAAGTGGAGGCAGTCAAAAGAAAAATAACGGTGGAGATAAATAAACAGCCACATAAAGAATAATCATTCTGAATTTTATTGAATTATGCATGAGGAAAAAGTCCAAGCCCCAACCCGACAGGAGGGTGAGGATGGTACCATTTATACTTATATGTTCTGTATTGCGTATGAGGTGGGTTTTTATCTATTTCTTCCCTTCACGCAATATAGGTAATACATATTATCATCGTCAGTCGGTCGTCAATATAATGGCAAACCCTCACTTAATTTGATCCTGGCTGTGCGTAGTGGTGGTGGTGGTGGTGCTGGCCATCAGGATAGATGGTCGATACCGACATTGCTTTCCACAAAATGAAAATCATCTATGACCATCAACAACCGTACCATAATGAAACTAAAAAAAATTCCCACAAAACAGCCAGCTATTGATCCTTTCAACGCACACATAGTCGATGACCACTGACTGTGAATTTCCATTTTATTTGTTTCATTCTTTATATAATGTATCCGTAGAAACCTACATATATAATTTTTCTTTCATATATACTCGTAGTCAGTTGCTCAATTTTATTTTCTATCGATATAGCAATAATAACCACTGAAATGTGTTTGAATGGCCAAATCGATCCATCTATGAAACAAGTGCGGATCCGGTCAAGACTCGCATTCAAAAAAAATCCCCAGAAGATAAAAATATGGAAGTTTGTAACTCATGAGTTCCGGATTCACTTAACGCCACCCAATTCCAATGAAAAAAAAAATAAAGTAAAGTGGATATGGCTCCATTTGAAATGAGAAGTGGACTTGAAAATGAAGTCAATTATTTTCTGAAAAAAAAACTCATTTAAAGCTTTAATATATGAATTCATTTTGTGGAACAAAAATACATTTGCTTACTCTTGGACACATAATTGAATAAGGACACAAAATTTGCGTGTGACGATTTCATTGTGGAATACATTTATTAGGCCAAACTTTTGCTTCAAATTAAGAAATTCAGATGGTCGAAACCAATGTGATTGTATTAGATTTTCCTTATCGCTGGGACAAGAACTCATCGAAATTTGAGAGTTTTAAAAATATCTTTAAGAAAACTAACCAGCTATCTGCAAAAGTACCGTAAAAGGATTATTGAAATATTTTGTGACCTATAGTCCAAAATGCGTTTCATCAGTTAGATGCTATCGTACCTTTCTAAGACGCAATATTTTTCGTCAATGTCTACCGACTCTAACAGAATTTGCAGCACATAAATATCTATTAGAGTCGCTAGACATCGACCAAAAATATTGCCTCTTAGAAAGGTACGATAGCATCTAACTAATGAGCCCAACTATCGTACCCGGGCGAAACGCATTTTGGACTATAGGTCACAAAATATTTCAATTGGCTTTAATCCACACAGTCCACAAAAACAAAAACAAAAATAATATGTAAATATTGTTTGCGTTTTCTTCGAATGTAAAAGGATTATGGCACCCGCCCGCCGGTATTTTTGGCCGAGAAAAAAACGTTTTTTTGTCCACATTAAACAAAATTTGTTTTTTGAGAAAATTTCGATATAATGGTATATGGTGGCGTATGTGGACCTTTTTATTTCTGTTTTCAAAAGTAATAAGTATGCCGTTTGGTGGTGGCGTTTAATATTTCTTTCTAATTATAAACTTAGTACTAAATAATCTTTTTGAATTTCTATTAGAATTCGTGCCAAAAAGGTAGTTTCCATTTAAACAAACTCTGACCAAAACCGATAAATTCGTTGAAGGGACAAATCGTAAAACTTTTGAATTGCCGGCGGCGTTCATTAATGATTTTTTTAAAGTAAAAAAAGCATCGAATCTTGGTTTGTATGAATGCTTGATAATTGAAAACGTCTGGACCAAATTAAATACTTTCTTCTGCAGTTTTATTTGTAATTTATATGTGAAAGTTTAGAAAAAAAACGAATTATCTGGTCTGGGATAGCGGTCCTGATAACTTTGATATTAATGCAGCAATACGTGCTCAAAGTAGAATTAGTTCTCGCATCTGCATTGCTGCAATACTGTTCGATGGTAGAAGAAGCTTCCGTTAAACCTATGCAAATTAACGAACATCCTTTTTGCTACAAGTAAGTCATTGCAAAGTGCTTAAAACTTGTGTGTTCTTGCAACATAATAAAACCGCAAAAGTTTTCTCCAAATAAGTAGTGAGAATCGGAAACAGACAAATTCTGGTAAATACTTCCAGTATTTTAATATCGATTCCACCATTAAAAACCAATTCTCAAAATTGTTATAAAATAAGTTGCTGCTTCGCTCATTACATGCTGTTAAGGCATAACACTAACCACATGTGATTGAGTAAACTAGCATACCCATAAAATATGACAACGAAATAAATAAAATAATGCGAATTATAAGGAACATAAATAAATAAGACACGGTAATTCTCTCCGTATTAGTTCAGCCGCCATCCTTGGAGATAAATCTGAGACAACAACCAGCTCTAGTCTCAGAACATCGCGACACAGATCTTTCCTATCCTTCTTTCTCTTCTTCCACCGGATGCCCGCGCTGTGTTAAGAAAAAACATATAATGGGTATTCATAATCCCTCGAGCGCGTGCAAAGTTATAAAAAAAAAAAAAAAATTCACCTGGAATACAATGTTAAAGGTTATAGGTGCAAGGATTTTGAAAGGGACATTCGAGGTAGAAGAATTGTTAATTCTTTAGCTGCTATCACTCATAATATCTTATGCAAATATTAGTGTACCTACAGAATTTGTTTTTTAGCAAAATTATTGGAACCGTTTTCGAGATAATTCAGATTTACGTTTTTTATTTAAAAAAAAAATTAAGGCAGATACCGTTTTGCATCTTGGCAAAACCTTAGACGTTTAAACTAAGTTTGAATATAATCTCTATAGGGTTTTTGGTTGTAGATTGACTTACAGATAGACAAACGGAACTGTTTAATATTATATTGCATATCTTTACTTCACCTAAAAATCAAAATAAGACTGACAGCTCGTTCCATTTTTCCGCATTTTTCAATTAGCTGATATATTTTGCATCATTATTTTAGTTTAAGTCCTTCTTTTTTTGTCCAATGCTTGTTCAGCTTAAGTGTAGTCAGCCCCATTTAGTTCATGAACATTTCCACAAAAAAAAAACTTTCTTTTACTAAACTGCAGTGCTACACTTCCATTTTTTTTGTTAGACATTTTGCTATATATATTCATATTATACGACTGTGTGTCACAAAATGGATGCTTTGCATTTGCACTATGAAAAATGGTCATTATTTCTCATAGAAAGTGGTCAATAATTTATAATATAAAAGCCCTAAGAACTATTTACATGAGAGTGAACGTTTTGTCATTTCGTTCATATTGCTGTCTCTTATTCGTCGCGAATGACGTTTTAAATGTCGCGCAAATAACGTGACATGTGGGTTACAAATACATTCCACTGACGTTTATTCCTGAGAATTATGGAACGCTGAATGTCGCCATATAAATTAATATTGTGATTGATACTTATTGGAATAAATGAGAAGTGAGCCAATTCTATATGACAGATGTCGTTTTCGATTGGTTTTTTAGTGTTAATCGTTTTCTATTCCATTCTTATAGAATATGGAAAATTCGGAAAAAAAAGTAACTCCGAACAAACAATCGAAAACGCAATACATTTCAATTTAAAGTTCATAAAATTTTAGTTTTGCTTTCATTATCCCCGTTTACTGTTGTTTTTTAACAACTAGCCTACTAAAACCTATGTATGGTGACAGTACTTGAATGGAATGCATTCATTTTACCAGATGTTAAATCTAACCTCAATATGAAATGTCAATTTTGTTGTTTGGATTTGGTTTGGATGTTTTCTTTGGTGATTGAACAATATCAAAATAAAATGGTATTATTTTAGACTAAAATACTTTTTTTCCACGAAATATGATATTTTGTAGGCAAAGGTTATGAGAAATTGGACGTATGATGAATGAAAGTGTTATACTGCATATTAGCAACAGAATAGGAATAACAGAAAACGAGAAACTATAGAAATATTTTTGGGAAAGTGTGTAAAACAACAATAATGATCTGTCCCCATCTGCCGGAGATACAGTTTACTGTGATGAACTATTATATTCACAGAGTACAATTATTTCTCTGAAGTCGAAAGTACTAAGCAGTACATACTGAAGCTCAAAGGAAAGCTCTGATTATAGGGATGGCCACCACATGAATTTTATTCGCTTAATTGTGGATGGTATGTGGAACGTGAACATAGTTTGACATAGTTCGTTACAATTCGATGCAATTAGCGACGACCGATTCGTTTTTTTTATTTTATCCTATTTTTGCGAAATGCTGTTAAGTCTAAGCGTTTTTTTTATTAATACAGCTGTATATGTCTGGTGAGGTGAAAAGTTATTTTTTTCATATGCGTGGAAAATTAAATGCAATTATTTTGACGACATGGAAAACATTTTGCTGGTAAATGTTTTTTCCCGCGAGATCTTATGCTGTTTCCTTTTGAATTTTTTAAATCACTTCGCACTAGTGCATAAGTTTGGCCTTAAAAAAAAACCTTCCACAATTGCTTCCACAGGGGCACGTGATGAGCATAGTACCAACCCCGAAAAGTGGGATTTTTTAGAATCAATTAACTTCTTAATTTAATCGAAATGAGGAGCGAACATTTAAACATTTCACGTGAAATACTTAACCTGTGCTCTATATGAAAAGGATTTTTATGGAAGCCATTATAAGAAAACAGTAGACTTCTAGACTTCACACATAAAGACAGCTTAGCTCCCTGTATAATTTTTCTAGTTCATCTTCAACTTTCCACAAAAGATAAGATAGCTATTTCAAGATAATATATCAGTTGATTTTTGTTGATATTCTCGTCAGGTAGCTCGCAGTCTTTATTTATTTTTTTATGTGGGAACAAAATAAGGCTCTTTATTCCAGTTACTGTGCACTATAAACTCACAAAAATAACCAAACCATCTTTTTGTTATAAAGTGAAACCTCACCAAACCAAAAAAAAAACAATCTTCAACCAACAACGGTATATCCAAAAATTACAAAAAAAGACAAATAGTTATAGATATCTCACTATTCAATCTCAAATATGTCGCTTAAGATTGCAGGTAAGGTATGTACCTGCAACAACAAAAAATAGCACAAAGCTCTAAAAGTCCCATAAATGAACAGTTTAAAGTGCCATCAATAGATAAACGATGGTATCTATAGAGAAATAGTATTGAATCGAATTCCTGAGGCACATTCAAAACTGGTGTCACATCACGCGCAGGTGTATCTGTATAACCATGTGAGCTACATTGCGCGACAAGTTTAGTTCCAAAAATAAAAAAAAAAATACAATCTATATACGACGACGATGGACGACGCATGAAGAAAAGAAGAACCCATTTTTTGAAGTAAGTGACGCTTTGATTTGTCATTATTTGGAAGGAATGGGAATATGGGAAACTCTTACTCTTTCAGAAACCAAAAAAGATCCATAGATACTTTTGTATCTTTTCTGTGTGTGACATCTTTTGAAACTCGTAAATCGCCTATTCTACGTTTGGCCAGCACAGAATTCCTAATGAGGCTCGCTCAAGCTATACGATTACGATAGAGGTACCATCCCTATAACACAGTACTGTGTAGAGTAGACCTGTCCGTCCAAAACAACAGTCAATCGTCGAAATGTCTTCATGTTTCTCATGCGCGATTTTTATTTGTTTTCATTTGACTTTTTTGTTTATTTGTAGTTTTTTTTTGTCTTTTGAGATTGCTGGCCTGCTTAGGTTGTCTCCATTGTTTAACCTATAACACAGAACATTGGGAGGGGCTGGGCGCTGCGTGGGGAGGTGTACGCTTTTAGCCTGTTCTTCACGTGGTTCCTGCACATGCGCTCCCGGATAGGCAGACATGTCCGAAGGTGGTTACTTACTGCTGAGTGCTTAGTGCTGCGTGCTGAAACTCTGACTCTGATGTCTGTCCTATACGATACCTACCAACGCTGCTACGGAGATATAGATGCACTGGAATTTCTGAAGCAAATAGGAACAATTGCTATACGACTGAAAGGCGTACGCGCATAGACTTCACAATTATTATAATGTTAGTAACTTGGCTATGTTTGCTTTAAGACAACACTCTAAACATTGATGGTAAGGTGTGGATATGGCATCCAATTGTGTTTGTTGTTCTGTGATTAATTTTCGCCGTGAGAGTTTTGCTTTAAATTAGTACAGCGTTCGACTTTGACTTGGACTTGGCATGGAACTACTGCGGTGAACCAGGCTATAAGAATGGATATATAGTAATATATGGACGCGAGACATCTTCATTAAAATCTAAGAAGAATTAGCTATGAGGTTTATTTGGGTAGCAAACTAAAGGTAGGTATATGTTTGCATTGTATATCAAGTTTGAAAGGAAAATTCGATATGAAAAATTACTTTTTGCCTATAACTACTAAGAGATGTGAATTGAAGAATAGGTATAAGTAGTCTCTATTGAATTCTAGGATTTCGAAGACATGATGGTATTTAAAGGTAAGTTATAGAGATGCTCTTAAAATAACTTAACTAGAGCATTACAATTTATTGTAAATAAGTGGGTAATGAGTTATGTACGAGTATAGATATAAAACCAGATTTGGAAAGTGTTTGAAAAAAAATTCAATGTTATGTCTACGGAGGACGAAAATGATTTCATTTGATTCCCTTCTGTAACATACGAACAAAGTTTTCAAAAATCAGGTTTCTGTCTAAAAAAAAATAAAATGCACGACTAGATCGCACGTACTTGCTCTTATGTTCGATCACATGGTTTTAAAGTCGTTTTTCACCTAATTTTGTATATACAAAAAATTGCTATGAATATTTTTTGAAAATCAAATTTTGAAATGAAGTACAGGAGGTCCTTGGAATTCTAAATAATAGTATTTCGAATTCCAAGGACCTCCTGTATAAAAATTTTGATCGACATCCGTTAAGTCGGACATGAGAAAGTCGAAAATCAATAAAATGGTTGTATGTCATGATCATTAATAACAAAATATGTACCTAAAAACGAAAAAAATGTTTGGCCTAAATGTAGACCCTACCTAAGGTAGTACATATTTTTTTTATCAAAATCTTTTCGTTAGATCCTTTTCGATATAATTGAGATAGTAGAAAAATTTATATGGCAAGTACCGTTATTTTTAGGGCTAAAACAATTATTTTAGATTATCACCTAAAACGCCTAAGCACCAAGTTTGAAGAAATTCGGTTCAGCTGTAGATCGTTCTACTGATAGACAGTCCGACAGACGGAATTACGGGATGCACTGTTTTGGTGTTCTTTATAATCGTTATATCAATTTTGATTAAAATCTCGAGTTCGATTTTTTTCCAAATGCAAAACTTGCCGTTGCCTATTAGTACATACCTATATCGCAAGTCAAAAATTCACGATTTTAAATTTTTCTGCCCTTTGGTTTTTACTTTCGGTACTAAAAAAAGGGAAAAATGTAGAAATCGATATTTTAATAAAATTTCACATTACGATGATACAAAAAAGTTCCCAGCAATCCCGTTTGTCTGTCTATCTGGTCTATAGGTCAGTCTGAACGGTTAAAGCGATTTTCTTAAAACTTGGTATATGTGTTAGATTCGTTTTTTAAATCTTCTTTTGGGTGCAAAATTAAAGGTATACTTGCTATAAAATTTGTTTGGGACAAGAAATGATAAATGTCAATTATATCGAAAACGGTTCTAACGAGTTTGATACAAACTAAATCGGTGCATTTGTATTGGTATTTTTTTAAATTTAAAATGTTTTTAATGGCCTCCCATAGAACATATTTTTTCGATTTTCGTCTGTCTCATTAACGATTCGAGGGATTTCGATCAAAATTCGAATTCTTAATAATATTGAATACAAAAATTTGCGAAAAATAATATTTGGATTCTTCAAAAAACAACAAAATATTTTTTTTTTAAAATTAATATTTCGAAAACGGTTTTTTTTTAAATTTTTGTTTATAAATTTATATTGTGAAATACCTTAAATTATCATATCAATATTTTTTTAGAAAATTAAGTAAAAAAAATGACAGTTAAATACATTAAGCTGTTTCTACAATAAAAATCTTGTACGATGTGATCGGACATAAGAGTAAGTACGTGCGATGGCACGTCGTGCATTTTATTTTATTTGATGTTTTTCCAATCTTCTTCTGCTTTATAAAATTTGTGTATTACATAAATTTTTTACGAATAATAAATAATTTTAAAATTCAGAGTAAACACATTTAGGTCAGCACATGAAAATGCCAACAATTTCGAGAAAAATGTGATTTAGAAATTAAATAAATGTTCTATTACTTCTTATCATTTAATTTTAAATAAGACCATATATTAGAAAATGTATGTTATTTCACAATCAAATTTTTGCAAATGAGAAAATTTAACATATTTTGATATGACAGCATCGTCAATTTTTGATAGAATTTATATTATTTTCAAATTGTCTGCTGAAAATGTTAATTTTACTATACAACCTATTAATTTAATGGTTCGTAGTAAACAAAAGTAAACCGACAATAAAAAATATCAAGAAATTTAATTGGCTTTGATTGTAAATGAATTTTTCATTGAATTGAAAAATAGGTTAAAAGTTCATGGAGTCATTATTATAATGACTATAAGGTACTATTTTTCATGCAAAACTAACATGACCATTAGGAAGATATTGTGAAATTTAAATAGGTAATCGTTGTTAGAGTTACATTGTGTCACTAATAGTACGCCAAGTTCTAAGTTTATTAATGTTAAATATCAAATATTTTAAGTAGAGTAATATGGAAGAACCTTAAAATTATCAGAGAAATTTGTTATTTATTGATTACTGACTTAAATCGTGTTGGTTTACTTAACAAATTTTCTTTGATTATAACAAATTACTCAATTTTGAAATGAAAAATACATATTGCTCAACCAAATTTCATCATTCTACGACAATCAGATGTGCATCTTATAATTGGTTTCAATTATATGCAAATGGGCGGTTACCACGCCCCTAAATGTAAAATCTCAAATTTTAAAACATAGCGTTTGGCTGAACGTTAAGCCCTACCGCTGTGCCAAGTTTCATAGTTCCACTGCGGTCAGAAGTGCTCCAAATATTTTATATCGATTCTATGAAAATGGGTGGATACCACACCCCCTGAAAAAAAAATCTTAAATTTTCCATTTACCTGCGCTTTAAGCCCTACCGACGTATAAAATTTTATTAATGTAAAACAATATGAAGTGCTTCAAATAATTTATATCAATTCTATGAAAATGGGTGGATACCACGCCCCCTGAGCAAAAAAAATTTTAAATTTTCCCTTCTGGGAACTACTAATGCGAACGAATTGAAAATTAGTGAGTTACCTAAACCTGGTTAGCTTAGCAAATGCTGAGATTTTGAAACTTCTGATTTCATTGGTTCTGAAGTTAGAGGGGGTAGAAAATCGCCTGAGTTTGTTCCTGTAATAAGGGTGTAGTGCCAGAACTTGGCTGGACACTATCGTGCACTTTGATTTTCATAAATAAAATAACATTTCGTCGTCGACCTCAATACCTACTTAGCAACAAAATTCGAAATGGAGACAGAAATCTAGGGACCATGCTGACTAAAGAAGAATTGCCAAGGCGCTATTCCACAAAGAACTATATCACCACCGAAGTTTGAATTATAATAACCTGATAAGTTTTTTGATTCTGTTTAATTTTACATGCCGTTTTTTCATGAGCAGCTACTGATGGATATTACAGTTGGACCCAACACAAGCAACTGATAGAGCACAACATTTTTTTCGAATCAACATTTTCCGTAGCTACTTTTAAATAACAGTTATAAATACCTGTTACTGAAATAACAATTGTATGGAACAAACATTCCCCGAAAAAGAACAATTTTAATAAATTATTTTCTGCTCAAATCTTACAATGAATTATTTATTACTTAATCATCTTTATTCAGCTAATCCGTTCGATTAAAATAAAAATTTACAATTTCAAATGCTATTTTAATACTAGGTATTTGCTATCTGTTACTGAATATCTCTACTGAAATATTAACCCATCTCTATATGCACATATTTCTGACACGATATTGAATCTTGGTCAGAGCATGCTTATTTTCATGTTATATTTAAATATTTCTTTAAAAAATAAAATGCACGACTGGATCGTACAAACTTGCACTTGTAGCTAACAACTTCAGTGTTACTCAATGACGTTCTTGGTAGGTAGCTAGCCTATATATGCAGATATTATATGCAGATTTAAAGCCCATGTAAGTAATATTACCTTGATTCTTAGTATAATGAATTGTCGAATACATGATTCAAGGAATAGTTACATAGATACCTACCTATAAATGTATGTTTAAATGGATTTTAATTATGTAAATTAGGAGGATAATAATGTAAATATGTACAAGTACATACATGTATATAATTTAAGCGAATGGTGTATAGGTGGAAAAAAATCGTTTTTTGAACTTATTTAAACTGCCAAAACCATCACTTTAATCGGTTTTTCGAAAAAAAAGAACGCCACTAGATGCCACGGATCAATACAAATTTTATAAAAAAGTATCTCGCAAATTATATAACGGGTTTTGATGAAATCCTGTTTTTTATTTATCATTTCTTGAAAACATAATTCTCTTAAAATTTTGGTATGCAATTTTTTAGAGACTATTAATATACATCTGAATATAAAATTTAAAATTATTTTTGTTGATTAGTTTTAAAAATATTGATTTTTCAAAAAAAAAAAATTAATAATTATTTTTAATTTAAAAAAAGTTATTCAAAATTTTGATATGCAAAATTATTTAGCTACTTAGATCTTCCCAGATATAAAATTTCAAATCGTTGGAGCCGTTTTAGAGAAAAATAAGATTTTCCTTCGATGTCAGGTACCGTTATTTTTAGGATTAAAAATAAAATTTCAATTCCCCCTCTGAGTAATTATTACACATACCAAATTTGAACGTAATCGCTTAAGCCGTTTAAGCTGTAGCTCGTTATACATACAGACGGACAGACAGACATTTTTTGGTGATCAATTTTTTAGGCTTCTCTATGATCGTAATGTCCTGTTTGATTGTTAGAATTTTTTTTTTACGAATGCATTTATTGCAAGTAAAAAACGTTATATATAATCTAAATTGTCTGAAGCTCTTAGGGCTCCTTGGAGAAGCCTGAAATTTTACGACATATTTTCGTCCACATAGATGAAGAAATATAAAATTCAGTTATATAATATCTTAGCTGCATTAATGGCCGAAATAAATATTTCTAATGGAGGCGCGGCCTTAAAACGACTTGAAACTACAATTAGGTTATAAGCAATCTTTTTATGTGTTCCAATTTCCAAATCGTTTCACAGTAAGTACTATCGTAACATAACACGTTTCACGTTAAATCACTCTTCAAGAAAACATGTTTGTTGGTATTTTTTGTATTTTTAAATCTAATATTGGTATTCTTATAATAATTGCTTCTAAATTTATAAAATTTTTAATTCAGACCTTAAGTTAGGTAAATTCAAGTTCACATTTACATAATTTTCTAAAATTCTTTTCGTAAAGAACACCATGTTTTATAGTTCCTGTTTCAAATCGGAACTATTCATTGAAACATGTTCGTGCGGTAAAGTCGTGCATTAGGTACTAGAACAAAAGTCCTAGGTGCAACAAGTCCGATATTTCAAAAAGTAATAAATTCCAACTGGGCATATTCAATCACGAAACCTATGGAAACACTATACACATTATATGGCCTTAAAATAAAAGGCCCAACTCACGCCTTCCATCACCAAACGTTTGAAATTTATTTCATCAAATTGAGTGCTTTATGTCGTTGGCCTTTGGATGTCGTGTGTTATTGCCGTTTTCTTTTCGAATTTCTTCCATACTTTAAGTCCAAATGTACAATCCGCGTTTGACATGAGCAGAGCAAAGTATGTATATGTATATATTGTACCTGTACGACTTAGCATAGTGAAAACCCATTAAAAAGGACGACTTTGAGCTGCTCAAGCTATGGATACGTTTGCAAAGAGTGTTTATGTTCAAACGGAAAGTAAACTTTTGAAGGAAACCGCATTAACGGAGAATGTCCTTTTCAGTCATTACACAAATGCCGAATGCCATCCATCTATTCACATTCATCCTCAGCCCAAACCAAACGGAAGAGTTAGGGCACAAACATTATCCTGAGGTCACTGTATTCGAAATGAGCCACGTCAAGTCAACGGCGACACTGTCCCAAAGTATAATAATGGAATTGAATGTGGATGTGGATTCTAAGTCCGTTTCTAACTTAACTGTGTCGGTTTTTGGATTTATATATATAGAATTTTCTTCTGAATATATTGGTATATGCCTATGTAGGTATATATTTCCTTTGGATTTATCAAAAAGGATGAGGCAGCGTGGGCTTTCTGGTTTTTGAAATCAGTTGAGATATATGACCGTGGGTTTCTTTTTTATTACCTTTTCAATAGCAAAATACATAATATACCTTAACATATATAGGAGTACCTAATAATACAAGAAGAAAATGTGGGAAGCTTACATTTGTCCTGATAGCAAAGATACCTACAGGGATGTTGGTTTTGGGAGTTCTTTTTATACATAAGTATATACTCATAGCAATCTACAATAAAAATGCTGTCAAAAGTTAAGAAAGTGGAATTATTTTTTTTATGGAAGAGAGATTTTTGCTCGTGCCTCCAAAAGGATTATGAACTCGACAGGAGATTTCTTGAGGATATTTTTTTGTTTATTGTGCGAGATAAAAAGAAATAATTCATATACTGAACAGTTAGAGGATTACACGTGGACGATAAAAAAAATCCAGATCATAAGGATACATGGAATTTTACTTCAGAAAGTGAAGCTGTGATTTGAGTTTTTATCCCGGGTGCTTAAGTAAGCATTGTTTCATTTAATATACAAGGAAAAGTTGCTATGTAAATATATTTTCTTTTTATATTTTTCTTTGGTTTCAAAGGCGATCCAGTAAATTTTTTTAAATTTAAATTTTGATTAACAGGATGACTTCAATCCTCCGACACAATTGATCAATTTAGTCTGTTACCGTGAAAAATTAATTTGAATTGTTCTTCCTTGTAGGTTTAATTGAATACCTTCATCATATTAAAAACCCTGAAAAAAAATATTATAGACCATCAAAATTTCAATTCATTGGGAAAAACAGTTTTTTTTTATATTTTAAGGATTCAATAATTTTCCCAGTAATTTTTCGAAAAATTTTAGATTCTCTACAGCTAGTTTTTTTTTTTAAATTATAATGTTTTAAATTCATACCAACCTAACTGTGTAGACTTCTGGGATCGAATCTAAAAATTAAACATTTTTTATGTTTTCTTCTAGTTAAAGAGCATTTTAAGATTCATTTTAAGTTATTGAAATATTGTTCGTTGATCTTCAATTTTTTATGCTGAAATTTTTAAGACCTTGTTGGACAAAGTTCACATTGGATTTTTGTCAAAAAGCTCATCATGGACAGAACTTAACAAAAATTTCACATTGACAGGGTCATCCAAGTGAGATCTTCGAAAAAGAAGACCCTCTGAACTGCGCCAACTTCAGAGGTATCAGCCTTCTTAATGTCGTATACAATATCTTCTCTACTGTATTGTGCGAACGCCTAAAATCATTCGTCAACAAGCTGATAAGTACATATAAATGTGGCTTTAGGCCAGGAAAGTCAACCATCGACCAAATATTCACACTGCGGCAGAGCTTGGAAAAAATACAGGAGCTTCAATTCATCGATACATAACCTTCAACGATTTTAAGGGCGCATATGACAGCATTTATAAAAACTAACTGAATAGAGCAATGTCTAGTTTTGTTATCCCTGACAAACTCGTGCTTTCGTGCAGGATGATGATGAAAAAATTCGCGCTATTCAATTAAGGACGGTTAAAACCTAACCGATGCTTTTGATGTCAAAAAGGATTTTAGGTAAATCCAATGCGGACGAACGACGCAGTAAAGGCAGACCGAAGCTCAGATGTAATGGAAACTCAACCAACTTCGCTAAGGACCGATCTCGCTGGAGAATATTGTTGGCTGATGCCCAAGTCCACCCTGGACTGAAGAGCCATCATAAGTAAGTAAGTATCCAAGTTAGATTGCTTTACGAAATGCCAATTTTTTTTTATTTTTTTTTAATTTTAATTTTAACCATATGCCTGTAAGACCTAAGGTCTTTTAAATGCAACCTGAATTGCACGGCACTAGTTTGGCACAGTGGATTTGAGAACCAGGTATTGATTGTCTCATTTTAATCCATGGGCGGCATCCAATTAAAATTGGAGGTATAGGTTAGCAATCAAGCACTTTATCCACTGCGCCATTGCCACCCAATTGTGGATTAAAAGTCAGTAAGGGATATTTTGAATCCCACTCGGATCAGAGCAGCTAATCGAATGTTTTTGGAGTAATATGAGTGAAAAAGTAATTCTTATTTTTTCCACGGGGAAGACAGTAGAATTCAAATTCAGCAATATGAACTCATAACTAGTCGAACAACTAGAGTTTCAATGGAGACACTCTGAGAAATGCGCCTCATTCTTTGTCGTTGTCAGATAGGAAAATAATTGTCATTAGGAGCCCTGCCCTTTATCTTCAAGTCCCGGGAGCCCTTATTTAATCGCCAGTCCGCCCCTGTACAAATACTCTTGGTCACTTATCTTATACAGAACGTGTTCTTAAGACAAGGTCTTATTGTTGCTGTAAACAATTGAATCCCTAGAAGAGAATATGAGCAAATTGCTATTGAACCAATTCTAGGTCCTGATCTCGCATGTTTCCAAACCTTAGTGCCCCTTGGGTGTTTATCAAGAAAATTTAATTATTTATTTGTAATTTAATGTAAAATTATAATTTCTGGTTTGAATATGGAGTAAATGAATATATGTATTTCGGAATTAGACAAATGTGTAAAACTTCTGACATGCAAATACCGATTTTTTTTTGTCTGGCTCAATTATTTTTTAAAGGCCTCGAGGTGTTATTGAAACTGAACACTACGATACGTGATTTGCGCATTTGTGCGATCTTCAAACATTGAAGTAGGACATAAGTGTGTAAATATGCACTTACTGCAAATTTACAAATTCAAATTTTTATTTAAGTTCCAACATATAACAATTTTTTGTATTTTCACACAAACGGAACAACCGATTTTGACTAAACTTCATTCCTGATTGCCATATATGTATTTCTGTAAAATAACAAAAATACAAGGATATCAAATATGTTTTTAAGAACTTGCTTTTTTAAACAGATATCTAATATTGCGTTCAAAAATTGTAAAAAAATTATATATCTTTAAACAAAAAAAAAATTAATTAAAAAAATAAATAAATCTTAATATCTTTGTATTAGTATTGAATTCCAAAAGCCAGCTCTTACGATACATATACCTTCGTGTGTTTTTTTTTATAAATTACATTTATTTATTTTTAATTATAAATACACTGCCTTAAATATTAAACTTAACGAAGACATTTAAGTTCCAATAATTAAATAAATTTATATTTTGCAGCAATTTTAAATGCATTCTACATAAATACCCATTCTACCAGCACATACAAAAGATAACAGTAGAAGTGTCATAAAATCCGTACATAATATTCTGCTAAACCCTCGACTTGAGTCTGTAGATAAAGCTTACACCAACATTTCACCCCTTCATTGCTATCGAAACAACATAAGGGAATAAAAAAAATATTAATTCCATTAACCCAAGAAACAATAAATTGATAAGCATAACTACCAAATTCAATGGTTCCAACTTCCCCTTATTGCTGCCATAAGTATATACTATAGTAGGTATTCCCACTAGTGTTCCAATTTTTAATTTGTATCTTAATACCAACGAGATCCAGGTGTACATTTTAATTTCAGTCTTTCGGATATACGGAAACACATTTACAGCAAATTACACAAAATAATAAGACCTACTAATGAAACAAAAAAAAAACTAAAAAAGAAAATAAAAAAATTGGAATTAAAATTCCAGAGGTTCCCACAGTTTGTCGTAAATGGGGCTAATACTGACCGCTGCCACTGCTACCGCGCCAAGACCGAGACCGAGACGCTCTTAATCATAACCTCTCCAGGTACTGGGTTAATGAATGCTAAATAAATTCAAATTATATGTATCGCCAGAGACGATCTACCTTTAGTTCGAGTACCGTACCCAATGCAATCCAAGTCCGTACACTGGCATGGCGGTTGTAGACTATCTCATCGACAAACTATTCGCGGGTTGGTGACGACGACGCAACGCACGGCGGCATTGCACGGCTTAGGGGGCGACCGAAGCGACGCGACGGACGTGCAGCGGTGGCGGTAATACTATTTGAGTATAAGATTATACGAGAAGGTTCAGCGGACAATAGAAAGCGAAAAGAAAAACGAATTTATTATTGTGGCTGTTTCCGTTTTTCGTTGTCTCTCTAAGTTATATTACATAGTAATAAAGAGTTTGCTCCTTGAACTTGGGATTGGGGTGCCAAACAACAATCAACAAGCCAAAAAAGGGTATTTTTTTCATCACAGACTGACCTCTGCTGTGACATTGGCCACATTTAATGAATTCATTGACAATTTGCGTTCAAAATTCCAATTACTTTCGATCAAAAGGTTTTAAAGTTTTGATTTTGTTTTATATTGTCTTCCGGGTATGAAGAAGAATCTATATGTACGAATGTATTCCAATTTAATCGGTAGCTACTGCAATGTCAACAGAAGGATTTGTTTATTGACTGATTGTTTGCTGTTCCTTTTAGTCGTTTTTCATTTGCTATAGAGGACTTCTGATTTTAAGTACCTATAGTAAGGTATAATTTTTGAGGATTCTCATCATATGCGATTGGTTACGTATATGTTAAAAATGTAATAACTGTTTCCTTTTCTTTCAATATGGAATTGTTGTTTTTCAATAAATTGTTAAATAATGTTGATATGCAATAGAAATTTAATTTTCGCTCAGTTGATTGGATCAGTTCTATTAAGTACAAAATCATAAATTATTTTGATTAAATTGAAAAAAAAATATGTAGTTTCCTCATTTAAAAAATAACTTCAATTTGAATATTCTGACAAAGAAATGTTCTACCGATGGCAATAACCGATATTTCAACTAGTGGTTTGACCCATACATACGCTAGTGTTTATGTCATGTGTGACACAGTGGTCTCTGAGTTTTGACACATGCGCGAACTTGAACGAAAATGGAAACTCGGAAGAGTATAGCTTGTAATATGTGTACCATGCTATTTAAGGACTATGCTCACGATACCGACCAATGAATTAACATTCGTTCAATTTGACATTTCGTTCAAATAACTTTTGACATTTAACTTTCCGAACTTTTAAATTGATAATAAGTTGGACATTTTATTTATGCAACACTGTAAAATTGTCAAGGTCCTGACACACGTTGCATGAACGTGACTCATTTCATAAATAACACAGCTGTGCACTACCTTAGGTATAATTGACATCTTGGTCAAACATTTTTACTTGCGAATAAGTTATATAGTCCTAAAAAAAAATTCTAACAATCAAACACGACATTACGATAATAGAGAACACCAAAAAAGTTAATCCCCCAATTCCGTCTGTCTGTCTGTCATTCTGTCAGTCTGTCTATGTGTCCTCTAGTCTACAGCCTAAGCGGTTGGATAGACTGGCGTCAAACTTGGGACATATTGTTTTTTCGGTAATATGCCCACACGTTTTTTCATTTTTTTTAAGAAGACAAATAATAGTAGCTCCTATACATTTATTTTGGGCCAAAAAAAAATCTTATTTATCTCAAAAACGGCTCCAAGTTCAATAACGAAGGGAAAAGCTACATTTTGACAATTTTTTTTTTTGGAAAAAAAATTATTATTTTTGGTACCTCTAGTAGAACCATTTTTTTTAGTTTTCGATTTTCTCGGAAACGGTTGATTTGATTTTTTTGAAATTTTTTATGCAGAAGCTACTAGAAGACTTAAACATTGAAAATTAAAAATTTCGAAATCGACTCAATAGATTTTTTCGAAATTTCGTATTTGGTGGGTTTTTGACATTATCTTGAATAATTAAAAAAACTATTTTTCTAAAATAAAAAACAACGGTACCTCCCATACAAATGTTAGGAAACCGTTAAGAAAAAAATGTATTTCTCGAAAACGGCTCCAAGAATTTTGATAAAGAAATGTGTGTGTTCTTAAATTGGTACAGTTCACTTTTAGGTATAAAAGTATTTCTTTTTGCGTACTTACTTCCCATAGAACCACTTTTCATATTTTCGACTTTCTCAATATTGCATGAACCTATTACAACAAATTTTTTTATACAAATGCTCCGTAAAATTGTTAACAAGACTGCATACTCAAATTTTCAAAAAAAAAAAAATCGATTTTTAAAAAATAAATACAATTGTTTTTTTTTAAATCGATTTTTCAAAAACCAGTTGAAGTATTTTTTTTTTAAATTTGAATTTTGCATGTATATTAATAATATGTTCAAAATGGCGTTTCAATTTTTTTTCTAAAGCTGTTTTCAAAATTTTATACATAAAAAATTAATTTATGAAAAACCCCTCCAACGATTTTTGAAATTTTTTTTCATATATTCTTATTTATCAATGAATTCAAACTGCATCTTTGTTTTCCCTCAAACTATAACGACTAAGCAATATAAGAACATTTTATTATGTGTTTTATTCATTTATTTCTACATTATTATTCCCATTCCCTTTTTACGTATTTTTGCGTACGTCACTGAATACCAAATATAATATAGGCCCTCATACATTTGTATATGCATATATGTCTTTAAAAATCACATGAATCTTATGTAATGCATATTGCACCTAAATTATGAAGTTGTATGTATATAGCTACCTACCCACCTACATCATTCATTTTCATTATTATATGTATATGTTAACATACTTAGGTTCCATCAATATGTATATGTAGATACATTTTACCCTCCCAACTTACATAATTAAAATCCCTAACTTAGATTTAAAAATACATTTGAAGGAAGCCACCTATGTAACTATTCCTTGAATCACCCATTCGACGATTCATTATACTAAGAATCAAGGTAATCTTACCTATATAGGATTTAAACCTGCATAGGATAACAACACCTAACCAACTTAACCTCAATGGTTAGCTACATCAAAGTTGTTAGCTCCAAGAGCAAGTTCGTATGATCCAGTCGTGCATTTTATTTTTAAATATTTTGTTATTAACGGTACCTGCCATACAACTATTTTATTGATTTCGATTTAGTCATAAACGGCTCAACGGATTTCGGTCAAAATTTTTATACAGGAGCTTCTTCGAATTTTAAATAATACTGCATTTCAAAATTTTACAAAATAGTTTTTTTTTGATTTTTGATAAAAATTGTATTTATTTTGAAAATTCAATATTTCGAAAACGGGTTTACGATTTTTCTAAAATTTTGTTTTTAAATTTAAATTATTAAATAATTAAATTGGTCATACCATTTTTTTTAGATTACCGCAAAAATAACGGTACATTACCTGCCACACGGTTTTTTCTACCATTTTAATTATCTCGGAAACGGTTCCAACGATTTTGATTTTTTTTCCAATTTTTTTCGGTCCATAAACGGGCCGTGGAATTTCTATCAAAATGTTTATATATGAGGTACTTCGATTTCGAAATAATTACTGCATACCAAAATTCGCGAAAATAAAAACAATTTTTATTATTTATTATGTTTTAAAATTTAATATAATTAATACTTAAAATTGTCAAACTAACTTATTTTTTAGAATAAAAATAATGGAATTTTGTATATAAAATATTTAAGCAAAAAATTACTTATGAATTATATTTAGTTTTTTACTAAGAATCTTGTGATAAGTGCATCAAACACACGATCAAGTACGCGCGATCCAGTCGAGCATTTTATTTTTATTGTTCAAAGTAGTGCCAGTGAATATATCGTAGTGGAAAAGTTGTAGGGACTGCATCTTCGCGGCTTTGCAGTGCGAAAATATTGCTAATATGTACTGACAGCCAAACAACTGTATGAACAATTAAATCGCATTGGTTCTTAAATAATGGCAGCCATTTTTGATATGTACCGTTGTTGGTGCTGGAGCTAGTTCGATCTATTTCACGCATTATTTTAAAGTTAGTAAAGCTCGAAAGATTTATTTTCTGATATGTGGATGGTATGTGGAACGCGAATAGAGTTCGAGACAATTATATTGTAATTTTGTTGCCAAAATCCTATAAAAAGTGCAAATGATTTCTCTTGAAACGGGAATGAAATGATGACAGGATCACTTATCGTGTGTCCGGCGAATTGCCAGGTAGGTCATGGCGAAGTTAATAAATACTAGCAGCTCTACTGTCTTCGATATTTCAGGAGACATTTCTTTGAATTTATTGACATGAGGTGTTCTAAATGTCTAAATGTAGGTTCATACCTTTAAGACGTCATTGGAATTGTTGTTTAGAAGATATTAGGTATATCCTTTAGAGCGCAAAAATGAGACTTTACCATTTTAGCGATGTGATATAACAACGCCGGCCCCGCCGCCGGTCGCCGCTTCCGTCGTCAACAACGCAAGTCTAAGGACTTCATCTCCACACATTTAATTTGCATACATTAGCAATATTTTCGCAATTGAATGCGGGACGTAACATTATATTTATTTAGGGATATTATTACTGTTGTCGAAACTGGTTAGCTAGGTATAATAAACACACGCAAACAGAGCGATGTTTATCAAAAGGATGAAAATGAAAAAAAATGCGAAAACCTGCGGAGAGGATTTTTTCTTATTCATTTCCTTTGTTTAAAACCATGAAGTGGATGAAGCTACCAATTCTGCAGATCCAGCTTTAGGATGATGATTTTTTTTGTGTGCATGTTACCACAGTACCACCCACAGGACACTGCCTTGCCTATATATATATTGTGCCAAGTATATTCTTCGACATTGCGGCGTTCCTATGTTTGGACCAATATGAACTTGTAACGTCACTTTCTTCAGATGATTTACTCCCTCGATCTACCCAAGTGTTTCATTGTTTTTAGCCTCCTCGGATATGGGTGGATTCAAGATAGTGGGACTGGAGAGTCATTTTGAAGAAAGAAAAAAAATGCAAAAAAATATAAAAGCTCCTGTGTACCTTCCGGGGGCTGTTGCAAAAAAAAAATCCTTAAGCAAACATTAATTTACATAAATTCTCCACATATTAAACTAAATGTATGTGTTTAGGGTGTATATTGTGTGTGCCAAAGGATGGTTTCTTTCTATGAAGTCCTTTTTTTTCGGTTCGAAAGCGATGACAACGCCCGTCACCGTCAGTGCCGCTGCCGCCCGTTTTAACGTGGGATAGGCAGGATCGGGCGGAATGCCCTGAAATGATGATGAGGATGATGATGAAAAAATTTAATCAAGCAACAATACGGTTATATAAACTGTTTTGTTGTTATTGCATTTTTTTTTCTTTTGTTTTTTCACTGATGGTTTTCAGTACGAGTATAGATATAAAAAGCTGAAACAAAGAATAATGACATCTCCAACACCACCCTTGATGTTATTGTGGTTCTTATATATGTAGCTAAGCTATATCCTTGAGGTGATACGATTCAGGACAACAGGAGCAGCATCATCATCATGACTATGACTGAAATATGGAGTGCTTGCTTTTGGTATATTAAAGTATATAGCTCTTGTAAATATTTAGAAGTGGATTAAATTTGCGAAAGAGGACATTTCAAGAGGACATTTTATGACAGGATAATAATTATAATGTGTTTCCTTTAGAGTTTAACTGAATTGTTTGGCTTTAAGATGGGATTTGTGGGATAAATACTAATAGGGGAATATGACCCAATTTATGTTTAAATATTTAAAGAAAAACTATATATACAGATTGCTCAAGCTATAATATCTACTTACATAAAATAGTCACATTCTTATGATCAAACTTCATGATCAAGAAAGCACTACGAGTATATCACAAAGTATTAACCATTTGTTTTCCGCATATGTCAAAATTAACCCATACATACCTTAGAATTCTACAATTATCAAATTTGATAATTGAAAAATGATTTTTCCACATTTGTAACTAAAAACAAAATAAATCTTCTAATAAATACAATGTTTGCTGGTTTTTCAACATTTAAAACAAGCGCCGTGTTTACACTGGCCATAAATTCATCCAAATAATTCATCCCAATAATTCATCCTAGTATCAGACATTTAAAGAACTGTCAGATTTTCTTGGGTGACATTTCATTGCTTAAACATTTTTGCCAATGAAATATGTATACATATATCTACTCTCAGTCTGCACAAAACTTCAACTCAATTTAAAGAAATTTGAAAACGCCAACACAAAATGACAGTCCTGTTTGCGAAAACGCAAGCGATTAATATTTTCCTCGTATATGTATAGCTGTTATAAGTCTCCACTTTGCATAATGAATCATGCATGCTATATTCGAGTAAGACAAGTTTATATTTTTTTGATTGGTCAGCTGTCAAAAGGTTCAAACGTCAAAGTGTTATTTCATTCTCTTTTTTTAATTTCCCATTTTGAGTAATTTAAGGTTAAGAAAGAATTAATAAACAAGTTCAGAAAGCAGATGCATTATTGTTATGCATTTTACTTTTTTGAGAGTCTGCAAGATGGCAGAACAACACTTCCACAATTAGAACTGTTCCATTTCATGTCAAAACGAATGAATCCCTTCGCTTGAGTGAAACCAATGGAAATCGACATAATGCTCAATTACAAATAAAAACCTTAATTTTTATATTTCAATTTTGTCTAGCTTTTCTAACAAAACGTACATACACATTTTTTGCCTACGGCCGGCGCGGCGGGCGCGTCGCACGCGGTCACATAATTCAAAGTCATGGTTGACGAGATTGCAGCTATGAGTTATTTTGGTTGGCTGAATTTCTAAAAAAAAAAAAAAAAATAAAAAAATGAATACCGTAAACGTCCCCCATTTTTTGTGTGGTGTTCAATAGTCCAATCAAGTCTCTCGTTGTGTCGTTGTTATCCAAGTGTTTCTCATTGTGTTAGCAGACACATTTCAAACATTGAAATTCGCACTGTGAGCAAATGGCCCCTGTGTCCGTTGCTATTGTTCACCATTTTACAGGTGAGTTGCTCCCCATGATGACGTGTAAATTGCCAGCTGTCATTAACAAACGAGGAATAACGATTATTTTAGAATGAATTCAAATTTAAAAAAAAAATAACATGATGTGATTCTATTTTTGGATTTATGTATGTACAGAGAAAAAATTCCTTACGTATACCAGACGTAACTGTTGTCAAACAAAAAATGTAGGGATATATGTTGTACAATACATATGGAATTTTATTCTTTTTAAATAAAGAAAGTCAAATGGTTATCGAATTATATCATGCTCAAATTCATATGTTAAACTAATATTAATCAGGGAAACCCAAATGTTGAGTTAAAATATTCCGTGCAAGTGGGTCAGAGGACTAGAGGTGAATCTTTTTTATAGATTATGATTAAATGGTTATAGTAAACCAAAATCTGCTGATTACCTTTTTTGACAATTGAAATTTTGAATGATATATTTTTTGGATTAAAATGTTGGTGGAGAGACATTCAATATTTTTTAAAAGTTTTCAAAAAGTTTTGTTTAATAGATTTTAATTCTAAGGATAATTTATTTGTCTTGTCTTAGGGCCAATTTTTCAATAGTCAGTTAAGCAGTCAGTTAGTACATATAGATTTTTTGATTTAGATTAGAATAAGATTTTATTAGATACAATAATTTATAAGAATTTACATAAGGTTTACAAATCTTTTATGACATGGCAAAAGCCGTCTGTCAGATTGACAATATAATTGTAATTTAACAAAATAGTTACTTAAGTTACCTATAATTATTATAATTAAAATGCTTCTCTTAAAATTTGGTTACGATATTGTAATGCGGATTTTACAAATTTGAAAAGAGCCGACCAATCATTTCCATTCAAAAGATAAATAACTTCTTCCGTTGTGAAAATTGGTTTTCCTAGGTATAGTTTTCGTATTTCATTAAGTAAAGGACATATTCCTACAAAATGCATTATATCTTCACGCGTATTCAGATTACACATACTACATTGGATTGGGAGATCTGGGCGGTGGGGTATAAAATTTAACGGCAGTAACTCTCCTCGTGTCTTAAAAATGGTAGATATTTTATTAACACTCTCGTTATTTCCGAAATAACTTATCTTACTGAGATCGTGCTCGAGCTTTGGATAATATACTCTGTATATTGAAGATTGTGCTTCTTCGATAAATGATTTGTGCATACTTTCATCCAGAACCCGAAGAATATTGTATAACTCTGATTACATTTGATGAAAGTTAAACGCTTCTAGATTGAGCGGACATCCAGTCTTCTCGGCCAATTCCTTCCACTTTTCGAAACATGACGATTTTTTTTCCAAGGCACAGGTTACTACTATTTTAGGAAGGCGAGATACATTCATGTTAAGCACTTTAAGGATGTAGTCGAAATGTAGTTTCAGTGTTGTGATGTATATTGTTGGCAGTCCAGTTTCAATATGTAACATATATGTGGGCGTTGACATGGGCAGGTGTAGTACTCGTTTGAGAAAAAATCTAAGCAGTTGTTCGACAGACTCATATTGAAGGTATCCCCAAACCTGGGCTGCATACAACATAATTGATCGAGCAGTAGCCTCAAATATCTGGTATTTTGCACGAAGACCAATATTTTTATTTTTCATGCAGCTGAACCAAGTAGAGTTGATAGCATTTTTTGAACTTTTTAGTTTCTCTCCTAAATGAAACTTCATACTATTTTGCGGCGTCATTATCAAGCCAAGATATTTGTAGTTGTCTACTATTTCTACAGGTACCCCATCAAATTTCCAATTAAAATTACCACTCCGAAGTCCCTTACCTCTACCAAACACCATTATCTGGGATTTTACACGATTTACGGTTAGGTTCCATCTTTTGCAGTATTCTTCCAATTTGGTAATCATCATCTGAAGTTTTATGGGAGTGTCGGCTAACATCACAATGTCATCAGCATACATCAAGACTTTGATTAGACTGCCTCTTATATCAATCCCGCCATTTAAATAACAAACTATATCATCAAGGAAGAGGGAGAACAGTAGTGTGCTCAAGATACATCCTTGTCTCAGTCCCATTGGAGTCAAAAAACTTTCCGACAACGAGGTCCCATCCCAAACTTTTGCTGAGGAATTTGTATACATTTTTTTTAGTGTTTTCCACATTTTAAATGGTAGACCTAATACCGATAGTTTATACAACATTAAATCTATATCAACACTGTCAAATGCGGATTTAAAGTCTATAAAATAAGCATAAACTTTTTTACTCTGCGTGCGTTTGATATCGACAATAGTACTAAGTGTAAAAATTTGATCCACTGTGGAATATCCTTGACGAAAGCCAGCTTGAAATTCACTTAGTATCTGATGGTCCTCAACCCAGTTGTTTAAGCGCTTATACAAAATACTTCCAAATATCTTGCGTATTGTATTAAGTAGTGAAATCCCTTAGTACATATACATATTCGCAAGATAAAGCAGAAATCAGTTATTCAACAGTTGGGGTGGCCATGGCTAGTTTTGTGTTCGACTGTCAACCTCATGGTCACAGGTTCGATCCTTGCCGTAGTCTATGTCCTCTTATTTTTCCATTAAAAACCAATTCTAAAAATAAAATGTCATACAATGAGTTGCTGGTTTACTCATTTCATGCTGTTTAGGCATAGAACTATCAACATTTGATTGAGTAAAACTAGTATACCGATAAAATATGACAAATAATAAAAAAATTAATGCGAATTATAAAGGACATACATAAATCAGACACGGAAATTTCTCCACATTAGTTCAGTCGCCATCCCTGGAGTTAAAATCTGAGACAACAACCACATACAGTCTCAGAACATCGCGCCACACATCTTTTATATCATTCTTTCTCTTCCTCAACCTCACGCCAGCGCTGTGTTGAAACATTTGAAGGGTAGTATAATCCCTTGAGCGCGGGTAGATTATAAAAAAAGGATACAACTTAATCTAGGAATAAAGTCATCTGCTCATTTTATAACGGAATAAGGAGTTACCTGAGGAATGAAATAAATAGCTATTTTCGATTTCAAAAGCACTTTGAAAAATGATTGCTTTGGAATAAATGTTAAACAAAAATTTATTTTTATGAAAAGTTCGATACTCGAAATGAAAGTGACGTTCAAATTAAATTATTAGATTATGATTTTTGATTAAAAAATTCGATGTTGTTATCCGGTTGTTTAACAGTCAAGAAGTTTATTTCTCGGGCAACTAACTGGATGTTTATCTAGAGATTGAAAAATCGGCCCTTAAACAGCTGCTTCGATTTGGAAATGAAAAGATTGTGTGTACCTACGGCATTACTCTTCAAAGCTCAATAATTATATTTTCTGTTTCTCTTCTTACAGGAACCTTGCACGTTCAACGTACTACATTTATTAAGCTTCGTCAATTTGTAATTGCTTAGAATCTTGTTTCACACCCACTTGCATTATAGTGGTCATCCCGTGACCACGAAGTTTGAAACTTCTTCGAAACTTCGGGAAAAAGAGATTGAAAATATTTCTAACATTTAACGCGGTAAGTTCCGAAAAATTTATTTATGTAATATGAATATCATCCGCGAAAATAATAACCTAAAATCCCAACACATTAGATGTCAAAACCAACGTACATTTCTGTAAAAAACATTTAAATGACAAGTTTAAAGGAAAAGTTTCTTATTTAAGACGAACAATTTTTTATACCAAATATTAATTAAATGTACAACGGACAATTGACAGCTTTTAATAAGTTTTTTTTTCTGTTAATTTGACAGTCTTCATAATAAGTGTACCCTTGATTCCAAAAACTTCAAACACTACTAATTTTTACAAAAAAAAACTGTCAAAATTCAATTCCCGTTAACACTAATTATTTACAGTTTTTCACTTTTCACATAAGTCAGCGCTTATAAAGGAGTTAAATATTTCCTCAGGTTTAATTGGATAAAATTATGAAGACAGTTGTAGGTTATGTCTTTTCAAAAGTTGAAAATAATCAAATTTATCTCATCTAGGTATAGGAATACATTTTTGTGTTGAAATTAAAAAAAATATGAAAATTTTTGGTTCAATGCATTCCAGAACTTTTGTGAAAGTTTGAAAAAAATGAGACTTGTGAATTTTTGCACACGAAATACGCGGGAACATAGCTATAATTTTGCCTAATAAATTTATCAAGCTGAAAGTCTCAGGCTGAGTGTTTAGTTAAAACTTGTAGTATAGGTGCAGGTGGTACAGGATTTAACAGTGTTTCATAGAAATTCGTAGATTTTCCAAAGTTTGGAAATAGTAAGCTAAATAAATCATTTAACCACATTTTGACTATAAGAAAATTTATAAGTTGTCACCTTGTCCATTATTTTTTTTACAAAAGCTGATCAAAATTTACACTATTCTTGAAAAAAAATTTTTTGTCTTGCGTAAATTTAACTATTTAAAAAAACTACCCATAAATTGTATATAATGATTTGAAAAAAACTTTCGAAACACACTGTAAGTATATTAACAGTGTCTATAAGAATTTCAATTAAAAGAAATGCAAAATTTCTTGATTCACTTCTTCGGAAATGAACAAAGTATTTCTATAACACGTGTAACGTGATTCAATTAGCAAATTATATTTATGGGTGTGGTTCTTATTCGACTAGTAATTCAACTAACTCGTTTTTTTCCTGATAGGTTTTGTTTATTAGAAATTAATATAAGGCGAAACTCTTAGAAGATAGATACTAGAGACATAATATTAAATACACTGAAACAGTTTTTATTGGACAAGCTCTAGCTAAACAGTGAAACATCTTAATCACATTGAATAAAAACAATTTAATAAAGATAGCCATACAGCTTTGGATTTTAATGTTTATTATAGGCTTTCGTAATTTCTTAACTTTTAAATATCATTATTTTAGAATTTTTTAGATAATATATATAAAACAGTACAGGTACATGTGAATTTTAAAAGTTTCAGGCATTTTTTTTAGCAATTTTTAAATATTGCAATTCTTATCAAAAACTGTTTCGAAGATATTGATAAAATAGAGCTAGTACCTGCCTACTAATATGTACTATATACCGTTTAATTACAAATGGCTACCTCTAAGAGAAGGTTGCGTTTTTATTTATAAATTTTCAAAGAACGGTGTAACCATTTTGAGCAGTTTAAGAAAAATTGGATAACTAAATTTTCCAAGATTCTTTTTAAAATTCGGAATTGTTTCCTTTAAAAAAAAACATTATTAGCTTAAAATTAAGTAATATGGATATTTTTTGAAATATTCTTTTCTAATCCTCTTTATATTATTATTTAATTTAATAACCATAAAATATCTACAAATTGCATTGGTAATTCTACTTTTTAAAATTAATTAAAATTATAGTATGTAAATTAGTTATTTTTTTTGGTTTTTAAAACTAATTTTTTTAAATGGTGACATTATGTTCCTCAATATTTTTGACATATATATATTTCAAATAAGATCGTACTTCCATTAAAGTACGTCTACTAAATTGTACAATTTACATCCACAAAATGTTAAAATAAATAATAAAGATGTTAGTTATTTCATAAATTGATTTAAAATAATTGTCGCATATTGTTAAATGATTTACAGCCCGATTGTCCCCCTTGTGACGAATCACAAGTCACAACCCCTTGTGACTAATCCTTGTGAGGATTATTGTGACTCGATAACATTTATCGAATTCTCCCCTAATCGTCACAAGAAAACTCACAACGAAACTCACCACAACTAAAGGTGAATTGCGTAGTGGAATTATTGGAACAGCTGAATATTACAGACAAAATTAAAATTGATGCGGATTTATTAATATAGATGTAATAATGAAGATAAGCAAATATGTTTAAATGAACTTATTTTTGTTTAAACAAATAAACAGCTATTAAAGAAATCCGTTTCATTTATTTTCAAACAAGAAAATGTAAAAGGATTTATATTTGATCTGGAATGGTATAGAATGAACAGAATTCCTACAGTTAATCACACTAATGTGTGCTTACTGATGAAGAGCTTACGTAGCTATAGTTTCTGGTAGTCGCTGCTGAAGTTTTCATCACAAATTAAAGTTTAATATTTCTGTTTACTTCATGTTGGAATATAAAAGAAATTGTTTCACAAAATATCATATCGCATGCCACATCAAAATGTCGAAACTCAATTTTTTTGAGTTGTTACCTGCTCTGAAGTAGATCACAATTTCGATTGTTTTATGACTCTCACAAGTTGTGATTTTGGGGGAGAATCCGAAAAAGTCACAAAATTATTTTCATGTCTGCTTGTGACTTGTGAGGTATAAGTGATGATGGGGAGAATCGGGCTGTTAGTCTGGGAATCAAATTTAATCAAATTTTTAATCCAATTGACACACAAGTAATTGTTGATAAATAAAAAAAATCGGCATTCAAATAAAATTACAGAAAAATTACAAGCTAAATTGAAGCTACAAAAAGTTTTGTTTTTTACATCTATATGGAATGACTTAGCTCTGATTGCGACAGGGCAGGTAAATTTCCAACCACTATAAGTGAACAACTTTAAAACACTTAAGCGTTTTTTCTTTAGTCTGTACTTTGACAAAGAAATGTGGTTTAACGGATAATCCTTAAATACTTAGCTGGCCATCTTTACAAATGGAAGGAAAAAAAACAGATTTTTCAGTAGCCAAAATAAATTGGATAGAAAAGTATTTGTGTACAACGAACCCTTTACTGAATAGTCGACAATATATATTCACACCGACAGACACAGTATTGGGGTTGGTGCATGTTTCTTCTCAGAAAATCTTAAGCTACACAATTCTGCTAGACTCCCTGATAGCAATAGTGTCTTCCAAAATGAGATATTGGCAGTGACAAATGTTTCTAAACACGTGTCAATGCTTGCGCTACCAAGCATCAGCTATCAAGTTGAAGCTTGTTACTTGATGTCACGCAGTATATCACTAGACTCTGCATTTCACAGTGATTTACCGGGCAACGAGAGAGCTGATGAGTTGGTCCCTACCCTGATACACCCAGATAGACCCGTAAGTTCCCACTGTATGTCAGTAAACAGAACATTTGAAAGAAGATTCTTTTAAAAACCAATGAAAGGTGAAACTCCTCGACACCTGTGCCATAACCAGGAAAAGGAAATTATGATCAAACAGAAAGGATTATCCACTCAAACAAGAATTCCCTCCGAACTCTTGCTAGCGAACTCACCGGACACAATATGTGCTGTGCTCCAATGAAAAGAAAACCGGGATCAGTAATAATTACCTATGCAGAGGTTGCAATGACGAAGATGATCAGGAGGATATTTCTCACTTCCTTTTCCATTGTCCAGGACTTTTCCATATAAGGAACAAATTCATGGGCAGCTATTTCTTCAACAATTTAGAAGATCGAATCTTTCAGACAATAGCCTGTTGATAATCATAAAAACCTCTAAATAGCTCCATCATGATCATCAATAAAATTCATGGGTTATACAATTAGAAGCTACAACCCTTGGGGGATTACAATGGATCTCTATTTCGATATAACTGCGACGGTACCGAGATCAACTGAAAACCCATCTACCTAACCTAATCTATCATCTAAGGAATAAAATTATGTTTATATTTCTTGATGGCTTTGTTCTTAATATGATAAAAATTCAAATTTATACCTTTTTTGGCACAAATATCATACATGATGCAGATTGTTACTTTTTCGTTCGGCTCAAGGAATTAAATGAACACTTTAACTTTAAATGTCATTAAATTCCGTTCGGAATAAATGCTGAAAATATGGAAAATTTTTGGAACATGAACGATTTTTCAGGTGAAACTTACAATAAGGGAAAAGTGAAATGTCAAATTTTTCGGATGGAACGCACACTAAGTCTGAATAACTATAGTTCTTTATTATTCTGAGAAGTTCAGTCATCTTTCCACTGCACCTTTGCAAGTATGATCAAATTCAACTAAACCAATATCATTCCAACATCCCCATCCATAAATCTTTTTACCTACTAGTGTAGTTTTAAAGTTACCGTTTAATAAAGCGGTTTCCACAACCCTCCAAAAGACAATCATCTAAGCAAAGTGCATACTTGTCTCGTCCATCCATCGTAATACTTTTCAAAAAGTAACCATAATTCAAAACCGTCCATCTAAAACTGTCCTCATACAATTTAGGTTCATAAGTCCCATCCTCCAGCGTATACCTTCCATTGCTTTGATATGAAACAACTGCGTAGAGAAAAGTCTGTTACCTTCAAACTTATTTACATAATTTCGGCCCTTCTTTCTATACAGGTATAGATACTTCTATACTATATTTATAGGAATGAGAAAGAAAAAGTTTTGATGATAATTTTTGAAAAATAATTACGTCAACGACTAATACCTTGGTTGGTTCTAAAAGTTTCTTTACCATCAAGAGATGCCGCTGTGAGCGAACAATTTAAGTCGCCCTTACCACCATCGAATGGATTATGAAAGGTGGTTTCTATTTCTGTATATTCTCGTACAGCTAGGTATCATTGGTAGGTACTTTAAAACTTTATATTTTAGTAGGTATGTATATTTCCAACGACCGCATCCAAGGGTCCCTCTCTTCGAAATTTCCACACCAAAGGGAATTTCTTCTTCGAGTTTTTTTTTTTCGAAGGTACTATGTCCCGTCATAGCAAGAAATAGGAAAATACGGTATAAGTATCGCACTTTTAAAGAAATATTCAGCAGAGCCTATCTCTTGACTGTGCGCTATCATTGAAAAGCTCATTCATACCATACACACCATTCATAAGAACGAACACCGTTTTTAAATGATAATCCTTACGGCAGGATATAAGAAATAAAAACTTAAGCAACATTAACTATTCAACATGGATAAGGAAAAGCTATAAATTCCAGGCGCAAATTTTTCTTATCTAGCAGATACAAAAGCCAAAGTCTTTCAGTAACGTTTTGAGTCTGATTAAGATGTTCCAAGTATATATTTGTACGATGAGGTTGAATAGGGACGACGATGACGGCGGTGGCGGCAAGCGGCATTAGGATTATAGCGCGTTCTCCCAGGGGGTTGACTGTAATTAGCACTGTAATCAAATAATCCTGGTAATTGCAGTGCTTCGCAATGGAAAGGATTATTGACAAACGTATAGAACGAGAGAGAGATGGGTTGGTTTTCTTCAAGGTTTCTGTGAAATCAATTTGGATAAGTTTAAAGAGTCTTTGAAGTTTCTATTGGTCTATAGATACACTGTTGGTGTTAGTTTTCTTAAAATGTTTATGAGTACCTATCTTTGACAATTAAAAATTGCGAAATAGAAGATAAAGATTTTCCAGACTGCGATTTAAATTGTGAAAATTTTTGAAATGAAAAATGGGTATTTTTGTTCTGGAATTATCTAACAAAGATCGTGCATAATTATTATAGATCCTTTTTGCATGCGATATTATGCATGCAGGTACTATAGGGCATGTTTTGATTTGGAAAAAAATCGAACTTGAGGTTTTGATCAAACTCTACAATACGATGATGGGGAACACGAACTTTAGGTCGGTCTGCAGCTTAAACGCCCGAATTGATTTCCTGCCACATAATTTTTTGTACCAAAAATGAAAAATCTTAATTATCTCCAAAACCGGCTCCAACGATTTCGATACAAAAAATTCAGTGCACTATTATACTACTATATTTTTAGCTTACATTTTTCCTCAAAAGAAATTTCACACAAAATGTTATTTAGGGTACCCGTCGTAGAAATGTTTTATTTTTATTTTTGACTTTTTCATTAACGGCTCATCGGATTTGGATATACATTTTTGTACAAATTTGTTTAACATTTAAAATAATACTGCAAACTAAAATTTTGAAAAAAATATTTTTGTTTGGTATTTGTATGTTATTGAATTTATATTATTAAATACTTTAAATTGAAATACCATATTGAAAAAAATAAAATCCACGACTGATCGCACGTACTTGCTCTTATGTTCGATAACACCATAAGGACCAGATTATTGGTGGGAAAAAGCTAGATATATTTTTAAAGTAATATTTACTTAATTTTTTATAAACAAAATTTCTTTTATCATTTTTTAAATTGGTATGTCAAGTTGTTTAATGTATTTAATAATATAAGCTTAGCAAAATAATATCAAACAAAAAATAACATCCAACTGTTATCGAAATATTAAATTTTCAAGAGCAAAATATGATTGTTGATTTTCAAAAAAGCAAACAAAAATTCCTGTACAAAAATGTTGATCGAAATCGAATGAGCCGTTAATGAAAAAGGAAAAAAACAGTTCTATGACAGGTTAATTGTATGAAGATTTTCCATTTTTCCTACAATTTTTTTTTATGGAAATCACTAATGTCAAGTTTAATTAAAATATCCAGTTATATTTTTTTCCAAATTGCAAAACTGCAAAACTTGCTTTTACTTTGAAAGTAAAAAAATAGTAAACTTTGTATTAAAAAAAAATTAAGTAAAAAACGCCTTTAAAAATATATAGCTGTTTCTACTAAGAATCTTTTACATGCGATGTGATCGAACATACGAGAAAGTACCTACGTGTAATTCAGCCATGCATTTGATATCCTGGATACTAGAGCAAAATGGATTTTTTTGAAACTTGGTACATGTATTTTGTTTTTTGATATTTTTGTTAAGACTGAAATAACGGTACCTGACATACATTTTTTTTTGCCAAAAAGTTTAATCTTATTTTTTCTAAAAAAAACGACTTCAACGATTTTTATGAAAAAAAAATGGCAAAATGTACTTTTTCGTAATGTTTTTTTTTTTCAAAAAATAACTAATTTTGGTACCTTACCTTAGAACAATTTTTTTTTGCTTTTCGATTCTTTGGAAAAGGCTGCGTTGATTTTTTTAAAATCTGCTTTTATGGAGAAGCTCCAAAAAAGTTTAAACAGTATTTTTAACCAAAATTTTTCAAAAAATTTTCTTGAAATAAGAAAAAAAGTATTTTTTTTTTGAAAACTCAATGTTTATATTATTTTTGTTTTTGGTTTAGTGGATTGTGTGGATTTAAATCCAATTGAATGTTTTTGTGACCTGTAGTCCAAAATGCGTTTCGCCCAGGTAATACAGCTGGGCTCGTCAGTTAGAAACCTGGGCGAAACGCATTTTGGACTAAAGTTCACAAAAACATTCAATTGGCTTTGAAAATCCCTTTCTTCGATACTCATTGTATTTGGTAGTCTTTTTCTCATTTTCTAGAATATTGTAAAAAATCATTTTTCCAAAAGAAACGGCTACCTAAAATCCGTTAAAATTTTTTTTTTCTCAAAAGAGGCTCCAAGAATTTTGATAAGTAGCTACAGTCGACGTAAAGAAACAGATTATTTTATTTTGAGTTCTTATTAACGGTACTTCCCTTTTAAACACTTTCATATTTTCTCATTATAGGATAAATGGACATACTCCTTAAAAATATTTAAATAATATCGCCCGTTAAAAGTCGTAGAAAAATGTTTTTTTTTTAGATTTAAGAAAAAACATGCTTTTTTAAAAATTAGATCTTTCAAAAACCGGCTAATGAAATTTTTTGAAATTAAATTTTTTTTCAAATAATAAACATTAGCTTTAGGAACTCACTTCACAAGATTTTTTTTTGTATACAAATTTTTGGCAAAAACTACCAATTCCGTTTTAAAAATGCAAAAGTTGATACAAAATTGCAGAATTTTAAAATATATCATTAGTGGAAACATTTCCTACTGAAGTCTTATTCGAAAGATCCTGAGGTAAAGTCGATCTCTCAGGTACTTGTTATTATATGCGGACCCGGCCACCTAACTATATCTTTAATTGAGTTTCAGAAATTAAAAAAAAAATAAATCAAATTCCTTTTTGAGTTCTACATCACAATCAAAAGACAGATTCGAAATTGTCTAACTGCGATGTTATTAGTCTCAAATTGTATAATTAAAAATCGTGTTAATGTGTAATTAAAATGAGAGAGAGATGAGTCTATGCGTGATCATAGGTTATAATGTGAATATTTTTTTAATTGAATCACTCTACCATCACTGACGCGCGATAAAGTTGGTAAAGGCAGCTGCGCTTATAGGTGGATCTATCCAAAGGGGCTATCTGTCAATTACCTACAATGGCAGCATATACGGCTTTGGCTTTCGCTTAGCCATCATGGTGTGTTTTTGTTTTGTGTTATTATTGTTTTTTTTTTTTGTAAATTAAATTTGCAATTAATTAAAGCTGCGTTATATACCAGCTTCTACATATAAAGGTGTATTGGGTTTTATTTTATTTGTTCAACTTCTGAATACAAGCCAAACAATTGCAAGCGGAGGCTATAGTATAGATGGGTATTTTTCGTAGAATGCGCAATCCCACTTATCGCCACAGGTGTGATTTGTTACATGGACGGCCGACCGTCGGTCGGCAGCGGCGAAAAGAATTTGAATTTAATTTTAATTTTCTTATTATTATTAATTTTCATTTCAATTAGTATAATGGCATTGTTAATACATTTATATAAATGTTGTCTTAAATATTCAATCAAGAAGCTGGATGAGTTTAAGTGCCAGAAAATATATGCTGAAGGGAAAATCAGTTCTCAGTATAATTTTTTAATTAATTGTCAGTTTTGTGGATTTATTACGTCTGGTCTGCGTGATTTTTAAAAGAAACATATGAATAAACAGTTGATTTTATTAAAATAAATTATTAGATTTATGGTTTGTTTTTATTTTAAACCACATACGAAGTATATTTAAACTATAAGTATCTGAATCCATTTATTGTGACATGAATTAAAGGAAAGACAGCTGGTATTGCTGTATTTATGGAATTTCAATATATTGTGGAGAATATTTAGATATTTTACAATTTGGTATTTATAGCTAATGCAAAACATTATTTGCCACTATTTTAAGAGTGTTTAGTCTGCAGAGTAATAAAGTAATGAGTTTAGCACCATACTGGTTAAAAAGTGATTAAGAACCAGAAGAAATCAACTGCTCTAAAATTATTGCTTTTAAAAGTCAAATATTCTTAATTAGAAGCAAATAAAATCTTTTAAATTTTGAAGGCTTTAACTACATGTAGTCATATAATTGAATTTGTTTTTTTTTTTAATTTATACGCGTTTACAACAAAACGCCAACTTATTTTGATTTGTCAGTCCTTCTCTATTGTTGAAGAAAAAGACTGCACCAATTGACTCATTAATTGAGTATTTTAATTTCCAAAAAGTTAGATTTCGATTCCATTGTTTGTAGAATCTCAAATCGACATTATCTCTGTCTCCGAAACGTGGTTCCAACCAGATGTTTGTGACAATTTTTATCGAGTTCAGGGCTATAGACTTTTTCGGGCTGATCGTATTTCAAAAACTGTTGGGGGGTGTGCTCTGTATATTCGGGATGGGTTAAATTGTAGACTTATTGGCAAATCAGATAATGGATGTCCTTTAGAATTCATATTTGTCAGTATTAAATGTAACTCTGAAAATTTCTTGGTTGGCTCGGTTTACCGACCCTACGACATCAGCTTAGTACCGTTAATAACTACACTAGAGGCATTTTCCTGCAATTTTTCTTTCACAATATTGTGCGGTGACTTCAACTGTAATCTACTAAATAACCAAATTTCTGACTCTTTTTTAAGTACCTTTGAAGCTCTAGATTTGAAAACAATCAACTGTACATCACCAACCCATTTTACTGAATCTTCAAGTACATTACTTGACCTCTTTATAACAAGCGATAATGATAGAGTTCTTCATTATAGCCAACTGCAAGCACCCGGTTTTTCCAAACACGATATGATTTTCACATGTATTAATACGTCTTGCCAAGTCGATCAACAAAGTTTCAAATTTCGTCATTTTAAAAATCTTAACGTATCGGAGATATTGCTTGATTTTCATCGCTTAAACTGGAATTCAATCTATTTCATGCAGAATGTGGATGAACAAATATCTTTTTTTAACCATAATGTTAATCTTCTTTTTGATACCCATGTTCCAATCAAAACTCGTTTGATAAAACATAAAGCTTCACCCTAGGTGAATGGCGACATCATTTCTGCAATGTCAGAACGAGATGCCGCTTACAGTCAGTGGAGAAGATATCGAATAGAACCTCTACATCAAAACTACTGCAAGCTACGGAACAAAGTTGTGAAAATGATTAGATCGGCCAAATTGATATTTTATGAACAGAAGCTCGGAACATCAAAATCCGCTAAAGACACTTGGAAACATCTTCGAGAAGTAGGTATCGGGAAACAACAAAAGTTTCACACTGATGAGATTGACTGCAATGCCCTGAATAAGAGGTTTACTTCATTACCGTGTTCTCCATCCGATGTGTTTCTCAGTGAACCCTTTAATGTCGAACAATCATTTTCAGCTAGTTCTTTTAGTTTCGACAGATTATCCGAGGAAGATGTTGTGGAGGCTATACTTTCAATTAAATCAAATGCTATCGGACTTGACTTAATTAACCCAAAGTTTATTAAACTTTTGCTTCCCTACATTCTGAGATTTGTAACACATATCTTTAACCATATTTTGACAACATCTGAGTTCCCTACAGAATGGAAGAAAGCAAAGATCATTCCCATTCCCAAGAAATTTACAGGTACGGAAATAGATTTCCGACCAATAGCCGTTCTGCCTTTTCTATCAAAAGTATTTGAAAAGACAATTTCCAAGCAAATACAAAATCATCTCACTTCTCACAACCTTCTCAGTACATGTCAGTCTGGCTTTCGACCACAACGTAGTTGTAAATCGGCATTACTTCTTGTTGCAGATGAAATAAGAGTTGCCTTCGATAAAGACCATTTTGTTCTGCTCACGCTATTAGACTTCTCCAAGGCCTTTGATACCGTAAATCACACAGTACTTTGTAGGAGACTGCAACAAAGTTTCGGATTTTCAAATGAGTCGTGCAAACTGATCCGCTCATATCTCAAAAGTAGACAACAACGTGTTGTAGCAAATGGTAGATCGTCTAACTTTGCTAATGTACCTCACGGGGTCCCACAAGGATCGATTTTGGGTCCTCTATTCTTCTCTATGTATATTAATGATTTGCCACACATAGTTAAAAATTGCTTTATCCATTTGTATGCCGACGATGTGCAGCTTTTGATCAGCCGGCCCATAACTGCGAAAGACGAGGCAGTCTCTCTTATGAACAAGGACTTGCAAAACATCATACGTTGGTCCTTAATAAACAATCTCCACCTAAACCCTTCTAAGTCAAAGACATTGCCTATCTATCGTAAGATTTTCGATAAAACTATACTCAGCCCTCTGCAGATAGAGAATCAGACCATCGCTTATGTTGATTCTGCACGTAATCTAGGTATGGTTTTCAATCGGACTCTTACTTGGAATGACCATCTTAACAGCTCTATAGGGAAGGCTTATGGAAGCCTTAGAGCTCTTCGAATCGTTCAAAGCTTCATTCCACAGAAAACTAAGCTTCTGTTAGCAAAAACCCTTTTACTTCCAATGCTGCTTTACTGTTGTGAGGTGTTTGGCGATTTGGACTATGAGACGTCTAGAAAACTTAATGTAGTCTATAATAACATTGCCCGTTTCGTATATAATCTCCGCCCTTTTGATCACGTTTCTCTCTTTTCTGACCAACTATGTGGTTGTAGTCTTAATAATCTATTGAAATTTAGGTCACTAAAATATCTTCAACTCTTAATTCAGACAAGACAACCCGATTATCTACACAGTAGACTGAACTTCCCTCATTCAAGTAGGTCACTCATTCTCATAACGCCAAGATTTAAATACCTGAATACTCAGCGGCAATTTTATATTCATGTCATTAACCTTTGGAACTCTCTGCCAGTTTCCATAAGAGGAATAGGAAGCACAAGGAAATTTTCATCTTCAGTTTTTAAGTATTTGGCAAATCGTTGAATTATTATTATTTTTTTTTATCCATAACTAGAAGTATATGAATCTTATTCATTTATTTTGTGTTCTGTTATTTAATTTTTACTTACTTTATAATTATTATCTAACATCATTATTAAAGGCTTACAATACTTTACAAGATGTATATCTTACTTTGTAAGCGTTTTTAAATAAATAAATAAATAAATAAAAAAAAAAAATAAGATGGTGGTTTAGTAGCGAACTTTCTTCAATGACTTCATATAGATGAATTTGTTGCATTTAATAGGTTTACGGTTCCGTAAAAAAATCAAAAATCCCAAATGTAAAAAGTCCTTAACGTTAGAATCAATAATATCTTAGAAAAAGATGTTTTTTTTTTATCAATAGTCTCCTTTATTTCGCTGTGACCTTTTTGATCTCTTGTGTCCCCTTTTAGAGCTGAATGAGTTTAATCGTTCTAGGCCTCTTCCGCTATGTCTTTTTGATTGATTTGTAAAATTTCGTCACTTGGGTTATGTAAGGATAATTCGCAATGCTAAGCTTAGTGTCTATGATACATAAGACAGTCACATTTGCTTGGAGATCTTCACACTACTCAATAGGGCGATAATATCAGAAACCTTCTATAAGCTTGCATTGTTCAGTCAATAGGCCTATTATAAATTTAAAGGTCTTAAAGGTTTTTCATGTTTAGTTTAATACCGGTATCAGCTTATCAAATTTTTAAGAGTATGGAAAAAATTCTCTCAGAGAGAAATGAAATGGCAAAAAGTCTTGAGCGTTTTGAGCACAATTTTCTGCGCATTTTTAAACGCCAAAACCATATGCTAAAAATAAAAAGTTGACAAATTATTAATAATATCTAATATTTAATAATATATATACAGGGTGTCCGCCGCCGGGAAGGTATACTACTTTTAATAACGTTGCTTTTCAGATATCTCCACAAAAAGAAGTCCGGAGCAGTCAAATCAGGAGACCGTGGAGGCCAATCAAAATCACCATTTCTTGAAATAACTTGTTGTGGAAAGAGGTCTCGCAGTAATTCCATTGTAATCCTGGCTGTATGCGATGTGGCATCATCTTATTGATACCACATGTTAATCAAGCCCAAAGCATGCAATTGTGGCGTTAAAAGTTTTCAATCATTTCAGGATATCGCATTCACAGTTACCGTTACGCCGTTTTCTTTTCATTTTGAAAGAAGTAAGGTCCAATGATTCCTCCTGACCAAATTGCACACCAGACTATAACTTTTAATGGATGCATTGCATGGTTCAATTCCCCAGAACCGACTATTCCGTTTATTCACTTATCCTTTCAAATGAAAATGTGCGCCGTCAGCCATTATGATTTTTTCATGAAAATCGGGGTTGTCATGGGCTAGCTGTAACATACTATTGGCATATGTACGGCGGCGTAAATGGTCTTGTGGAAGAAGCTCTTGTGTCAACTGAATCTTAAATGGAAACCAATCTTTGAAGAAGAAGCTCCTGAGCACAGCGTCGAATTGAGGTTGATGGATTGTTTTGAACACTTCCTTGAGCAGCCGCAGTAATGTTTTCAGCCGATCTTGCAGTATATTGTGCTCCATGCTTGGGCATATCACCTACAGACCCCCTTTCTTCGAAATCATTCAGTACACGATAAATTGTGTATTTTGTTGGCATCACAGTGTTTCTCCCAAAAATTTCAGGTAACTTTCTCATCGTCACAATAATCGATGATTGATTTTGATAAAATGTTTAAACGATTAAAATACGTTTGTTTATCGAGTATTTTTCCATAATTAACTTACCACGTGTCTACTTCACGACTGGCAAATATGAACTGTCAATACTAATGTTTACCAAACTGGCGCTAAGACAAAGTAGTATTCCTTCCCGCTAAGATAAGTATTGAAATTCAATGTTCAATTCCAAGCGAATGCTGGATGCTGGCATTTGGTATTTCAGCTTTAGCCAGTTTGATTCTGGAAATTTGAAATTTTGGTAATCTGCACTTGGCCATTCCCGATTATAGGATTTGATGTGTTTTCAGCATGATGGCATCCCCTGCTACACCGTGCATGGAATAATTGACTTATTGCAACATCGATTTCAAGCCAATATCATTTGACGAAATTCTGGGGTCAACTGGCGGGGGCTGCCAATAGATCATGCGATTTTTTCCTTGGGGGTTTCTAGAAAATGGAGATTTACGTAACATCCTTTTCAACTGAAACAACAATGAAATAAAGCGCTCATATTAAGGCACCCTTTATATTAAAAAGGATACCTATAATAAATATGTTTGAAATATTGTATTTGCGATTAAAGCCTTACGCAACTAGCACTAAAATTTCGCTCCCACTTTTCTCTTCAGCTAAAATCCTAGCTAAAATTTGACATAATAGATTTGTGGAGAATTTGAAATTTGACACATGTTACAAGAATTCTGTGAAGAACAGCTATATCAAAAGCAGCTGATCTCTGAAAAAAATATTATTCAAATTTTAAAAGTTCAAGTTTTAAGAACAAGCAATTAAAAAAATAATTGAAATGAATATTGAACAACCTGCAGAAGCTTTAATTTTCATTTAGTATTTATATATTTATGGGATTCATTACTGTGGTTTTTTTCTTCCAGGCACCATATATCTTATGTTGCTTCATCTGCAACTCAAGTTTTTTTTCTGGTGTCTACATCGAACGTGTAGCGTATCGAAATCCAGCTTTCAATAATGTTGCTTAAACCAAATCCTTTCTCCAAAGCTCCCGCTTCTTAAAGCCCCGATTAATCCCGCTTAACCGGTTCGCATTTTGATAAATGTTATACATAAAAAACTGTACCCAAACTCGACCCAACATCCTCCTCTTATACGCCCTGCTTTTTGCACCTTGTTTTCATCCCTAAAGCGGGGGTCTAATCGCGATAGTATACGACGGGGTATTAAATGCTTAATACTGTGAACTCGGAGAATGAACGGGATTTTAAAGCAGGGATTAAAAAAAGCAGGGTTATGAAAAACGGGATCGAAGCCAACCCATCAAATATATTTTTTTTTTTGCCCCGCATTCTTTGGGATTTTGTTGGGTCAACATTCCAGTTGTGTCTATAACTTTTATTTAAAATAATAATAAAAGCAAGCAATAGGTAATAAATGACAACATTTATCGTTTTCTAATAACAGAAAGTCCAACAAACGAAAATCAATCTGTCAAAATTTAGCTTCAGAATTATTGTGCCAGGCTTTTATATTCAGGGCTAAATTCTAAAGAGGTGCAATGGAAAACAACAATTTGATTTATTTAGCTGGGTTAAATTTTGGAGATAATTCTGTATTGGAAATTTTAGAGCGAACTGGATATTATCCTTAGTGAGAAATGAGTACACCTAACTCAAAACAATGAAATTCAAAAATAATTTTTGAGCAAAAACTCAAATCGTGCCAAGAAATAAACAAAAAAATTCGCTTCAGGTTCCGAAGTCTTGACAATGTAGACGATTTCTGTTTTCATATCTATTCTAGTAAATACATAGTTAAATTTTTATTAACTTTTTGGGTAAAACTAACAATGTAAGATTAACGACGACCAATAAAACGTCGACAATTATTTACAATCATAATAATTATAAAGTGGGTAGGTATTTAAAGTTAATTGTGAATGCAAAGTCATGAAGTACAGTAAACATTTTAATTCCTACAAAAAAATATTGTTGTAAAGTAGGTACATACACCAACCTAACTAATATTTTTGATGGCCGAAAGGCTAAACCTATAAAAAAAAACACATCAGATAAACAAAAAAAAAAAAAATACCTATGTCTACTCGAATCACGCTAGATAAAGTGCCAAACAACAATTACTATCCGCAAAGTTGATAGTTTGCCATATTATAAAATATACATCCAATTGTATTTTTTTTTCCATGTTTTGGAATCCGTCTTCCGTCACCTGGTCTATGGCCATGCTTCCCATTGCGTGCCATCAGCGCAACCATTTGGAGTTACCGCATGAGCGCTCATCTGAAAAATTTTCCTTTTTAGCTTTTTTTTAGTAGTTGTAACTTGTAGTAACTTTGTAGGTTGCAAACTGCAGCCACACAAATCCCTAGTAGAAGTGTGTGTATTTCTATATATAAGTAGATAGGTAGCGTGTGATTAGAGAGGGCCATTGCTAATATATTTAGTTATTTATTGCTTTGTTCGCTTTTGTTTTATTGCACCTTGAATGGGTGAGGATTATTTTTGTCAGAATTCATGGAATTTCTGATGGATCATTTTTTTTTTTTTGAGGAATCAAATGCATTTGGGGAGCCAACACAACCCCCAGCCATCGAAGGTCGATGTGGAATGATGACCCGATTATGTACGAAGTTTGGAGCCAATAATACTCCACCAATAGTATGCAAATTGGGAGTACGCATGATTTGGAGCCATTGAAATTCTCCAGAGTGTGGACAGTGACACCTAGCGGTGTAAAAAAAATGTCTGTAAAGCTTCCATTTTTAAATGGGGAGCTGTATCCTTTGGGGATGTTATGTTTTTTTTTTTGTCTTTTCTTGATGATAAAGTTTCCTAGCTTTTGATTTTGATTTCATGCGGGAAAGTTCAACTTAGAGTGCACATCACACATGGGTAGATATACTTACTCGTATATGGGGATAGATACAAAGAGGAGCATCCGCACGCAGAGTTTCCCAGGGCTTTGATATGGTGATGCGCTATGGGACCTTCTGTCTGTCTGTCCTGTGCCGCATCAAAAGAGATCTATTTTTGTTTTGTTTGTAGGTTAGGTACCTCGGTTTTAATGGTGGAAAGATCGCGTTTCTGTCAAATCACGATATGATGTATAGTGGGAGAGGCAGACAGGAGCCATGATGGATTTCACATGTCTCTGATTTTTCGCTGAGATATAATGTAGCTTTATATGTTGTACATACATGGAGCAAAGTTCCAGTGGAGTATCAGACTTTGTATGTAAGAGTTTTTGATTTATTTATAGTTTTGGTAGGTAGGTACTTATAGTAAAGTTTTTTTTTGCTTTGTGAGAGTTGATTTTTGATTGTTCCTTTTGCAGGTTGTATATTTTTTACACAATTTTCTATTGGTATGTATTAAGTGGAAGCATAGAGATTGAGTATTTTTACTTTTTTTTGCAAAGAAACGAGATCTTTTATTTTTTAATTCCATAAGAATATGGAAAAGTTGAAGTTATTTGAAGCAGGTTTGATGACTTTTAGGAATCATTTTATATGCGTATTGTGTCCTGTGTCATTTGGGGTATTGTCCATTACATTAATTACACTTACTTACATACATGAGTTTTTGAAAACTTGTGTTGTTGCAAAAACCATACAACAACTTATGCACCAAACTCAAGAAGCCGAACTCGTAACAAATTCGTTTAGACTGGGTGTAGATATGCAGGCTCTATAGTCTTATAAGAAATTACTGCCTTGTATTTATTGTCCACTGTAGACCAATTTTGAATCAGCCTAAGAACGGATAGAGAACTTTGTCCATTTGATAACTTATACTTACTAGACATTATCAGAGCTTTATCTAATCATAACCGCATTTTAGAGACCGAGTAATATTATAATGTCTCTAAGCGGAGAATGTTATTCATAAAGTTATGTGACGTTAAATAAAGGCATTTTTAGCTTAACGCGTTTAGAATTTTAATATTCGGATATTTTCAGTTCACAATCAGCAAACAGCATGTTTTGATGTTGCTTCATGATATCTAAACGTAATAAATGTCCCTTTTTGGTAAAATATGGACAGAAAGGCCGTGTGTCAATTGCGTTAAGATTATGGTTAAATTTGATCCCTGTTAAATATGATCTGTTTTTATAGGTGTGAATAAAATTGAAGGGTCTTGCTGTGTCAATTTCATTAATTGGGATTTTTTTAAACATAAATTTCCCGAAAAAAGGCAACATCCAAGAAAAGTCAGTAAATAACTCACTATTGTTTTGATTGTTTTTGGGTATTGTTATTTCATGTTTTTCGAGCTAACTCGGAACGTGCGTCGGTCGGTCGGAACTCGGAACTCTAAATAAATTTTCTATAGTCGATTCGTGACGATGAATGCAAGATATATATTTATCTCTCTCTGGGTATTGTCTTCCTCTAAAAATTTTGTGTAACATAGTGGCCAGCTCTCAACAACAGCTGTGCTGTTACTCAAGTGCTTGTTTATCTTCTGTCCTTTATTGCGCAAAAAAGTCCATCCACTTTTGCTTATTTTCCTTGATATTTTCATTTTTTCTTTTATTTTATTTTACTACAACACAAGTTTAATACAATTGTCAAAATTTATCCCCTGGTTAAAATTTTAACGAGCTCCTGAGCAGGTTAAATTTTGACGTTTGTATTTACCTCAATAATGTCAAAATTTAGCCATGGGATCAAATTTAACGCACTTTTTACGCAATTGACACATGGCCCAAGAATGGTTTGCTAAAAAATATTAACGTCGCAATAAATAAACACTAAAAAAACGTTAATGTCCAGTTATCAGTTATCAGTAAACTCGATTTAAATATAAAATGACGTGAGATCGTGAAAATCTGGTATGACACGAATTTGAGACATCCATCAATGAAATTTGAAATTTTGTAATTATTTCTTGTCAAATTTCGCCGAAAAGCTCTAAAATATCACTCATTTCCGCAGATGAAAATATGTATATCTGAAAATTTTCAATTCTTTGTATACGAAAATTGAGATTTTTTAGAAGAAATCTTAATAATCTTTCAATGGAATTGGACAGTTTTTCTAGCACTTCTTATATAAGTGCTCTATCGATAACACACACTTATAACACTTATACGTGCTGCTAATAAGTGATTATTTATTGCTTAATAATAATAGATATGCCTTACATTCTTGTTGCTATTCCAATTTTAGAGCTGTTTTTAGGGCCGCTGTTCAAGTTTTAGTTTGTTAATTTTTTAGGCTGTTTGACAGTAGCTGACACAAAGCCACTCAAACATCTTTTATTAAAGTATCTTTGATCTTGCAGTTTCGCACTAATAAGCGAACTTTTACTTTTATTGAAAGTGGAAGAGCGCCCCCTACCTATGCTTATTAATATGATTTATAAAGCAATACAAATAATTTGTATTTTCTGTACGTGAATAGTTGTGTTGTGAAACAATTTTTTTGAGATATGAATACATACTTAAACAAAAATTATTGATTTTCGACTGCTTTCAGCTAACCCTTTCCGAATCGTTCACAAATATGTTCGTATTGCTGAGTATTGGAGATAACTTATCTAATAAATGGGTGAACGTGGCCATTGACAGTAAGAAGAACTCTACGAACAAAGACTCCGAGCTTCATGAATGTCATCGGAACTACCAACTAAAAAATATAATACCATTCGATACTTGAATAAATGTCACAAATCTATCCCAAGCAGATGTTTGTTTTTACTTTAATCGAATGCAGGTTCTTGTATTTGTAATGTCAATGTGTGTAAATTCTGCTTTGCTGCGGATAGCTTTTGCCAAAAAACACGGCTATTCTTGCCGAACAAAAAAAAATCAAGATCTGCCTCCATATAAGGAACAAAACCCGAATCAAAAGTACGTCACAAAACTAAATTTTTTGAAAGGCTTCAGGCCAGTTGTATAAACGTAGTTTAAATATCTGATTCGTAGCAATTTAAACTGCCACTTTCAGCGGATTAACTGAATATATGAATTTTAGCTTGCAAACAAATATGAAAAATGTTTAATTTTACTACGCCTGCGAGTGAACTATATTTTAAATTACGTTTAATCCTCAAAAATATAATATGGTTTTTTAAGAATATACGCATTAACAAAATAAAACCTGCCATAAAAATCAGAATGGCATAATACTAATCAGTCCCAAATAGCCTAATAAATGTACCTGTAACCTGTAAGATCTTTTATTTAACGAAACAAAAACCATAAAAGTTTTATGACAAATTCCAAAAATACTCAATTTAAATAAAAAAAAAATGTCTTTATTTTTTATTTGCCCAATGAACATGAACATAAAACGAATCTTAATTAATTACGTATTTGCAAACCAGCTTTCTTTTTGCTGACTATCTTCTATTGGTTATATTCGATTTAAACTATAACTTTTCAGAGAGCTAGAGTTGCTTGGATGACAAAATACGTTTGATTAAATTGATTCCTCTATAGTTCATGTATAAAATTTAGTTTGACCTGGAAAAGAAAATAAACCCGAGTTTTCATTATTTAATCTTAGCATTGATTTGCGAAAGTGGGTAAGTAGGATGAACAAAAATTACTATGTTATATCTGTGTATGTTTCTAAACAAGAGTCACAATCATTTTCTTAATTTGATGTATATTTTATTTCAATTCAATTCATAAGCTAACACATCTAGTGTTAAATTTAAGCTTCCAAACAAAATTCTCTCTAAAATGCAGCGAAGGTTCAATTGAGCAGAATATTTAAACCAAATGACGCAGTTCCAGTTAAATAATTAAATTTTACTTTTTTACTTTAGGTAATTATACATATAACTCATCCGTTATTTTTCCATTAAAAACCAATTCTAAAAATAAATGTCATACAATGAGTTGCTGGTTTACTCATTACATGCTGTTTAGGCATAGAACTAACAACATGTGATTGAGTAAAAACTAGTATACCGATAAAATATGACAAAAAGAATTAAAAAATTAATGCGAATTATAAGGGACATAGATAAATAAGACACGGAAATTTCTCCGCATTAGTTCAGCCGCCATCCCTGGAGATAAAATCTGAGACAACAACCACCTACAGTCTCCGAATATCGCGCCACACATCTTTCCTATCATTCTTTCTCTTCCTTAACCTCACCCCCACGCCCGCGCTGTGTTGAAACATTTAATGGGTATTCATACTCCCTTGAGCGCGCGTAGATTATAAAAAAAAAAAAAAATCTATTTCTTTGCCCTATTCCTATTCTCTAAAATGCTCTTATAGACAGAGTTCACTATTCACATAATTGGTATCACTCAACTGATTTATTTTGACGTAATTCCAATACGTCTTAATCACACATCATCATGAAGTGTCAACACACCGTTCCACACAAAAACACGTGGAAACTATTGGAATCAATATTTGTCAGAATACCAAATGTCAACAAAAATCTAGTAAGCTTTAAACAATCTTATCTCGCTCGAACGGCAAAGAGGGGGAGAGATAATGCTCATAGACGTCACAATAAATCGGATAAGTGAAGCGAATTGTAAGCCCAATGCCCAATGGACATCGGGAATTACCGATGCCATTACAGAAAAAATTGACATTTATATACAAACTATCGATAACAATGAAGAAGTTATTTGGGCGATTAACGCAATTGTGGTTTAGTGTACCTTCCAACTTTACAATTGTCTTGAGTTTAACGACTGCAGATTACCAGCTTATATGTATAATCAGAAAATATCAAATAATAAAAAAGGGATCATATGCGAGTGTGAAAAATATTCAAAAAGGTTTTGAAAAATTTCGAGTACACCCAAAAATACTTACCAGTTCTGTGCGTATGGTAATTATCCTGAACATTTGAGAAATACTTCCATCGGAGCAACATGGATTCGAGAAGTACTGTAGAAGAATAATGCAACAGATTGATCGAAAAAAGGGGAGCAAATTTTAAACGAACAGAGCTACGAGTTGAAAAAGATGGTGAAGAGAAGAGTAGTACACATCTTATACGTCTAAAAACCAAAATGCCGAAATGGGAAAATGTAAAAAAGCTTGCAGGAAGTTCTATTATTCGGAAAAGAACAAAATAAAGAATGAAGTTGCTTTTTGTTCACATTTTAAAATGAGTTTATATCTCCTGTTCAAGGTCAAGAACTATAATACAATATTTTCTCAAAAAGTTCTAAGCCTTCATACCTATTGAAAACTGAAAACTTCAGTTTTTTTTAACGCCGCAATCTGAACATACGCTGAGTCAATAAGCCCTGAAAATTTGCATAAATTATTTCGTCACTTTAACCTTAGGAATTTTTTTTCTTGTCAAGAATCAGCTTTTAAAAGAACGCAAACAAATTTTCAGACGATATATCAAATAGTGTTGTTGTTGTTGATGAAATATTTATATTTTACAACATGGCTCGACAACCTCCAATGTTCGACCATTAAAACGCATAAACAACCGCTGGACCAACATGCTCGACGGATTTCAAATTTTTTTGATAACTTGCTGGCTCGTCCAGTGCTCGTCCAACCAATCAACTTGTGCAAACAGATGCTCGACAACTTCGTTTTCTTTTTTCGTGATAGGTTTAGGTTTATTTTAAGTCTCATAAAAGATAGTTGCATTTGGCACCTAACGAAGCAGGCACGTATTTTTACTTGCGGTTATGGTACTATAAAGCAAGTTATGCATTCGTAAAAAAAATCTAACAAACAAAAAAAGTAGGTAACGCAATTCTGTCTGTCTGTTTGTCCTCGAGTCCATAGCCTAAACGGTTGGATGTATTTGCTTTAAACTTGGTACAGTTGTTTTTTCATTTTTTCTACACAAAAAATAACGATACCTACCACACAGTTTATTTTTTGCCAAAAAGGTAAATCTTATTTTTCTCAAAAACTGCTCAAACAATTTTTATAAAAAAAAAATCAGTTCATTAATGAAGAGAAAGGGTAACTTTTGATAATTATTTTTTGAAAAAAAAATGTTACTTTTGGTAGGTAGGTACCCCTAGTAAAACCATTTTTTTCTTCGTTCATAATTAACGCTGCCAGAACAATGTTCCCCATCTTGTGTCCGTTCGCTTCGAAAATTAAAAAACACTGATGTTCGACAACATCAGTATCCATGTGAACGCAAAGTTGGTTTAGGTTCGTCGAGCCATGTTGTCGAGCACGTTGGTCCATGTGAACCCCCCTAATGAATTAGTAGGTACCTACTCAAACTAAAATATTTTGGATAATCTATATATATAAATGTGTAGGTATAAAATAAGTATAAAATTCAAATTTTGCGCCAGTCGGCTATATTTAATTTAAAATTGTAAATTTAAAGAAGAAAATTAAATAAACTTCATTCTTTTGAAAATTCGTTTTTTTTATTTTTTATTTGAACTTTGAAAATTTAATTTTGCAGCGAAAAAAAGAGATAATTTTATAAAAAAAATTATAAAATTTTCAATTGTTGTGGCAGCCATTTTATATAGACGCCTACGAGCATTTTCGTTAAAATGGAAAATAGTGAATATCGAGTGCTAACTGCACTATTCTTTGCGAGGAAAAAATTATAATGGGGGCTCGTCACCATCGATTGGAGTCTATTCAGCACTGGCTTACACAATTTCGGTGCAGTGGTTCAAAGACCAGTGACGCCGAATCGTCTGGTCTGTCTCCCAATGATATAACACATCAGAAATGTTCGACAACATTCATGGTTTGAGTGAAGTGCGCGAGCTTCACGAGGCCACATGCTTATCATATCGCTGAGTGATTTCGATTTTTCATAAATATTTGGACAATCGACAACAAATGCATTCGTTTGACAATCTCAAAGGTGTTTTTGCCGAAAGTATTTTTGTGTCGTTTCGTAACACTGGATGAAAATTGGATTCACCACAACACAGTATCAGATACCAAAGAACAGTCAAAACAATGGAATTTTCCTGGTAAAACGAATTCGAAGAATGCCATGGTGATGGGTTTGTCAGCAAACAAGGTCAAAGGTCAAATCGATTACCTTAAAAAGGTAAAATGATTACTGGCGCATATTACCTGCCGGAATCTCGAATCCAAGCCGGTTTGGAGCGCCACGCATCTATCCTATCATTCTTTCTCTTCCTTAACCTCACCCTCACGCCCGCGCTGTGTTGAAATATTTAAAGGGTATTCATAATCCCTTGAGCGCGTGTAGATTATAAAAAAAAAGAAAAAAAAAAGCAGAATTTTGTGAAGAAAAAAAGTTCTTTTTACCAGGATAATGCACCGACTCACAAGTCCGCAGTCGCAAAAACAAAATTGCATGAGTTAGGCTACGAACTCATACTTCATCCAACAGTTTCCCCAGATTTAGCCCCTGCGACTATTTCTTGTTTCCAAGCATGAAAAAATGTCTCGCAGATAAGAGATTTGGGTCGAATGAAGAAGTCATCTCTGAAACAAATGGGGTTAGCGAAATCTTATTACATATTTGGAGGGTATCAACAAATTGGTGAAACGTTGGATAAAGTGATCGAGATAAAAGGTGGCTACATGAAAAAATTAAATGTTTTTATGCCGAAAAGTGTTTTTTATTTAATTTTTGTCAGGAGCTTACTGACTCACTATTATTCTGGGTGAAAACAATGAAATTCAGGTGAAATTTCCGTTTTTTGACAAACTCACCATGTGGTGAATTATGGAAAATAATTATAAATTATTTATAATATTGTGAGTGTTTTCGATAACTTCATTCAATGCTTGCCGTTTTCGGAATTCTCTGTTTGATCTAAGAGTTGCCAGGCTTAAATTTTTGCCCCGCCATTTTAATTTTATAGATTCTCGAAACCATTTTGGAAATTCTTTCTTTCAGAAATATTTATTAACAAACCTTCATTTTGCACTTTTCGTGTGTCACTTAGGAACCATAATATTAGACCGAATAATATCTGATTGATGCACCTATATTCTTGGTCTAATTTGCATATTGCATAGATTGAAGTATGCTCCTTAACCATCCCTATTACAAAAATAATCATACCATTAGATGAAATGCCATACTTTGTTCACAAAATGATTTATAGCTTGCGACACAAATTGCACCAAAACGATCGCCCACGATCTGTCATTGTCATCCAACAGTTATTCGTCTGTTGCTCACTGTTACATGGTTCATGATGATCCCTCTGCCAAACAGAATCTTTCTGTAAATCCAAGGTAAGTACCTAAAGATGAAAACCTATTTGTGTCGCGTCTGCATAATATATAACAACTCGATGAATAATGTATGTGACTTTTTCGACCGTTTAACTGAAAATTTATGGAGATTCAGGAGAAATAAAACAAAACAAAAAAAAAATTCAAATTGACACCATACGATGATCTGATGCTCAAATGTGCGTCAAACTCTTCAAGGCCGGCTTGTCGTTGATAAGTTGATAAGCCTACGCGCTCAGATTCTCCACATTACATATACAATTGATAAAGATTCGTTCATTTTGTCTTCATGTTTGAAGGCCTGTTGCATTATTCTAAAACTTATACCACACATGGAGGAGGTTTCTTCCTGTTTTGTGATGGCTGATTCCATCTCGCACCGAACAGCGAACATATATGTAGAATTTCGCGCTGAAAATATCGCTTTTGGTATGATTATAGTGAGTGGTATACATAATGAAACTGCGCGGCTTATCTTTCCTGACGACACGGGCAGATACGAAATAAAATAGAATTAATACCATACCAGACCACTTCGGGCCAATGTCAGTGGCTGGCCGATCAATCAACATAATGCTGTCATGCATGTAGAACAACAAAAATGTTGCACACATAATTTAGGGAAAATGACCATTCTCCCTTTGGATGACGACGAACTACGAACCACGATCGCCGATACGATACCAGGAAGAGAAGGGGAGGAGATAGGAATCTCTGGAATAGTCCATACATGGCATAGCCATCTCCATTTCCACATCAGCACTGAACACCACACCATTGCTGCCGGACTGGTACTCTGGGACTGGGAGTGACTGTCCGTCCGAACTAATAATTTCCGTATATGCGTTCCTATATGTATATATAAGAAGAGTACCTAGTAAGGTGTACGGTGTACATATAGCTGTATATAGACCAAAGAATATGGCTGATGCATCCAAGCTATACCAAGTGGAAACGAAACCGAAACGCGAACGACCAAAATCATGAACTGTGAAAGGTTTTCCACAATTTATACGGTCATTTTTCTCCAGGTGAGGTGACCATATCATTGGCAAGCGGAACAAGTTGCCTAGCGCATAATGCATCAGCAACAGCAACAGCTACAGCAGCAGCAGAGTTCGGCTTCTTGCTGCATTGCGCATATACCTATACCGTGTCGTCTTAGTCTTCGTTGTTGTCGTTGTTGTTTTCGTGGATATTTTTATTCACTAGACTGATCGCACTCGCACCCAGGACCATCGAGCGGAACTGGTTAATGTGTTTGCCTGTTTTGTTATAGTCTCCGTTATGTTATGTTTATCCTTGAAATGGGTAGACCTGCTGATGCGCTGCTAAAAAGGACTTGAAGTGTTTGAGGAAAATTAAATTTATTGTGATCCTTAAACGTGATAACCCCGCGCCGCCGCGCCGCGCCGGATCATGATACAAACGCACAGATCTTTTGATGCAATTAGGTGAAGTGCTCGCATGGTGATACACGAATGCCATTGTTAAATAGACATTGTCGAAAAAGTCATGTTCTTGGATACCTACCAACATAAAAATACAGGCACTGCAGTTGTGTCGTGTGAATGATATCCATGATCGGCTATAAACACCTGCTTAGGTTTTAACGAAAAAATGTATAAGAAAGGTCAAGATTATTAAGATGTACAAATATGAAAACAAACACGTTTAAAAATGAACGTGCGATGGATTTTTAAATTGAAGATGGAAATTAAAAATTGCACATCATATTGAAAAACTGAAAACGCAGCAGATTAAGTTATGCATAAATGATAATATGAGAGATTAACTCGAGTTTAACACGATAAAACAAGAGGTGTTTTTTTGTTCTGTCAATTGTCCTATACAATTAACCACAAACGTCATACATTAAACGTCAAATGTCAAATGTCAAACATAAACAACAGCATGAGTGTTTCTGCGAATGGTTATTCAGTTTTGGGGAATATTTTCATGAAATCTGAATTATTTCTGTTTTTGACAAGTTGAAGGTATTTTTAGTTAGATTATGACATCGGCTTAAGAAGTGAACTTCCGACTACAAATAAAGTTGCATATGGTCTTAACAACGTCATCTCATCTATCACGAATGGCGTAATGTGCTCTTTTTTCGCATTTCCATTCATTTTTGTAGTGTTTTAGTCTGAATAACGGCCATTCCATGCCGAATATTGTGTTTCAAGACTTCCAGGACCCATGATTTGTTGACACAGACTTTGTCGTCAACTTTAAATAACGCCCACATCGTTGATGGTTTGAGCTGTGTCAGCGGATAACGCTCTTCTCTATTGATGATTACGACTGTTCCAGTCAGGTCTTCAAGGAGAAATAGTCAAATGATCCTTTCCACTTGCAACAGTCTACACAATCAGTCATTTGGAGGTGGAGAGGCTCCTCGTTAATCAATATCTTGGCATATGTCCACCATGAAACTCGTCTTGTGGTGGCTTGTACTTATCCATGGCAGATATTCACTGGGACTGATGCTTCGAACGTGGTTTGTCGTAAGCCGATCTGAAAATTAAAAAAAAAAATAGTTAAAGGGTTTCCAAATGCCGAGGTGATGGATTAAGTGACCTGGTGTTCAAGGAAGCATGTATTTTGCTGTGGAAATAAAGTCCATTGAATATTATGCATTCATTGAATGTGTCACATCACATTCATCACAGAAGTGAAATTGAAACAAATCTTAGGATTTATTTATCAGGAGACATAACTTGTTTTTTTTTTATTGACTTTAATGTAAACAACATAACTGGCAACTCTATACGGTTTTTTTTTAAACCGTAAGTCCCAGGCGTGTTAAAACGCTGTGGGATTATCAAGCAAATCTGGATTAAGGCGCTAGTTATAGCTTTTATTGAAACTCATCATTGACAAATTTGACTATAAATTTTGAGAAACTTAAACAAATAAAACTGATTTGGTACTAAAATGAAAGTAATAAGATATATAATATTTTTTGTCAAAAAATAAATATTTTATTTGCTCTTCCACTTTTTTGTAAATTCACTTTTGATTTTTCAATGATGTCAGCTGTTCATTGAAAACGCTTTCGACCAGAACTTGACGAATATTCGCATTAAATAAGTAGGTACATTAAGTTTTAGGGATTCTGTACATAAAGCACAGGTCCCGAATAAAAACGTCAATGGCCACAAATCACACGATCTTGGTTGCCGATTTAGGTACTTACATCATCAAACGTCCAGGAAAAATGTCTTTTAAAACGAATCTTGTCTTGATGTTGCACAATTTCGTCGAAATCATACTGTTGCTGCGCCGATCCAAATAATTAAAATTTCTAAAGTTCCAAATCTTGGAATTTAATTCAATTTTATTTCTAAAAAAAATTAAAATTTACGATTATAAATTTTCCTTAAATATGACTAGTTAGCACTTACAATTTATAGCGTGAATCAATTAAATCTGATTATATTAACAATATAATTATTATTAATTAAATTATTTCATAAAGAGACAATTCTTTCAATTACCTTAAAAATTAATTAAGGTCTTCTTGCAAAGAAGTTAATTTCTACATAAGGAAAGGAAAAATGATCATGACCATAAACTAATAATGTAAAGACCGTAAACCTCTGCTTTCATTTGACATTTGCCTACAAGCTGAAACACGCACACAAGTAACATTTCTGTTCCTTTTCCAATGGACACATTGACAACACAGCCCTAGTAATTTGTTTTTGTTTTGCTTTTCGATTTCCCATCTATTCATGGATAGAGTTTCAAAGCTACAAATACAACAATGTAAACAAATGGGTTTTGGGGGGTGAAACGTACGAAGGTTTCCGATCTTAGTATGGCTTATTTGTGATCATGACTTCACAAAATCTAAAATCACTGAAACATACCCTTTCTAAAAAAAGAGACGGCAGTATTTTATTATGTGTTTGAAATGAATTTATGATGGATGTGTTCAATTACCTGAAGACACCATCAACTGATTGACTCAATGACATCCACAGATTTTCCATTTCAGGCCAAAAAATGTCTAATAATTTGCCGTCAGTTAAGCTAAAATTTTAATCTTCTTCTACAATTTCAACAACGGCAGGTTTATATGCTCCTCATGTGCGAGAAAAAGTACCTATACGTCAGAATCAATATAGTTTAGTAGGAAGTTTTTACAATTTTACCTTGCTCAGTTTGCCAAACATACGTGAGCTAGTAAATATATTCAGCCTTTGATGTCAATTCATTTTGACGTACGTCATTGAAACACAGGAATGTCAAATTGAAAGATGCTTAAAATTGCCCGCAAATATTAAGTGTTGTCATCACTTCGCTTAATGCAAATAGATTTCACTGATTGTTTTTACCTAAAAAAATTACTTTTAAGCTCAGTTTAAAATAATAAAATAAAATATGATACCAAGAAAAATTATAATTAAATTCCTGATAGGACTAAAATAGCCTCTTCCATTGGTACATAATACAAAACCAAACGGAATGATTGTATACCATTCTGAAAGTATTCTCTATTGACATTCAAAATGAAAGTTCGTCTCCTGAAAAGAAGATAAGATGGTTCAAGATTTTATTTCAGAATCGAAAGCAGAATTAATCGCACACAAAAGAGCTTGGATTTGAATTTCAAAATCATTTTCTCAAATCATCAAATTGTTGATAAATTCTCTGACTTCAAAACTATGCTAACTGGGGTACCTCAAGGATCAATATTAAGGCCGATTTTATTTTGTCTATTCATAAATGATGTTTCTATTGTTTTTTCAATTCTTCTTCTCACCTTTACGTGGATGAAGTTCATTTATATATACCCACAATTGTACTGATAAAGGATCTAATTGTTAAGATCAATAAGGGCTTAATTCTAAATTCAGAAAAGTCTCAATCAATTTCTAGTATCTAGGAAACACTGTGGTGCTGTGTTGTTCATTGTGTTTTGATTTTTTGTCATCGTCATCATCTTTTATCTTTTTTTTCAAGAGAGGAAATTATGCTTAATATAGACAAAGTTTAATTTAAATATTTTTCAACCAAGTTGTGCGCGACACCGATATTAAAAATATTTACAAGTAAACATTATTTCATCAATATCTGACCAGCGATAGTGCGTGCGTTGAACGCGTTCCTCAACGAGTGCGTCCTGTTCAGGTGTACGAAGGTATCAACACGTCCATCAACTTGTTGAACAATCATATCAAAAACCCAGTTGGTCAACTTGAAAAACTTTTTTTTTTGTCAAAATCGAAAAAGTTTATCGACTGGTGTTCGAGGTTATTCAACTTTTGAGTAAGTTTGTCAACTATGTGTACAAGGCTCCCAACACGGTTTGTTCAATTTTTCGTTTGCCTTCTTTGCTCAATGTGACGCAAGTTTGTACACTAGTGTAAGAGGTTGTCAATTTTGACATCCAACGATGGAGTTGAATTAAGTTGGTTGAACCTGTTGCGCACTTAGTGGACGACCGGCATAAGGTTGATCAAAAGTCAAAACCTTATTTCTTCCCATTTTTGACTATGCAACTATACGGTATATTGCAAGCCTGATATCTAATCCCGACGCAAACTACTCGAAGGGTTCAATGATGCAATAAGGTATATGTTTTATTTACTGACTGGAGATACGACCCGATCATATATCGCACTATCACACTATGATATGTACTATTATAGTTAGGCATTGGCCGAACTGCTAGTTGTAATATCTGTTACTGCTACTTTTAAATAACAGTTATAAGTTCCTGTTACTGGAATAACAATTATGGAACAAAAATTGTCAGTGAAATAACAATTTTAATAATTCCACTGCCATTTTAAAATTAATTATTCATCACTTTTTCATCTCCAAACTACTATTGGCTATTGATTTGGCATTTTCATATACAAATAGGGATGGATCAATATTTCATCAGTAAGATGTGTTCAGCAAGAGATAACAGTAGATCAAAAATAACTGTTATTAAAATGACTTTTGAAATTTATAATTTTGTATTTTAATCAAACCAAACAGCGGAATATAGATGACAAAGTGATGAATAATTAATTTTAGAATAGTAGTTGAAAATAGTTTATAATAAAATTGTTATTTCACTTTGTTCCATAATTGTTAAATCAGTAACAGTAATTTATAACTGTTATTTAAAAGTAGCAGTAACAGATATTTCAACCAACAGTTTAGCCCATGCCTAATTATAGCAGGTTGCTCTTTTCAACAATTTTTGAACTTCTCATGTTGCCAATTTATGCAAAGTCTTTTTTGTAGCAAATTGCCAGGATATATCTTTGACATCCTCCTTCCCCGCAAAGAACATTAAAGCGCTATAAATATTTCATGCTATAACTGTTATAAATCGTCATTTCTCTAGTCTCGTCCAAAACATAAAATGCAACACTCCTAACCGACTTGCAATCAATAGAGATATCACCATTTTATTCTCCCGACCTAGTTCAATACATTACTACCAACAAGACCATCAGATACTCTTCCACACACAAAACCATTAACCGATGACCATGACCCAAAAATGGCTGTGGATTGAACAACAATTCAAATGTCGTCGCTGGTCGGCATTTTAATAATAATGTAAATTTGAAAAAAAAATTATAATTTCATAACAAACTTTTAAAAATAACCACAGATAGCAGCACACAATATATACAGCTTGCTGCAGCTTATGTGATACTGAAATGGTAAGTAGGCATATGTTTTATAGCTTATAGTCTATCTCAGCTAACAAAACTGCCAGCCAGGACCAACGCGGACAGAATTGATTAGCCGCATTATATGGACTTCATAATCATATACAACTACTGGAATTCATGAATGAACTTTCAAACTCGTTTCGCCAGCGCGCCCGCAAGCTGATGGCTCCAGTGGCAGCGACAGCGCCCATTCCCATCAGCTCCTCCATTACAGCCAGCCGGCCGGCCGGCCGGCGGCGCGGCGAGCGGTGCTACTCGGTGACAACGACCAGGCCAACAATGAGTGCAAAACTCCATGTTTTATTTATTAGAAGCTGACATACGAGTGTGCTGCCCCTGGTTCAGTGCCTGGCCGGGCAGGCCAATAATAATAATCAGAATCACAACCACCGTGCATGTAATTAACATTTTATTAAAAATGCTGAAGCTTCTCTGATGGAAGTTTGTTTTTAGGAAGACTGTGACTCTTCTGTTTACATCCCGATCAAGTTCAACGTAGATAGCTTATTAGGTATACCTATACCTACCTACATTCTTATAGCGTTTTACTATCTCATATATATCCATTGACGTATTTGATGGTTAATTTTGGGACTGTGCCACTTCCTGGATACCCAACCTGCAATTTCATTGGAATTCTTTGCCATTGGGTAGGTAGATATAGCTCGGACAAACAATGTTGTTTACACCAATACATACCACCACCAACACTTGTGTAGGAGCGATGATCAGCGAGCGCCCGCGTAGCATGATAATTACATGGAATGATAATTCAAATAAGCCATTGGCAGAAGAAGGCCTGACGCAGCCAAAGCCAACGTCAGCCTCGCAGCAGCGATATGCTAAGTCCGATATGAAAAGCATGGCGCGACGCGTCTTAAAGGCACACCTCACCTATACCCTCTGCACATTGCTTTCCGGGCTTAAGAAAGAGAAAGAGACAAAAAGAGTGAGTTGAAGCTTGAGAAATTCTAAGGCGTCGCGTCCTCATGGTCTAGGATGCGCGTTTGCTGTTGTGCTTCCCGGTAATCTTGTAGGTCATTAATTGCACGTGAGTGCCTGCACTCGCTGACGCTGGCTGGCTTGTCATGTAAACGCAAGTTTCTATTTGCAATCTCGCGCAGGAGCAGAAGGGGTAGTGTTTTTCTTGCTGCAGAAATGTCTGCGCTGCACATTCGGGACCCGATATAAATTTGCAAGTGTAATTTCGAGCTTCAAATAATATACCTACTACTACTACCTATACCTAGTCACAACTAAGAGGTAGTTGGAAGTTGGAACTTTGAAGCAAACCGCGCGATCAGCTGATAATGTGCAGCGCGTTAATAAATTGACCATTTAACGCGGGAACTTAGGTTTTTTTCTTGCATTTTGGATCTTGAATCTCGAAACACAGACACGATGTGCGAAGATGATATGGTGGTGCTGTTATGGCCAATTGGTCTTTGTAGATGGACTTGCTAATTTGTCAGACAGTGCTGCTGTTTTTTTTTTTTGTTGTTTTGTATATTTACTTTGAGCAGGGAGGGGCACATGTTAATCAGTATGGTTATTATCTAACATTTCTGATGAAGACACAGAGGCAAAGACGACGTGTGTGTGAGGCACAGTGCTTTGCATATATCGCTACCATAATTCACAATAATATAATTACCCAGGCGACTACCTACTTATGCCGAAAGAATTACTAACATTATTTTGTAGTCTTGCAGATACTTAGGTATCTATAGGATTTCCTCGAATGAGGTGTAGTTTAGAATGCTTGAAATGTGTTGACACTTCTGATGTGACGTGATTAATCATAAAAGAGATTGAGACTGGTTTTGTGGTATGAAAAATGAAATGGCAGAGGTAACTCTGCTTTTAGTAGTAGCGAGGATTTAACTAAGTAATTCGGAATAAGTTTTTGAGATATTAGATTAGATTAAAGCCGCAAGGAAAAAAATCATCCACTTTTAAAATCCACAGCACGAACTAAATTATCAATCATAAAAAAATTAGTTAGCAACCTAAAAAAAAAATGATATACATACCTACGTACCTATAAAGTTTGACAACTGGATTGACAGATAACAAAAAATTTGAACGGGTTTTGGGCACAAATTTTTTAGTAATCTTAACATGAAGAAAATGGTATATAGCTTATGGTTTTTTAAGAAAAAAATCATAAAATTGGTGTTCGATTAGTTAAATCGAAGATTCAAACAGTTTCTGCAACCCTCTTAGACCAATAAATCCCAGAGAACATAATAACTCAGGAAGCGCCGATTTATCCACTCTTGATTAAATTTAAAATCGATGTTAAAAAAGGGGAAATTCATAATGAAAATTTCCCTTTTTTGACAGATTATAAAATTATTGAAGATTGAATATACTTACGATTACATGTCAAATTAACAATTTAAAACGTCCAACCGAAAAACGGGGAAAATAGTTACATATGACTTTGGATCAGGTAAGCTCAAACGGGAACAAAATTCTATACACAAATGGCGGAATATTTTTGACAGTATGACAGAATGTAAGGGTACCTACTATTTATTTTAGAGACGCTGTTTATTAAGTACTTGAAAAAAAAAATATTTTTTTGTCACAGAAACGAGAATTGCAGTTTTCCTGGTGTGTTTTGGTGTGCATGTGCTGAATTCGAATTCGAATTTGCATGAGTTTCGTTGGTGGCATTTTGGAGGTTATATTATAACGCAAGGATATTATCTTAATTAAATTTGTAAATACATATTTCTGAAAGTACCTAACTTTGTCATCAAAAAGAAACTTAAGCATCTTTTTTAATTAGCATATTATATGATATAGGTTCTAGGATGCCATTAAAAAATGTCGCGATCTTGGCAACAGCGCCACCTACGGACTCCAACTTAATAACCATTCTGGTAATCCCATATAAGTAGTAAGGTACATACAAAAATTAATTTAACTGGTTTAAGGTTAGAACAGTTTTTTATTTAAATAAGAATATTAGTAAATACTTTCAGATATCGTCCAAAAATCGTTAAGCAAAATTTCCTTGTGCTGTCAAATAACCTCGAAAATACCGACACACTATTATTGCTTTTAAACGGTGATTTTTTAAGAGCTTGGTTTTCGAAAATTCAAAAAAACACAGAAACTTGTAAAAAGTGAATGAAATTTTTATTTGGATCGATAAATCAATTTCTGCCATTTACTTTTTAAAAATAATTTCACTTAAATGTTGCCCGCGCCTACGCTTCAGGTGGTCCATTCTGAAGGTCCAATTTTGGCAAACTTTTTCACACATTTCGGCCGGAATCTCACCAATGACGCGTTCAATGTTGGCTTCCAAGGCAGCAATCGTGTTTGGCTTGTCCCCATAGACAATAGACTTAACATAGCACCACAAAAAATAGTCTAACGGGGTCAAATCACATGATCTTGGTGGCCAATTGACTGCGCCAAGACGTGAGATCAACTGCTCACCAAATTCGCCTCTCAATTGATGCATGGTTTCGCGTGCAGTGTGGCATGTGGCACCGTCCTGTTGGCACCACATGTCGACCGAGTTTAATTCTTGCATTTTCGGCAAAAAAAAATCTGTTATCATCGAACGGTACCTTTCTCCATTGACCGTAACCCTGCAGCCTTCATCGTCCTTGAAGAAGTACGCCCAATGATGCCACATTCCCATAAACCGCACCAAACAGTGCATTTTTCGGGATGCATTGGTAGCTGCTGAATTGCCTCTGGCTGCTCTTCACTCCAAATACGGCAATTCTGCTTATTCACGTATCCATTTAGCCAAAAATGAGCCTCGTCGCTGAAGACAATTTTGCGATAATTTCATAATTTCGACATTTTTCACAGAGCACGAATTTTGATAATAAATTTCAATAATTTGCAAACGTTGTTCAGGCGTAAGTCTATTCATGATGAAATGGCAAACAATAATGAATCGAAATGTCAAATGTTCGTGGAATTTGTCATGTGTGATCTGTCAAAAATATAAACGTCAAAAACCAAGTAGCAAAAAAATCACCCATTATATTAACAGGTATATCTCAATGACTTTGACATCTCATCGAAAAACCGGCAACGAAAAATATTTCACTTTTACTGAAATATCTCCAAGTTTCTTGTGAGAAATCTGCTTTTTTATCACAATAGAGTGAAAGTGGATAAACAAAATGAAGGGCAATTAAAGCGACTTTAATTGTGAATATAATTATACAATAAAGACAAAATAATAATAGCTCAGAAATATTTTTGCTAAAATGGTTTTCATTTGATAAAATAAATCAATTTACATATTTTGGATCTAGTTCAATAAAAACACCGATTTTCCCTTTTGGCGTTCCATTCGGCATAATATAATTGACTTGTTTTTGAATCTATTTGTGTTTTTAAGTTTTAGAATTTTTGACAGACATACCCTCTCTTTCCATCGAAAAACAAATCTCTTTTCATCACTGACGATTCTATACATAAATGCTTCCTTTCTTGAAAAATAAAATATTTTAAAATCTTTGCTCACTAATCAAAATTCTAGCTAAAAGAAACAAATTTAGACAGTTACATTTAAATAACAAAAAGAAAATCAAATCTAAAATCATGTTCCATTGGGCTTAGAAAAATCTTAATCTAGATTGAAATCTGAATTTACCAATGGAAAACCACATAAGTGTATTATTAGAGTGATTTTTACTTGCGATATATATAGGTACTCGGAAATTTTAATCAAACTTGACATTACGATAATAGAGAACAAAAAAAGGTGTGTCCCGCAATTCCCTCTGTTAAGTCTGTCTGTAGGTCGATCTACAGCAAAAACGGCTGCAGCGATGTTCTTCAAATTTGGTACTTAAGCTCCTTGGGTGGCTCAATTTTTTTTTCTAACCTTTTCTTAGCCCCAAAAATAACGGTACCTGGAATACATTTTCTTGTACTAAAAACGGTAAATCTTTATATTTTGTTAGGTCGAAGGGGTTCGACAAATCGGCAATTAGCGAAATAATAATCGCAGAAAAAGTTCGTCATATAAGTAGTTAGTTTTTTTTGCGAAATAAAAGTTGTAAATTAAATAACATGTCAGTTGCTAAATCTTTTCCTTCGGGGTTGCAAATATAAATCTTAAAGAACAATCCAAGTTATGTTTGTGCGCTATCTTCTTTTTTCGGCTTAATCGATTTGAATAAAATTTTCAGGATATCTTAGGACATGTTTGGAGATTGCATATAGAAATCTGTTTGCTGTCCGATGTCTAGAACCGGAGTTATGACCAAAAATGCACTCACATGTTTGTTATTGCTTTATTAGTATAAATAATATGTTTTGTTTTGTAAACACACACTTTTGTCTTGGCTTCTATTTGTTGCCGCGTGTATGAACACAACTACTGGATTTGATTCCCATTAAATGGATTTTGATATTTTATTTTGTCTGTTGTCTAGAATGTTCCATGGATTTTTTGGACGACTTAAAGGTGAAAAATTCATTGTGAAGCTTGGAAAATGTCGGTTAATTTTGAAATTCATTGTGGTAGAAGACGTTTTGCGTGCATTTTGGGTGGAGAAGTTTATGAGATATATATTAGATGACGATTTTCTACGATCAATGCCACAACGTGATAGATTGCGTTATAAATTGACTTAGGCTGTGTGCCCTTTTCACATTATAATTTTCTATTCAGAAAATGTCCTATTTTTCTTGCTGAAATTGATTCGAGTTTTGCGTATTATTAAACTGATTCCGATCTAACCTTGGTCGATCTACATTGCAATAATAATTAATCAGAATGTCCATGATAAGCAAACGCAAGAGGTACGTGCAGGAGAAATAAATGGAGACGTGCCCATAATGCACAGCTTCAAACTACACAATCAGAACCACTAATTCGACAAAAAGTTATTAGAAAAAGAAAAGTGGTAAATGTAGAATTCAATCGCGCTGCTTTGGAATACGATTCCGCAATCGCACTCACTTTCTCGATGCCCCCGGTGGGACATGCAAGACATTCGTCATTTAGTTGATTCTAGGAACAATTCGGCCAAGATCTCTTTCGTTGCCTATTTAATCCCATGGTATATTTGGCATTGCTGCCACACTGTTTGAAGGCGGTCGAATTGCACATTCCGCTTTGAAGCTGGCGATGAATTTTCTCACGGTTGACAAGCCAATAATGCACAATGACCAAGAATTCGGCGACAAAATCATAGCGCATAAACGAGCTTTGGAGGCAGTTGACCTAACAATGAAGGTTTAAAAGGTGATTCCAAATGATTTGGTGGGGATATTATATTGTTCAGTGGAGATTTTCGTCAAACGCTTCCCGTCATCCCAAAAATTTACTACTTTCGATAAATTTAATGCATGCTTGAAATCGTCGTCTTCATGCGGAAATGTCAAGAAGTTGAAATTGACAAGTAATATGAGTCGCATTGCAGAACGACCCATCGTCTGCTGAATTCTCAAGAAAACAGCTGGCGCTTGGCAATGGCCAAATTTCAGTTAATGTCTCGACTGGATTGATATCATTCTCGGCAAATATTTGCGAGTTAACAACGTCGAAGGAGAAACTCATCACCAAAGTAAAGTGTTCCCCGGCATTGGAAAAAATTATAAAAATCTCGATTGGATTTGTGACCGGACAATACTAGCAGTGAAGAAAAAGGACATCGTCCATAGCTTGGTAAACGGTCTTTGTTGTTTGTTTTTGCGCCGGAAAACAAATCGAAAAATATTGTTTATCATATCACCCTGTCCTTATTTTTATTCTATTCAAATAAATCACATTGAAATTTAAACTATCTGTGTTTTATTATAGCTCTGCAGTTAATTTGAAGGAGTTAAATTGGGGCGAGACGAAGTTCGCCTGGTCCGATAGTTGAATATAAATTAAAAATAAATATAAATTTAAAAATATTAAAATTTATTCAAAACGATTTAAAGATTTTATTGATGCATGTGATTAGTTTGTAAACAAATGATAACAAATATAAATTATTAATTTTGACATTCAAATAGGACTTGAATAGGTAGGTATACTAAAATATTTTGAATATTACATTTTTCAGGAAATGTGAGGTTGCGAATCATTTTCTTTTAGCACACACTTTATTTTTATTTTTTTTTTTTTTTTTTAATAATTTTGCACGAGATCAAGGGATTATGAATACCCTTTATATGTTTTCAAACACAGCGCGGCTACCGGTGAAAGAAGAAGAAGAAGGATGGAAAGATGTGCGGCGCGACGTATTGAGACGGTGGTTGTTGTCTCAGATTTTATCTCCAGGGATGGCGGCTGAACTAATGCGAAGAAAATTACCATGTCTTATTTATTTATGCCTCTTATAATTCGCATTATTTTATTTCATTTTGTTGTCATATTTATGAGTAGAACTGGTTTTTAATGGAATATAAGAAGACATAGACAACGGCAGGAATCGAACCTACGACCACGAGGTTGACAGACGCGCACACAACGCAAAACAAATTACATGTCAATTGTTTCACATAATCTTATAGCAGTAAAAACGTGTTGTTTAGTCTAGTTTATAGGTAAGTATACTTTGCACAGCTCCCGTGCGAAAAATAAAATGTCGCATGCAAAAATTCTGGCACACTGAAATTACTTTGATAAATGGAAAATATCATCGAATTGACATACCAACATATTTTGTTTGCATGTAAACCGATAATGTTTTGCATTTGCTAAGAAAAAATATTTCGGTGATTACATTATTTGCATGCAAAAATTCCATTACTAGCCATTGAATTTATTATTAATCAGGGTGAAATAATCATTAACAGTAAGCTTACGCCAAAGTAACTATTTTTAAATTTAGATAACATTATTAAAATACACAAAATTCAAAACTGGGAAATTGAGTCGAAAAAATTTTTTTTGCGGAAAATGTAATTATGGCTTCCATGAATAATATCAATAGCTTATGCGAAAAACACAGAATTCTTTAACAGATACGACTAAATTTTGTTAAAATTTGAACAACTTAAAGAATACTTACACCTAGTAGGTATATTTTTCATAAAAAAAGGTAGGTAGGTACGAAATGATAACATTCTCATCGTTTTCGACCGATTCTGCCTACAAATAGAAAATGTTAAATGTTTTGTGCAATAAGAAGTCAAATCTCTCATGTATCTATACATAGCTGGTTCTTGTGAACGCGCCGCGGAATGTTGATAAATTTAATTTATTTTAATTTAATTTAATTTAACTCTAAGTTCTTTTTTTTTAATGTGCACGCACTTAAAGGGTCTTAAATTAAAATGTGAAAGCCTTAGGTAAGCTCAAAACTACCAGTATCTCAATATAATATCTAAATAAAAGATATCTGTCTAGATACCCACGGTTCTCAGTCATTTTTTTTTTTTTTTTTTTTGTAAATCGTTCTTTCGTTCTCAATCACTAGAGCAGTAAAGTGTTGCTTGCAATTCTTTCCTAACTTCAAAAGAAAATGAGAGCTAAGTGGCGTAAGAAGCGTATGCGTAGGTTGAAGCGTAAGCGCAGGAAGATGCGTGCAAGGTCTAAATAAACGCGGCAATCTAACAATTGAATACGAATTCCATTCATCCCGATGTACAAAATCTTTGCTTCTAGTGTTCTTTTGAAATACCAAGTTCTAAAGTACCATTCAAAAAGATATTTTTTAATCAAATTTGAAGGAATAATCTTGAAATAAATCGTGTTTTAAATTTAAAAAACCTAATAAATTTTATTTTAAAATGAATCATAAAAAGGAAGCGCACATTTAGCAAGCTACATACCCTACCTAAAAAAAGCCTTGATATTGATTCCAATTTGAAACCTAAGTAGCTACCTAACCTAACTAGGTATATTGTTTTGAAACACGATTACCTTACATTCGTGACACAAAACGAAAAACTATCTATCTACATACTTGTGTAGGTATATATACCTATTATCATTAGGTAATTTTTGAAAATTCCTACCTACGAATCCACCGACCTGTAATTGTATCTAGGTATCTTAACCTCCCCGTAAAACATGTGTGCATGTGTGATTGATTCAATTTTGAAATTAATTTTATCCTATTATAATTCCATGTCACTTTAATAAACAATTGCATTTAGCAATCATTAAAGCACCACAATTTGTAGTGTGTTGTTCTTATCTCCTAAATACCTCTATAAGTAAAAAAAAAATAAATAAAACAATAATTACTGCCAAGCAACTTGTCAGATTAATTTATTAAAAAATTCACTTCAAATTACATTAAGTAACTCAACATCGGAATTTATTAATCGATAAGAAATAATACTGCATTTATCACAAACACTTTTCATGGAAATATTTCGCAATTAAAAAGATTCGAGAGATTATTTTTAGTGTGCATCTACCTTTACCCAGTTCTCCACTATATAGATACATTTCACCGCACAAAACGTACAGTAGCCGTCGCGTGGCGTACAAGCACTTCAACAACGCACATCCATGACAAGTAGAACCATCGCATTGTCAGTGTCACTTGAAGTCAAATTGTTGAATTTCAACCGCTGCCGTGTCCATCTGAGAGTATTCTGCTCTGCTGATTCAGTGGGAGTGAGAACACAGCACACATTTCTCACAGCACAGAGAGGCACTCTCTTTCTCTCTCTGATTTTATCCACCCTCTCATTATAACGACAAGTGTATTGGAGATGAAGGGAGGCGTGGTTAATTTTCCATTGCAAAACCACTACACCTATATTCAAAAAAAAAACACTGGCCTGGAATAAGTGAGACAACACAATCCAACCTAACTGTCAACCGAAAGGAATGGTGGAATGAGTGAGCAAGTAGTAGGGTGAGGGTGTCACACCACACAAGCTCGTGGGGCGGTTCTCTTGCGCAGAATCTAAATATTCTTTTTCTGTTGACAGAGCGAGATAACCGAAACAAAATGGCTTCTGTCATATGCAAGTTACCAACAGATGTCACTAGTAGTGTTGAAATTGAGGAAGTCCAAAAGCACCAGAATATCAGCTATCCACCACGCTAAGTATGCATTAGGTACTCGCTCGCAGCCTCAGATTCATTTCGTATTCAGTTCCCATCCAGTTCATTTCTCGCCCTTGGAGTGTTATTCGGATGTTTTGTATAATATCGGGATCTGAAATTAGGTTAGCCGATCAATAATTCGGGATGGATTTTTATATACCTTTGCTTTGGATGGTGTGTGTGTGTGTTTGAAGTCTGTTTGGAGTTGGACTTTATCCAGTGAATGAGGATGAGAAAATGCATTTGCATGCAAGAAATGTCAGTTTGGGCGGGCGCACGCAATTTGAATAAGTTTTCATTTTCTCTTCTCTGGATTTGTCAACACACGCAACGTTCGCACAACAACTTTTCACATTTTTGACATTTCTCATGTGACAGCTAAGTTGTTGCAATTTAAATGTCCTTTTAGTCAAAATTGAAACTAAGAATATTGATAAGGAAACGGATAATGAAAATAGAGAAATAATTTTTAGATACCAGAAAGTCTTTCGAAAAAACATTATGTAGCTTCTAGCAATAAGTATCTACCTACACTACCTTACCACATGACACGCATCATGATAAAATTAAAGGTTTAAGCACATTGTGTTGCGTGGTACCTACATATTTGGCGATTAAAAAAGTATGTACATGCAAATTGTATTATGTATAAAACAAACTCACTTATTAGCAAAAATATCCTCAGAGAAAATAGGTAGGTATAACCCCTAAGTCCCTATACCTGTATAGCCTTGACTATTCAATTTCATAAATAATATCTAATCAATGATTTTTTCTTTCATTTTTGTCTGAGTTTACGCATTTATTGGCCGATTTTATTAGCAAACCATAAAAAATTGGTTAAATTTTGCTGCGCGATTTCTATCTTTTCATGTCAAGTGAATCTACATAGTTTTCTGATTTTAGTAGACAGCTCGATCGCTGGGATTAATAATACCTTATGTATATATGTAGATATGTATGTTGATAGGCTTTTGCCTTAGACATACACACCACACACCACATTCGTACTTCCATTGTCGAAAACCCGCGCCATTCCTCCGAACTCAAGCACATTCAAAATGAAAACAAATCATTTTTATTGATTCAAATATGTATTTATATAGATACATACATATATAGGTACAGTAGCTAGATTTAATAAAAATAGAAAACGTTTGTCCTCTTAATAGTCTGAACAATCAAACAAATCATTTTTGGGGCATGAATTGCGGTGAGAAGCTATAAGCTTTGATTGCTGCTATAGAAACGCGTGGTCATTAAATTAGTTAAAGCTCGTTGGTTCAATTTAACACAAAAAAAAAATATCCTTTCAGCAGGAAAAGCAATAAAAATTCTATAACTCTCCCATATCCACTGCCGCATTCCTATAGTTAGGTATATCCTTTAGTATAACAAATACAAACAAAAAAAAACTCCTCCAAACAGGATATTCAAATTTGCCTAGGAAGTTCATTAGGAAAAGGAATATCAATAAATAAAAATGAACATAGATTGACCGACAACGAAGCTATAAAGGACAAATAGCAAAAAACAAAATAATAAGCAACAAGACCGGTGACACAACGACCGGGAAAAAAAAGCCCACTGTTTTTTGCCTTTGATTTTCGGCACGCAATTCTCAATGCTATAATTCAGATAGCACGCGGGAAAAGAAAGAAGGATATCCTTTCACCAACCCCTAAGGCATAGATATAGGTATGTAGGTAGGTATACCTGCCTACGCATATTCATAAATTCACTTACAATGAAACTGTGATGGGGGAGAGGGTGCTCCCTATTTTTAACTCTTTTTTTTTTGTTCACAACGAACAAGGATAATAAAATAAAAACGGAAACTGTATTTTGAAGAAGGAAATGTAGGTATTCACGCCAATATATGCTATATACGACTACTGTGCTGCTACCAAAGTAATAGGTACTACAACCAAAACCTATAGCTTACCCCAGTGGATTTTGCATCAAAAGGAAATGCCTATTGTATAGAAGCTCGAGGGAAGTCTCGAAGTCGTCCTTCTATCATCCATTTTGCATACAGTTATTGAGGGGGTACCGATATCCTTTGGAATTTCTGATCGAATATGAAATCAATTTTTGTGTTTTTGCATATAAAATGCTTGTACAATGGTACGGTGCCTCAGGATATGGTATGTGTGTTTTGCCCCAAAGGAGCTTCATATTATAAGGGGGACATATTATATGTTACCGACATATATATCTATGGATGAAGCTAAGATAATTCTAAAGTTGCATTTCGATATGTGAAGTTGAGGATGTTACATATCAAAGATTGAAAGTTATACATAGGAATCTATATCTATGTAGGCATGTAGAGATTGTATTTGGCGTTGAAGATGGATGCAAAAATGATTTTGTACGTAAGGGAAAAAGGCTTATAGAAGCTATATATATATATAATCCGTCTTTATGCCTACATGAAGGTCATATTAAATTGTAACATGAGTTAAAGTATAGGTATAGGTATAGGCATAGAGGTATGGAGTCAAAGAATTAATGGGATTCATGGATAAAGGATAAAGCTAAGGGATTTTAAGTACCTAAAACTGACAATTTTTTTTAGGTCTGGGTGGCTTTAAAGCTGCTTTGGCTATGCATTTTATATTTTTGAGAAATCTTATAAAAAGATAAATTACAAATCCTTAACAATATGTAAATGCCAAATCTATTAGCATGAAATAATATTGTATATAGGTATTCATTGATTAGACCTTACTTAGGTATGGGGTTTTAATTTTTCGGTATGCTTACCAAATGAATATATTTCTATTTTATTCGATTTATAATTTTAAAGGATACGCTTTCATTTTTTATTATTTTACAACTACTAAGTTCTATAAGCCTCTGGTTTGCCCTAATTCGAAGTAAAATGCGAGATGCTATTAAGTGATTTAAGAAGTTAAGCGAAATGCGATCAAAATCAACTAAGTTCGTTTAAAATATTTGATAAAGAGAATATTCCCAGGCTCAAATAGAGAACACTTTCTGTAAAGAAAATTAATAATAATATTTTCTATGAAACAAAGACCTTTCATAATTTGTATCTTCTGTTAACTGTCACACACTAGATGTCACAATCCACAGCTAGAGGACGCAACAAACAGGCGACTAAAAATTTTCAAATGAATAGCAATGAAATGTCAAAACTAGCCAACTTTCAAAAATCACAGTTTCCCTTAACGTTTCCTTATAGTTTTTGGAATTGATTGCCGAATATAATCCCATGAGCTTCTTATCGCCATTGTTTTTGCAAAAGAAACCACTGGCTATACAAATGTCCAAAATCCAATCCACCAACAGTGCATTTTCACTCAGTGGGCAGTTTCATGTAATGTCGTTAATTTCCTTTTCACCATTACTTCTATTTTTCCCATCAACAATCACATTTTTATTGAAACTTAGCCATGCATATTTGACAGAGTAAGCAACGGTGTAGGAATCTGAAAATAAATCAAAATCCGTCCAAAAATATACACATACATGAACAAAATACAATTCATGGCCAAGCTTTGAACTCCGATCATGTCTTTTTCAAAAAAGTAGCTTTTTTCAGCATATGGAAGCTTATGGGATTTTTTCATGGCATGTCCATAGTTCTGCCTTCGTTCATGGCCTGTGTAGGTGGCTTGTAAAGAACTATTCACACGAGAACCACCAATAAGGTAATTAACGAATATTCGTCCATTTTGACATTTCGTTCACATATAGATTTAGTTTATAATCTCTGGTTTTAGTTATAGTTGGTCACACGCAAACAATGTATTCGTTGACGTGTGGCTGGGGTGGTATTGTGAACGCGAATAGAATTTGACAGTTCGTAGAAATCAGATTATTGCAATTCCCGACGACTATTTTTTTTTTCTCAAACATATCTTGTTTTGGCAAATAAAAAAGCAAATTTTAGTAACTAAACATATGTAAATTATATTTCTACAATAATAATTAGAATTTGTGAAGAATGTATGTATTGTTTTTAAGCACATTTATTGTCTGAATAGAAATACAATAGTGTGCTGCAACTGGAAATAGAGCTTAAACTGCAATGGGAGTTTTTCTTATTTAGTTCGAAGCATTCTGAGTTGTCAAAAAATTTCCGAAACTGTGTTTCTTTTGTTTGTTCTTGACAAGTTCGCAGTACGCTCGATGAGCAAATAATAAACATAAATTTAAAAAATGAGCTCAGACAAGATCGACTGAGCATCTGTATTAATATTACTGAACAGACCAAATGTCAGGTGTGTCAAGAGCATACTGTGAAGTAAAATAAATACAAACACACAAATAATATGGCGGTAGAAGGGATTCATTATAAATGAAAAATTAAAACAGATGTTAATTTACAAAATGTCAATTAATGACAGCTCATAGTTCAAGTTGTAAAAAACAATTCGGAGTTTTCGGAGCTCGGAGCAAATTAAAAGCATTTAGTCTATGAGGTAGGTTACAAAAAGTGTCGGACGTATAGCGTGTTATGTGGCCGAAGTGAAGCTATATGAAGTTAGTAATACAACACCCTTAGATTAATGCCACGAGATAATTTTCCCCTATTTAATTTCCACCAGACGTTTGCAGGAACTCCACTCAAAAATTCTAGTGTAAGTGACAATTTGCTGTTTATTAAGCAAATGTTTTTTCTAAAAGTTTGTTATTAGGTATATTTATACGTATATTCTTTGTGCATCAAATTCGTAAGATAAATGTGGCAAAATATTGCTGCTATACAAATTTTGACATCTCGTTTCTGGGGAAATCAATTTCTCTGATTTTTTAAGCTTTTCATTGTTGATTCCACCAACCTTTAGTGAATTAGAAGTGTCAAAATAAAATTTCGAATAAGAACGAACATATTTACATGCCACGCCTTGTAGAGACGCAAATTAGTAATACACAACTTACAATCAGATGCAACCCAGCCTGGTTTATAGTGGAAAACCTGGTGTCTCAAACATGGTCAAAAAATACAACTTTGAAAATAAATTAGAATTTTCCAGAAGGAAGTTCACTTCAAAGGAACATGCCCCAAGCGTAACTAAGGGAAACAGGATGTTGCCATTATGTCAGAGAGTTACCCTGGATCAAAATTTCAAAGCTATATTATTTCATTTAGCTCAAAACTAGTATGGGCAGACTGAATGAGCTAGACAATTACAATTAGCATTTCACTTTATTGAGTATCGGATTATGTAGGAATCCGGGCAAATAAAGAAGCAAACTACCTTGCAAAAATAGGAGCTATGTCACCCTTAACGGGGACAGACTCATATTGTGAAATGGCAAGAAATCTGATAAAAAATTATATCAAATTTGAAGGGGAGATGAACAATTTGGAATGAGCTTCCCAGACAAAGATAGTATAAATTACTACTTGGGAACTACAACAAAAAACGTATTTCATCCTATATTAAACTAACTGTAATCTGAATAGGAACTTCAACATCCTGTAATGAGCACGAGGAGATGTCAAGGTCGAAGTGCATCAATACCCCAAAATATATTCATTCAATATCTTTTCAGACAGCTTGTTTAAATGTGTCGGTTTTTCACCGACAGGCTTACTTCTTCTTATAACTAACCGAAAGTCTATAAATAGGTATGTTACCGCACATCATTTTAATACAAAAAAAAATCCGTAGGAAAATTTAAAATTCACGTGAAGTCTTAAACACAAAATGTCATTATTCATAAGTAAGGTAAGATGTTATACTACCAATCCTAAACGTAGGTACATATTCCTTTCCTTATACAGCATTTTAAGCCTTATCTTGTATCTATATATTCACACCTAGGTAAATATGATTCCATCAGCTATACCTTACCAACCTACATCAGTTGCTCAAAATTATAAACCAATGATTTTAATAATAAAAATCATTTGTTGCGCATTTTTAATTTTGATAAAAATATTTTAAATGTAGGTAGGGGAGACCGAGGCTAGAAGTAACAGGGGTAAAAAGTATCAAATAAAAAGGACTCACCTTTAAATTAAGAAACGCGTGAACGAGAAATTTGTTCGTCTACTTCAAAGCAAACGTTAATTATACTTTAGCTGTGAATAGGACATCCTTAAGAAAAGTTATAAGGGTAGTGCCAAAATTGATACGTTTGTAACGTTATTTTTTTGTTTGTATTTTTTGTGTTTTTTGACTCAGGAGAGATATAGTTCTAGTTGTTTTTTTTAAATATTTATTTATGGTTTGGTTAAGTTTATGTAAGTAGTTGAGCAAGGAATGGTTAAAGTTTTTTTTTATACTGAATGATTTGTATTAAATTTCATGATGAGGCTACATTTTTGTGGGACACAAGTACCTAAAAACCTTCGAGCATATTTTTTGAAACAAATTTTTGGGAACCAAGACGTTGGAAATGATGTTCTATATTTATATTTGATTTTGTTCATTTTTTTTTTTTCATAAAAAGAGAAAAGTCCATTTGACGTAAATCATTGTCAAAAAAGACTTAAGGGAAACGAGGTCTTTCATGTGTTTTCCTCACTTGGTAATTAGTTAAATTCGTATGCATTATGTATATCTAATACGGGTTTTGGAATATCTAATTACATTCCACATTTGTGTGTACCTATATCTATTCGGCTTAAATAAAAAATTTATATTGATTTTGTTTTTCTTCTAGGAACATTAAAAATTAATTCATTAATTAAATTTGTGAACTAATAGTATTTTTAAATTTTAATATTAATTTTACAAGTTTTGCTGATGTATGTGCTATATTTTTTTGTTGTTAATCTTGTTTATGAATTTATAGTTTCTTTAAAATGAGATTGCATTTTTTGTTACAATTTATCCGGGTCAATGGTACCACTTTCCCCCATATGGGATAAGTCTTAACAACAAGTTTTCTTGTCTAGAAGTTATATTTTTACAAATTCTGATCTAGCTCTTTTATTGGATCTTATAGCTGAAATATTGGTCTTTAAACAGAAAAAAGTTTGGCTAACTCCTTTTGAAAATCTTAGGAACAGCATCAATTTTAGTAAAAAGGATTACTTTTAGCCCCGTTCTCCCCTACGTTTAAATCCTTATATAATTATAGAATGTGCATACCTATAGATATAATGTACACAAAATGTAGGTTCGTATGTACATAATAATATTAATGGGAATTTTTTTTTGTATAGAGTTATAGAATATATGTGTCTGTCTGTGTGCCATCATCATCGAACAACCTCTAACACTTGCAAATACCGTATAGGTAATCGAAACAAATTGAAACAAAAACACAGATTAATTTAATATTTATTCAATGATCCGACACGCAAAGCTCGAACAAAATGGAAATTAATCTAGTTCGACCCAACTGTATACTCTAGAGCTCTACCCTCCTTCCTCTTCTACCGTCTGCCGTATATGAACCCAAACCACCATTATTCTGCCTCAACCAGTCACAGTTCCCACTGAACTTAAGTTTACCTATACAACACACATAGAAGTATACGAACCGCACACTATCGCATCCACAACACTATACAATGTACCAATAAGTAATCATAGGTAAAATAGAACTCATCCCCGATCTATTTCAGGTTGGGAAGGTAGGTGGGTATATCGAACGTTGAATGGCCCTCTTTTGTAATTTAAATTCTTTGTGCCGATAGTAGATATCTTTACCTACCTACCGAAAACTCCCCCACTCAGCATTCCACACGTAACCAAAAAGAAGCAACAACGGTAGGTTTATATACCGACAGAGCTTTGTATGTAGGTAGGTAGGTAGGTATATATTTAAAGAATCAAGAACAACAACAAAAATAATAAAGAATCCTGTAATGAACAGATAAACAAAAACAAAGCCACCACGTCGTCACACACCCCCACCACCAGCGACATCAACGTCAACATCAACATCAACGAAAAAAGGACTCTGAAGTTCGGTAAAAAGTTGTTGATCACAATGGTTGCTGCAATTGTCGCGGGATATAAACCGTGTCGTCGAGCATTGTAACCGTGGAATCTCAGTAACATGTCTCTGATTTACACCAGGCTAACACAAAAAGGACTCTTCGATGCCGCAATGCCGCCCGCCGGCCGCCGCCGACGATACGATGTCAACATGATTTTGGCCATAATTGCGAGGATGTGCGAGGTGCGAGTGAAGTGTTTCCAGCGCTATAAACTGTACTAAACACCGTTATACTGTTATAAAGGGTATTTGTATGAAACATTGTTGCCAGGCAACATTGTGTGTCATGCGCAAATCACCAAACAAACAAACAAAATAAGGACAACAAAACAATTCTCCTTTTTCCCCCAAATCCATGCGCCCGATGCCCCAAACCTCTTTACTTAAAATTAACGAAGGGGAGCCTCGTTGTATTATTTACTCAAAAGTTAGCAAAAGAAAGAGAGAGAGAATATCAAGGGATGATTATATGAAACTTTAACAAAGGATATCTCTAGGGGATGCATTCCCTTCGGTAATTGAGATTATCAAATTGGCTTCTTAAAGAATCTTGCTAGGTAGGTAGGTACCTATATGTATATGTGACTATCCTAGATTCTACATCAGACACAAAAACTACAATTTTATAATATCATATCTTGAAAGCATCGCTATGCTGGTAGGTAGGTAGGTATGTTCGTTATTCATTCGGTCGGTCGGTGGTGTCTGTTTGAACTTCGATATCATAACAAAATGGCCGAACCGAACGCACAATATATGTATATATCTTTTGTACCTTTACCCTAATTGGCGCCCCCATATATCCCCCAAAACTTCTTATACAACATACCACATAGTAGGTACAACCATACATACATATGTATACATATACTGTATACTCATTATTATTTGTCTACGCATATGTTTCCCGTTGAACATGTAGAAGAAAGAAAAAAAAACAAGTCCCATTGTATATCCCGTTTCGCAGATTGCTGTGATTTTTGGTTAAACAAGCTTTTGATAAGCTTTCTCGATTGCCAACACAGAGAGTCGGCCACCATTTTGCATCGTAAATCAAGTTTTTATTGTGTTATGATGGATGAGGTTTTTGCGCGAGTTTGTTGCCATTGCCACCATTATTTTACCATTCGCTCTCACTCTCTCTTACTATTGCTATTGTGCGGGGTGCCGGGGACAACCAACACCCCAAGCCACAAACCTATCCCCAATATTGTGTCCTTTTTGTGGTCTTGTTATTGTTCATATTCGTGTAGGTATAGATGTTAGCAATGGTTATGATGTGCTATATTGCAGGAGACAGCAATATACTTATGGCTTGCGGTTTTATTTTTGAATGGTGGTTAAAGGGGGGGGGGGGGGGGACTGTTTTGTTGATAATGTGTATGTTTTTTGTTGAAATATAAATTGCGTCTTTTTTTAAATCTTTTGTTAATATCCTTGTTATGGAGTGATTATGTTTTCAGAATGTGAGGATTTTATTACACCAATATGTGTGTCTATAGTAATAACATACATATGATGTATAACTATATATGTATATAGGTTTCTGAGAAATGTAAAGGGTGATAATATAGCTTGAATATTTTACCATGTTTTTTTTTGTTTAAAGCAATTAGGAATTTTAAAACAAGGATTTACCTCGTAAAAAAATCAAAAATCCAACGATTTAAAAGTTAAGATTTTCATAAATTTTAACGAGGTAACTAAATAGTTCTTATTACGTTAACTGTGGAGCTATTGTCTCACACCAATCATTTGAAAAATCGATTGTGCAACAACAGCAACAAACATTTGAAACAACTTTTTAATAATAAAAATAATAAGGAATACATGAATATAATCAGCGTTGCTCACGTCACTTGGTGACAAAAATGCATACAAAACAAATTTAGAAACAAAAACAAACGTATGCTGAACTACGTCACCCGGTGACAATGTGTGCGAGAGAGATAGGATAATGAAATGCGGAATATCATACCAGTATTCTTTATACATTGCGACTAAATTTTTTTTTGTACTAAAGCTATACTCTGTTGAATTTATATTTTCAGTACAGGGAAGATAGGATATTTGCCTTTCAACAATACTATTATTAATTTCAATAAGCTTTCTATAAAGCTCTTCCATTTTCTATGGTTGCCGTTGTGAGCATTATAAATTGGCATATTTCTCTCACAAATGTCGGTAAGGTTACCAATTCTTAATCTATCATTCTCTACACCACCAAGAAGTAAGGTATTAGGCGTTTTTTAAGAGTTCCCTAGAAGGCCTAATCTATTTTAACGTGAAAATTAATCACAGAAAAAACGTAAAAATAAGGTATAATAAGGAACTTGTGTCCTTCGGAGAACTTGAAGACATTTTAAATGTAAATAAACACAGCACACAAATAATAATATCACCTCAAACTGCACCGCACTATTTTAAATATTATATTTATATACACGAAACGTCATCATTTTATTTCTATTTTTATGAACAAAAAAAATGATTTGGTAATTTAAAGTTGCAATTACTTAACCGAACCGACCTACATCAAAAACTTACCCAAATAGTAATTTTGTTTTCCTTTTTCAGTTTTCCAAAAAAAAAAGATGTAAGCAGAAAAGCACGCACTGACAACACCTTTCTCCTTAAACTGGAAATATATGCTCTCAAAAGCTCTAAGAAAGCTTCGATTCTGAAAGCTCCATAGCGAAAACCAAAGAAAAAGGTATAAAAGGACCAATGGTAACTCTTAATCAATGTGTTTATTTTTTTAATAAACACTATAAACGAAACTCAAATTGGCGATCACTCTCCTCTCAGCCGGGGAGCAGACAGGTCATGGTGGGATGTACGTGGGTTTGTGGAATATTTTAGTGGCAATTTCTTAAGTTGTGTGCCATACAAACACCAGCCGGCACCAATGTGTTTGAAAAAGCTCTCCCATAAGGCCTGTTTTGAAAATATAAATTGAACAGAGGATAGAACTTTCAATAGTAGCCTTTGATGGGATTCAGCTTCACTTTTGTGCCTAAGCAATGGCAACTCAAAGCCGAAGGTCGAGAACCGAGAAATCAGAACGAAATATAAAGAGAAACACACATAGCCGAGGATTCTAGTCGTTTATAATTGTTTGCTTATACATACACTCCTCGCCACTTTAATAGGACACCTCTTAGTTCTGTTTTCTGTCATTCATTACTCCTACACCCAGCATGCTATACCCTGTTCGATTTATATATTCAGTACAGGTCTTATGAGAGAGCTTTTTAAAACACATTGGTGCCTGTCGCTGAAAATTATTTACTAACAACCGTGATAATGCGGGGTCATTTTAAAGATTTTTGATTTTTGACCTCCAACTCTGGTATGCAGCTGGTCCATATAATGAATTTTCTTGCGGATGTTATGAAAATAGTACCTATAGCCATCGGGGCCTTCCAATTAAATTTTTTAATGACAGTCTAGTTTGACGTTCAAGTATATGAATGTACGAATACTTCTGGTTCATATTCTGATTTCAAATCCAAATGCAAAATTCTTTTCTTTTCAGAATCAGAACTGTCATGTTTTCCCAAGTGAATACTTACAGAAGAGTTCAAAAGGCTTCCGGACTGCCAAATAAAAACGTCATAATACTCGATAAAATACGTTCACTTTAAACGAACTTTCTGTATCTTGAAGACGCTTATATTCACAAAGTTCGTCAAAATGGTACCAATAATTCAATCGGCTTATTCAGAAGACTGAGATTTCATAAATTTCGCTCCGCCAAACACTGAGGAGACGAATCCAATGTTTCTTTTCCTCAGTGTTTGGAAATTCTGGAATCAAAGAAAAGATATTTCTCAGATTTAATTTTTTTCAATTTTAATGCTATTTTTAAATTTATTGAATTAGCGCTAGTAGTAAAATTGTCTTTTATTTTTCGAATCTTACTCCTTACGTCAATTAATTTGAAACCGTTTTAATAATCCAAATCAAGTAAGTAGTTTTAAAATTATCAGTTTCAAAATTATATAAAAGTCGGTTATCATATGACCATAACGCTCCGTAGTGACGGTGACAGTCGCTCCATCGTCGCGCCCCAAACAGTGACTTTTTGTGGATGTAATGGCCTCTCTTTAATTACTTGGGGATTCTCAGAACCCCAAATACGACAATTTTGTTTATTAACATACCCACCGAGTGAGAAATGTGCTTCGTCGCTAAAGAAAATTGTGTTCGAAAAATCGCCGTATCTACAATGTTGTGAATGGTTAGCTGGCTTCAGTTGTTGTGTGAGCTGGACTTTATATGGATGAAAGTGTAGATCCAAATGCAAAATACGCCATAATGTGCCGTAAGACAGTCCTAATTCCTGAGAACGACGAGGAATCGACACATTCGGGTCTTCGGCAACACTTTCACTTACAGCAGCGTTATTTTCAGTGGCACGAGCGAAACGATGATGCACAGGCCTTACAATATCTGTATTCAATCCAGTCTCTTCAAATTGCTTCACAATTTTGCCAATTACTTGCGTAGTTGGACGATTATGTAAACCATAATCTCCTCTTAAAGCACGATATGTGGCTGTGGCAGAATCATCATTTTTGTAGTAGGATTTAACAATTTGTATGCGTTGTGCGATAGTTAAGCGATCCATTTTCGTAAATGTCAGACTTTCAACTGAAAAAGAAAATTGGTTTAACAACTTAGTTTGACAGATGTCGAATTCCAGCCCTATACTTTTGAAACCTCAAAATGGATAACCCTTTACAACCCCGAATGTGGACGTAATAGACGTTTTTTTTTAATGTTCAGAACAGTTGAGTTGAGTTGTCAAAAAAATTGATTTTGTTTCTTTTTCAATCAAAGCCTTTAGAGCTCTGAATGTTTGTTCATTTTTTCGGTCTAAACATGTTCAGAGCGCGCTCGATGTGCTCGGACATAATCGAATGAGCATTATGAGTAAATTGCCGAACCCACGAAATGTCATGTGTGTCACGAAGGAAAATGTGAAGAAAAAAATAATCAGATACAATTAACATGGCGAAATAAGTTGCTTGCTTGTATTTTGTGTACAAAACAAGGATTGGAATACTTATCGAATTATTATTATGTATATGTTTAATTATTTCAACAAACATCAGCCATCATCATCTTTCGCATAATCGACATAATTAGGGGAACTTAAGTTCTTAATACTTCTGTTCACAGCATTTCAACAGTTAGATATAGTTATAGAAAATAGGCATAATGACAAATTTATGTAGGTAAAATGTCAAACCTTCAACAGCAATGAATTAAACTGCATAATTTGAAACATTTATGTCACAAACTTTCTTTCGCACTTTAAATAAGGAATGGAAACGTAGACTAACCAAATAAAAAAAAGAAACAAAATCAAACAAAGAAAGCTACTATACAGGAAGAATAAAAAAGAATCTACGCTCTGACATTATCAGTGTGTCTAAAACACAGGTGAAACACGGATAGGAAAGAACATAAAACTTCCGTTTTGTGTGGCATTCAACCATAAATCTTCTCCCGAAAAGTTTCTCGCCAGATAGAGCTAGCTATATCTACCTACATATCCATATAAATACCTAAACATATCTATGTATCTACCTATATGAGAATAAGAGAGTTAGAGCTAGACATACTAGGTTGTATATAGGTATGTGAGAATTTAGGTAGTATAAAGGACGAGGCAAAAAGACTCCTTGAAAAATTCACAAATCGCAACAAATCTGTCTGCCAATGGCTGTGAATTTGCATAAATCCGTTCTATACCATCGTACTCCTGTTGGCGTCGGTTCTCGTATTTCTCTTCCCTAACCCGCACTCACCGCACCTACCCTATAGCTGATCAGCTCTCCAAACAAGCTCCTAAGGAAGCTCCATAAAACTGCACATTCAACAGTTCGTTATGTGGTGGAGCAAAATATCGCAGCAGGACGCTGAAAGAAAAACGGAATCTCCCTTTCGCCGCCTCAAACATACCAGAGCTTGAAAGTAGAACTAAAGTGCAGTCTCTCTCTATAAGCATGTGACTGTGTCTTTTTTTTATGCAGCATCCTTGCATGCCTATAAGGATTCTGTTCATTCCTGATAGTTATACCTATATCTATATTCGCTGAAAGTATTATCCTGGCTCGAAACTAGGACTATGATTTCTCTGTAGAATGCTTCTTCACCAATACTATGTCCTGTAAATCTATACATACTTAGATATTATGAAAAAAAAGCTCACTAAAAAGTCAGTGACTGCATAACAAAATGGCGGTTTAGTGTACAATGAGGGTGTGAAACTGTAAATCTCGTTTCATTGGTTTCGGTATTACCTCAAGCTCCCATCGATTACTTGCGAGCGTTAAACGCGCGATTGTACACAATTTGAATAGAATGCGAGTACCTAGGTTCTTAAAAACGCGACCACTTTACAAGTATGTAGGTATAGGTAGAGGTACCTTTATGTAGGTAGAATGTAGAGACAGTTGAAGGATTGGAAGTTTATTGCAATGTTTTTCTATAGGGACAATAAAGGTACCTACCTTACCTACCTACAAACAAAAACAGGACCAATGAATCGGATGGTAAATGTTGACATCATCAGTATTCAAAAACATGCTTGTCCTTGTATGCTTGTCCTATATGTATGTACACAATAGGTTTAAAAATCTACTCAGGCACACAAATACCCATGCACTCTTAGTTTGTGGCAGCGGTCGGCCGGCGTGCGGCGGGTGTGTAAAATATACACAATTGAAGAAATTTTTGTGTGTGGAAGTTTTATAGTGCGGAGCGGGCGTATACCTACGGTATTCGAATAATAATACAAAAAAAAAACTCTGCATAAAATGTGGGGTTGATTGAGTTCCGTCGATGACTTTCGAAATAAACTTTTCGAGGTCATCTACGTAATTTTATTACAAATGAATGCGCAAAGTGAAGGATATTCGATCAATATGGATTCTTTTTCAAAAACAAGTCTTTTATCATTGAAAGACCATAAGTGTACCTAATATACCTAGTATCCTATATACTTAGGAGCCTTAAAATGTATAATAAGTATGTCATTTGTTTTGTTATCTTAATCTATTGATTGTGTGGAATTTTAAATTTCACGACTTCGTGCGTGGCGCCATCTTTCGGAAATTAATGTAACTAATTTCTTGTAAAATGCACCTTGGAATAAGTTTCAACTGGCAAACTCTTATTCTCCAGGGTCATCACCAGATACCCAGAACCATCATAATAAACAATCCTAGTAACCCTACTACTATATATAAATGTGAAAGTTTGGATGGATGGATGGATGGGTCTATGAATGGATGTTTGTTGCTCAATAACTCCGGAACGGCTAAAATGATCTGGACGAAATTTGGCACATGGATATATTATAGTCTGGAATAGCATACAGCATGCTTCTTATCCCGGTAAAATGTATGGTCACCGTGGGATAGGTTTGTTTAAATTTTTCATACAGATCTTTCTAAAAATAGCCAACATAGCTTTTATTCATAAGACGTAGAGGGATGGGCATATTAGATTTCCATATAATTTAGGTCATTTTCATCCCGAAAAAAATTATCGGTTCCAATGGGAGAGGCTTAAATATGAACAAAATATATACTTGGGTGTTTGTTCCGCATTCATGCGTCTACCATTGAATGGATTTTAATGAAATTTGGTAAGCAGCTGGAAGATTAGCCATGATTTATTTTTTTCAACTTTATTTTTGTAGTTCTCACTTTTTGAATTCAATATAAAATCTTCGCTTTGTTCGCGAACATGATCATACACGACGAACATCGACGCTAACGAACACAATAAAATTTAAATTTTTCGCCAACAGCATAAGCGGCTCGCGAACCAGCCCACACATATACAAGAAGAGGACAGCGAGCGCGAGCATGCTGGGGGAGCATGTTCGTCGTTAGTGCCTATATTGACCGACTAAACGGTTTTTAATGAAATTTTGTAGGTGGATAGATGATGTCATTCGTTCCCACATATTTAAAAAGAAATAATAATCGTCAGAAATAAACTCTGACATAATGTGCGAAATAAATATTTCTAATGGATTCGTAGCCTTAAGTGCAACACCAATTCAAATCTTGCTGACGTGGAAGAATTTTATACCTGGTAACTTCACAAATGTCGAAGTAGTGTCAGCAGCTTTTGCCTGCCACCTTAATCTAAACCTATTAAATTCTAGAATTGGGCGCCATTTCACAATCAGTGTATTTCAATGCTTATATGTTGTATTTTGAATTTTGTCTTAAGTAAGTTACAATAATGGAGTAGACTTCAAGCACTTAAGGGTTATGGCTATGGACGTGTCTCGAGACATACCAACAGTTTGATACAAAAGTAGAGGAAAAAGGATTTGGATCCTGTTCAAGAGATTTAAGGGAGTTAAGCGAGTACCTGCCTACATACGGTATTTGAACTCAAGCTTTGGACGAATGTAGGCTTTATAGAGCATCTGAATTAATTTCGAGTTTTAACGTTGCTGCACCTTTGACAACACCTTACATAAACACGTTCCACAATTTTCACTAAGTTATATTTTGTGTTTCACAACGTGTTGTAGTCGACCGAAAAAAAAACAATTAAAATTATGAATTAATTTGGTGTAATGAGCTGAAAAATGAATAAGTTCCACAATCTCTTTCACAACATATTCTTAATTTCATAGGGTACGTATATTACCTTCAAAATATAATATGTATAATAATGTGGAACGTAAAATTCTCAAATCAGTATCGCATCCTTAATTTGCAAAAAATATTATCTTAGTGATGCATTTATGAATCTGTTTCACTTTATAGACAAAGTAAAATCTATTATAGATATACGACAAAATCAAGAACTTTAACCTTTTCCAGCAGCTAAAAGTTCGAAAAAAGTAAATTTAATTCTCTAAACGTTTTGACCTGAATAACTGCAGAACTCAGAACAACTAACAAAAAAATAAAAAAAAAATAAAAACAAATGTAAAGACGCTCCCCCTTTTAAATGCGCCTTAACCTAAACAATTTTTCATCTGCATCCTTAAAGAATTGTCAACGTTTTGGTCCTTAAACACTTTCTTGCAGTAGATAGCTAGGTATAGACGCTACTTCGCTTCCTTTAGTTTAAGAAACGAAAATTCCAAGAAAAAATACAACAACAACAACGACAACAGATAAAATCAAAAAAATAAAATAAAAAGGAAAAGCAAAAAAAGGACAACTCTGTACTTGATTGCTGTGTGTAAAATATAAACTCACCCCACTCGAAAGCGCCATCACCATATTACCGCCGCGCCGCAAGGAACTCGCCTCAGCGTCAGCTCATTGGTATTCCAGTCATGTGGCGAGAGACTTTAAACGAAATTTCAGTATTTTTTTCTTCTCTGTATTCATTCTTGTGTATATGAATGTATATGTGTTGTTGGTTTTTGAACCCCAGGCTGTGATAGCTCTCTGGCTTCAGAAATACCTATAAATGCTGGTATAACAGTTTGTTGAACACAGCCGCAGCAGCAGCGGGTCGTATTAAGCTGCAACCCCGCCACAACTGGTTATATTTGGAGATGTGTGTGTCTGTGTGCGAGGGTGGCATGGGTGATTGGGTGATTCCCAATAAGAAACAAGGGTAAAAGCCGGACTTGCGCAGTACGGACTGAATCCCCCCTGATGTTTGAAGATTTAGTATTGGTATGCGCTCAATGTAGCTTCGCACCAAGACCGATACCGATACACAACAACATCATAACAGAGTAGGGTTCTAGTGTGTTGTATAGATACAAATGTCATCCTCGGTTTTGAACTCTTTGATTGGGGAATGCATAAGAAATTCTATGCGGGCATCCTGATCAGCTGACTTTCTTCGACGAAGGGCTCCCCAACAAAACGTAGTGGCACTAGCGCACCCATATAAATCGACCGACTTGTAGAAGAAGTAGCAAATATTTCATGCTAGACTCGTCCAGAATACCATTTACGGATCATATTCATATATACGTTACGGAGTCGTCACCATCATCATCATTTAGGTCCTCGTCCTTATCGGCCTTGCGTTTTGTTGTTGTTGTTGTTGTTTGTGTTTCTATTTTTGTCTGCCAAAGAGGAGTGCTTTGCTGGTACGAGTAGGTCGTATATGGTGTATGATGCGTGTCTCGCGATGTGATATTGTTATTCCAATGGAGTCCTTTGGTCCTTGGTTACTTCATCACCCATGCTACGCACCTTTCGCTTACATGCGTGGCGATGTGGATAGGTTTTTGTTGTCGTCACCATCGTCACCATTGTTGTCGTAACTAATTTAAATTAAACTCTCTTTCTCTCTCACATATAGATAAATATAATGGAAAATATATATATATTTAAGGACGCCTCTGAATGTGGACTTGATTGGGGCAGATCGTCGTCATGTGTCGGTCGGTCGTCTGCACTAACATGATGGTAGACCCAAAATAAACCATTCAATGTAGTACCTCTATAATAGCAACACTACCCCCAACCTTCATTCATCACTGAGTAATTAGCATAAAACCGTAACGAAAGCACCCTTGTTTTGGTAAATACACTATAAGTAATATGTGTCTGTGTATTTGTTCTTTATTGGTGAGTTATTTTATCTACCTATAGTACTCGTATAGATGATGGAACAATGAGCATGAAGTAAATATTCACGGAATCGTATTAATCATTTAATTTATTCGTTTCCTTGTCTTTAGGATAATTATCACCTAAAATCTAAAACCTTGGTGTTAACCCCTTTTTTTCATTATCATTTGGATACGACGGCGGTTACGACGACGATGATGTTGGCGAACAAGGCTGTGATGTGCGATGGAATATTATTTTAACCCCTTCGATTGTTCTATGTGATGAACCCCTTTTTGTTGCCAAACGAAAACCAGACCAGATTTAAGAGAATTCGCTTCGGTGAATCTGTCGACATTTATTTTCAAGTTTCGGTTGAATTTCTTTTGGCAAGGTGCCTATATATACCTACACTACACCCACCCACCTCTATATACCTCTAAGCGATGGCTATAAATTTTTGTCAATTATGCATTTGCTTTAAATGAGAGACTTAAATATTTGGAGTCAATTATTCCAGCAAATGGTTGAAATTTCGTTTCTTATTTTCGTCGACGAAACATCTTAATGACTTATTTTAGCTGTGTAAATAACTTTAGGTATATATGTATATAGAGATTGTGTCAATATGACTGCCCCTGGCGGTAAACTCTTATATTCGATGACATCGTAGGCACAAGATTCTTAATAGATGGCTATAAGCGAAAATTCTTTATGATTTCTGCAACTATTTATAAATTGACTGTGCAAAACAGAATTTTATAAAAATCATTAGACCATAGTTTTTAATAATATCTAAACAATTTAAAGAAAACTTGTTGTTATGCCAATTTTAGGTATTTAATATAATAAATTCAAAACACATATTATTCCAAAAAAAAAAAAATGGATACTTTTTACGTAATTTCAAAAATATATTTTTGTTGGGAAAATTTAATACCCAATATTATTTAGAATTAGAAGGATATCCTGTATAAACATTTTAATTGAAATCGTTAAAGTCGTTAATAAGAATGTGGTAATAAAACAATGTTTTTTTCCAAAATGAACACTATAGGGCACAATTTTTTTTCCAAAATCGTTAGAGCTGTTTTCAAGATAATCAAACTTTTGTATAACTGTAAAATGGCAGGTAGATACTGTAACTTTTGGGAATAAAACAATTCAGGGATTTGTTTCCCTAGGAAATCACATTGGATTGTATGTCCTTGCTGTTATGTTAGATCACATCGTAAGCACTTGATGAAGATTTTTAGTAGAAATGTAGAAATATATTTTTAAATTCGTTTTTTTTTTTTTACAAAATATTTTATATTCAAATTTTGTTTAATTTTGTTGCTAAGAAAAAAAATTGTATGGGGCAATTTAATATATTTAATAATATAAGCTTAAAATATAATTTTGAAAAAAAATCTTCATCCCTTTCCGAAAATTGAATTTTCAAAAAAAAGATTTTTTTTTGCAAAAAATATTAAGAACTAGCGGAAAAGCGAACTTCGTCTCGCCCACTTTAAAACGACGACGTCCTTTTTCTTCGCTGCTTGGGTTGGCCGTTCACAAATCCAATAGAGATTTTTACCTATAATTATATTTTTGCAATGCCGGTAAAAACTTTACTTTGTTGGTGAGTTTCTCCTTCGACGTTGTTAACACGCAAAAAATTCCCGGGAATGATATAAATCCAGTCGAGACATTAACAGAAATTTGGCCATTGCCAAGCGCCAGCAGTCGACTTGAGAGTGCAAAGCCACTCTCATATTTGTGGTCAATTTCAACTTCCTGACATGACGGCCCAAAGACGACGATTTCAAGCATGCATTAAATTCATCGGCATCAGAAAATCTGCGCTCTATCATATCCCCACCATATCATCTCGAATCACCTTGTATATCTTTCATTGTTAGTACAATTGCCTCCAAAGCTCGTTTATGCGCCATCATGCATCACCCCAAATTATGATTTTGCATTCTCGTATCAATTTCGTTGTCGCCGAATTCTTGGCCATTGTGCACGTTATTGACTTGTCAACCTTGAGAAAATTCATCGCCAGCTTCAAAGCGGAATGTGCAATTCGACCGCCTTCAAACAGTGTGGCAGCAATGCCATAGATGCCATGGGATTAAACAGGCAACGAAAGAGATCTTGGCTTAATTGTTGCTAGAATTAACTAAATGAAGAATGTCTTGCATGTCCCACCGGAGCATCGAGAAAGTGAGTGCGATTGCGGAATCGTATTCCAAAGCAGAGCGATTGAATTCTACATTTACCTCTTTTCTTCTTCTAATAACTTTTTGTCGAATTTGTGGCTGTGATTGTGTAGTTTGAAGCTGTGCATTATGGGTACATCTCCATTTATTTCTTGCGTTTGATTATCATGGACATTCTGATTAATTATTATTGCAATGTAGATTGACCAAGGTTAGATCGGAATCAGTTTAATAATACGCAAAACTCGAATCAATTTCAGCAAGAAAAATAGGAAATTTTCTGAATAGAACATTATAATGTGAAAAGGGCGCACAGCCTAAGTCAATGTATAACGCAATCTATCACGTTGTGGCATTGATCGCAGAAAAGCGTCATCTAATATACTTATATCTCATAAACTTCTCCACCCAAAACGTCTTCTATCCCAATGAATTTCACAATTAACTAACATTTTCCAAGCTTCACAACGAATTTTTCACCCTTAAGTCGTCCAAAAAATCCATAGAACATTCAAGACAACCAACAAAATAAAATATCAAAATCCATTTAATGGGAATCAAAAACTGTAGTTGTTTTCGCGGCAACAAAGAGAAGCCAAAATAAAAGTGTGTGTTTACAAAACAAAACATATTATTTATACTAATAAAGCAATAACAAACATGTGAGTGCATTTTTGGTCATAACTCCGGTTCTAGACATCCGACAGCAAACAGATTTCTTATATGCACTCTCCAAACATTTCCTAAGATCTGCTGAAATTTTATTCAAATCGATCTAGACGAAGAAAAGAAGATAGCGCACAAACATAATTTGGATTGATCTTTATATATAAGATTTGCAATATTATTTAGAATTTAAATGACATCCAATATAAAATTTTCATCGAAATCTGTCGAGTCGTTTATTTGAAAGTCGCGAGAATAAATAAAATGGTTATGTGGCAAGTACCGTTAATAATGAACCAAAATGTAGACTTTACCTATAGTTGATGCAAATTTCTTTTCTTATCAAAATCGCTAGAGGCATTTTCGAGATAATTAGGATAGTAGACAAAATTGTATAGCAGGTAACGTTGGTCTTGGGCATTGAAATTCGATTCCAAAATCTATTCGAGACAATCAGCTTAAACGCTTAAATACCAAGTTTGAAGAAAATAGCTTAAGCCGCTTAAGCTGTTGAATGTAGATCGTTGTGCAGGCAGGCAGACAGCCAGACAGACAGAATGGCGGGAACCACTTTTTTGGTGTTCTCTATCATCAAATGTCAAGTTTGATTAAAATATCGGGTTCAATTTTTTCCAGACGTAAAACTTGCCCTCTAATTCCTAACTTTTTCGCAAGAAAAAACGTTTTGTTCCCATGTTTAACACTGTTTTCTTTATTTTATTTTGGTTTGACATTTGATCATAAGAAGACTGACTAACCAAAGGGACACGGTGTACATTTTGTGAATGGCCTCGAAACGAAGATTACTGGTTTATGCAATTTGGGTTGATTGGCTATGTCAGTTATCAAGACTGCTGAATTTGGAGTGTAAGTATAATTCTCAAGCTATAACTGGGACGCACCTTTACATCCAGAAGAAACTGACAATGACACTTGTGTTTTTTATGAGGTGGCTTACATACTCACTCACATCTTTTAAAACAATGACAGCTAGAGGGTTATAGTCAATGGAGAACCTTATAGAGCCATGTTCAATGATGTTTTTCGTTCCTGAGTGGGGGAGCTGTGGTCTCAACAAGACGACACATGTCAAATAGAGAGTGCCACAATCGATTTGTTGAAGAAAACGTTTGTCGAGCGCGTACAATTTCGGATTTTGGACCTGTGAGTTGACCAATAAACGTGTTGACCCAAGAACGTGCTTTTCAACACTCCTAGACCTATTTTTCTATGGAGTTATGTGAAGTCGCTAGTCTACACTGAAAAAGCCAGGACGATTTACCACTTGCAAGACAACATTTACCTTATTGTCAATATACGATCCCAAATGCTGCAAATTGAACCTTTAGATTCGGCTACATCCGAGCCAGCCTCGGTGGCCATATCCCAGAAATCATGTATTCAAACGAGAATACAAAAAAAAATATATTTCAAATAAAGTAAATTTTATAGTACATAATTAATAAAATTTAACGGTGTTTTGTTTAATTGTATAATTGAATCTTTCAAAAAAAAAAACAGTCCGTAAATCTTTTGAAAGTAACTCATGCCCCCTTCAAAACTTATAGGATGACTTATGATAGAAAAAAAAAACTGATTCACTTTGGTGGTTCACCATTTTACCTTCAATAGAAAAATCAAGAAATGTAGTAAAAAGTAAAGGTCTCAAGATACTGCTTTGGTGTACACCAAGGCAGAATTCTTCCGTGACTCCTGTGACAAGCTGTTTTAATGCGCAAGACCAAAGGCCGATGTAGTGTAATTAATATGCCTGTATCTATTCAATATTCACTGGAGTGTTGAAAAGATTTTGTTTGCACCCAGTTAAGGAACTACAGGTAGGTTTTTTTCTTTTTATTGTTAAATAATGAATTTTGTGAAACATGCTTTGCAATTTAATTTTGATAGTAACTACAGAAAATTTTTAACAGTTCTCTTTATAAGAGTACTGATGCGGGCCCACAGGAGCAGAAAGACATGCGACTTCCGCCCCCAATATTTCAACAAATTAATGGCGAACAATTTTTATAAAACGATTTTAATATTTATAAATTGGAATTTGTTTCGTCCTTATTTTTAGGGTGTAAGTGATCTGTTTTGATTTTTGAGTTTTTTCTTCAAAAAAAATATCATCAGAATAAAATAAAAAAGAAAACTAAGTACCTATGGTCACCCTTGACATTAGAGATACCTATCTAACCTACATAGTTATACGTTAAACTTTAAATTTGTTTCTATTTGTGTTTGGTTTTTTTCGTTGTGTCTGCTATAAATCCTTGCAATCGAATGTTAAAATATGCATGGCATTATAGGTAGATATCAAATATGTACAATAATCCTTATTGTCTCTTTTAAACAAAACAACAACAAAACACAAAAATATTTGAACATCCTCTCACTCGCTAACGTACGCACCAAATCTATCTGCTTATTCACATATATATACAAACATCGTTATAGATGAGAAAACGAGGACATATCTAAAGCTCCAAAGCCATTTCACATTATTTTCAAATTCGTTTTGCAATTCTCGCTAACGCTTTATGGTGCGTCGGCGGTGGCGGTGGCGTTCGTTCGTTGAACGAGCGTGATTCAGTCAAATCGACCCGAAATGTGAGAAAATCCTCGTGGAAATTTTTGAAAATTTTTACAGCTGATTTCATTTTAGCGAATTGTTTGCATATCCTGTGTGCTATTGCTGCCGTGGTGTATAACAACATCAACGTGCCGCCGGGCGGGGTCGGGGTAGGTAGGTATAGTGGAACTCAAGAATGATGGGAATTTTTATTTTTAAGTAACCCACACCATTACGGTCGAGAGACGACAGGGAAGGGCAGATGATAGAGATCGTATATAGATGCAAACAACATACAATGAAATGGGGTGTGCTCACAAATTCGAAAAAATGAAAATATACTAAAAAAAAAGATATAGTGGGCCATAAAACGATACGGAAAGGTTGTCAACCGGAAGGGGATACACAATGTACAAATGCCATTAATCTGCAAAAGAGCCAAACTATCACGCAGCAAGCCATCATGCGATGAGCCCCGCTCTGCACCTTTTTACCATCATCCAAGTATATGAGTGCACCAAAGTTGTCGATGTCACGACCCTAGCGGCGCGCGTGTGTGCATTAGAAATGAAAAACAACAACAACATCAACAAAAAAAAAGGATGCAAACTGCAATCGGATAATAGTTTTTTTTTTGTATGTTGATTGTGAAGATAGTTTTGCAACTGCAATTTAGATAGCTATGCATAGGTATCACTAGACGATATGCAACACATGTCAATTTCTCTGAGCGACCTTCGGTGGTGTTTTATTGTATTATTGCTTCCCCATTTGACAGGCATTATGGGTGACGTTATGTGCATCTAATTTGCGACCGCCTGACACTAATCTGATTAACATCACACAAAACGACCAGAAATGGAACACCAAACCAAAAAGTCTGCCGCTCACCCGCACAAATTCTGACGGTAGGTACATATATACCTACTGAAGTGATGAATATCAAGTGAATCCTTTTATGACAACTACCTACCTCCGACATGAATGCGGTGTATCTATATGGCTGCACCCTCATCAACACCCACCCTTAAAATACGAAACAAAAAACGAACCTAATGTCAGTCGAGTTGTGTTTTTTAAGGTTGATATTGACACTACAAGAGTATCTTATATACATTTGTAGATATATAGCTTGGTATTATAGCCAGCCCATCAGAATCCTCAACTTATGCTGAGCCAGATTACTGCTGACACTGCGGATGTGTCACTCTGTAGTGTCGTGGAACGGTGGTAGTCACTCTCACTATATTCAGAAATGATTGAAGATATATTTATGTACAAAGCAACGCACAAAAATAATGCGTATCCAAGCGTAGTTAATGTGTAACTTCGTTAGGCTGACGAAGACAATTCGACCAGAGCCATCATAGAAGTGGGTTGGCTTCGGCTCTTCTATAGATATCTGGGCATCGCACATCAAAAAATATTTTTTTTAAGAAAATCGAATCCAAAAAAGCTGAAGAGCTCTTCAGCTCCGCTGAAAAAAAAATTATGGTGAGATGAAAAAAAAAACGAAATGAGGCACCATGTATATGACAGATACTGGAAAAGACAAAGATCGCAAAGATGCGATATGCTAAGAACTCGAACCGAAGCGACAGTCGATAGATTGACGAGAGATATTGGTACGACTACTACGGCTATGAATTCGACAACGATGAACGACGAACGACGAGCGACGATGAGTATCTTATACGACTAGTAGTAAATTTGAAAAGTGTTGGCGTGGAAGGAATCCAATTGGACGTGCGGTAGTTTGCCTTCGCCTTTGACATACCAGTGTTGGACCCCAACCCTCGGGATGACAAAAATTTTCCTTCTATAAAACAGGCTATACATAGTATGCTCGTATACACCATCAGGAGGAGTTGCCCTGTTTTGCAAAGAAATGTTTTTTGTTTTGTTGAATTTTTTTTTGTGTTTAATGATTTCTTTGGTTTGTGTGCTTCGCAGTGGAAAATGAGCGAAGATGTTTCGACAATCACTTCTGTGTCTTAAGGGAAGCAGTGTTAAAATTGTTCACATTAATTAAGTTCCATTTTATATTTTTGTATTGAAAATAAGGACACACACGCGAGGAGATTTAATTTGTATACCTATTGGTCGACCTCGAAATTTTCATTAAACCAATTCAACACATGCGCTAGCTCTTTTGAAAAGTGGATGTATCTAAGAATTGACATAATATTCGAACTTGAAAAAATAAATATGGTTAAAGGGTGGGTCAATAATTCCTTAAAAATTAGAACAAATTGTTTCGTCACCTTAAATTTATAATTTTTTTTTGTCAAGTTCAAAAGAACGCATCTATATTTTTAGGCAGAACTGTCAAATAGTTGTGGTGGCCATTTTATATAGACGTCTACGAACATTTTCGTTAAAATGAAAAAAAAAGTGAATCAAATGGATAATCTTATCATGCAAACCAAACAAAAGCTTGAAAAAAATTATTGGGATTCTTCACTATCCAATAGAACAACCACGGGTTTATCCAAAGTCGATGTTTTTTTTTTAAGATCGACATAGTTTTATCTTTAATTATTATTATTTTTAAAATTGACGATTTTTTCGAGATCATTTTTAGAAGTCACGATGGAAAAACATTTATGCGTTCTTGAAATCTGGTTCCCGAAAACAATTGTGCTATAATGCAAGGTTGTAAGAGGGTTCGAGCCGATATACAGGGTGTCCGCCTTGAAAGTATATACTACTTTGTTTTGCCGCCATTTTGTTAAACATTAGTCTTGACCGTTCATATTTGGCAGTCGTGAAGTAGACTTGTGGCAAATCTTTTATGGAAAAATATTCGATAAGCCAACGTGATTTAATCATTAAAACATTTTATCAAAATCAATCATCGATTACTGTGACGATGGGAAAGTTACGTGAAATTTTTGGGAGAAACAACGTGATGCCAACAAAACGCACTATTTATCGTGTAGTGAATGATTTCGAAGAAAGGGGGCCTGTAGGTGATATGCCCAAACATGGACCACAAAGTACTGCAAGATCGGCTGAAAACATTACTGCGGCTGCCCAAGGAAGTGTTCAAAACAATTCGACAAATTCGTTGATTGGCCTCCCCGATCGCCTGATTTGACAGCTCCGGACTTCTTTTTGTGGGGATATCTGAAAAGCAAGGCTTTTGCAATCAAACCAGAAACGGTTGAGCAACTCAAACAAAAATTAAATTCGTGATGAAAAATGTGCTCAAAAGGGCTCGCATTTGTAAGACTAACAGAGACGGTCATTTACCTGATATTGTATTCCATACATAACTGCCGACATTAAATAAAACATTTATTAATAAAAGATCCATTCTCTTTCATTTAATCAAAAATTATAAACAAACAAAGTAGTGTACCTTCCCGGTGGACACCCTCTACTTAGTAGTCGTAGTATAGTGAGTGGTTCTATAGAGACCAGCAAAAATAACTGGAGTAATTTAGAGACTAAGTTGCTCAATTGAGTTTTCTCCTCTATTAACTCTCTAGGAAGAATTTTCACATCACTGCTCAAATGCATATCAAAGGGCCAAGTTCTGGCACTACACCCTATTTACATGATTAAACTCAGGCGATTTTCGATCCCCTCTAACTCCAGTACCAATAAAGTCAGAAACTTCAAAACTAGGATCATTTGCTAAGCTCATCACTCTTAGGCAACTCAGCTTAGTTCAATTCTTGAGCATAAGTGGATGCAGTGATATAAGACTGCAATCAGGGACTGACTCACTGACAGATCTTCAAAATTAAGGAGCACTTCCTGACATCGTAGAATCTTGTTATTACACACAACGGTCGGTATAGGAAAAAACCGAAAATTTAAGATTTTCCATTCATGGGGCGTGGTACCCACCGATTTGCATATAATTGATATTATAAATTACTTGGAGCACTTCTGATTGTTGTAGAATGATGAAATTTCGTAGAACGGTAAAGCTTGTAAGCCAAAAACATAAATGTTAAAAAAAGAGCAAATTCTTCGATACTAAAACCTCTATGAAATAAGTCAGCCTTAAAAAGTAGTGAGGTCTAAAAGTACGCCAAGTTATTTTTTCATGAAGTTTAATACTGACTAAATTTTGGTGGGCTTACTTGGCCAGTTTTTATCACCTTTCGAATTGGGCATAATATACAAGAAAACTTGCAAAAAGTCCACGAATTTAGTCACAACCCATAAACCAAAACTTGAGTCAGTCTTAGTTATCGAATTGATGACCGTGCAGACGACGGGCGCGTCGGCTGATGCACGGTCGTGGATCATTTTCTGTCCATAGGGTTAATTGCTGCTTGTCTTAATAAGATCAACATGCTATTTTTTCGTTCCATCCAAAAGTTTTTGAGATTTTTTTTTTTCAGAAAAGGGTAATTTTTTAACATGGACTAAGCTTCTAACTCCGCACAGAAATATGGTTTCAAGTAAAATGCAGAGGTCTGATACTTTTTTTAAAATTTTATAAAAAACCACTATTGAATACTATATCGTCCTTTCATGCTCATGATGACATATAACTGCGATTCAGTTTTTTACTTGCGATTATAGGTAGGTACTATAAAGCAAGTTATACATTCGTAAAAAAAATCTAACAATCAAACATGACATTACCATCATAGAAAAACCTAAAAAAGTGATCTACAAAAAATTTTCTGTCTGCCTGTCAGTCTTTCCGTCTGTATGTTTGACGAGCTACATCCTAAATGGCTTAAGCGATTACGTTCAAATGTGGTATGTGTGATTCTTTTGATATTCCTCAGAGGGTAAATAGAAATTTTATTTTTCGGCCTAAAAATAACGGTACCTGCCACACAACCATCAACCAAAATCCTATTTTTCGCGAAAACGGCTCCAACGATTTCCATAAAAATTATTAAGAACTTTTTTGTTGGTACTAGCTATCATTTGATCGGAACCAAATTTTCCGGAAAAGTACATTAACGCTACCTTTCATACAACGTTTTTTTTTTTAATTTTTGGCTTTCTCGGTAACGGTAAATTGGATTTCTGTCAAATTTTATTTTTGAGAAGATCTAGGTAGACAAACTAATTATGCATACCAAAATTTTGAAAAACTTTTTTTTTTCTAATAAAAATTAATTTTTGAAATTTTTTTTGAAAAATCAATATTTTTAAAACCAATCAAACAAAATAATTTATAATTTTATAATTACATGTATGTTAATAAACTCTAAAAAAACTGCATACCAAAATTTCCAAAAAAAAAATTGTTTCCAAAAATCTAAAAATAAAAAAAACAGGATTTCATCAAAATCCGCTCTACAATTTTCGAGATACTTTTTTATTAAATTTTAATAGATCCTTGGCATCGAATGACGTTCTTGTTTTTTTTTTCGAAAAACCGATTAAATAGATGGTTTTGGCACTTTTTATTAGTTTAAAAAAACTATTTTTACCTATCTATGCACCATTCGCTTTCATTATATGCATGTAATCATGTATGCACATATTTACATACCTGGGTTCCATAGGTACATATTACCCTCCTAATTTACATAATTAAAATCCATTCAAATATACATTTGTAGGTCTGGGTGGGTACCTATGTACCCATTACTTGAATCATGCACCCGACAATTCATTATACTAATAATCAAGGTAAGCTTACCTACTTCGGCTTTAAACTTGTATAGGATAACTAGACTACCTATACCGGCTAACAGCGTCAGTGTTTAGTTACACTAAAATTGTTAGCTACAAGATCAAGTTCGTATAGTTTAATAAATAAAAATTCTACGGATTTGGGTGTTTGATGATATTCCCGCCCTTTGTCAAGAGGGAGATTTTTGATAAGAAAAATTAATTTCGAAATGGGCAACATTTGGGTCCGGAGACTCTTAGTTATTAAATTATTTTGTTCAGTTCATTGCAATAAATGCGAAGATGAAAGAAAAATAATTGCATGCAGCAGGAAACTATCTGCTGACTCTTAGATTCAATGATCGTCAATATGGGGCAAAAGGAAGCCAGACTCCGTCCGCAGAATTCTGTAATCATATTTATATGTCAAAAAAATTTTAACTCATCTGGTCAGACAAATTTAAATACATAAAATGCACGACTGGATCGCACGTACTTGCTGTTATGTTCGATCACATCCTAAGCACAAGATTCATAGTAGAAACAGCTCAATATGTTTTAGTCTTTTTTACTTATTTTTTTTTTTAATTTCGTAATTTTTTTTCTATACAAAATTTTTAGTATGACAATCTTATCTCTTTAATTATATAAATTTAAGAACTGATTTTCAAAAAAAACGTCCACCGATTTTCGAAATATTGGATTTTCAAAAAAAAAAAAATTGATCGAAATCCGTTGAGTCGTTTATGAGAAAGTCCACAAAAAAAGTGGTTGTATGGCAGGTACCGTTAATAACAAAATTAAAAAAAAATGTTCGACTAATATGTAGACTCCTACCTATAGTCGTGCACACACTTTTTTTAATCAAAATCGTTAGAGCTGTTATCGAGATAATCAAAGTGGTAGACAAAATTGTATGGCCGGTTTCGTTAATTTTAGGCTTAAACAACGATTCAAAAATTTATTTTAGACAATCACCTAGAACGCTTAAATACCAAGTCTTAAGAAAATCGGTTCAGTCGTTGTACAGAAAGACAGACGGAACTGCATGACCCACTATTTTTGTGTCCCTTATCATCGTAATGTCAAGTTTGATTAAAATCTCGAGTGTGATTTTTTCCCAAATACAAAACTTGCCCTATAGTATCTCCCTACATAATATCACAAGTAAGAATCGTGTTTTTAATAAAGTTTAATTAAAATCCTGCAAAAACTACTATCATTTTTTTAAATTAAGATAAGATTCCTTCTTGTTCTTTTTTAAGTCATACCTACAAAGTTAATCACATACACATCTGTTTTCCATATTTTATAAAAAATTAATATTTTTTTAATAATCACCATAAATTGCACATTTCTTCCAACACATGACAAAGTATATTATGTTTGCAGAAGAATATTGACCCATATGCATTTTACCTTAAATTCTGCTGTTCGAATTCAATCTTTTTATATATTAACCGCACGCATAAGACGATCAATCTTTTAACTTCATAAATTTCCACAGAATAATATTAAAATAATGCCTTGCAGTTTTGTTTCATTTTTAAATTAAACACCCATCACTCATTTAATGGATATAGTGTCGTCCCTTGCCTATGTATGGGTAGTTTTTTTTTTTAAGGACAGAATCAAAATCACCCTCGACTCTCTCATTGCCTTTTATATGGCATCATGAATTTCCCATTAAAATTCGATTGGATTATATGTCGCCGTGTAATAAGGAAATGACTCAGAAGATTTTCTCATTGTTTGTGTGCGAATATCAGTAGAAGCGACGGCGTTCGACCGATTCGAATTAACTTTCGATTAACTCTGCCATGTCAGAAGGATCAATGTGTCCTTAATATTCCCAATACCCAACCATCAAACACCCCCAACCATCTGTATATAAAGTCTATCTACTACTTACTTCGATTTTCAATAACTTTTTCCTCATGCGCGCCCATATGACATCCTGATATTCCTACTTACACCTTCTAAACGAAAGGATGGATAGAGAAGTCCTTTTTGGATAAAGTGTGTGTTATAGGGAAATCCTTTTCTATTCCTAATGTCCTGTCAATTTTGACACAACCCGTTAATGTTAGTAGCTGTCGCCTTAAAGCGAAATTCCTTGAATCCAAACATTGACAGGACAACCAAAAAGCGAAAAGGACCAATACAAAAAAATGCTATATATATACATAGTATATCCCTTTATCACGTTTTCCATTGCGATGCGGTAAAGAAATGAACGGGTTAGCTACTTTTTTGTTGTTGTTGGTTAAAGCCGCTGTTAAAACAGGGGAGAAAGTCCTCAATCTTGGAAAAAAACAAAAAGTCATTGATGTCCTTGATGGGCGGGGGTTTGTTTTTGCTAAAAACCGAAATTAGAAAAAATAATAATAATACCTAGTCAGAGCGACGGACGACGACAGGGTGGTTGTTTTTTTTATTTTGTTGTTGATTTTTAGGATATTTCTTTTTTTCTGCAATTTTGTGTAGGTAGCCTTATATTGTTTGTGTCTAACTGTGAGAGAAATAAGAAGATATGTGTGGCAGGATTATCAATATCGCACTGATGGTGAACCGAACTAGATGGGTTTTGGTTCTGTTTTGTCTGTTCTGGTCGAGAATATTCCCGAAAAGACAGATGTCACATCTCGAATTGAAATTAAATCGAAAGGAAGATTGATTGTTTTTGGGCGGGAGGATCACAGTATAGGATAGGACAGACATCAGCCAAAAAATGCAATACCCGAGCCACAAAATACGGTTAAATAGTTTATTATTATTATTTTTTTTTATTTTCGTTTGTTCTTTGTTTGTTCTTGGGGACAAATCCTTAAATGACCTTAGGCGCGTTAAAAAAAGAGGGTCTTTGTTGCGTCTTTAAGAGAGAATGTTTTTTTTAGCAGTTGTGTTTTTTGTTTTGTAAACAAAAAAAAAACAAAATCCACCATAGTGTACGCAGAAGAAAATCCAGAAGATACGAGTATTGCCCTAAGGAGAAACACATTTCAAAACAATTAGAATTTCTCATGGCGTATGTGAATGCGTAAACTATTTTTTATATGCCTAATTTTCTACGCCCGCAATTTCTGTTTCTGATTAAATGGTCAAAATGGAAGATTCGACTATTGTTCGATTTTGACTTTGGGTAAGAAAATTCTCGGAAGAGAAAAATTCACAGTTTTTTTTTAATAAATTTCTCTTCAAACTTTGGGTCAAGATTTTTCAAACAAATACAGGGTGGCGCACGAATCGTGGTAATCGTGGAAATTTAAATAACTTATTTTAATCGATGTATTTCATTAATTTTTTTTTATTGTATTAAAAATTAAATTTTATTTTAAATAACTAACACTCCACGCTCATCCACGCATATGCGGCACCTGATCAGAAAATTTTCCATTGCGGCCTGAAGGGTTGAAATTGGGATCGCCTCAATTATTGTCTTAATGGACTGCTTCGATTCAGTCAAATTCCTGGGTTTCGTTTTGTAAGCTTCCTGCTTGACATAACCCCATAAAAAAGATCTGGTGCAGTCAGGTCAGGTGACCTTGGGGACCAGCGGAAAGTGCAGTTTTTGGATACCCATTTTTTTTGGGAATTTTCGTTGCAGCTCCGCCATAACTTGTTTGGCAACGTGTGTACTTGCTCCATCTTGTTGAAACCAAATCCTGCTGAAAGGGATACGTCTTCGGCGAAGTTCTGGGTAAAAAAACTACTTCAACATTTTTAAAATCATCCTTTCATTCATATCATTAACACGTTGTTTCACAGTGCCAGCTTAAACTCCAGTTTTGGTTTAAAACTCAGATCAACAATTTATTCGGTTTCACATTGTCGTATAGACTTTGAACTGAGTTCAATTTGTAGTTTAAGTTAACCGAGATTATTCTGCCGTTTAAACTTCAGTTCAGCGTTTGTATTGTTTTTTTTTTTTTTGTCAAAAATATTATGAACAAAACAAAATTGTGTATTCAAATGTTATCTAGTTGTTATAGTGATTTTGAGTATTATTTTATTTATTATTCTCGTCATTGCGCGTGTTTTTTTGTGTCAGAGAGAGAAAGCAAGGACGAGGTAAGAAAAATGCTGCCAACTATTTTTGTCGATCAGGAAGCCTTGGTTAACCAGCGCTGCATTGTTCGGGCTTGCTACCATAACTCGCGTGCCTTGTTAGGTTAAATGGGTAATGGGTATTAAATGACGAATTTTTGGATGCTCTCTTCGCATTACTTAAAGGTCAATACTCAAACAAATTGGTCGCAATCTGTTCTTGGATTGTATTGAACGAATTAAGTCTAGTCATGTAAAAAAAAACAGATCAATCCCTTGTTCTGATTAATTTGGAAAGTTTATTATGGTGGTCTTCAAGTATGGCTTCTCCTATAATGATCGTCTACGCATTTGGACCATAAATAAAAACAAAAACAGATGAATTCGACTATTTGCTTTTCCGGATGGTCCCCATGTCCGAAATGATATAAAATGAAAAATGTGTGCTGTAATTTTAGTTTAAATAATAGTATATCAACAGTTTTGTTTTTTGCTTAATCCTTACAATAATGGTATTTCAAAAACGATTTGAACGATTTTATAAGCGTTACGGCTGTACTAGCTCTGCGATTTCGCTTAAGACCTGTTTATCTGAACAATACAAGGTAGAAATCGGTGTGCCACAAGGCTGTAATTTAAATCCACTGCTATTCGCTCTCTAGATTGGCGATATTGATGATATTTTTCATTTGCCAGTTTACTCTGGAAAGTCTTCTACTGATAATCAAAAAACTATTCGATTACTGCAATATTATATTTGAATTCAGGTAAAATTTACCAAGTCGAAAGTAGTGATATTTCGCAATGCTAATGGCCAAAATTATTGGATTGAGAAATGGAAATTTACACTACAACTATCTCGGTGTATACATTTCAAGGAATCTCAATCTTAAAAAACCCTTGGATGAGAAACTCGCAAAATCAAAAAAAAAAATGCACGACTGGATCGCACGTACTTGCTCCTATGTTCGATCACATTATAAGCAAAAGATTCTTAATAGAAACGGCTAAATGTATTTTTAAAGTCGTTTTTCATTTAATTTTTTATTGTCTAAAAATTCTTAAATTTTTTCTAAATAAAAATTGGTATGGACATTTTAAATATTTAATAATATAAATTAAAAACAAAATTTCAGAACAAATTGTCTACCAGTTTTCGAAATATTGAAAAAAAATATTTTTTTTCAAAAATCCAAAAATTTTTTTTTTCAAAAATTCTGAAATGCAGTATTATTTAAAATTTGAAGGAGCTTCTGTGAAAAATTTTGATCGAATTCCGTAAAGCCGTTTATGTGAAAGTTGAAAATCAATAAAATAGTTTTATGGCAGGTACCGTTAGTAACAAAATATTAAAAAAAAAAAAAAATTGGCAAAAATGTAGACCATACCCAAAGTAGTACACACACCAATTTTTATCAATATCGTTAAAGCCGTTTTCGAGATAATTAAGATGGTAGAAAAATTTGTATGGCAAGTACCGTTATTTTTGAGGCTAAAACAACGTTTCAAAAATCTATTTTGGATAATCGCCTAAAACGCCTAAGCACCAAGTTTGAACAAAATCGGTTCAGCCGTTTGGCTGTAGATCGTTCTACAAACAGACAGACAGACAGACGGAATTGCCGGACCCACTTTTTTGGTCTTCTCTTTCATCGTAATGTCAACTTAGGGTGGCAATGGCGCAGTGGATAAAGTGGTTGATTGCTACTAGCACGTGTGGGTTCTATCCCCACGCTAGACTCATTCTTTTCTATACCTCCAATTTTAATTGGATGCCGCCCATGGGTTAAAATGAGGCAGTCAATACCTGGTTCTCAAACCTACTGTGCCAAACTAGTGCCGTGAAATTTAGGTTGCATTTAAAAGACCTTAGATCTTAGCTAAAATTAAATTAAAATTAAATTAAATTTTAATTAAAATCTCGAGTTCGATTTTTTTCCAAATGCAAAACTTGCCCTATTGTACCTATATCGCAAGTAAAAATCAGCGAAACCTATCATGTGCAACGCCTCTCAAGTACGGTGTCACATGCAATTCAACGATGAAGTAGAACAGCTTTTGAAACATTTCCTAAAGAGATCGCTGTAACTTCCAAGTATCACAAGCGAGACAATAAACAAACGGGCTCATATGCGCATCTTTTTTAAGGATGTCGTCTTAAAAACGACTGTTAAAACAAGAGCGGAGTTGGCGCTCAACTTTTTCGCACATAGAAATAATCTCCCAGGAATCTTTGGATTAAAAAATAGCCATAGGGAAAGACAGGACGTCTTCTACTGTCTTGGAACATGCCCAATATTTGTATGGAAGCCCGAAGGAGAGTTTTTGGTAAAAATATCCTTAGCGAATTAAAGATGAATGGTGTTTCTAAATGGATCTAATTGTCGGGATTTTGATAGTCGTTATTTTGAGTTTGCTAAATTTACGATTTCGGGGTTAAATAAAATAAAATAAAATAAAATAAAATAAAAAAAATAAAATAAAATAAAATAAAATTAAATTAAAAAAAAAATAAAATAAAATAAAACCATTTTATAGAAATAAAAGAAAGACATTAATTCTGAGAAAAAAATGTTGCAGTTTGAAATTTTAAAAAGAAATAATGACAATTCTAATGTTCCTATAATTTGATTTTAATCATAATGACTATTCTCCGGATGTCAACGTCCGACATTAAGGGCAATTTATAAAAAAATCCTCGTTTACAATATATTTAAGGGTAAAAGCATATAAGTGAATAGTCCCATGACTCTCGAATTCAGCTAATTCTGTTATTTCATGCCACTTATATTCTATAGAGGGCCCTTAACACTTTGTTAAGAGAGATCTTGGTACTTCAAGATGATTCTTTCAATCAAAATCATCGCGCGAATTATCTGGCCTCGGGTCATATTACATTTCGCACTTAACAGGTACTTGCGTGTGAAATGAATAAAAATCCTAACATCCAGCGTTCAACCCTTGTGCTCTTGTATATTGAAAATATTTGTAAGGGGCTTCTTTTGAGATATGGGAAAAACTTATAGAGTGATGTGGTGGTATATAAACTAAGCCTGTGCATACGTCGCGTCGGCTTTTGGCGTATAACCAAGTCTCCTGATTTCATTAATGATTAATGATAAGATTTTGAACCCTTCTTCTTCTTCTATTTGATTTGGTATACCTACCTACTATACAAGAGCATAGCACAACAACGCCGCGAGGATTCTGTATGAATTCTCACAAGGATGATATGATGAGGAACGACGTTTTCCAATTGGACTTTTGTCGCCTTTCCACATGATTAAAGCAGCGCTAGAGATTTAGCATTTAGCGCCTTGTGTGCTATATCGGTCGAGTGCATATTAAAAAGGCATCACTCCCCTTTTTGTGTAAGGTCTTGTGACTTTTGAATAATAGATAGATATAGATACAATGTGCAGAGTTGTGAAAAGGGGTTGCAATTCCACGCCATAACTTAGAACTGTGGACTTTTTTGAATTTATTTTTTTTCTAAATTTAAACTGCCATACGGAGATAAACATACCTACATTTATAGGTATATATACGGACGCATGATATTGGCGTTCCAGACAGGCTTAGGCGTTTTATCAAATGAATGCCATTAACGACAGGAAAAGGCGTTTTGTCACTATCTACAGCATCTATGACCATTTTAAAGATTTTAAACCTTAACGATTGCAGTTAATCAGTGTTTGATCATAGATTGGCTAGGCTGCGAGTATACAATGTGAAGGGGTGGTGGCGCGACTTAAAACACTTAAGTTATTTTTTTTACTTGATTCGGGTGTGTATATCTTAAAGAGTTATATACGATCTTGTATATAAGGGCAAGCAAGTCATCTGTGAAGAAAAGTATTTCAGAGCATATAATGAAAAAAATTAAAGTTATGACTATTTATTCGGCCATTTTGACTTATCGTTCACAAGGCGAATTAAATTTCGACAGTTCGCAACAATCAAATCTTATTAAATTGATAATTTTCAACAAAATATCGTCTATCCGGTTTCCGAATATTGTTTTTTTTTTAAGAGATCAAAAAAAATATTTTTCGAAAATTTTAATGAGCATAGTATTATATTTAGAACTTGAAGAAATCCGTTGAGCAGTTAATGAGAAAGTCGAATATATAAAAAAACATTTTCAATGGCAGGTTTTTATTATTTTTTTTACTTGCTATATACAAGCGTCAAGACGGTACAGGGTGATAGCGCAGCTTATACCCGTATTGGAAAAACTAATTTTAAAATATCTATCTCGCTTGGTATGCAATAATACAGTTATAAGCTACCCTTTCACCCTGTACCGTCTTGACGCTTGGCTAACCCTGTATGTGTATGTTGAAGTTCTAGGTATTGTATACGGCAAATTATGGACTCGTAAAAGATCGAACTCGAGATTTTGATCAAACTTGATATCATGATGATGGAAAAACACCAACAAAGTGGGTCCGGCAATTCCGTCTGTCTGTTTGTCTTCGAGTCTACAACCTAAACGGTTGGATGGATTTTCTTCAAACTTGGTATGTACATATAGTTTTTTTCGTAAATATGCCCAAAAGGTAAATTTTATTTTCTCTACTAAAACTGCTGCAACGATTTTTATAAAAAAATCAGTTTATTAATTTTATTAATTAGCGTATGGTAATTCTTTTGTTGAAAAAAAAATGGTTATTTTTGGTACCTACCTCTACTAGAACTATTTTTTGGTGTTCGATTTTCTGAAAAAAAACAGTCCATTTGATTTTTTTCAGTTTTAAACAATTTTTTTTTTGAAATTAAAAAAACAAAACTTAAAAAAATAATTTTCCTGAAACAAAAAACAACGGTCCTCCCACACAAAACCGTTTAAAATTTTGTACAAAAGCTCCTTAAAAGTGTTAAAAAAAACTACATACTCAAATTTGCAAAAAAAAGATTTTGATTTAAAAAAAAAAATTTTCAGATCAGGTACGTCACTAAGTATTTCATCTCTTTTTACACTGTCGTGCTTTAATATCGACGAACAGGCGGTGGGTCAAAATTTTATCGGTGGTCCATTTTCCAGGTCTGAAACCAGATTGGTAAGTACCTATTTGATCGACAGGAAACTACTTAAGATGTTGACATAAAATATACCTCTATAGTTGGTGAAGAATGGGCAGATGGTATTGGGATTTCAATCGTTGGGCATTCTTTCTTCCGACCATATTTTGCCGATGACTTGGTGTATATGCTCTTACTCAGTTTATCTCTGGAGTATTTATAAAGTAGCCCATCGGCTTCAGTAGGTATGGCAGGTACCGTTATTTTTAGGATTAAAAAACATTTAAAAAAATGAGAATCACCTAATATGCCTAAGTATCATTGAAGAAAATCAGATAGAAGTGAGAATTTTTTCTTTTTTTTTAGCAAGTTTGACTAAAATCTCGAGATTGATTTTTTTAAACCCAAAATTTGCCCTATAGTATAGTCCTATGTAATGGGTTATCCATTTTGCGGTTTCAAAAGTAAACGTAAATAAAGCACATATCAAATATTTTGTTCATGATATTTCTTTTTTATTATAAAGTTTGAACGTTGACATTACGTGTGAAACACTACATAATTTAAATGACCACTACGCGAATTGTTGCAAGCACCGATTCTTTTGAGGTAATTTTCGACAACTTTTTGACACATATTGGGCGGTATCTCAGCCATAACTTGACGAATGTAGGTTTTCAAGTGCTCAAGAGTTAAAGGTTTATCTGCATAAACACGGTCTTTCGCGTAGCCCCACAAAAAAAGTCCAGCGGTGTCAAATCGCATGATTTTGGTGGCCAGTTCATATCGCCACGACGAGAAATTACGCGGCCAGGAAATGTCTCTTGCAATAAAGTCATATTCGCTCTAGTTGTGTGGCATGTGACACCGTCTTGCTGAAACCACATATTCTGCAAGTCGTAGTCTTCAATAGCAGGCAAAAAAACAGTCGGTTATCATATGACCATAACGTTCCGAATTGACGGTGACAATCGTTCCATCGTCGTTTTCGAAGAAGTAAGGTCCAATCACACCTCCGGACCAAAGAGTGCCCCAACAGTGACTTTTTGTGGATGTAATGGCCTCTCTTCAATTCTTGGGGATTCTCAGAACCCCAAATACGACAATTTTGTTTATTAACATTTCCACCGAGTGAGAAATGTGCTTCGTCGCTGAAGAAAATTTTGTTCGAAAAACCGCCGTCCACCGCCTGTTGTTCAAGCACCCATTCGACTTATCTAAGACGTTGTGAATGATCAGCTGGCTTCAACTGTTGTATGAGCTGGACTTTATATGGATGTAGGTGTAGATCCAAATGCAAAATACGCCATAATGTGCCGTAAGACAGTCCTAATTCCTGATAACGACGAGAAATCGACACATTCGAGTCTTCGGCAAAATTTTCACTTACAGCAGCGATATTCTCAGTGGTACGAGCGAAACGATGATGCACAGGCCTTACAATATATGTAACCAATCCAGTCTCTTCAAATTTCTTCACAATTTTTCCAACTGCTTGCGTAGTTGGACGATTATGTAAACCATAATCTCCTCTTAAAGCACGATATGTGGCTGTGGCAGAATCACCATTTTCGTAGTAGGTTTTAACAATTTGTATGCGTTGTGCGATAGTTAAGCGATCCATTTTCGTAAATGTCAGACTTTCAACTGAAAAAAAAATTGGTTTATACAACTTAGTTTGACAGATGTCGAATTCCATCCCTATACTTTCGAAACCGCAAAAAGAATAACCCATAGCAAGTAGAACTTGGTAAGTTTCGTTGTGAAATTTTTTGGGCGTTTCTCGAAACCGGATTCAGCATCTTATATGCCCTTAGTTACTCGTGGAGTGATTTAAAACTTTCAACAATTGCTCTTTGCATGTTGTCAATTGGCAGGAATGTAGAGGACCTATGTACACATTTTTTGTGAAACCGAACGTCTGGCATCTTAACTTCGGAATGAGTAGGGTTTTTTTTTTTGAGACAATAGTTAATGTTGGCAGAATTCTATTATGTTAATTATTTACGTGGATTTTAATTCAATGATTTTGTTAATAGTTTATGCGAGCTATATAGGCCAACCTATAGCCCACATAAAATATTAACGGAATTATATTTTCTTTTTCTTTCGACCCAAAACGATTTGGCGTATATGTAAATTGTTATAAAAGGAATATATTTAAATGTTTTACCAAAACCACGCCAAATTTCATTAAAAATATTTTTGAATTTAAAAGTTCCCATAAAATAGAAGATGGGAAGATGAAGCAATTTTACTGCTAATATTCTGTCCTTAAACTTTAAAATTTAGTAAGCTTAAAGTCAAATGTTGATATGTCCTTACAAACATTTACCTACATGAACCGAAATAATCATTTCAACTTTTGCCTTATTTTTGACAGTTGTCATACCACATTAGAGTAACGTTTAAATTTCTTCCACAAAAGGAGATCCTTCTGTGCCCATCACGACTGCTAGCGCCCGCACTCAAAACATCTCATATAATCTAATCCCAGCTGTCCCAGCTGACATCCGAAATCCACTCAAATCTCTTTGAATCGCAGCTTAGCTCTACAAACTTGATTTAAAAATACTTCCATTTCTAGACTGTCTTTCAGAATGTCCCTTTTTACGACGATATTAGAGGATTAAGTAATAACATCTAAGTTTTTTTTAGGCATCAGCCCTTGCGTTGTTTCCGTGGTATAGCCATCATCACAAATGTATGCAAATCAATAGGAAATTAACTTGGTCATCTCTCCTCAAATGTCTACATAATTAGAGGACATTGCGGGCGAATGGCATTAGGTCGTGGGTGTCGCTGTTGGTGGTTGAAGTCCCGTATATCCCTGCTGAATCACCTTCTTAGACCAATCCATCATTTTCTAAATCCCTCGATATGGAACGTCATTGTGTTTGCTATACCGCCACCCGTTATGCGTTATATCGGCATGCCACAGGGGACCAATTCGCGTTCTCTCTTATTTTTTTTTTTTTTTTTGTTTTGCCAGGGAATCTTGTGATCTCGGGAAGATGGGGGGTGAAATTTAGAAATTTATCCCATTTCTGGTTGTATTAGTGGCGGTGATGGTTGCTAAAGCAAGGAAGTATAAGTTCAAAGAGAATATAACATTCAATTGTAATTGAGAAGGGTGTCGGAGCAATTCATTTGAGTTAACTGTTCGAACACTTCCTACGACAGAAAACACTTTAGGCACATTGTACTTGTATACTCGTACGGTTGTTCTCTGTTTTGTGCGATGACTACACGCTTTGGCTAAAAAGATATTTGACTGCGTGATGAGTGCGCCGCAAAGCAGAAGGCAGAGGCAGATCTGTATATTCGCGTTGACTTTGTCACCGTGAATAGAACACCGTATACTGTAAACAGCTATAAGACTCAACAAAGGCAAAAGGGTGGCGCGCAAATTAAGGGTGGCGAAATCCCTTTATAAATGAAAAACCTTCTTTTTTTTATTTTATATCTTCCATGATGCGGAGAGAGGGGTTGCAACTTGCTATGATGACAAAACGAGCTCGTCCGTAGCGTCGCAAAACAGAGGGATTTTCCTATTTAACGTGTACACGCATCATGGTTCATGGATCTCGTCCTTTCTACGGCGCTTTGTTGCTCCGGCCTTAAGGAACTTAAAACGATGATTAGGTTGTTATTTTAATTTGCCTATTGATATGTTTGTTGCAGGGCTTGCGGGGTGTCCTTTTGCTTCACACTATTGTGTGTATTTTATTTTTGAGTTGATGCCGCGCTGCGCCGCACCGAACAGAACAATAAAGGAGGACAATCGACAGCGAGTTGGTGCGGTAGATTATTGGTTCTGCTTGTGTGTGTGTCGTCGTCGTGCATTTGTGTGTATTTTTGTAGTTTTTGTTATTGTTTTGTTCTTGTTCTGTGTTTTGTCTCAGTGTCTCATGCTTCTTTAACTAGGTGTAACGTGTTTTTGCAATTTGTCATCGATTTTATTTTATATATAGCTCATTTACGAACCCGGTTTTTGTTTGATGATGGTTGTATTGTTTTGTCTTGTTATTTTTTTTTTATATTTTAAAGGGGTGGCGGATCCTTATGTCAACAATTACCAATAATGAATTGACTATGTCACAAAGTATAACGATGCTAACAAGAGAGAGAGTTGTTGTCGGTGAGGGTTCCTAAAGGCTGTAGGTATCATTATGTAAATTAGAAAGGTCAATTTTTTTCCAACTAAATTTTAGGTTTCAGTAGATACCTTTAAGTTGGTGGATTTTTGGATCCAACATTGCAATCGCATGTTCAAAACTTCGAACAAATACATATTTGTTTTTTAATGAGAAGATTGATTAAACGGGCTAAGATGGTTTAAGTCTTGGTATTTTGGATTTCTAATATATTTTTTGTTATAATTTTTACTAATGATATTTGCGCGTTCGAACGAAATATTCGATATAATTGATTCTTACATTATCTCGAGATATCTCAATAGCTTATCTAAAATCATTCGAATGATTTTCATTCATCATTTGAATGATGTCTCATCTATCGTACATGTGTTTTCTCAGTTTTCAGTTCACAGTACTATGCAATACAAAGAGCAAGAGGAAGAGCAAGCGCGAGAGGTATTCTGATATGTTTGAGTGCAGGTAGTCTAGTAGGATGGATTGTAATGTACCTACGTGCACGAGAAGTTTCGAATTGGAATAGAAGACCTTTTGTGTATCTGTTTCTGAAACATTTATCATTCGAATGAATTAGTAATAGTAATCACTCCGTTCTCGAATACAGTTTATTACATGTTACTTCATCACACGAGATACAGGTAGGTTGTGTATCTGAGATTTATTGTTTTGTACAATGACCTAATGAAAATGGAAGAATCCAATGATTTCGAACATATGTTAACCCTATCGAACTAACAGTGATTCCAACAAGGGAAAGCTGGAAGGAAAACAGGGCCACCAACAAAAATCATGTTTCATTCTTTACGGACGGATCTAAGTCAGAAATTTGGGAAGGGTCAGGAATCTGTAAGCAAAATCCTCACATAAACTAATCATACAGACTTTCAAATCATTGCTCAGTATTTCAGTCGGAACTCGGAAGTGCTCGCAATAAGTGAGGCGGATAAGCATCTTTCCGCATGTAAGCTGGTCAACTGAAACTTAGATATATACATTTTCGTAGACAGCCAGGTGGCAACTAAAACCATCTCCTCTATTGTCACAAAGTCAAAACTAGTAGAACTCTGCAGCAACAAATTAAGATTACTAAGCGAATGGAAGTTAGTAACCCTAATCTTGGTCCCAGGACATATTGACAAACAAAGGAATGAAATTGCAGACGAACTCGCCTAAGCCGGATAATCACTTGAACGGATCCAAATTGTTTCCAGGATATTTGTGCCACGGGAGCAAGATCATTTTAGAATCCAAGAAATTTTCCTCAAAAGAAAGAATCATAGAGCAGTAGATATATCTGCAACAGAATATATACTAGGGCTTAACAGACTTCAACTGTTTCCAGATGGGCATCCTAACGGGTCACAACTCAATGGGAACCCACATGACCAGAAAGGGCATCAGCATTCAACATATCTGACTTATGTAGAATTTGTATGGACGAAGAAGCGGAAAAGAACTCATACCACGTCCTTTGTGAATGCCCCAACCTAGCCCGAACCAGGAAAGAAGCCTTCGGAAATGAATTCTTCGACAAACTGGGTGATATCTCTAATAAGCCACTTAAACATACCCTGAAATATATTCAAAGGTCAAGGTGGTTTAGGGACACACTTTAAACATAAAATCACCATTTACTCCCTCCTTAAACTACCACTTTCCTACCCCGGGGGCCCGCAATGGATCCATTGAGATCCGAGTAAGGTGATGGGACTTTCCGTTTAACAACACCTTCTAACCTAATCAAACCTAACTTAGGCTGGTCCCAATAAGGCGATGATAATTTTTAAGAAATTGGCGGTGTTGCGAAGTAAGCGAATATACCGTAGCACAAAACAATAGCTACGAGAGAAGGCAACATCGGAAGTACCCTGCCTTTATGAGAAGGCATCTCTTAAGGTTTTAAAAACAGTCAATCAATTAAGTTGCTTGCTTTTTACTGAAACACGAAGCTCTTGGAAATGTCTACTGAGCGTCAGCGAGCTTCTAGCAGCTGGTAAATGGACGTCAGGCCTAGAAGACAATCATTTGCGGTAGACGAAGAACCACATTCAGGAGTCAGTTTGATGAAAAAAAATCTTTAAAACAACAATGTCACAGAAGTTGTTCATATGCAGCCCTCTTAATAAAAAACGCTTAGTCCACCTTTAGTCCATGAACTTACAAAACCATGAAATAAGAGTTGGACCATGGACTAAAATTTCCTATTAATACAAAATCAAAACAAAATCTACTACAATAAGTATGAATTCTGCCTCTTAATTTAAAGGGACATGCAGTAAGTCCCTGTAAATTTTGTTCATAAATTACAATTCTTAGTCCATCAGTAGACCACTGTCTTCGATGGTCTGAAGGACTAAGTTGGTAGACGTCAAATAGCAGAAATTGTGTTTTATTAATTGTATTTTGCACTAAGTCCACGGAATAAGTCCAAAGCCTTCCCTAGTCCAAGTTTATTAATTTGGGTGATAGAATCTCCGTCTATTCTACTTTGGCTAAAAGAACTATTGATGCTTCTCCCTTATAGTCTTCGCATATACCAACTGGACATAGGAGATCCTATACAACGCACCAATATGTCTTAAGTAACACGTTCGTCGAAACCCACAAAAAATATTAATTCCACGAATTCGCTGATAATTCGGGTTGGAGATTGGAGAGACCCTTAGCCACATATCTTACTGCACAGAGTATGATCCATATAAATGAGAGATATATAGCTTTTATATTTAGTGAAACGTAGTATAGAATATCAACATAACACGTATACTTTGGCCCGGTATCATCAATCGATACCTACACAGCAGACTTTAATTCCATTTTAAAACCTACGCTATCATTTATAATTAAAATATTTCGTCAGAAATCAGTCGAAAACACATTTCAATTGTCTTTAATTTACACAATAAACTACATTTTTTTTTTCAAGCTAAAGTCATAAACTATAGTAGTTTTCCAATTTTGAACTTCTTCGATCTCAAATATAGTCCTCTTCTGTAGTCATAATCTCTTAAAATCACAAAACAAAAACAAAATATATTGCAACTTGCGACCTTTACCTTAACCTCTTTATTATAATCTCAACCTCTTACAAGCATTTTACTTTTCTTAATTAATTTGGATATCAATAAGGCTCTATACATAGCTGGGTAGAGTTTGAAAAAAAAAATTAATTTACCTCACGAATGACTCCTCTGTTGCGAATTGCTACGTACATAGTCGTCGGTCGGCACGTACCAGACTTTGTGGCATACACCATCCGGCTCTACCTAATACCTATATCAAACGGCTTTAACATTATAACAACTAACAAACCATTGAACCCAAAACACTCTTGTTATCAGGCCAAATGCATCGCTCCATGCAAACGTCCGCAATCCAATCCATTCTAAAGGTAGGTAGGTTAGGTACTCCTGCGCGCAAATCCGTATCTTTTTTGCTCGAAGACAACCCAGCACTTTAGTTGTGTGGGGAGGAGGCGAGCTATACCTATAAAATAACAGCCAACATCAACAAACTATACTGCAAACAAAAAAGTGTGTTCTGAGCGAACGCGACAATCATCCATCCACATCACATATCAACCGGCACAATCATCAACCGTCAGCGCCGCGCCCGCCGCCGCTGTGCGATGTAGCAGTAGCAGCTTATGGATGGAGGCGCGGCAGCGAGCGGCGGTTAAGTTGCGCATCCTCAGATATGCGGGAGCACCTACCTTTGTATAATATCCTCTATGGTTATAAGAGCGCGTGATTCACTCGAATTCACGAGCTTAATGAAGCTCTCTAAATCACGCAATTAAAAGGTCTAATTAACACCACAGACACAACCCAAAAAGGATGAGCTGAGTAGCGCTATGCAACCGTAATGCCAAGTATCCTCTATCGCCCATAGTGATGGTGTACGCTTCATGATCCTGCTGTGCTTAGCTCACGCTTACTTCTTCAACGGATCCTATCAATGCGCAATATGTATGTAATAAGACTTTGCGAGTATATTTTTGCAATCTTTGCATGAAAATCACTCTCAGTCTCAATAGTGTCTGGCGTGTGTGAATCGCAGAATTCGCTCCAGAGAGAAGGCGCCATCGCCATTGAATTCTTCGGTTAGCCATAAAATTCGGCAAGAAGTAACAAACTATAGATGTATTGCCAAAGCCATTATTGATACTTTGTAACAGATTTTTGTGGGAAGTTAAAAGTATTTTTTGTACCTCAAATCTTTAGATTGCAGGGAATCGGTAGACGATCACTATATCGATCATTCTCCAAAGTGGTTTTCTTTACTGAAGGTTATTTTCGAAGAACTTTAAAATTAGATTGCTGAAACTTTTGTCGCACATGGTTAGGTTATTTTGGATTTCTTGGTGAAATCTACTAGGTGGAACAATTAGGTATTGTGGATGTGCAATAATGACATTTGATATTTATGTTATAGAAAATATTGGGCCCCATATGCATCAAATCATGAATGAAATACGCGGAAAGAAACATGCCCGATGATTACACAATCAGCTCCACATGCCGAATCTACATAGATTGATAGATCGACGATAGACGAAATCTTCACACTAAAGCAAATTCTGGGAAAAATTACTGAGATCCACGATCTCTTAATAGACTTCAAAGCTGCATACATTTGATAGCTTTCATCATCAAAACCTTTATACGGCGCGTCGATGGCAGAACTAGGGATTCAGTGAAACTAATCCAGTTGTGTCAAGTGACAATAGAAAACACACCGTGCAATGTACAGGGTTTCGGCAAGGAGTGACATATCGACGCCGAGCCTATAGTCTCTTCTTGGTCTCGGTCTCATTGGCCGAGACGAGACCATATATTTGGTACCGAAATTCGTCGAAAGTCTAGCTGGTCTCAGTGATATGGTTTCGGTTCTCGCTAAAAGATATATTTTTTTATTTAATTATTTGTTAGTAATTAATTAATTAATTATTATAATTATTTAATTAATTTTTATAATATTCAATTCGCGTTAAAATATCAAAACACTAGGAAAGAAATGAGAAATCGCTCATTTTTCAGACTTTGCTTACCCCTCCGGATAAAGGTGACTTTTATACTTTTAGGTGACACTTGCACAAAAATATTATCAAAACGTCAAAATATTGTTTGTTGTCTACCTATAAAGACATGAATTGTCAAAATCCTTTGAAGGATGGCTCCGGTTTAAATGGATTAAAAAGCCTCTACAGCATTCAAATTTTACCTCAGAAAATTTGAGTTTAGCAAAAAACTGCTGAGATACTGTACTCTATCTTTTCAATCTGAGCACAAGTCTTACCTTACATCTTTTTTGTAACAAAAAACACTAAAGAAACCAAGAATAAAGATGAGACCAAGACCAAGACCGAGTCGAAACTTAGTTAGGTGAGACCGAAACCGAGACGAGACTGAAATTTTTCGATTTTGACGAGACCAAAACGCCTGGTCTCGTCTCGTTGTCAGCCCTAGCAAGGAGATGCGCTATCATGTTGCTTCTGCAATCTCGGTCTGGAACAGGTAGTGCGGAAAGCACGTGTAAATATGGAAGGCACTATTTTCAACAAATCCGTACAGTTTTTGGATATGTGGACGATATTGACATCATCGGCCAATCCCAACATACATTTATATACAGCCTTTACGGCGATTGAAGACCAGTCGAAATTTATCGGTTTTGAAGTAAGGGACAGTCTTGCTTTGCGGGGCCGAAAGTAAACTCAACTACAAAATCTATAGTATAAAAATTCAAAAAACGCTGACTAAATCTGTTGAGCCACATTGACGAAATGGACAACAATGCTCCACCCAAAAGAGTCCTCAGGCTCCAGACGACAGGAAAGAGCTGCAATTTAGTTATTTAGTTTATTCCTTGATGACAGGAAGCTGCGTTACTGGGATCAAAGATGATAGGGAAATGCCGTGTCAGTCAGACATTTTAAAGTTAAGTAAGTTAGTTGTAGAAAATTAGTTGAACACGGAATTATTGTTACTGCTTCTGCTTATTTCTCCAATATCCGGTGTGTTGGCATATAACACATAATGGGAGCGAATTGAAAGCAATAAGATAGACGATAGACAAGCATTTGGTCATTTTAAGAGTAATCAAAACCCCTTAAGTGCGCGCATCATTATAAAAAAAGATAACATTTTGTAGTAGATAAAGGGGATTCGAGCAAAATCCGAAAAAAATTAAAATAACTTCCAAAAACCTAAAAATTTCAAAATCCCAAAACCCCAAAACGAAAAATTACCAAACTCCAAAATTCAGAAAACCAATAATCACGAAAGTCTAAGATCCCGCAATCCCAAAGTATTGTTATCCACAAAAAAAAAATTTGGCATATGGCCCTGTTGGCGACTTTGCATATCCTAAATCGGAGCAATGGAATAATATGAGCATATGCCCGAAAAATGAGTTCAAATTATTGGAACCAGTGAAACGGCTTAGGAAATGTACTCCTGTGCAAGAAAACTGCTGAAATCTAATATACGATGCAAATATTCCATTTTATATAATTTTTTTTTCGGGATTTCGATTAATGGGAAAAATTTGGAAACTTTGGGGCTTGAGCTTAAAAGTTTAAAACACAATTTTTGAAAAGTACCAGCTAACTGACGTAAAAGTTGTGAACCTATCGGAAGATGCTATAATTTTTTGAAAATGGGGACAAATGTCAAGTGAAGTAAGCCGGTACAAAACACACGTCAGTAAAACATGAATTATTACTCCTAAAGAACGGGGAATAATAGTTTCGATTGACATTTGCCGCCATTTGCAAAAATTATGTAGCAGAATTTTTCAATTGGGTGACAACTAACAATTTGTATAAAATGCATTGAGTATATAGTGAGTTGAGAGGTACAAATGTGAATTTTTACTAAAAAACAAAATAATTTAAATTTAAAATTTTCTAAAAAATATTTTGTAATACCCTCCCGATGCTTCAGGATTCACATTTATACATTTCAACAGCTAAGGATACTTCTTAAAGTGTATAGTGGGTAAATTCCTTCTTTCTGTACATTGTTTGTGCTGAATTTATCCGGATTAAAGTGTAGTACGTTGTGATTGGATGTTTGGAGGAATTCCCCTACCTATTTCCAACAAACTGCCTTCCGATCCCCACTGCCCCAAAAGTTGTTTCATTTTCGGTTGGTTAATTTTTCTGGAAAATAATATTTTCTCCCGAAAAACTGTATTTTTGTGTGTTTCTGTTGTTGTTGTTATATTGGTATATTTCCTTTTTCATTGTCGTGTTCTTTTAATCAGGGACTATGATGCTCTGCAGCTAAGGTTGGTCGGTCGTTCGGTCGACACGGTCGGTCGGTGGCTGAATGGTCGCTCGCTGATGGGTATAGTATAGTGTATAGCACGCATTTGGATAGGGAGTTACAACCATCAGCCCAGGATGAATCAGTGAAAGTAGGAGTACCTCTCACACTACCACGTACCTATAGCTACATAGATGCTGATGGTGATGGAAAAAGGGAAGAGATAGGGGGAAAGAGTGGCCGTAGTGGTAGAATAAAACGATGTTGCGAATCATTGTTTGCATTGACTGTTTTGTATGCCCAGGGGATAATTCCGGTTGATTGTATTATTTCCCTCTTGCAATGGTAACAATTCTTTTGGCAAAGAAGAATGGTATACTCGGGACTAACTGGGCTGGCTGGTCCGACAGAAGAAGTGAGAAAGTAATTTTAATTTTGCCTTTCTTCATTTATTTTTTTTTTTTTTTTTTTTTTTTTTTTTTTTTTTTTTTTGTTGAGATAGTGGCATCTAACATACAACACTAATACCAAATAATATAAAATTGAAAAGATCTAGAGATGGATGCTTAGTTTTCTGAATAAGCCTTTAAGATTTAAATATGTACTTATTTGCAAGCTTTATTTTGAATGAAACAAATAGATATACATATTTGAATAAATTATGAACATGGGTCTAAAAAATAATCAAGCATAAAATAGAACTCAATAAGTTGATCTAAATTTTTTCCTGAATGTTTTTGAGAACTACATTCATATACAGGGTGGCGCGAAAAGTAACACGATTTTGCTTAAAATTTGTTCCTCAAGTTTTGAATTCGATTTGTATTTAAACAAAATGTGGACATGCGGCCAGGTCCGAGAAATTTGTATCAACTGTTCATAATAATCAAATTAAGTAAATTATTGCAGAATTTAGGTTAGAGAGAAAAATTTACTAGCTACTGCCTTAGTCTCCTCAAAATATTGATCCGATACATGGATATAGTGCATTAAGATCTAACTTTTTGTGAGTGCAGAGATTTTTCGTTGAGTTGCCTTAGCAAGAACCCTAGTATCAAACGTTCCTAGTGGGTACCGGCAGGTAATGATCGCCCCAGTTTATTTTGTGTGATGTCAAGTTTGCGGTGGTCAGCTAAGGTCAGATCGTTTCATTTCAAATTGTTCAACACTAAGCAATTTAATCTGACCATAGATATATGGGGTCCCTAATTTTTAGTGGTGGTGATAATCCGTACCGAAGAATAAGCTAGTAATTAATGAGCTTATTCGGGCGCCTTTTGCCTTCTCCCGGGTAATCGGCTCTGGCGGGTTGGCCTTCTTTTCCGCGAGCTACTCATGGGAACCAAATTTATTTCTACGAAAATAAATGTTGCATTTATTTTTCTTTGAAGAATACAACTGTAAAAGGCTTCCTTCATTCTTGACAGGATTGCCAGGAGGGAGGAGGATGGAACCCTTTCTGAAAGGCAATCCGCCGACAGCGAAAAATACCGGAGGATTGTTGGGAAGTTGTTGCATTCTTCTGATTAATCAAGAGAAGCCTGTCAACTAGAATAGGTCTCGGGATAAGGCCAACCAGGTTCAAAAAGTAAAACCGACAAAATGTATGCTTAAAAATGCCGTCTATTAGAGTGGCGCAATCAGGTACCATAAGTAAGGTTATCAGATTTAGAGACGACCTTCAGGTTATCGCTTCCATCTAGGCCAACCTCTCTGAGATGGTATTTCTCTATACGTTATCGGCGGGAGAGAGACCGCAGGTTGCTACCGCAGGTTGGACCCAAAATTCTATGGGGATACAGAGTGAATAAATGCTCAAAGTCATCCCGGCTAAGGAAATCCCTTAACCTCCAACGACACGCATTTGTTTGATTCTCATCAGCTATGAACCAAGTAAACAGGAGCTGGTTGGGGGTCTTCAGAAGTTAAATTTGCTGGTTCCTATGGCCTGGGCAGTCGTTAAAGCTGAGAAAGCCTAAAAAACCAGCAAGTTTTATCTTTCGAAAATCAGCAAAGAGAGCTTATGGATGCTCGAAAAAAAATGAATACAAGCTACGTTTTGGCATAAGAAATGTCAAAATCTAGGTTGTGACTACTCAGGGAAAAGATTCCGAGCAAAGCTGATGATGGTCCGGAAAAAAAATTCCTAGCTTGGAATATTGTTTTCTACATCCAGGTGTATGCGGAGATCCAGCGAAAGGGTTTCAATCTTTCCCACCTCAAATAAAAAATCTTTTACAGTAACAGGGTCAACGAGTTATGGGGGGTTATCGTGAATAAGAATTTCCCTGAAAATTTTTCACTCACTTCAATTTTGGGAACGTGAATGATACTCAAATGTTTCCCTCATATTTTATTGGTATTATGGGAATAAACTTTCCCATGGAATTTTCCAGTAATTTCAAACGATTTTTTTGTTCGAGGGAAATTTATTTCACATATCGGGCGAAAAAAATATTCCGTGAAACACGAAATACACTCGGAGATTCCCGATAGGGTCCATGGTGTCTAAACCGGGCATTCCAGACCTGATTGGTCAGCGGGCTGGGTTGTTCGAGACCGCCATTTCTACCTGTCTTTGTTTTGTATTGCATAAAGGAATATCAATATGTGTCAAAATGGGTTGGAATACAAGCTTAGAGCGCATCTGCGTTCGTCGATGATAAAACGATTATTATCCAAAAACTACTACAGGTAACAAAGGCATGGTGCTCTCTGCTCCAAATAATGATATCAAACTGGAAACGTATAATATCGTCTTTTAAGCTCGGTCGAATCTCCAATCCTGTATTTTCTATTCGTCACTATTATATTTATACGCATTTACATGATTTGTCCATACTTTACTCTAAGAAGATCTTAAAGCGATTCTGATTCAGATGACAAATAAAGACCCAAGGAAACCATTTCATATAAATCGCTTTCTTCCCATATAGCTAGAGAAAAAAATAAACTTTGTAAATAAAATGCACTGCACATATGCTAAATTGTTTTTCAAATATCATGAGTCTCTGCGATATATATAAGAAAAAAAATTAATTCATTAACATTTTTATTGCTGACTAATGCCATTAAACAAATGGCAACTATTTCACCCCAGTTTCCATCATAAACAACCATATACCCAACAAAAATCAGACAATCAAAGAAAAATGGAATAATTGAAACAAAACTATAATGACAATTAATGGTGTCCTTGCGTATCATTATAACGCGGCAATGACTCCCATTGATTCCTACGATTGTCCATTAAACCTATATATTTCTTGCCTATGTCCGTGCCCGCCCTTCGTTAGTTCAAACGCGCCCGCAACATCATCCTCTCCTATAATAAGCTATTCAACTTTTCAAAAAAACAAAAAAAGAGAAAAAGAAATTTATTGTAATAGGTCCAATTGACGCCCCCAAGGCACACGAATTATATAGTCCTGGAATTATTTCGCCTTTATACACATCTATATATAGTATAGGGGTGAGAATTAGAAGAGCTTCAATTGAGCCACCATCTAGCAACCCTGAATTCTGGATCTCCTCTCATCCTCGTGCCTCATGCAATAATCATAATGATAACTCCACAGAGATGAGAAATAACGAGCTGCTTAACCCTGGCATTCTCGTAGTGTTGTCCTTGTTGGCTTAGGTATACAGTACATTATATAGTTTTGGTGCTTTTTCTTTGATTGCACAGGGATATGAAGGAACTGCTTCTCACAAACACTTCCTGTGCCTAGGACCATAATTTGTTCATAACAATCCAAGTCTCTAGCGCACACACTGTTAACAAAAAAAAAAAAACAATAAAATCGCAGAAAATATAGGTAGGCGCGCCACAATGACAACGACGCTCGTATATTACACCACCATACGATCCACGAGCGTATATGCTATGCGTACGTTCGAAATTCGAATACGGAAAAATGCTACTGCAATATTAATGTCCTGATTTTTAATTTACCTGCATTTTCGTTTAGATTAATGAATATTATGGGAACCCACGGGACCCGGGTCTTTCAGAGCATATACCTATGAAATGTTTTTCTTAAGCGTTTTCAAAATCATATAAGATCGTCCTTTTAGCCTACTTTGGCGACAGATCCCTGCTTATTCATTTGATTTTTTTTTTCAATTTTTTACATTGTAGGTAGGTACATCACATATATCTCAAGATGACCCCCAGGCATTGCTCAAATAATGATTTTAATAGTGTGGTCCAAGTACTCCTTTTCCACTTATTCCTTTTTTTAGACGAATAATTGTTTCCGAGATGTATATGGGGATTGATGATGGAAAAGCGGGTTTGAGGTAATAGGATTTCAATTGAACATAATGGCAGAAGAAGCATTAGTTCTTTATTCTATACTGTTCGACGATAGTCGAATGTGCGTTGGAGTGTGCCTCGGGGGCAATATGTGACGACAACTCTACAATTATTGCGGCTACTTAGGCTGATGGTCTGAATTTCGGGTGAAATGTGACAGATGTGGTAAAAAGAACCATTTTTAGACCCCGGCTGCTCAGGCTCACACTTTAGTAGAGTAGCTAATTTTTTTATCGTCCTTAATGGGTATATATATATATATGTATGTATTTACAAGGAAACTATATACACCTATATAAAGGGCACTAGTTGTCGCTGTGGCATCTTATGTAAATTGAGCTAGGGTTAAAATAAATTACAATTGCTCATGTATTTTTATTGCACGTATACTTTAAACTTATACCTATAATAATTTTGAAAAAGCACAAACATGCACAGTCTAATTTAATGAATTTGGTTCATTAACAAATCCGTATTTTTCTTCACCAATTTATTTAGTTCATAATTGATGGTTGATGAAGGATTCATTGGCTCAATGAATACGTACGTACATTCGCCAACTTTTCTTCTTTGCACTGAAGTAACTTATTTTTTTCTATGGGACCTTTATGGCTATTTAAATTTATAGCTGCTAATATTTGATAAAATTTTAGACAGAATTTATAGCAATACAGTGAAACCCGTTTAAATGAAATGATATGTTCATCCGGTTTGCCTTGCGTGGCATTTATTGGGATGATCCATACAATCTACCACCTTATGTAAACCGTTTGAAACTATTAAGTTTTCAGACCTTAAGTAGACGTCGCGATAATGCTGACATTCTTTTCGTACACCAGCTATTGACTGGTGGCATCGATAGTGTAAATCTTCTTGACAAATGTAAGCTGAATACTAATATTCATCGTCTGAGATCCATACCACTCTTCAATATCCCATTTCACCGTACTGAATATGGCCAAAATGAACCTATTACTAGAATGCTTCGGAAAATAAATAATTCTTCCATTTCTGATCTCAGCCTTTCTAAAAACGGAAACAAGCATGCTCTTCAATTATAATAAACCCCTTTCATCTTTATCAAACCCTCCTATCTATTTAATTGTAGTTTAGTTAGTTTAAGATTTAGTTGGAATTTAGATCTAAGATATTTATAATTTAAAATTTTACTTATGCTTGTATTAAGCTTCAAATTAAATTAAATTAAAATAGAAATCTTAAGTATACTTAAGTATTTATAATATTGAACGCAGTTACGTTTTTTAATTACGTAAGCGGATCTCGGATAAGTGAAAATATAATTTAGCTTAATGTAAAATCCAAAATAAAAAAAACAAACAGAAATGATGTACTCAAAGTCTGCTCTTTCTTTTGTTTGATTTTCATTTGAGCGAGTTTTTTTGGGAGGACTATCTTAGGTTGCCTGAAAAGGCGATGTTTAGTTCGATGGGTTTGATTGTGTACGTATAAACAGCAATAAGGTTAAGATGCCAGCTTCGCTCAATGAACCAATTAGCGCTGGAATGAGTCATTTTTGAACCGTATGTCATTTGACTTTGTGATTTTTAAGAAATTTTTGGATAGAACTTCTGGTAAAATGTCGTCGGCGTCTTAAGTTTGTAATGTAAAATCTATTGCTAGGTAATTTACTAATTTTTCCAAGAAACATATATGAGGCTCACGTTTGGATGTGGCATAACGTGTTGTTGCTTGAGGAATTACACCTCGCTCCGATGATCATCCAACCATGCACACCACTTGAGCTTCCTTCTAAAGCCAATAGACTGCTTGCTGGCTTCCAATCACAGGAGTTCGATGGAGAAATTGTCGATCAAAGCCAATCCTAGATCCATTTCGTGGAGCTCAGGAAAAAAAATTAAGTTATTGATCTTCATTTCGGAAAGTTCGTTAAGGTCATCAGCAAAATGCTTTAACGAAGGATTGTGTTCTCATCCTGGTCAATGTGCGACATTTACGGAGGAAATGAACGACTTGTTGGTTCTCACAACTTCAACAGTATAAGGGATGTCAAAACTTTTCCGGTTGCTCTCCTATTACGAGTAGATATAGTGTCCAGTGCATGTTGCAACGATTCTGGCTATGTCTCGCCAGGGTCAGCAAATTAGATTAATAGTCCATGATTTATTACAGGTGCGCCGAATTGTCCTAGAAATGACTTGGTTATTCTATTCCCCTTGCGGTTGGATTCTTTGATACAAATTGAAATTTGATTGCCCTTCATAAGTCTGAAAGGAATGTTGACTATTTCCGCAAGTGAGGCATTCCTCTCAATTCCACTTTTACCCGGAGGTCGGAACCCAGATAAAAGTGACCGAAAATGCAGTTCCTCCCGGCATTTCTGTACCAATTTGGATAATAATGTAGTCGTTTTATGTGAGAATATATTCGCATTTTCGGTCCAGTTCGGATTTTGTTCAAGTATCTTGCTAGCTTCCCAGAATGCAAAACACTTAAAAAGTCGGGTAGGCAAAAAGACATCGATATATATTTAGATACTCAGTCAAGATTCTTGAACCAACACCACACTCCATATTTTAGCCATCAGTAAATAGATATATTGATGTGTAGAAGTCTTTCGTCACAGTATTCAATGTCCTTTTCTTCTTTCACTTTTGTATACCTAGGTGTAAATAGGTGTCTATATATGTATTGACCTTGAAATCTCAGAACCGGTAAAGTGATTTTCAGGCACTCATTACTCCGAGTGTTTTTTTTATATAAAGTTTGGTTAAAATCGGTCCAACAGTTTCAGAGATTTTCTTTAGAACTAAACAAAATCACTTCTTTTTGTTAGCTGCACGTTTTTATACTAAAATATTTGTACTTATAATATAAAATGGGTAAAAAGTAAATTCGTTGACTCAAAGAATAATTTCGATAGTTGAACGATTAAAGTCATTGAATTTACGTTTCGTAGGTTCATTGCTGAAAATCTCCTTAATAACCGAATTTCGTTTTACATACAGAAATATAATTATTTCATTGAATAAACAAAAATCATTGTTTAGTGAACAGTTTCATTAACCTAATGAGGACTATTCATTGAGCCAACGAATTGATATTTCGTTTGATTTTTAATGAATAAAATATTGTTGAAATGATTTTTTTCGTTATATTTAAGGAAGAAGGAAGGCCAGAGGAATAATATCAATGTATTTTTGACCTGGTAAAGCTCTCACTATTGTGATTTTTCTTTTTCGAAGTTATTTCATGTTTTGAGTTGGCCAACGTGTACTTACATCATACTCATACCACTGCCGACAATTATTCCAGTTAACTTTTTTTCTTATGGAAAATTGATAACTATTTCCAACAGCGCCTGTCGCTTTATCCAAGCTCAGTGCCATTTGTATTTCTTAGCTTGTAATTAAATTCGAATTAGTTATAACATTCATTCAAGCAATCTGAAGAATTTTACTCCGAAATCCATAATAATAGTTGCGTTTTTGTTGTTTGTCCAATTGGCGATCTACAAAAGTCCAAAAAAGCGATATTTTAATTTCGTTTCATACCATTCTGATGTGATGATGCCAATAACTAGCGCACAAATTATCCTGAGCCGTGATTTTCTGCATCCTCAAGTGGCAATATCGAAACGCAATAGCACCCCATATAATGTGAACGCTGCTGCTTTTGATGCAGGTAGCACCCATCAACAGAGAACAGACTCAGCAGCAGCACGCATGATGTGCAATATGAGACGCCATTAACAGTCAAACTCGAATAGACTTCGACGACATCATGACTTTTTTTCTTTTTTGTTTAATTCGCAAGTCCAGCCCCAACTTTGAAGACTTCAGAAACCAAAAAAAAAAAAAACAAGACCATCGCAATCCCAGGAATTGCAATAAAAATGACAAACGAAAACGAAGTAATTTTTAGCATTTCATTAAGTATTGCATCGATGCAGACGTCAAATGTACGAATACCTCTGAATACCTGCAGCGAGTATGCCCATATAAGTCCGTGAGTTGTCGTCATCTTGGTGTGTCTGTCTGTCCGTGCTGAAATTCTACGGAAGAGATCGACCAAATGTTGTCGTTGCAGTTAAGCGTTTCGCGTAAGTCGCGTCCTCCACTGTCCATGAGTGGGCCACAAGTTAAAAATCACCTCTGCTACTCCCGATTTATGTATGTAAGTATATACATACAAACATATATATATATATATGTTTATAGCTAACTAAAAAAAAGTTAAAGTATTGATGGTCTGACAGCCAGACACACGGAGACACACGCATCACAACAGATTGTCCAGCAGAACTGGACTACTTTGTTTTTGCGTTGCTTGGGTCAGTCAGTTGACGCGACGGCTGCTGATGCATGCACCATAAAAGTAACAGCTCTGAATGATATGCGTGTAGGCTCCATTCACACACCGCTCCTCAATGTAAAATGTGCTCAATAAGTCCCCATTATCAGAAAGATGTACAATCTCTCTATAGTATTTATACAGCTATACATATAGATTCCTTTTTGTCCTGCTGCTGCAATGATGGTTGCAGCAAACTGTCAAATTCCATTTGGTGGACTTTAAGTATACAGAGGGAGAAAATCCTTCATCAGAGTTTTGGTCATGTTGTTGACTTTGAAATTATCAGGGAAGAAATTGAATAGTTGGCGCCTTGGAAACGGAAAGATCTGAATCAGTAAATATTGAAAAAAAATATATATTATGTATATATATATACATACCCATATATTATATTGTCTTAGATATGACACTCCTGTCAAAACAACTTCTGGCTAAACAATATTCAATAGCATCAATCTTTAATTTTGAGAATGTAATCAGATTTAGCTAGTCTAGAAGGAGGCGCACCACAGGGTTCTATTATACGACCATTAGCTTTTACTTTCAATCAAGTTTTTTTAACTAGAACAAAATAGGGAGCGTGTCGGAACCCGCTTTTCGAAAATCCCGAAAAAAGTTTTAAAACTGAGGTTCAATGTCGTTAATGTGCATTGTTCTCGGCTTATTGACGTAAACTTTTGCTTTTCGATGTCCCCAAAGAAAAAAAGTCGAACAATTATCTCACGACACCTGAGATAACACGGTCGTTTAATTTCTCGGTCAAACGAGCTATTGTTTCGTTGGCTGTGCGGCAAGTGGTATCGTCCTGTTGGAACCACACATCGTCCAGCTCCATATGTTCAATTTCTGGCCACAAAAAGTCGGTTATCATCTCGCGGTAGTGACTACAATTAACAGTAACTGTTTGACCGACCACATTACCGAAAAACTACGGCTCGATTACGCCTCGCCACCAGCTTATAAACCGCACCAAACAATCACTTTTTGTAGATGCATCGACGTTTTAACAATAACTTGTAAATTCTCATTTGCAAAATGTGGCAATTCTGCTCGTTAACGAATCCACTGACTTGAAAGTGTGGTTCATCGCTGAATATGATTTTCTTCCTATAAAGAAGGGTATGTTCAACTAACCATTTGGTGTATTGACTACGCGACGCTTGAAATTGTCAATATGTTTCAGGTTTTGAGTCAATTAGATCTTATAAGCGAGTAAATTCAAGTCCTTATTCAAAATTCGCATTAGTCTGTAATTTTTTCAATTGTTGAGCACGGCGAGTCGAAGTTGACAGCTCTTCTGCGACACTATTGTGATCACGAGCAAATGTTTTCAGCAGAACCAATTTAGCGAGCATCCGCACTTATTTTCACATCTCCTATACAGATCTGAATCTGCTGAAATTTCAAGAAAAAAACTTGACGCTAAGGTATGACTCAGGTGTGATTTAAGATCCACAAATTTTTGTGTTTTGTTACACAACACGATAATTTGAATTTGCCACATCCAGTTACGAGAACAGGATCGATATGAAAGCGATATAAAAATTCATTAAATGGCAACTTCGGTCATAAACCCACCAATGCTTGGTCGAATGAATTATTTGTGGCAGTATATCGTCAAAAAATACAAATAATTTTGGCTTGACTTGCATTATCAAGATTTTGGTGGCCACTTTAGGCCAACAAAACCTTCATCTATAATATTTTCAAAAATAACTTGATTTTTTTGTGTGTCTTTTGTTCCATAGATGAAACCACAGCTCTCTTCCGCTATTTAAAGTATCAAACTCAGGTGGCTTTTTATCTCCCTATAATTCCAAGATCAATAAAGTCAGAAACTAATCAAATTCGACGTATCCTTAAACAAATTTAGCAAAAATAGTAATTGAGTGACCGATTCAGTGACGACTGACCTACTCACTCACTCGCCCCTTTCAATATGTTCAGAAGAAAAAAAAAATGTAAATTATAAAAATCACACCAGAAACATAAATGTTACGAACAGAGCTTAGTTCTTCAAGGAACCTGTGTGAGAATTTAGCCGAGAAAAGTAATGGTACCACAAACGTAGGTACTCCAGTTTCAAAGTTTGTGAATTTTAAATATCAAATATTTGAAGAAGTTTGGTATTGAATAACCTCAAAACTATTAAAAGACTATGACTATGACTATGGCAAGTTTTCTTTTTTGCTACAATTGACTATTTATCCTTTTGTTTGTAAGCATACCCGTTGAGCCAAAAATTATCCCTAACGCCGATCGTAATTTTGTTATAAAGCGAAATCTTAAAGTTGTAAAAGTTTTTGAAGTGTGATTTAATAGCACGGTGAAATTACGAGACTACTGAATTATAGGGTGTCGTACGAAATCCCCCCAAATAAAAAATCTCCACCGGATAAAATCCCCAAAAAATGAAATCCAACTAGCCAATAGCGCCACAGACATAATACACATGGACAAAATCCCAACGAAATAATCTTTCTTACCAAAATTCCCACAGAATCCCCAAATCACGAGTATCCGGTCCGTGCACATCTTCATTATGTGCATTTAGTTTTCAAAAAAAAATCTAATAAAGTTCTCATATTGTGATACTAATTAGTGATAATAATTAACAGTTTCTAAACAATCAATTACTATTAATGCATGCACTTTTCAGTCTTACATTCGTTTTCATGGTGCGTATTGAAACTTTCTTGTGAATTTTTGCTCTTCGTTTCATTTAAGACTTTATGAGAAACTAATTTTATTTACATTATTTTAACATATTAATTACTTACATGACATGTATTTGTTTTCTTAAAATAAAAAAAATTTACTAACTCTTTGGATCACATTTCATGCAATATAAATTAAACCAAATATCCTCAAAACAAATATGTTCAAGTAGTGAATTATGCGATGAAATCAGGCGCGTGATTTCATCGCATGATTCACTACTTGAACATATTTGTTTTGGGGATATTGGCATAGGGATTTTTGCCCTCGGATTTTGATGCTGGGGTTTTTAATTTGGGGATTTTGAATTTGGGGATTATGTCTTGGGGAAAATGACACCAACGCTGAATAATAAAATGCAAGAGTGGATCGCACGTACTTGCTTTTATGGTAGATCACATTTTAAGGACAAGATTTTTAGAAGAAACAGCTCAATATATTTTTAGTATTTCTTTAATTAAAGATTTTATTTTTTCAACTTAAGATGTTGTATATACAAAATTTAGTAAATTTTTTTCTAAAACATCTTTTAGTATGACAATTTTATATATTTAATAATATAAATTTAAAAACTGAATACCAAAAATATCATCCCCCCATTTGCGAAATATTTAATTTCACAAAAAAAAAGTTTTTTCTTTAGTCCAAAAAATTATTTTTCGAAAATTTTCGTATGCAGTATTGTTTAGAATTCGAAAGACCTCCTATATAATTTTTACGAAATCCGTTGAGCCTTTTATGAGAAAGGCCAAAATCAAGAAAAAGGTTGTATGGCAAAAAATGCTAATAGCAAAATATGTAAAAAGAATTACCCAAAATTTAGACAATACCTGTAGTAGTGCACATATTTTTTTTTTTAAATCGTTATAGCCATTTTCAAGATAATTAAGATGGTAGAAAAATTTGAATGGCAGGTACCGTTAGTTTTGGGCCTAAAAAATCCATTCAAAAATCTATTAAGACAATCACCTAAAACCCTTAAATACGCAGTTTGAAGAAAATCGCTTCAGCCGCTTAGACTCTAGAGCGTTGTACAGATAGACAGACACACGGAATTGCGGGAACCACTTTTTTTTTGGTGTTCTCTATTATCGTAATGTCAAGTCTGATTAAAATCTCGAGTTCGATTTTATTTCCCAATGTAAAACTTGCCCACTATATGAACATATATCGCAAGTAAAAATTACTAACAGATTGGAATCTACCAGTAATTGCTTTGCCAGATATGGCTGTCTGAAGATAGTGTATACTGGGGTAAAAATAATACACCATACATCCTCTTTGCTCTTTAAATTGTGATGGAAAGTGCCCGCTTTGTATGGTGAAAAGTTGAAAATACCGCTTAAGTATATGTTTAACCCTGTGTCTGGATCAACATCAAGCGTTTAGTTCATCTCGTCATAATATGCCATGCAATTAAAATTGCCTCGTCAGAATTGGAAAAATATAATATGCCCAGGCCCGTTTCAAGAATATTACGGCCATGACCTCGAAACTTGTGATTTACTCTACAGACGGATAGTGTTCCTACCTACTCACTCATCATCACCAATGTTTTGGTGTGTTGTAAGCGCGCTTTGTGTATCCGAAGGGGTTGCATAGTTTCACGAAAATGGTCTTTGGCATTTGCAACGTGCCAAAGTTAGTTGCTATTTTTTTCTTTGGGTATGTTTTTTTTTTTTATTTTGTTAATATCGACACCAGATATGCGAGAAATGTTGACAAACGATATTAGTACGAGGTCAGGTGACGGAAATTGTTTTTCTTTTTGTCTGAGTCCTTTTTTTTGTGTGTCTGTCATTCGATGATGAAGATGCAGAGCTTTAATAGGTATACTCGTAGTTTTGGCTATAACTAATTTAATAGTATAGGGGATATTGTAAGTCTGAAGCATCAATGTGTGACGGATTTATTGCCGTTCTAATCAAACGAGATAGGTATAAACTGGGTCTAAGACTACTTACATAATCAATCCAGAAGAAGCTTTTCGAGTGTACTTTTAGCCTGAGAAGTTGTATGGAGTAGGTACCTAAACTATACGAATGAACATAAGGGCATTTTTTCAATGTATAATGTAGTGGCCATGACAGAGAAATGTTGTTGGGTGTACAATTTTGCGTTTTCCCCCGTTTTCGTCAATCAATATTCTATGAAAACGCTTCGTGAATACTAAACAGCTTGATGGACCTGTTACCTTTATGTGTGCCTTTGCCAATATCCTTAGTCTCCCAACTCTACCGCACGCTAAGAACACGAAGAAGCATCCCTTTTTACGCATACTCGCACATCATGGAACGTTACTACATCTCTACCAACCGACCGCTTCTAGCGTTTTTTTTTCTTTAGTTTCTTCTCCTCGACGTAGCTTTGTTTGGTAAAAATATATGTAGTATCCATACTTTGGGGATAAATACATAAGTTTGGGATTTTTTTTTGTTGGTAATGTTGCTTTTGTTATTGTTGTTCTAGTTTATATTTATATGTGCATAAGGATATGGGTGATGGGATAAAGGTTTTTAAGGCACTGCTGAGCCATGGAATTTTTTCTACAAGTTAGTATTGATTTTAGTTGTTTCTCCATTTTTTTTAAATATAAATACTATGGTTTGAGGGATATCTTAAAACAAGGAAAAACTAGGTATATATGTAAATAGAGACAAATATAGAGTGAGAAATACAAGTTGGAGACTTTCAAAGAATGTTAATATGCGTGTGACAAGTTGCGTGAGAATTCGTTTTTGCATTACGTATAAGTATGCGTGCTGCGTGTAGTCTTAAAGTTTAATTAAGGCCCGTCTTAAAGAAGTTTCTCTCAAGACTTTCTCAAGTTGAGATTTTGTTTTTATTAATTTAACTAGTCCAGGAGATTTCTATAAGGAAAGATAAATTGAAAGACTTTTTACTTTTACAATGTCTAAATTTATATCCACTTCACAAAATTATTAGATTTTAATTTAAGCAGTAGGTAGGAATTAGTACTGTGTTGTTTACTTTTTTCATACCCATTCTCAGCCAAATTCCGTTACTCAAGAAGAACAACACAATAATGGCTTCCTTTTTTTATTTTTTTTTTAAATTATAATCAGCTATGAAGTCAAGCCACTAGTAGACTCTGAACTAAAATCTCAGCTCGATAAGTCTTGCGTAAGTCATTTAACCTTCGATAAGAACTTACCGAAACATTAAAATTTTAGTGTGCAGTATTATTTTTGTTTTTTTTTTGTATTTTTTTTAGATTAAAAAGCAAATCGTCAGTGATCGGTCCGTAGATAGAGGGCATTTTATCTTCAATGTTTAACAGTTTTTTTTTAAGAAGGCAACCAAAAATTGTGGAGTATTACTCCATTATGGACTTATATCTTCGTAAGTAATCCCCCTGCTTCCTTGCTCATTCTTCCGGAAAATATTATACCATGCAAAAAATTTATCATCCCAGAAATATATCATGCTATAAAAAATATCATGCTAACATTTATCGTGCAAAAGTATATCATGGGAAATTTATATCATGCGAGGGAAAATGTGTCATACGCAAGAAATCGGTATGCGAAAAATATATCACGCTAAAATAATATCAAGCTGAACATCAGATTTTTTAGGAATACTATATACGCGATATTTTTTGCGTGTGATACATAAGGAATTTGTCGCATATTATTTCTCTCGTATTATAATATCATAAGACATCAAACATCATGATGGGAAATTCGAAAACCAAAAATCCGCCCAACCTTGCAATATAACAAACTTTTAACCTCACCAGTCGCATCTTTGAAACAGAAACGTAAGCAAAGCATGCACAGAAATTTAAAATTTGTTATAAGTTGGTACGCCAAGAATCTTCAAAAATGTCTGTTCAGTGATGAAAATATCTTCACTCTCGAAGAGGCTTTTTAAAATAAAGCATTGTATATCGTTTTTGGTCAAAAGTAGAATGAAAACTTGTTCGGAAATAGATTTATGTAAATGTAATAGTATGGTAATGCAATAGCATTACTAAACATATATTTCGTAATAGTGGACCGAAAACTTCGTCAAAAGCTTATCAACCTAGTGTTTTAAAGGGCATGTAACAAGCTAATTTTGGTCGAGCTAGTGCATCAAGAACAATAACTGACAGCCCGAACCTCAAAGAAGCCTTGGAGTAATAAGTTTTAAGGCAAATAGACTGGTCTTTTATACTCTGTTCAATTTATATTTTCAGTACTGGGAAGATAGGATATTTGCCTTTCACTCTTACTATTGTGCATTTCAATAAGCTATCTCTATTTCTATAAAGCTAATCCATTTTCCATTGTTGCCGTAGTGAGTATTATTAATTGCCATAATTCTCTCACGAATGTCAGTAGTGTTGCCAATTGTTAATTTAGATTTCATGAACAGAAACATGTACATCGTAAACTAAATCTAGAAAAAAATTAAACTAAATCCAAATAAAAATAAATCTATCGTTCTCCACACCACCAAGAAGTAAGATAGTAGGCGCGAGTTCCCCAAAGGGCCTAATCTATTTTTACCTGAAAATAAATCACAGAAAAAAGACGTATAAATAAGGTATAATAAGGAACTTGTGTCCTTCGAAGAACTTGAAGCCATTTTAAATGTAAATAAACACAGCACAAAAATGATAATATCACCTCAAATTGCACAGCACTATTTTAAATAATATATTTATATACAAAAAACTTTCTTCATTTTATTTTTATTTTTATTTTCATGAACAAAAAACTATTTGGTAATTTAAAGTTGCAATTAATTAATGAACCGAACTGTATCAAAAACTTGCTCAAATATAAATTTTTCAATAAAAATTATATTCAACAAATATTATATAGCTGCATTTTAACCATTTTCAAAAAAAAAAACAAAAGATGTAAGCAGAAAAGCACGCAGCGACAACACATTTTTCCTTAAAATTAAAATATATGCTCTCAAAAGCTCTAAGAAAGCTTCGATTCTGAAAGCTCCATAAAGAAAACCAAAGAAAAAAGTATTAGATTTTACATCAATAGTAACTCTTAATCAATGTGTTTATTTTTTTTAATAAACACTATAAGCGAGAGTAAAATTGGCGACCAGTCTCCTCTCAGCCCGGGAGCAGACAGGTCCTGGTATAATGTACGTGGTTATATGGAATATTTCAGTACCATTTTCTTAAGTTGTGTGCCATACAAACACCAGCCGGCACCAGTGTGTTTCAAAAAGCTCTCCCATAAGGCCTGTACTGAAAATATAAACTGAACAGAGTATAGACACCGAAATATTAAAACATTGTCTGCTAGCAGATACCTGTGCGATGCTACGGACCCACGGGAATCTTATGAAATCATCTATAAATTGAATCCAAACTTTCACATTTATAATATTAGTAAGATTAGTAAGATGACAATGTTCAGTATTTATTTCAGCAACTTAACATCTGTCCATTGCTTTCGTTCATTTCATGAGCGATATTTGTTAAGTCTCTGGGATGTTCTTAGTTATACCATGTTCGAAGTTTGACCAATTCTTGCTAAACATGTTTATAGTAGTAGTGTTACCCACTTTGCATGAGGTGAAATAAACAGTACCAAAAATACTGCATTATTCATATAGTGTGTATCGCTTCTTGTCCACAAATCTTCCATCTGTCTACAACATAAATGTCAAGCACAATAGCTTTGGACGCCATCTTCAAAAAATGACACATTTGACATTCACAATATGTTAAAGTACTTATCCACAACCTAAATCACTTCAGCTTCCTCCAAATCTTGTGCTTAAGCTTCTTAGGGGATTCCCTAAATGAGAAATGAGTTTTCATTGCCAAAAATAACGGTGTCTGACATGAAATCTTAGTAAAAAGATTAATTCTCTCGAAAACGGCTTTAAGGATTTTAATGAAAAAAAAAATGTCTATGTACGTTGAACATACGTACATTTTGATATTTTATTAACCTTTTAACGGCTTTACCGATTAAGATCAAAATGTTTATACAGAAAGTATTTCAAATTCTAAATAAGACCACATATCGTAGATTTCCAAAAAAAAACATATTTGTTCGAACTTTTAAGAAAAAAATATTTTTTTTATTTTTTTTTGGAAATTCAAAATCTCCAAAATGATTGGATTTATTTTTTTGTATTGTATTGAATACTTAAAGTGGGCACATTTTTCAACAAATTTAAAAATTAAGAAAAAAATATATTTAAATAATTAATTATAAATGTAATTTGCTGAATCTATTAAATATCTTGCGTTACGATGTGATCTAACATAATACCTAGTTTAAATACCAAATATTTAAAGTAGAATAATATTGAAACATCTGCAAATTAAGACAAAAATTTTATTATTTAATGAATACTGACTGGTGGGTTCAATGGTCAAGTTTTTTTTTTAAACATTTCGAATGGAAATAAGAAAACAGAAGACTTGCCAAGTAAACTTACCAAAATTTAGTAATATATATTCATTAAATAATAAAATGTATCTCTTAATTTGTAGTTATGTTTCAATATTATTCTAAATTAAATATTTGGTATTAAAACTTTATGAAATAAGAACTTGGCATAGTTTTATAAATCTCACTACTTTTCACGACTGACTTGTTAGGTTCAGGTTTTCGTATAGAAGAACTTGCCAATTTTTTTGACATTTATGCTTTTGGTTTGATGATATCACTCCTTTTGCAAAGAGTTTAATAGCTAATCGATTAATCGGAAGGGAAGCTCCCCATATAATTGATAACAATTCTGAGAAAGTGGGCGGATATAACGCCCCTGACTAGATAACCTCAAATTTTCGATTTGTTCCCTTGCTTCCATCATAAGATTTACAGTTTTACAAGATTCAACGATGGCGGTTCTCTATAATTTAGATTATCTGTCAGTATGAGTGAGTCAGTTAGGGGTTTTATAATTTTGAGGGCTTATATCTCAGGAACCACTACTGCAAGTTGAAATTTGGTGAGCCGTCTGCTTGACCAACTTAGCTAATAATCGGAATTTGAAGCTTCTGACTTAATTGGAACTGAATATAGAGGGGTTCGAAAATCGTATAAGTTTGTCCCTGATGTAAATAAAGGTTGTAGTGCCGGAGCTTGGATGATCAGGGTCGCTGCCGTGCTCTTTGATTAGCCTAAAATCCGAACAAATGCTTGTAATTACCAATAACTGATGAGCAAAAATGTCCTTAATATTCGCTAAGTTTCAGGACTCAAACTCATTCTGTAGGTCTGGAAACGTAAATTTTATTTTCTAATCAATTTTTTTTGTTTATAATTTTGACATAAATGTACCAATATCTTGTTTGCGTCCAAAACAAAAAGAAAACTGCAAAAAAAAATTATTTCCTGACATCACATGTGACAGTGAGATTAAAAAATAGAGAGCAAAAAAAAAATCAAAACACACAACACTAAACTACTTAATATTCTTTGGGACTTGATTTTTTGCTGCGTGTCCACGAAATCATTTGTCGGATTTCGTGAAAATTTGCATTAATCAAATTTAAACACGCATACACAAACGAAAGCTCACACATATGACATTTTTTTCTTTCATACGCACACACTATAAGCCATGATATAACTGACTATAAGGGTGTTGGTGCAACTTTCCAAAGAAAAGGACATTTGTTTATGTTAAATCCTACAAATAGCCTCTATTAGCTTATGAAGTATGTATACAGTTATATCTTTAAGAGTTGTATCTTAATAAAAAATCACCCGACCAACGCTGATGCTATATACGACTGACAATGGCGGCGGGCGGCATCAGCGGACGGTCGTCATGTCATCCCCTTTAAGCTGCAATTCTGTTTCATACTAATAAATTACCAATTTGAATATCCCATTTGAATATCGATAACCGGGAGATAGCTACCAGCTACAAGCGCAATAGGAAAATAAAAACAAATAGAAAAATATCGAAATAACAGCGACACATCCTGATTGTGTACACTTCCGTTTGCTGCCACTGCCACTATACCAAGGATTTTTTTTTTATTTTATTTTATTTTTTTTCGCCCTCTCCCTCCCATTATAGAGGGTGGAATTTGGCTGGGAGACGCAAATCCATGTCCTGATGGTCGTGCGAGAGGAGGGTTAGTTCCCATAGAGTATTCATATATCATGTATAACTCCAAAAAGTGTGGTGGTGCACGAGGCATACATGGAGAACGAGAGATTTGCCTAGAACAGGACGATTTATTTATTTTGATGATATCTTTCAGGATAATAAATTGAAAGAGCGAGGCTAACTGATTTTTTAAGGCTATGCCGGACATAAATATAAATATTCGCAACGAAATATGTGAAGTGCTATAAAGAATCCGCATGTGGGGTCGTCATGAAGTGAATTGTATATTTACCTAGTTGTATGGTTTGTTATACTGCTCCTGCCGCCGCGCCGCCGCCACACGTCGGTATAGTTGTATCGGATATCGGATACGTGCTATGCTGTCACACACACAAATTCCATGTATCATGGTCAGTGATATGGGATGGGTGTATGTATATATGTATATGATGCTCGAATCCTGATCCTGGCGAAGCTCCCCCTAAATAAGTAATGTCCCTGTTTGGCCCCCGATTCGAAAGCACTGCTCTCTGCAGAATTTCTGACAGCGCGCTATAAATAAAAACGAATTGAATTTTGCCTAACATTTAGATATTTTTTTTTCCTATGTTGTTCTGTGCTCATCCATCAGATACCCAAAGTTACGTGTTGTGTGATAAAATCTCATTCAATGTGCAAGTCTTTTTATTAATTTATTTCATTAATTCGGCACGGTAAAAGATTTAACCCCCTCACAAGCCAGCCATTTCAAATCCTTAATGAAATTATCTAATCACTCTGATCACAACAGAAAAAAAGTATCTAACACTATTTTTATGGAGATGGAGTATATTTGTGTTTCAGGCGGGCGCCATATCGCCACAAATGGGAGTGAGTTATGCCATCCAGTGGATTGTGTATAAGTTCCTAATCAAAGGTGATGTAATTAATGCCGCACTTGATTGCAGATACAATACCCCAATCGAGATTGTAGGTTGAGGTTCTAACAACACACACTCTCTTCATTCCGTTCATCCTTTCTATTACGACTAAATATAAGAATGCGGGGCTCATGCCACCATATCTTCTATATAAGAATATGCGAATATAATGAGCGTAATGTGGAAAAAGGAAGTCAAGTATGTCAGAGCCATATCGATATTCTGCTCTCAATTTATCATCCTATCATTATTCTCAATCTAAATGGAAGTACCTTTAATTTGGTGCTACTAGTATCTTATAATGGTAAGGAGTCGCGAACATTTCTTTAACCTTTCGCATGGCTGTACTTTACTTTCAGAAATAATGGCTTTCGTAGGTCAAATTGGGGTGAACCTTTATACATTATACCGTTCAGCAGGAAGGGGGGATGAAATTCCGTATCTCAGAAGAGTAAATTTCACGGCGCATTGGGTGCAAACAATAAAATAATTATGACGAATTTTTGGGAAGGCAGAACAGGCAACCCCTTTCCTTTGGCCATCAAAAGTTCATTGTAAGTTGTAAGCGCGTTATAAATTAAAGGAGATAAAGGGTTTTTTTTTTTAATGTGGAATAGGTGAAGAGAATGTATTTAAATTGTGAAATTAATTTTTGGTGAACATTTTGAGGAGACAATATCTCTTTTATTTTGAGTTTTTAGATAGAGTTAGGTACAAGTACATAAGCACAATAAAAACTTTGCACTTAAACTAAGAATTACTGCAAATTAATTTTGATTGCAGGGGAAAGTTAATAACATAATTTTTTAATGTGTCATAATTTTTGCAAATATCTTCCAATATAAATGACATTTAGGTTGTAGATATGTTTGAAGATCGTCGCTTTTTTGAGTCATTTCCGGTCAATTGATTTACTCAGCGTGAGTCTTGTAAAAGCCAAATTCTATAAGAGGTCTTAGGGTGCGCGTACAGTGGTGCGACAAAGCGATGCGATGCAAGAAGCGATTTCCAATTAAGAAAGGATAAAATAAAAAACAACAAGAGCTGAAATTAAATAATTTGATTTTTTTTTCTTGACGTTTAAGTCAAAACAAACAATTCTCGCACAAGCTCGCTTGAAAAGTAGTCAGAAGAGTTTGTGATCGAGGTGCTTGCTAAAGGTATGTGAGAAACTCGCAACAAATATCGCTTCACGTTGTGTACGTATATAAGAATAAATGTATATATTTTTTCGTACGGAAACGCTTCTCGCATCGCGTCGCTTTGTCGCACCACTGTATACGCGTAGCCTTAATTTGACTGATTTAATATCATCCAATATATGGCATCTTCTAAGACCTTTCGTCTATAATTAGTCTAATTTTTTTTGGCAATATATACATAGATACTATATGGCAATTTTTGGTTTCCGAAAAAAATAATCAAATTCGAGATTTTGATCAAACTTGACATTACTATGTCTCACAATTCCGTCTGTCTGTCTGACTGTATGTTTGTCAGTATATAGCCTAAACGATTTGATGGATTTTCTTTAAACTTAGCAGATATTTTTTTGCAGTAATATGACCACACCTTTTTTCATTTTTTAAGACCAAAAATATCGGTGCTTGCTATACATTTTTTGCCGAAAAGTAATGAAAGTTATTATACATATATGTAAATATTTTTCTCAAGAACGGCTCCAACAATTTTTATAAAATAATTTTTTTTGTGGGACAAATGGCTTTTTTTATACGTAACTCAAAGAAAACAAGATTACGACACTTGTTTTTCGTTTTATTTTGGAGACGACATAAGTGACAACAAAATCTGACAGCAAAGGAAATTGTTCAGTTTTTCAGATGGGGATTAATGGATTTTTCTTGCGCGAACAATATAAACGTACAACTTTTTAAATAATTGAATATTGTTAAATTAAATTTACTTGAATTGAATTTAAATTAATTGTGAAAAAATCAGGAATCAAAGAAAGAAACAGTGCTATCCATTATTGAAGATTTAACTTAAATTAACCAAAACAACAATTTGTGAAGATTTGTATACATTAAATAAGTGGAACATATTTTAATTATATTTTAATTTTGTTGTATTTTCGGTTTTTGAATCTAGATAAGAGTACAATTGTTCTGTTAAGTGTTCTTATTCTAAAATACACCCTGGCGCGGAAAAAAAGTTGTTTTTATTTCCACATCGCAGTCAATAGCTTTGGCCAATTCAATTAGATTTGTTTGGTAGCCGGGACAAATTACAGTCTTCTCCATTAATGGATTTGAAATATCCTCTTCTGGTTCCCAAGCAATGCTTTGAAGTTTAGTACCTAAAAACACATTTCAGATTATTTGTTTGTATAAGCAAAAAGCAATGTCTGCAAACCTTTCAATGGCGCTTCTAAATCTGGGGCATCGTCAAAGCATACATTTGCTGAGTCCGAAATAACACCCTCGTTGTGTCCTGAAATGTGGGATCTTAACCTAAGGCGGAACGCTTCTTGATCAGGATGATCTTGGAGGTCCTCCCTTGCCACGTAACACACCAAATGTGTTTTCTAGTACGTCCTGGTTTAATCTGTACGACAACACTTACTTGAATTCAAATAGGCTTACCAAGTCTTTGAATAAAAGCTGTATTGCCGTATTGGATTGAATAATTCCTAAGAAATTAGATGTGTGTTTATTTTCAACAATTAATTAATGATAAATAAATTCAACCTTTCTGAAATGGAAGTAAGGTAGATTTCCCAATTACTTTCATGCTTGATATTAATTCCGAAATTTCATCAAGGATTTTGTTTTGGGTGTCGAGATCAAGACCATATGCATGAACTTTTTCTTGGGTTAGACTTGTGTTTAACAGTAGTTCTACTATTTTTTTTTATTATCCCTGGCCAAAACCGTAGTTACCCGGCCAAATAGATCAGCGTTTCAGGCTGCTTTGTATACACTGTTGGTATGGAACCAGGTTTAAGGCGAGGGCGTTTTTTACCCGTGCAGCCTATGAAGATAGAATATATTTTTTATTTACTTATTTTAAAGCAACTCAAATGCACTTACCCAATTCAAATTGGAGGTTCGTATGTATGTCATCTGCGGTAAAGTTGTCACTACATATTCTAGCTGTTCTTACATTGAAAGCATTTCTGTCTTTTACAAGAACGAATCCAAATTTTCAATGTACAGGATCTTCTGGGAAACTGTGGTATGACACATCTTCTCTCAATCTATTGCTCTTACTTTTTTTTATTGTTGGTATTATTATACCCACAAACAGCACAAGACATTGTTAAGCTATTTCACAAGAAACAAAATATACAATTTCAAAAACAAAATCCAAACTTTAAAATTTCAAACTTTTTTCGCTTTTATTTCGTTTTCTTTTTTTTACCTCTTTTGACGTCACACGAGTTGTCAAAAATTATAAAAACAAAGCGAAACAAATAGAAGTATCGTAATCTTGTATTCTTGCATTCATGTTTTTGATACCTCTAGTAGAACCATTATTTTTGGTTTTTGTTTGATTTTTCGAAGAAGCTAAAGAGTTTAAGCAGTATTTTAAGCTAAAATTTTCAAATATTTTTTTTTTATGAAAAAAAAAACATTTTTTTATGAAAACTCAACACATATTTCGAAAAGCCTCAATCAATTTTTTCGAAACTTCAGATTTACTAGTTTTTGACATCATCTTGAATACTTAAATTACTATTTCCCTTAAACAAAAACCAACGGTATCTACCTCCTATACAGATGTTAGAAAAAATCACATGCACGACATGATCGCACGTACTGCAAAAGATTTCTATTAGGAATCTAAAAATATTTTTAAAGTAGTTTTTTTACTTAATTTTTTATATACAAAAATTCCTTTAATATTTTTTTAAAATAAAAATTGGTACGCCAACTTCAAGCATTTACCCACTAGCGATTATCCTTAAGCTTATTATTATTTATTAAATTTTTCGAAATTGAATTCAATGATTTTGATAAAAAAAAATTATATCAGTACATAATTATCATAGGTATACTCTATATAATTTGGTTTAAAGAAATGTTTACAATGTTTTCCACTTAATAGATTTCGATAAAAATATTTTTAAGAAGGTCCTTAAAATTTAGAATAAAACTGCTTACTAAAATTTTCGGCAAATGTTTTTTACGATTTTGAAAAAAAAGTAAAATTTGTTCCAATATTTGGAAAACGAGTAGACGAATTTTGTTGATATTAATTTGTTTAATTAACATTATTAAATAGTTAAAATTGACATACCACTTTTTTATAGAAAAAAATTTAATAATCTTTTTTATATAAAAAAACAATTTAAAAAATATATTTAGCTTTTTCTACAAAAAATCTTGTGATTAATTTGATCTAACATAAGAGTAAGTAAGTACAAGCGATCCAATCGTGTATTATATTTTACCTATTAGTAATAGTTGTATGTCAACTGGGTATGTGCCGTTATTTTTGTAAGAGCTATTGATTATTGATAACAAAGAAGTAGTTCGCACGTTGTAACTGAAACACATTTTTCTCCAAAATAATAGTCAGTTGCAGAATATGCTTTGAGCTTTTAACTATAAGCCTGAAGGAAATTAGTCGGTGTCCAAGAATTTTCCACCTCAGAAAGTCTATTCTAGAAAAAAATGTTCCCCATTCTTTATTAGACATTATTTTGTTAAGAGAGTTCAGGCTTTAGTCAAGGTTCTAAGCATATAAGCTGGAGCCGGAGTTGGAACTGGATCCGTTTAAATATCAGGAAATAAACAATATCACATTTCATCAGAACAAATTGACAGAAAAGATGTACAAATTCAAACAATTATGTTATAACACAACTAAATATACCACACTCTATAGCTTCTGGGCACGGCCACCACTTAGCAAGTGCCCACGAGCATTAAGTCGGATCAACGACACATACACAATACACCATAAAACCTAAGCTCTTACGTACACTCACTCAACTTGTCTTTATTTTATATATATTTATAAATGAAGGTATCTTGGGTATTGTGTATCTCTTCAATCAATCTACGCAATCTAATCCGGTAGATAGGTATGTAGGTACACTTGCAGCAATATCACACCAATTGCCAAAAGTTCCCTCTGACTATAAGGATATTTGATATCTAAATATATAAATGAATAGATGAAAGGTGTTGCTGTTGTTGTTGTTCGGTTGGTAGGTAGGAAGATGTATATTTTGTTGATTGGCAGCGATATCCTTTTTGCCATTATCCACCACTCCATCATCATAAGGATATATACTTCTTTGACACCGCACCGCGCCAGTCACATCTTCATATCCCCAGACGTTGCTATTTAGATGAGTTGACACTCGATGGTTAGTTAGTTCAGTTTCAATGCGGTGGAGTCCTTGTGATGGTTTGCTTTATACCAGTTGTGAGGGAAGTTATATGGATATAACGAATCCGGGGGCGAACTGCCTCCAATAAAAGCTTTTCAAGTGTATCATTCCATTAATTTGCATTTGCCGGAGAATGATATGTCCTGTTGTATTATCTGAAGGTATGTGCTGTTGATGCATCATCCAATTCAAATTGACACATAGACTATACACCTTCCCATCAGTAATTATGCTCTCAACCAATGGGGGGAGTTTGTAATCAAATTTTTTGACAAAAATTCAACCATCTGGCTGGCAGTCATGGTTCAATCTGTGGACAAGATAAAAAAAAAAAAAAAAAAAAACAATTTAATGAAAACCACAAAATCCTCGGGGACAACGCGCAGCTTCAAATGAGATTTTAATATTTTATTCAGCGAAGTCCTTTGGCGATATTGAGAACCCCTCTACTGCACCCCACCAATGGGTATGGGCTGTCACAAGCACGCAAGTAAGGTAAAGTAAAGGGTTGAACGAATCGCGTTCGATTTGTGAAATTGAGTTTTGATTTTCTGTTTTTTTTTTTTTTTTTTTGTTGAACACAAGTCCAACATGTCGATCAGACTATCCAAGGCGCATCCGCCATAAATCGTTTGGATGTCATTTTTAAAATTCCATTTCTATATTTACGTCGCCGCGTCTGATAAATATGGCGGGCGAGAGTGACTATGTAGTTATGTACACACATGATTTCGATAGCAATAACCATCGCCCTGACAAAAGGACAGACTATGAGGATGGCCCTTTGGACAAATCATTAAAATCTAAAAATCCATTTCTGCCAAAAATTCGGGTCGAGCGTGATGATGGCAAAAGGAATCTCGTTTTGAGTTCGGATGGACCATCATTGTTGGTTGAAATGGCAGGTTCCGCTATCCCGTTGATGAATCTCTGACTGAGATTCTCCCCAAGGAGAATAAATAAAAAAAACAATCATCGCCAGATATTCCAGAGCGACACAGTGAAATCCACAAATCTTCATTCACTCGATTGATTCTCCTGTGATGCTCTTGCAAAAAAAGAACATTCAACAAAAAAAAAAAAAAACCCTAACTAAAGGGAAAATGTCGGTGAAAAAAAGGTTCCATGGTACAGAACTGTTGTGACGATGCGGTCATTGGGAAGATCGACATCGTCGTCGTTGCTGCTGTTGATGTCGCCGGCCATCGTCGTCGATGAGGTCCGCCAGCAAAGTCCATCAACAGAATTTCAATTTTCCATTTGCTCCCACAGAAAAGGACGAGATTCGCTTTCTTCTTGAGCAATAATTTCAGCAGCCCAACCATCCCAGTGCAGAATTGCACACAAAGTCCTTTTGTTTATAGAACGCTCTCCGGGCCGGGCGGGTAGGTTCGAGGGTGTAAAATGAAAACAACCAGCAACCTACATCCTATACATACATACACGAGAACTAAACAAACCAAATGCAACAATGAAATATCAGAATTTCAGCTGTCTGTCTGTCTGTCTATATTTTCTGGGACCCATCAATCAATCCGTCAATTTGGGGCACCAAACGCTATCTTCAAACCCTCCAACCCAATCATATATTTTGTACCCGCGCCTCGCATTCTATACAAGCCAACGAACAATATATACATTTTTCCATTTTTGCTTCTTGTTCCTTTGGATTCTTTTAACGGTGTTCTTTTATTTAGAAGAGAATTGTTGTACCACAGTACCAGTGAGTGGAGTGTTCTTGTGGCGTGGGTTATATTCTTGTTGAGTACCAGTATGCATCTGATGGTGACAGGATTAGAGACTATAACGACAAACTATTTTGAACCGGATAGTACCGAAATAGCGTTCATTATTTAGACCCTGGCTTTATAGAATTGATTTTTGTTAATCGTTTTGTTCTGTCATTCATAATTTAATAATCTCAAATGAAAGATATAGAACAAATTTCTGAATTAAGGATATAGTCTGTGGTGTATTGTGGCATCGACAACATTAAACTAATAAATAAAAGGAAAAACCAAAATTATCCCGGACTTCATTTTATTGAAAGAATACGTTTTTGGTTTTGAAATTCCCGCGACTTTATGTTGTTTCTTGGGATAATTTTACCAGCTCATTAGCACTGTTCTTTTGATAAATCTATCGGCAGAAAAACAGGATTTCCCAAAAGAACGATCCGCAGCAAACTGATTTTTTGTATCTTTAAGTTGGTATTACCGATCTTGTGTCTAATAACTAAATGCAAAAAATCTAAAATTTATTTTTTTAATTTCATTTAAGAATACTAAAACTTGAATTAAAAGATGCAAATAAAATGGAATATATATAAAGCAGTAGGAAATAACAAACAGTTGAATTTTCTACATCTGTTGTTGCAAAATATTCAGTTTAAAATTATTTTATGTGTTTGACGTTTCTTTTCTATAAATTAGATCTTGTGGCAATTAAAGAGTATGTTTGCATTGTGTTTCCTTGCAAAAATGATCGCATTAATTATTTAACTATTAAGTATTCTTATACTTCGTTTACATTCGGCTACAAAGTAGAGAGGTTAATTAAAAATGATTCATATGAAATTTAGACAGAAATCCCCTTTTTGAATCTCATAATTGGGGTAAATAGTCGTGTTTTGGTAAAAATTATTACCGTCGCAATAAATAAATATACTGAATAGAACACCATTATGTCCACTTTTATATTCACTGGTTGGTGAACGGTCAGTTAATTATCTACCACATCGATCAATAAAATTTGACATTTTCTGACTTGACAATAAGCTATATTTTGAAATTTCGCCGAGAAGCTCTAAATCATCACCCTTTTCGGCAGGTGATATTAAATCTGATAATTTCCAATTGTTGGTATAACCAAATTCAGATTTTTTAGAAGAAATTTTGATAATCTTAACAATCGAATTCGACAGTTTATGTCTTGCACGTGCTGCTAATGTGTACTTATTTATTACTAAATAAAGGATATGCACTGACTTGCTCCTTAAATGCTTGTTGATATTCCAATTTCAGAGGTTTGGTAGGGGGCGCTGCTCAAGTTTTAGTTAGATATTTTTTTAGGCAATTTGACAGCAGCTAACACAAAGCCACTCAAATATCTTTTACATCTTTTATTAAAGTATCTTTGATTTGGCAGTTTCGCACTAATAAGCTAACTTTAACTTTTAATGAAAGTGGAAGAGCGCCCCTATGCTTATTAATGTGATTTATAAAGCAAAATAAATAATAAAACGTATTTTTGGCCCAGGTGGTTGCGATAGATTTTTCTTATTTCCTGTACGTAAATAGGTGTGATACAATTTTTTTATGAAAAGAACACATAATTAATCAAAAATTATTGATTTTTGACTGCCTTCAGCTAACCTATTCGAATCGTTCACAAATATATTCGAATTGTTTGATTTCCGAGATAAATTATCTAATAGATATGTGAACGTGCCCATTTGCCGTTTTTCTTTTTTACCTCCGAGTAAGGAACTCAGCTATCAAGAAAAGATCTGTGTTTCTTTTTTAGATCAGACACATTTAATCTCTCAGCTCGTGCTCCTTTTTAAAATCAGAGCTAAGTCGGGGCATGAACCATTAGCTCAGAATAAAATGACCGATCAAACGGAGCAAAGTGCTGGGCGCGGCTAACTTTACTCATAATTTTAACAATAATCACTAAAGTAAAACCAATTAAAAACAAAAATGAATTCGGAAAACGAAAGCTTTGGATTTGCTAGTAAATAAGTTTTAATTAAAACAATTATAATAATATATGACAGTTCTGAGCTTAAGTTTATTTCAAAATTAAATCGGAGATATCTGACCATGCTCTACTCAGATCTAACTCGGTTTACTTGGGCTCTGCTCAGAGATCTGCTCGGAGATAAAAAAGAAAAACGCCAATTGACAAAGAGACGAACTCTATGAACAAGTACTTCGAGATTCATTAAAGTCATCGGAACTACCAACTAAACAACATAATAACATTCCATACTCGAATAAATGTTACAGATCTATCCAAAGCAGACTTCTGCTTTTAGTTTTATCGAAAGCAGGTTGTTGTATTTGTAATGTATGTAAATTCGGCTTTGCTGCCGATGTCATTTTGCCAAAGGACAAATCAGCTGGCTCTTGAATATTGAATCCGTCTACTTATTCGTTTCTGTCTAGGCACTTTTTTTAGGAAGATGTAACATTCAGAACTAAAGCTTACAGCGGAAACCTGCTTTAACTAGGAGGTAGTAACAGAGTTGGTAAAACTCGACTACCTAATCACTTCTGACAAAAACAATAGCAACAAAATCGGCAAAAAAATTAGTTTTTTTTGACTGCCTGATTATTCGGAGTTAAAGGCAGTTGTGTAGTTAGGCACTTAATTATTGAAGCGGGTGGCAATAGCGCAGAGGGTATAGTGCTTGACTGCCAACTTAGACGTGTGGGCTCGAGCACAGCGGGGATCCGTTAATAAGTACCTACGCAAAAAAAAATATTTTTATACCTAAAAGTGGACTGCACTAATTGTGTGTTCTTACACACACATTTTATTATCAAAGCTCTTGGAACCGTTTTCGGGAAATATTTTTTTAACGGATTTTTTAACATTTGTAGTAGGACCGTTGTTTTTTATTTTAGGAATATAGTTTTAAACTATTCAGGATAATGTCAAAAAACGAACAAATACGAAGTTTAGAAAAAATCGATTGAGTCGTTTCGAAATTTTGAGTTTTCAAATTTTGGCTTACATTAGTGTTTGAACTTTTTAGGAGCGTCTGCATAAAAAAAAATGAAAAACAGAAAATAAACCGTTTCCATAAAACCGAAAATCAAAAAAAAAATGGTTCTACTAGAGGTACCAGAATTAACTATTTTTTTCCAAAGAAAAAAAAATATAAAATGTACCTTTTCCTTACATTAATGAACTCATTTTTTTTTATAAAAATCGTTGGAGCCGTTTTTGGGGAAAATAAGATTTTTCCCTTTATCCCACAAAAAATGTGTGGCGGGTAAGGTTATTTTTCGTCTTAGGCGCTAGTTATAGCTTTCATTGAAACTCATCATTGAAAACATTGACTATCAATTCTGAGGCACTTAAACAAATAAAATTGAAGTCGTTTTGGTACCAAAATGAAGGTAATAAGATATATAATAATTAGTTGTCAAACAAATTTTTTATTTGCTCAACCGCTTTCTTGTAAATTCACTTTGGATTTTTCAATAATCATTGAAAACGCTTTCCATCAGTGAAAAATCAAAAGTGAATTTACAAGAAAGTGGTAGAACAAATAAAATATTTTTTTGACCAAAAATTATTAAATATCTTATTACCTTCAATTTGGTACCGAAACGACATCAATTTTATTGGTTTAAATGCCTCAGAATTGATAGTCAAAGTTTTCAATGGTGAGTTTCAATGAAAGCAACTGTCGCCTTACACAAAAAAAAATGAAAAAAAAAACGTGTGGGCATATTATCGAAAAAACAATATGACGAGAAAATGAGATGAGAGCGCGACATAATTTACGGTCACAATTTAGTGAAGTGAAAATTGTTGTTTAAAATGAAGGTGTCCATTGAAATAAATAAATAAATTAAAAGCCAAACTTATGTTTGTTGGTGTTTTTTTTTTGTGTGGAAATGAAAATGTTTTTTTGTAGATATTGTTTAATCTTTGTAGTTCTTTTATAAGAAAATTATTCTTTTTCAATATTAAAAAATGTTTTTTGTATACATATTTATTGGTGGGAAACATTTTTTTGGAGAGCTGAAACCAAATTTGTAGTGAAAATTCTGTCAGTTTTTGACAGAAAACTGGTCACTGGCAGCTCCGTAGAAAATGTTTACTCTAACTTTTACTTTAAATTCATTCCCATCAAAACCGTGGCGCCACTTATATATTAATTAAACCTTCAAATAAGCGTCCAAATGAGCTTTTTTAGCTTGACCCTACGAAATTATGACGAAAGAAGATGTGAAGATGTTGGCAAAAAACCAAACGAAACGTAGGGAAAATTAATGGAGTAGTCTTTTAATTGCTTCATAAATTCAAGGACCATAAAAGCCCAAATTAAAAATACTTAATATTGAATATTGATATAACTGATCAATAAATATTACAACCAAAATATTTATCTAAAACATTACCATAAAATAAGTCGATAATAATTAATTTGTTGTTAAAAATTGATCTCAAAAATCGTGTCTTCTTTTAAAATAGAAATATAACCGTCTCTGTCTTATTCACTAAAGTCAAAGTGTTCATTTAGGTTGGTAAAACTGACATTTGTAAGCCTATTTTCAAATCCAAATAAGTAAGCATAAAATTAAAAATTAAAAATTGTTACCCTATCGGACGATGTTATATTTTGAGCAAATGGCGGCAAATGTCAAACTAAACAATTGATCAAGTCTTCTTGATTGCATCTTGGGATAGGGTGATGACATTTGCTCATACTTGTACAATAGTTTCTTGTGAGCTTAATTTAATATATAGCTATGTATAGAAAACTTATTAGGGGTATTCACGATCCGATGTAACAAGTCTTGTATAATTGTAAAATTTTATTTTTTTACAACAGACTGTGAACACACATTTACTAATCTGTAGCAACACTGAAGCAAATGTCAAAATCTGTTTCACATTTGATCTGAAGAAGGCTTAGTTTGTTCTAAAAAAATCTTACACCATTGTATTTTTCTGTTACAATAGGGTTCGGGTATTGTAAAAGTGTAAAAGTGTAAAAGTGTAAGACTTTGACATTCAGTATATTTTGTTGTTGTTGTGCAAAAAAATGCTACACTTTTACACTTTTACAATGATACAAGACCAAATACATCGGATAGTGAATACCCCTATTCTTTATAAACATAAACACTTTAAAGTTTAGTTAATCAGTGACTTGACATATTAAAAAAAAAAATTAATGACTTGTCGAACTTTTTGCAAAATACATCCAGTATAGAAGTCTTCAACGACACATAGGCTTCCTCCCTAGATCTATATTTATTTAAATTATGTAGAAGGAAGTAGGTCCTCTCAAATAGCTATAGGTTTTCAAGCCCCCAAAAAATTGTAGCATAACATTTCTATGAAAATTTAATGGAACATCGTTCGTGTATAACAATCATAAGTCATTTCAAACAAGAAAATAGCATCCAATTTGTACCTCTAAAACTTTTTACATAAAACCACTTAACCCAAAATATTTTATAACCACAAAAGGCTGACAGATTGGTTGAAGCCAGCCCCCTAACCACTTCTATTTGGTTTTGGAAAAAAAATCTAACTTGACATGTGTATGCTTTTCATTAACATCCGCCCACCGTAAAATTGCGTCACACACAAATGTGACTAAATGTTTAGGCCGCGTCGCCCTTTTTAAAATGTTGCAAGTTCAAAATTGTTGTTCGAAATTATACTCTTTTCAAAAAAATCGCGCCCTTCTCCAAATTTGCTATATATAAAAACACAGCGTACACACCTCTCTCACTCTTTGTGCAAAATGTGCTGATTGCTTTTTCTGGTTAACCATTTATATTATGAAGCCATATTTTCATAGAAATTGGAAACTGTGGTTCTCATTCCTTAAACTATATACAGTATACCGTTAACACAGTCAATCAAGACGGCATTCAAATCACCCTCAATGTCGAGCTTAGCCAAAAGCCGTCATGTCAACACATTGCGCCTGTGGCCCATTTCTATCATTTGATTGCCACAATTTCTATTTGAATACTTTAAATTGGATTATCCTGTAAAAAGGACGAACAAAAAAAAAATTGTATATGGGGGTGAATGATGTGCAGAGGTACGAGCATACAAGACATTGCCGCAGCAGCCGTAACATAAAGCTCTATAACCAAGAGTGATGTGCTCGCCTAATTGAATTTACACTGAAACACGGGGCGAAGGATATAATATAAAGAGAAACAGGACATCAGCTGATGGTAGAGATCAGGATGTGTTCGGGCATAAAATTTCATAATTTTATGTAGTATGTAGATGTTTGAGGAAGCGCAGTAGGGCGCTTGCGAAATCTGGGATAATTAGATGCTCGTTTGACTGAATGGAGAGTAAGGTATACCTATATATATGTAGTGTAGTTGGTTTGGTCTCCCTATTCACCTACTAAAGTGGATCCTTGAAGGAGTTCAACAACGCATTATGCTGCCTCACTCACTGTTCGAAAGGACGAACTGTCGACAAATCGACACAACGACTATGCCGTAATGACATCACATGCATCAGCGAGAGTCCTTCAGCGAAAAGGTGCTTGCCACCGTGTGTGTTTAATTGTCAATAATATCGGATCTAGAGAACTGAGCTGTTTTCCATCCTCCATAGCGTCCTGCCTGAGTGTTTTAAAGTGTTCACGCGCTGAGTACGCCTTCCGCGTATTGAGTGGGTTCTACTACGAGTTGGTGATGGTGGCCCATTTAAGTTGAAAGAATAACCCCGTACTGCATCGCTCTACACCTATACTATACACTATACACAGCACATGTAGTGGGAGGACATTAATAGCTGATTCGTGTATGCTTTAATCGTGATGGTACGGTGCGGTTGTGCAAGGAACGGGCAGTGTTAGCTAAAATCATACCAACGCCGCGCGCGGGTGCTGCCGCACATATGCGGTTAATTACGTGGCATAATAACAAAAAATCAATAAAATCAAGGTGACTCCCTGATTTATTGCATTTTTCAGTTTTTCAAAGTATAACAACAACAACAACTGAGGCATACAAGACGCAAAGCTACTTACATGCATAACTTAAGTCCTGTGGCGAAAGTAATTGCTGAACGCTGAAGTCATGGTGTTCGTGGACTTCGACTTCATGCATGTTTTTCTTTGTGTTTTTTTTGAATCCTGATAGCAAGGATGTATGGGGACAAAATGTATATCTTTATTACCATAGCCATGCGACACATATAATATTGTGGTTAAAAGTGAGGAAAATTTAATGGAATGGGTTTTTAATGCTTTAGAGCTTAATAGCTTTAGTGGCACATATTTTGCAAAATTACAGTGTTTATAATGTTTAATGATATCCGAATTACAAGTACATACATAAAGGCGGGTCTAAGATAAATGTGCATAATTTTAAATTTTTGTATTTTAGATTTTCCAGCTTCAAGGCAAAAATTGTCCGTTCTTATAAAAGGAATAAAAACTCTGTAAATAACATAACACAAATATTTGGAGACTAATGTCGCATTCACAGGACGAAGATATCATTGTTTGCCATAAAATAGGATTATGACAATATTAGTGTCTCAAATAAGTTTGGCAGAAAAAACGCCAGTAGTGTCAATGCTGCATACAAAGATGTGCAGTACAACCAGATTATTTTGGTGAATGTGGTTTGGCTTTTCAAAGTAAAAATATGGCAATTGGCTTGGCAATCCAAGAAGTGGGGAAAGTCTTTTGTAAAAAACAGACTGTAGGAGATGAAGAACTATTTTTGAGCAATTTATGAGAACCTGCATAATCCTCTCATTTATAGTTCAAGGCTTATCCCATGAAAATGTCATCGAATCAACAACAAAAAAAACCCCACCATTTCCTAATAATTGACGAGATGCAACACCAAGAATTGATATGAATTGATAGAATTGACGAAGAACCGAACGAACATCCAGTTGAGGAGGTTGAGCTTAAAGCAGTTAGGAGCCATATCCATCTTGGTCCAAGCCCCGCAGCTCACACAAGCCAAAGTTTCTCGGATCAAAAATCATGAACGATACGAAGCTGAAAAATATGGAATGAAGCATAGAATGGTTATGAACTTAAACGTTAAAGATATCAAAAAATTAAAAACCGACATGTACCAACTTGCTAAGATGGATTAAAAAAATTAGAACCATGTTCCCAGAAGAGGCTTCGAACTCCTTGTATTGAACGATTTATTGCCAGTTGAGCCATATTTTAGGACTTGGTAACTATTTCCGTGATGAACTCACCGTCGATTAAATATCCATGATCATAAGATGCGCGGTGAGATCCTCCATCTGAACTATATACCATACAGAATTATAGACCTTCCAGTAATTTGCAGTTTATGCACCATGTTTGGAGAGAGAAGATGTGGTGCATTTCTTAGAAAAATGCCCAACTTTAAGGGAAACGAGAAAATGTGTTTTCTGAAATTCCTGAGAATATTAACACTTCAAGACTGATCCTTCGCTTTAACCAGAAAAAAACAGTTTTAAAAATCAAATAGATCATTAAATATTTGATGTTTTGAACAACCTTAATTGTAAACAACTTCACCGATCTCTATCAAATTCTTATTTATTACTTTTTGTTATGATAATTTATAATCCCACTCAGTTAAATCACTGTGAAAAGTTCATGAGTGAAACCTGAGCAATCAAAGGGGGAGGAGCTAGCTGATATTACCAGCAACTCCGAGCTGCAAGAAATTCGGGGGACGTGATACCTCAACAATTTCTATCTAACATCTTCAATTGCGATTCTGAAAAAGGTGCTAAGAAGAAGAACAACAAGAAGTTCTGCTACCAAAATGTTATCATCCCAGGCATTCAGTTCGGCTTTTTATAAAAGAACTCCATAGTGTATCCTCGTTTCAACACAAATCAATAATTTCATCACCATTGTTGTTAATAGTCACCGATCTTCCATTAGATTATTTCTAATCTTTCTTCAGGAACTTCTACGTACAACTATATAGGGTATTTCAAATCAACAATAAACATCTTTAGGTGCTAACAATTTGAAGCTTTTTCCCCTCAGACAATTCAACCGTAATACTCGCGCCTCCAATAATGCTCATCAGTATACCCTCGAGCCAAACTTGGATCGTACTGTCCGTCAGAGATTCGTTCTTTAGCCGGACTACGCGAATGTGGAATGCTTTACCACACTCTGGTTTTTCCGATCATTGCAATGGTTAGTATTTCAAAACCAATGTGCATCGACACCTCCTTTCAAACCCTCTCTCCCTCCCCTGATGCTAACACTATGTCTTGGCATAATAAGCGTATAACAAAAATCCCGTATAAAAAAAAATAATAAGCCTCTCTGGTGCTAATTTCCTTTAAAAATGGGAGTCAAATCTATAGAAATGAGTTTTAAGTTTAAAGTCAATTATTTGATAATGTCAAAAGACAACATTTATCTTAAGGGGGTCACCTAAGTTTAAAAGCAGCAAAACGCTTCTTTATCTTATTTAGAGTATAGGGGAGACCGGAGCTTGTAGACTCAAAATTTACTATTCTTTTTATGTACAAAAACCAAGATAGGTATCAATAAAATTTGAACTCCCATAAATAAAGCATTCTTTTGTTTTTCAAAATTAATTGATCCCGTTAAAATATATTATAGATAAGTTTTTTTTTTTGTTTTTAATTTTTTCAGATGACCACTAATTAGTCAACTAGCCCCTGCACCGGGGTTAAATGACCAACACTATGGGGTAAGTTGACTATGCTATAATTTTGAGCGCTTGGAGTATGAAACTGAAATTTTTCAAAAAAAAAAAAATTGCTGCTCAGAAATACATTGATTGCTAGGTATTTTGTAAGACCTGTCAGATGCAAAAATGCCCATAAGCTCTGAATCAGGATAAATGTTTTCATTTACGGGGTTTCGTAAGTAAAACCACTATTGTCATGAGCAATAGATGATACGCTTTCTTCGATTAGTATAGATGAACTTTGACACATTGTCCGTTAGAATGTGCTCCATATAGTGTCTCTGGATATTTTTCTCACCAAAGTTGATTTTTCCATTAAGTCACACCAGAAAATCTTGAGTCAAGTTACCCCAACAAAAAAAAATAGTCAACTAACCCCGACTGATCTTGTGGCATTGAACGTCAATTTTTCGGTAACGGGGAATTAATATATAGAAATAAAAGAACAAATATGCAAAGTCAGAGACCCATATTGTATGTATGCATCAAAAAAGTATCCGCCAAATACATAAAACTCCCCGAAAAAAGCAAAATAAATGAAAACAAAAAATTTACTTATAGATAAAAAAAAATTGTTTTTTTCCAATATCTCCAAACTACATACACTCCTTACGAAAGAACACCCTTTCAAAAAAAAAAAAATAAAAGAAAAAATTTGTCTGAAAAATTTTTTAGAAAGCCAAAGATACTCGTATGTAAAGCCTCTGAGAAATTGAGGACCAATTGAACAATCTATTCCAATTGTTCATCACATAATAGACCAGGTGCAATTAGCGTCAAAAACGTCGTCCTATAACCGATGCTTCTTTTGCACTGCTAAAACTTTTGTTCCAATATTCAATGGCATCACACTGCAAACAAAATAAAATGCACGACTTGATCACACGGACTTGCTTTTATGTTCGATCACATCGGATGCAAAAGATTTCTGTTAAAAGTCTAAATAAATATTGAAAGCAATTTTTTACTTCATTTTTTATATATACAAAATATCTTTAATTTTTTTCTAAAAAAAATTGTTATGACAGTCTTAAATATTATAATATAAACTTAAAAACAAAATATTAAATTGGCTTAATCAAAGAAAAAATAATTCAAAATTCTGAAATAAATACTTATCTAATTTAAGCTCAAAAAAGTACGCCATTTTATTTGTTAGGTAAATTTTAATTTATGAGACAAAAATTTTAAAAATTCTGTGGAGCGGTTTTTGAGAAAAAAGTTATTTTTTTTTAATTTTTGAAAACATTTTTCAAAAAAAATTCAAAAACGCCAATTCATAGGTACTCAATAAATACATATAAATATAATTTTTGAAAAAAATTTAATGAGCAGTTTTCGAAATATAATTTTTTTAATTTTTTTTTTAATAATTTTAAAAATACAAAAAAATACTAATTAAAAATATTCTATAGAAAGTACCGTTTTTAGACATTTTTTCTAATTTTTTTTTTCAACCATATGATCGGTTGTAGCTAAAAAGCCGCACTGATTTTTTTTTATCAAAATCGTTAGAGCTGTTTCAGAGAAAAATAGGTTTGAACGTAGCGGTTATATGGCAGGTACCGTTATATTTTGAGCTGAACAAAAATTTCAATTTCCTCTCTGTACAATACCTAAAAAACTCTATATACCAAGTTTGAAGCAATTCGGCCCACCCGTTTGGGCTGTAGGTGTCTATACATACATACAGACAGACTGACAGACTGACAGACTGACAGACTGACAGACTGACAGATTGACAGACTGACAGACTGACAGACTGACAGACTGACAGACTGACAGACTGACAGACTGACAGACTGACAGACTGACAGACTGACAGACTGACAGACTGACAGACTGACAGACTGACAGACTGACAGACTGACAGACTGACAGACTGACAGACTGACAGACTGACAGACTGACAGACTGACAGACTGACAGACTGACAGACTGACAGACTGACAGACTGACAGACTGACAGACTGACAGACTGACAGACTGACAGACTGACAGACTGACAGACTGACAGACTGACAGACTGACAGACTGACAGACTGACAGACTGACAGACTGATAGACTGACAGACTGACAGACTGACAGACTGACAGACTGACAGACTGACAGACTGACAGACTGACAGACTGACAGACTGACAGACTGACAGACTGACAGACTGACAGACTGACAGACTGACAGACTGACAGACTGACAGACTGACAGACTGACAGACTGACAGACTGACAGACTGACAGACTGACAGACTGACAGACTGACAGACTGACAGACTGGCAGACTGACAGACTGACAGACTGACAGACTGACAGACTGACAGACTGACAGACTGACAGACTGACAGACTGACAGACTGACAGACTGACAGACTGACAGACTGACAGACTGACAGACTGACAGACTGACAGACTGACAGACTGACAGACTGACAGACTGACAGACTGACAGACTGACAGACTGACAGACTGACAGACTGACAGACTGACAGACTGACAGACTGACAGACTGACAGACTGACAGACTGACAGACTGACAGACTGACAGACTGACAAACTGACAGACTGACAGACAGACAGACATACAGACTGACTGTTTTCGTCTTCGCTATCATCGTAATGTCATGTTTGATTGTTATCTCAAAACTTTTTTTTCGACGAATGTATAACTTGCCTTATAGTACCTACAATCGCAAGTAAAAATAGTTGTGTTATGTTTGTTTCGATTCGATACGTCAAACTGTTGAAAAAACTATGTGCTGATGGAAATGTTTTTGAAAAGGTCTTACTAGCCTGCGTGCTGTTGATGTTGCTAGTACTGGTTTCATCTGTTTCACGCATTCGATTTTTTTCCCAATGAAATCAACAAAATGGAAAAATCGGATTTTTGACAAGTTCAATTAAAAAAATCTAATATCTTTAGCAATGAAAAATTTCACAAAACGATCAGTCGATCATTTCTTATCTTTGTCTATAGATTTCAAACATTCTCAGTAGGAAAGTTTTTTTTTTATAATTTAAGGTTAATTGGAGCTTTAATTTAATTTATGCGAGGAATTTCACCAAAGTTGCAAGTGGTGTTATAACCAGTAAAATGGATTTCACAGTGTTATGTACATAAGTACGCTACGTTAAATGTTAGCTTATACATATATTTGCCAAAGCGGCAAAATACTAACTGTTTCCATCTAAGTTTACATAACAAATCCATATAGGTGTACTGTATAGTTTGGATATACTGAGCTATTCTCATTTATTTTTCGCATCCGAATCATTTTGAATTATTTTCAAATTGTATGCGAACTGTTGTTAAAAAGTCAACAGCAAACAATGAACAAACAATTCACAAAAAAAAATCCTTCCTCTCTATTGACTGAATCCTGTGACCTAGAAAATTTGTAAACAATTCCTTGATTACAATGCGCCGACATTCGTGGGTGTCTCTCACCCTCTTGTGTTTGGTTTTATTTACATTAAACAAGACAGCAAAACAGTTTGACAAGCACTCAATGCTGCTAAAACAGAAGAACCGCACCTTACCTAACCGAACATCGTCCTATCGCTAACATTGCGTACTCGTAGAACTGAAACAGAGAAATATCGAACGAAGCCGCTGCCGGTGCCGTAGTCGGAGTCAGACCACCCCCAACCCTATAAACGCACCACCACTGTAAGGTTGGTTTAGACAAAAGATTGGGTTGCGTGAAACGTCAAATTATGGTGACGTATGCAAATTAATCAGTGTACTTGTGCACAAAGAGAACAATCGGCGGCGCACAAGGAAGTTGCGCTCAAGTGTAAATATTAAAATTTTCAAATACCAACATAAGGGGGTGAAGACTGAAGAATTATCTACCGCTACCGTGCGTATATCTAGCTGTAGCCATTGTCATCATTGCAGCATCGATTCTCGTTGCTCATCATCTCATCAGTTGAGAGGGGTAGATGTTCATTTTTGAATTAGAATCAAAGAGTAAGGGCTGAGAACAGAGCGGCGGTGGCGGTGGCTTCATAGGCCCTGAAGGTTAGTTGTTTTGGGAAACTAAAGCAATTGTGACGTGTTATTATCCTTGTATCCGTTTTGTAACAATATGAACAACTTCTAGTTGCTTTTAAATATTCTGATATACCTATAGAGTGTAAGTGTATATGCATATACAATTCAGAAGTAGCAATATCAGTGGTGTGTGCATTTGTGTTTTGTGCACACAAAAACGGCCAAAAATTGCACGTGTTTGCTTGTGCACACTTTTAGTCAATGAGATATTTTCAGTTTTGTGTAAATATTGACACAATTGCTGGCAGATACACACGAAGGGTAATCCTTACAGAATAGTAGATACATGAGTATCTTTTAGCGAATGTAATGTCGGTTTGGTTAGTTATAGTAGCTTTATACGGATTGCCCAACCCAGGGAATGAGCAAATGTTTGCGAAGACCAGAGATTTGTACTAGTAACTCGTGTGCTGGAGAGAGCTGATTGCAGTTTGATTGACTATCGGGGAATTTGATGCGTCGGCCAATTGTTGTAGTCAAATGGAGATGGTACGTCCGTTTTGTACTCGGTGTATTCGTTTACTATAGAAAAACAACAGAGTTTTGTTAAATATGTGCTTGATAGCGTTACTTATATTCGGAGGAAGCTGTATACTTGCTATTCTTAAGCTTAGATGGAGGCAAATATTAAAAAAAAAAATAGAAAATCTAAGTACAGCAAATCTGAATTCGATATAGGTAATAGGTATATGCTGGCTAATGTTCCAACTATATAATCGAGAAGATTCTGTGTCGTTGACTGTACAATTCCATGAATTGCTGCTAAAATTTTGAAATATAAGCATTTTTTTTTAGTTTATGTTGTAAGGAAGGTGCCCACTGTAAAAAATGTAAGGTCACAATGACCTGGAGTTTGGGCGAAAGCGAAATAGGCAGACCGCGATTTATTACTGATATGGGCTTCAAAATTTATTTATTTTTGAAAACTCGAAAAAATAAAATTTTTTTGGGAAATTGGAATAGGTAGGTACGCGCTCTTATTTATACTTTAAGGTACCTATATCATTTAAGAATAATTTTAGTTATTATTAAATTTCAAAAAAAAAATATCCATCTATTTTCAAGATATAGAATTTTCAAACAAAAAGTATTTTTTTTTTTCAAAAAAACAAAAAAAAAACATTTTTCGAAAATTTTGGAATGCAGTATTATTTAGAATTCGAAGGACCTCCTACATAAAAATTTTGATTTAAATCCGTGATGTCGCTTATGAGGAAGTCGAAAATCCAAAAAAAAAATTGTAGGCAGGAACAGTTAAAAACAAAATATATGTAAATAGTATTTGTTACCAAAATGTATACCTAATTTAGTGCACACCCTTTTTTTAAATCAAAATCGTAAGAGCCTTCTTCGAGATAAATAAAATGGTAGAAAAAATTATATAGCAGGTACAGTTATATTTGGTGCTAAAAAAACGATTCGAAAATCTATTTAAGACAATCACCTAAAGTAATAAGTTTAATGAAAATCCATTCACCCGTTTAGGCTTTAGACTAGCGGAGAGACAGACACACTGATTGACAGAGAGACAAATGTCAATTAAGTTCGAAACCTCGAGCTCGATTTTCTTACAAATCCAAAACTTACCATATAGTATTATTTACATCGCAAGTACAAAATGACCAACGGTGTCAAATCATACGACTTCGGTGATCATGCATTTCTTGTCATCCATTCGGGGTTGGCCGCGGCGCGATAGTTGTGTGATCGCCTCTCAACTGCATGGTCACAGGTTCGATCCCTGCTCGATTATATTTTCGATATGTATTCTTATTTTTCCATTAAGAACCAATGCTAAAAATAAATGTCATACAATAAGTTGCTGGTTTACTCATTACATGCTGTTTAGGCATAGAACTAACAACATGTGATTGAGAAAAACTAGTATACCGATAAAATATGACAAAGAATAAGAAAAAATTAATGCGAATTATAAAGACATAGATAAATAACACAGACATTTCTCCACATTAGTTCAGCCGCCATCCGTGGAAATACAATTTGAGACAACAACCACCTACAGTCTCCGAATATCGCGCCACACATCTTTCCTATCATTCTCTCTCTTTTTAACCTCACCCTCACGCACGCGTTGTGTTGAAACATTTAAAGGGTATTCATAATCCCTTGAGCGCGTGTAGATTGTAAGAAAAAAAAGCACTCGGCATAATTATTTTTTAAAAACGCCGAACAACAATGCCTACCAAATGGTTAGATTGTTTGTATAGTAAGTCTTTAAATTGCTGCGGACCTCGCGTGAACTGCAATCTTCTGAAATCCAAATCAGGCAATTTGTTCAAAAATATTTCAACATATCTATTCAGCAATTATGCACAACGCAAGCATCTTCTTGATAAAAAAGTATCGGTATCATTACTTGGCGGGCAAGGCAAGAGATGATCTATTGTTAAAGGATGTTAAAGGTAAACATCAATCACCAGAAGACTAAATTGATCTGCTTTTAACTTGTCCAGCTTTTAGAGATTTAACTATTTACTGATTTTGAAATTAAAATGAGCGACTGATTCGCAATCAATGGGATCTCATTTCAAATGCAAACTATTTGCAACGGTAATTGAAGATACATTTCGGCAAAAAGCAACGCAATGATCCAACTGATCCTGATACTAATGGAAATGAGGATCAAGCTTCAAAAGAAGCACGTTTCTAGTGATATTTGCTTCAAAATGTTTGCTATAATTCCTCGTCATGTCGGTTTTTTTTTCGTGGACTACATCAAAATCAGTCCAGTCAATAAGGAGTAGTAACAAGACCACCAATGACTTGAAAATTATAAAAGTTTGTTGACAAATCCCTGAAATAATGTATTATCGAAATTAATTTATTCCGGCAATTCGCTAAGCCTAAAGTTAGATCTTCACATAGACCAACATGACAATTTTGAAGAAAAAAAAAACACTTTTTTGAACTTCTTCGTCATAGTTTAATTTTTTTTTACACGAGACCCATAATCCCCTGAAGAGCAAGTGAAAGTTATTTGTGAAAATATCAAAGCACTGTCTATTTCCCCTACCTACTCTAAACATCAATTCGTTGTATGTCTTTAAACCTTTTGTTGTTGTTTATACTTTGTCAAATAGAATATTGCTTGTCTCAAACTTCATTGATTCTGCTTACCTAACAGTTTATTAAATCTGACCTCCCAAGTTCATAGTTTCACTCAATTATTTATAGGAATCTTGTTTCACTAACTGTTGATTGCTTCCATAAGCCACTGTGTATTGTCTTCGCATTGTCAAATGATCCCTATCACCAAATCAAACACAATCGGATCATCCAGCGGAGAATTTCATCAACACTTAACCGAAAAACCCACTGCTAAACGGTTTCTCAAAACAACAACTTTCAGATTATCACTCTATTCCATTTGCACCCCCCTAAATGTGGATCATCAAAGTACATATCTTTATCGCAACTTCAGAGCACATATTACACTTGCCTAAATCAGTAGAAGGTCAAGCACACTTATCGCCTATGAAAAAAAAAATACCTTCACAAAAATGTTTATTGTCTGGGAGTTCGTTAAAGGTTATCCATCTAAATAGTTGCCCAAAAGCTAAATGGCAAATAGAAAAGTTCACCATATATTTATTCATTCGTTCGTTCATCCCCGCATACTCCAGGTCCTTATAGACCTAGCTATAAAACCATGACTTTGCTGTTTTAGAAATCCTTATTCTGAAAAAAGTGCTCTTTCATCGATACTTGTTCCAATGCATTGGCTTGGCAATGGGACCAAACACCAAAGTAATTCGCTTTATCGAAAAAAAAACCTTGAGGGAAAGGCTATACATAGTATCCTTCCTACCACCCTCTAAGGCAAGGGCGTCCTCCGATTCATGTCAAAGATAAACTATTTTCGCATTATTTCCTCCACCTCCTGGTGATTCCTTTGTATGTGGCATGTTATACGAAGGTTCCGCTTTTTTTTCTGTTTGATCTATTTATCGGTGTGTCCTGTGTCATCTGCACTTATGTATGTCTGTCCTTCGGGGCTTTGAGCATTAAGTCCAAACAGCAGTGTCGTTAAGTAATGGAGATTTGTGGGGGTTTGTTGACATAAGGAGTCACAAATTTGGCAAATTATTTTTCCTCCGTTAGAAGTTATAGAAGAGATATTAAATGTCCCTTGGACTTTGATTTCGACAAACGACAACAACTTGTTGGAGCAGCTATATGGACTGGACATAAAAAAAAAGATCCAGAAACAATCCCGATAAGCGGCCAACACAAACAATATGTTTGATGACACAATTGACTGCGTGGAATCATCAGGAGTGGGGCACCACCACCTCCAGCATGCATCACTTATACGTACGAGTATATATAAAATAAGCGGGATATGGGTCTTTAAGATTTAAGTTGGTGGGAGGTTACACGTTACACCTCACTGATGATGATAATGATGATGAGGTGCAGTTTTTAGGACGCTATATGGCCACGGCGCGCGGTGCTGCGCACATCACTTGACATATGGCTCTTGATTTGTGGAGCTGCTTGCATCAGGAAGATAATTATTGTCGTCGAAGAGCGTGGGCTCTTGATAAAGGTACTCCAGAGAGTTAGATGTGCTGCTTCATCATGATTGTTGTCCTCCTCGTCATCTTCGACAGCCCAGCCTCAAAAATCTGTCAGTGCAATGTGCAATGCTGAGTTGAATGTATACGATATATCGTTCGTTGCTCGCCCACCCATAGAGGCGCGATGTTTGCTTTGCTCTTGAGTTCTGGTGGCTTTTGTTTTCATTCTTAAATTGAAATTGAACAAGACGAACCAAAAATATTGTCGATGTGGCTTGAAGCTCGTTTGTAGAACCAAAACGCACTTGGAGCCCATTCATAACGTAGGTCTCTCTACATACATACATATATTCCCGCAGCTTCCCATCTCAGCCTCAGCAATCATTATAAGATCGAATAAGAGCAGACTTTTGGTTCTTCCTGTTGGTTTGGTGAGTGTTTGGAAAGGTTTTTGTTCTATTCTGGTTTGGTCTGGTCATGTTGCTGGTGATCTATTGCTGTACGAGTATGTATATAGCTCGTCAGGATTTTATACGATATGGATGCGGTCGGTGGCAGAAGTACTCCAGTTCAATGAGCCTCGTTTGTTATCCTATAGCCGGCGCGCCGGTACTCGAAGTGTTTTCGTCGTGACTTGCGTTTTGCTTATAAATGTGTAGTTATGATCCCCATGAATTTCTCAGTCAGTCAATTGATGACTCTGTATGAAGTGTGTGTGCGTTGCGGGATGACTCGGATGAGACGGATGGCGACGATGCTGGGCGATGTTCTATTCTTTAAAACCAGAGATGCAGCAATGCTGATGATGACTTCTTGTTTTACCTACTCCTCGAAATATGGCTTGGCTCTTTATTATCGTTTTTGTTTGTCCACATCTCCAGTGTGGGCACTTGAATTGGGAGCGATGAGAGTAGGGACTATATCTTTTTTTTATTGTTTCATAAAGGCAGAGCTCATCAGGTTAATTTTGTGTTTATTTTATTTTTGGATTCCGTCTTTTGTTGTTGATAAATAATAGATTCTGGACACAAATAGGAAATGTCAGTTCGCAGTCTTATACCTACACCTACATATATTAAACGATTTGTTAAATATTAATTATTATTTAACCCTATTTATTAAATGTGTTTTTTTTCAATATGGAGAGAACATTTTTCAAAAATGTCAGTTGTTCTTATATTTTGTATATTAAGTGTTTCATAAGTTAGTGTCCAAAGCTCAAAGATAGAGAGAGTGCAGCAAAGTCTACAGAATTTTTAGAATTTAAAACTCAAACTTCTACATTCATATACCTGTCGCAACCCTGTATGATTTCCCTGCCATTATGCATATACTCTCTTAAATCAGTGCTATTTAAATTTCTCTTTCATTGCACCATTGTTCTAATTTCTAGAACACACGAATATCACTGTAATTGGGCATCATCGGCTAAAAGATAGCGTTTTGGCTCATTTTATTGGCGATGCAATTGTTGCAAATACAAAATCAAACAAGTGCATTTTTCTGTCCCAATTACGTCTAAGATACCTCAATTTTTTACTTGCGATATGTGTAGGTACTATAGGCAAGTTTTGCATTTTAAGAAAAAATCTAACTCGAGACAACCGGCAATTCCGTATGTCTGTCAGTCTGTCTGTAGAACGATCTACAGCCTAAACGGCTGAACCGATTTTGTTCAAACTGTGCTTAGGCGTTTTAGGTGATTGTGCAAAATGAATTTTTGAATCGTTGTTTTAGACCCAAAAATAACGGTACTTGCCATACAAATTTTTCTACCATGTTAGTTTTGTCTAAAACGGGTCTAACGATTTTAATAAAAATTGGTGTGGGTACTACCTTGGGTATACTCTACATTTTGACCAATTTTTTTTTTTAATATGTTGGTATTGATGGTACCTGCCATACAACCATTTTATTGATTTTTGAACTTCTCATAAACGGCTGAACGGATTTGAATCAAAATTTTTATACAGGATCTAATTGGAATTTTAAATAATACTGCATTTCAAAATTTTTTTGAAAATTCAATATTTCGAAAACGGGTGGACGATTTTGTCTGAAATTTTATTTTTGATTTTATATTATTAAATATTTGAAATGTTCATAACATTGTTTTTTTTTTTTAGAAAGAAATTAAGAATTTTTATATATAAAAAATTAAGTGAAAAACGATGTTAAAAATACATTTAGCCGTTTTAATTAAGAATATTTTGCATATAATGTAATCGAATATAGGAGCAAGTACGTGCGATCCAGTCGAGCATTTTATTTCACTTGAAATGTAAGACGATTTTAAATACAAATGCACAGATATGTGTTTTTAAAATCGTAGCGATTATACAAATGCATTGAAGTCTATTTATTTCAAATGCGATTATTGCGATTTTTTGTAGCGGCTATGATTTCTTAATCGCATGTGTGTCCTCTGCCTAAAGGGCCAGTTAAATAGGTATCTACACAAACCGTTTTGTCTTTTCAGTGTCTTGTTTATTTCATCGAATTGAGTTTTAATGAAAAATTGTATTGTATTCGTTCTCCTTTTTTGATAATTGTACCATATTAATTTAAAAAAAAAAGTTTCCATAAGCCGAAAAATGACCTTAAAACTTTATTTGTTTTTGTTATTATTTGTTATGTGTCTTATTATATTTTAATATGGTGAAAGCAAAATTAGTAATGAAAGTTAAATAAAGTTTTGATAATGTAAAAATATTAACTCACACAAAATAATTAAATTTAAATACTATTTCCACAACAGGTATTTTCGTTCTTCAATACATGATAGGCTGCTTTTATACGAGAGCAATTTTTAATCCTGTTTTGGACTGCTTTCCGTTCCAATGATACTTGTTAGCACTGCGAAATTTAAGAGATGCTAACTGTGTTCAAAAATATATCCGCACTATTTACTTTAATTAATTTTGAAAAGTTCAATCGTACCAAAACGTGCTTAAAAATTGCGAGGTAAAATTGAATTATGTAGAAACCGACTTACTGAACATCAGTTAATAAAATAGTGACACATTCCTTGTATTGAAATGTCAAAACTTCGTAAGCAAAAGAGTGGAGAATTGTATTAAAAAATCTATCAACTAAAATAACACTTTTCATTGTTCAGTATAGTGTACTGGAAACATAAAGGAGAGCGATTTTTTTCGTTCACAATTTCATCATGTAATTTTTGTATGGGATTTTTCGTTTCACATCTGCAGTGTAATAGGCTTAAAAGCATACAGTCACTGGACAAAAAAAAAATGCTTTCAAAAATGTTTAAAAATAAATTCAGCACTCGAAATTTCTTGCACTTCACTTCACTTCTCGATTATTCAGGAGTTCGAAGAAAACCTTCCCTTTAAAAATATTAAATACATATGTTTAATCGTTGAAATCTACAGGACCTAGTGAATAGGTATAAAATTTCCTTCGACTTGAAATAAATCTGTCATGAAAGCTAACCTAAATTCAGTAAAATGATCTTGAAATTTGGGTAGGAACTAAAAATGAAGTCTAACTTATTACGCATATACCTAGTAAATTTTAATATCTGGTATTCACTATCATACTCTAATGAAATTCACTAAGATTTTTATGAAATTTACTTAGAAATATAATGTATGGCCTGTTTTCATTTTTTTTTTGCAAAACAAACCTTTGGGACAAACTCTATAAATGCATTCACTATCAGAAAGGTTAAATTTACTACATAATTTTGTAAAGTTCCTTACGAATGTATTATATTCGTTTGACATCATTTTTGGGTCAACACATTATAAAACTACAATGAAATTCATTATCGGTGTCAATTTCTAAGATGCGTTACAAATATACTGAAAATAGTGAAATACAATGTCATTTCTAAATTGAATTTTGTTAGAGTCTTAAAAGCAGTTTAGTAAATGGAGAAATTTTTTAATAAATTTCATTATCTACAGTTTTTAGTGAATTCCACTTATTGTTCTTTTAAGTGTGTGAGCGGGTTGTTATTTTGCTAAACGAAGAGGGCTTCCAAAAGCCAAGGGTGAGAATCATTTTTTCGAGACAAGAGAGTAAATATTATTAGGATTTGTTATTGTTATTTCCTAGCTATTTAATAGGATCGGTAATAAAGGCTGAAATTCAAACATCCCACAAACATTACTTACATCAAAAATACGTGTATATTTTGCTTTGTAAATTTTCTGGGGAAGTTGCTTGAAGCATAGCTTTCTTAGATTATGTTGTCATTTCCAACATTTTTGAAACTCTGATACATCATTAAAAAATGCTTGAGATTAATACACAACGTCAATATAAACATATACCTACAATCAATTCCAACGGTGGCTTGCCATACAATTGTGTGCGGCTTAAAAATTCTAAATTATCTCGAAAACGGCTTTGACGATTTTGATTAAAAAAAAAATCAGTGGATTATTATTTAACATATATTTTTAAAAAAAATTGTACTTAAAATGTTATTAACGGTACCTGCCATAGAACCTTTTCCTTGATTTTCGACTCCTTAACGGCTCAGCGGATTTCAATCCAAATTTTTATACTCCCTTCAAATAAGAATGAATACCAAAATGTTTGGAAAAATATTTTATTGACATTTTTTTGTGTTCAATCTTTCGAAATCGGGTGGACGATCTTTTTTGAGATCATTTTTTTAAAATATATTATTAAATATATAAAATTACCATACCAATTTTTGGTTAAGAAAAATTAAATAAATTTGTATAAAAAATAATTACAAAACCATTTTATAAATATAATTTAGCCTTTTCTACTGAGAATCTTGGTTAACGATGCGATTGAAGATACAATCAAGTACGTGCGATAGAGTAGTGCATTTTATTTTTAAAGTTTGGCGAATTGAAATATGGTGATAGAAGTGACTACCAATGCTCATTTTGTAGTTGACTAATTTGAAGTCGATGTTTTTGACATTTTGCTCTAAGTCGACAACTTTGTACAGTTTATAGAGTTCGCAGTTATTTATTCTTCTTCATTCGTCCTCTTCGCACGAAATATTGGTCGAATTTTTCTTTCACAATATTTATCTCAGTCATGTCAGCAATCTCCTTCTTCTTGTTATTAAGCATTGATGTAGGTAATTTTATGTTTTCTAGAGAGTGTAATTTTATGCTTATGATGATGGTGTTTTGAAGCTACTTATTTGTTTTACAAAACGGAAGTACAGAAGTGATTTCCTTGAGTAATTTTTCGCCGAATCTTCTCTACAGTTTCATCCGTGTAATTAGTTCTTTTACTCCAACATGGAAGAACTTCTTGAAACTGCAACTGATTTGTGACAAACAAAATGAATCTTCAAAGAAGGAAAATTAAAAAAACAGAATTTAAAACATCATGCGGCTGCCATGAACTGTCAAAACACTTTATACAAATAGGACTGTAATAAACTCTGATTAATTTATTTGGACTTGATTTTACAATAGTTTTTTTTTGACAAATCACGTGTAAGTGTTTTCATTGCAACTGCGTTATTAGGTCTGATCCACACTCTGCCAATTGGCACAAATTGACACCAATTTCTGTCAAATCCTGTTCCAGACTTTAAAATTTGGTCCTTTTTGGCACAAGAGAGCGCTCTTGAGAGAGTAAAATATTTCCCCTTCCTGACAATTTCTTGCCAATTCCTGCCCAATAAATCTTTGAAGGCAGCAATTTGTGTGCAGAAAATTTACAATTGTCACACTGACGTTTGTCATAAACGAAAAAAAAGTATCTTAATTGTTGTGGGAAAATATTTGCTGAACAAATAAATTAATTTAGAAACAGTAAAATACAAAATAAATTAGTTTGAAGAGAAAAAAATGTGAATTTACAGCAAATAGAGAAAGAAAACACAAACAAATGTGTTGACGTTTAAAAATTGCCAGAAAATTGTGCTCAAGCTGTTCCAAACTTTTTTGGAATATATTTTTCAATGAGAGAATTTCATCCCCACTCTTTAAGATTTTATAAGCTGCCAATTTCTGCCCAATAAAAGTATGGATCAGACCTATTGTTTTTCAAAATTGTTTGACAAATCATCACGGGAAAGACTTAAGCTCAGGGTACAAGATTGGTAGATTATACAATATTGTCAGATCTGTCAGTGAAAAACATGCTACAATGTATTACAACTGTGTAAACTTACAATAAATTGTCAATAAATGTGTGTTACTCGTACAATTAATTGTGAGATCATTGTCTGACACTTAATTGTAAGAGATCCTATAATCGTGTGTACGCTAGCTGACAATCGTGTAATCTTACAATAAATTGTCAGAAATTTTATCTGAGAATTAAATGTATGACGTAAAATTGTAAGGTATATGACAATCGTGTACACACACAATTTGTAGTCAGGCCTCTCAATTTGTATCGTTGTCTGACGTTTCTGACAAAGAAAATATTGTAAGATGTAATTTTTTGGCATCCTACAATATTTTTACTGTCAGACAATTTAAAGTAATTTTGGAAGACACGCAGTGTTGCGAACCCATAGAAATATTTATCAAAAATATTCGCACTTAAAGTGTTTGAATTATTGTTGTCTTTTTTTTGTTAAAATGAATAGTTATTATAGAAAAAGGATTATGGTAATAAAAAATTATATTCTTACAGTTATTTTTGTAGCATAATTTAATAAAACACTTCTGCCAAATGAATCAAAGGAACATATTTTTTTCAGGTCTTTTGAGTGTTCTTTGAAGAGTTCTGTGAAAAGTGGTCGTATTGAAATGAAACAAAAGCCTTTAAAAATTTAGTTTTTTAGTTTTGATATATATATATATATATATACCTATTATAATTATTATCTTACTAATATTATAAATGTGAAAGTTTGGATGGATGGATGGATGTATGGATGTTTGTTGCTCAATAACTCCGGAACGGCTGAACGGATCTGGATGAAATTTGGTACAGAAATAGATTATTGTCTGAAATAGGCCACATGCTGCTTTTTATCCCGAAAAAGTGTATGGTTCCCGTGGGATAGGTGTGTTTTAATTTTTCATAGAGCTCATTCTACAAATAGCCAACATAGCTTTTATTCAAAAGGTGCATTGAAGCGCACGGATTTGCATGAAATTTGATTGGTAGATGGATGGGGTACTGGATTCTCACATAGGCCATTTTTATCCAGAAAAAAAATTAACGGTTCCTATGGAAGAGGCTTAAATATGAAAAAAATATATATGTACATATTGGGTGTAAGTTCCGCTTTCACGCCTCAGCGACTGAACGGTTTTTAATTGTAGGTGTATAGATGTCATTAGATTCCCGTGGGATAGAAAGTCTGTATACAATCGCACTGGCATTTGCTATTAAAATGGTGTGAAAAATGTATTGTAATTCGTCAATTGAGAAGGAATGGTCCGATTTGGCACGAACTCTTTTTTATTTGTTCGCTAAATCCAGGAGAAGGTTTTTGCGAAAGAAAATTTTGGGTACGCCCTCCAGAAAAGTCGTGAAATTTTAAAAATCGAACATTGATTTTTTGTATTTAATTGTGTATGCAATTGTTCCGGAATGGCTTTTCGAATGAAAAAATAGAAAATCTTAGTGGAAAACTCGAAAAATTCTAGAAAAACGCGAATATCGATGATATATAGATAAATTTAAAGCATGATTTGATGATTTTTGACAATGTAAAGGTGGAAAATTCGTTGTGAAGCTTGGAAAATTTCGGATAATCCTACTGATATAATAAATGTAAAAGTTTGGATAGATGGATGGATGAGTGGGATGTTTTTCGCTCAATAACGCCAGAACGGCTGAACGGATCTGGAAAAAATTTGGAACATGGACACACACACTCGATTATCACACAGGTCAGTCTTATCCCGAAAATGGAACCGAACAGTTCCTATGCCTATATGGGAGAGGCTTATATGTGAACAAAATATATACTTGGTTGTCTGTTCCGAATTCATGCCTCAACGTTTGAATGGATTTTAATGAAATGATGAGATTTTCCCAACTTTATTTTTGTATTTCTTAAGTTTTGAATACAATATTAAATCTTCGCTTTATTCGCGAACATGACCATACACGACGAACATGGAAGCCAACGAACACGACAAAATCTAAATTTTTCGCCAACAGCAAGCGGCTAGCGAACCAGCCCCATACAAGAAGAGCACAGTGAGCGTGAGCATGCTAGGCGATCATGTTCGTCGTTTGTGCCTGCATTCAACGACTGAAGGGTCTTAAATAAAATTTTGTAGGTGGATAGATGATTTCATTAGATTCCCGTGGGCCCGTAGCATCGCACGGGTATCTGCTAGTATATTATATATTCATTTTTATTATTATAATCCAATTTTGGCTTTAAATTTCTGAAAACTCAACTGAGTGACAATTAATTATGTGTGTACATGGTTGGTAGAAAATCTATGCCAATGTCTTACAATTTATTGGAAGCTATTCAGCCACCTATCTGACAATAAATTGTCAGTAAATTCCTCACAATAAATTTGCAAGAGATTCGTAGATTTTCTACCAATCGTGTACGCACATAATTAATTGTTAGCTCATTGGTAGATAATTGTCAGGCATTTTCAGGTCTGACAATATTGTAAGATCTACCAATCGTGTACACTAAGCTTTACTCCTCTTTAAGGCTTCCAAATAATTCGGCGGTATTGGCAAAATCTGTGAAAAATGAAGCTGCGTGGTATGTGCCCCGAATATTGTTCACTAAAGATGTCCATTTCTGCATCAATAGTTACGCGATGAACACACTTGATGGGCCTATGGAATCACCGCCCTCGGTGCGTTTCTTAAAAAAATTCTTTCAACAATTGATACTCACAGTGTTATGAAACAATTGCTATATTGTGAATTGACATTTGATGGGCAAATAATTTCGCATCCAGTATTAGTGATTTTCAAAAGAACGGAGCACGTGCAGTGATAAACTGTGGACTTGATTGTTGATTGCATAATATGGCCTATCGAATGTTACATTCAATTAATAGTGAACAAATTTTGTAAGGGAAATTTATTTTGTGAATTTTTAAGAGGTGTTGGCAAACAGCCTCATAACCGTTTCGAATGGTCTTGTAGAAATCAGTTACATGATAGTGCGCCACGTCGCCGTAAGCCACATGATTCCTATGGTTATTTATGTTTTATAACCCACAGGAGCTGTTGGCTAAACGCCGATGGTTTCGAAACTGTTTGTCTGACATGTTTAAGCCAAACAAGTTAATTATGATATATGTTCTTTAAAATGTTTATTCGAACCCAAATTACTGTTTACTCTGCGAAACCCTGCAATTAAATTTCGGAAAGTTGTACTTGATGGAGACAAGTAAATTTGACACTTTGTAATGGATTTATTGGAATCTACTTACGCATTCATTTTCGAGAAAGCACAACATGTTAAAAACGACTTGACAAACAAGCAACAAAAAAAAACGCCAATTAAAAGTTAGTATAGATATTAATTGATTACTTGGCGTGAAGACGTCCTTCATAAGTTATCTGCATTTAATTAATATTGTAATAACAGTCAATAAGCAACAAGCTCTGGTTGCTTGCTGGCTTGCAGTTTATTGCGCAGCTTTTCGACTTGGAACAAATCATATATCAACTGGATATCGGCATTCCATTCCAGCTGCCAAACAGCGCAAAGTTGCCAGCATATATATAAAGACAGACAGACGGTGTACAATACTTTATAAAACAACCTGTGTACTGCTGTTGCTGCTGCTGGCTGCACCACACATGTAGTAAGCAACATTTCTATCCACCTTAGTCCTGACCTTCATTTCTGTCAACCCACTGAATGTTTTCCCATGTGCCAGAGCTATATATTTGCGATTACGTAATTTGTCCGCCCGGCTGTCGGTCGCTGCTGCCGTGAACTGCTTTCAGCCAAATGCCAATGGAACCACCACACCACACTGTGGAGCTCACGGTATGTTTATACGTGGGGATAGCCAGTGGCACCAGCACAAGCACCAGTAATATAAGAACCAGCCAGAAATAACCTAAACAAATGATGCTGACGTTTGTTGTAAGGAAAATATCGCAGCGTGCGGCTTTTAGACTGGCTAAGCTCTGAAACCTCACAAGTCAACCAAACGATCGACGACCGACGATCAACTACGACGAAACGCCAAACAGCTCGGCGATGTTTGTCGATAGTTGGTGTTTGCAATTAATTTTACGGCGATCACCTGCTCGATTGGCATACCAAGTCAAAGTGATGGTCCAGAGAGGTGGCCGCAGCGCCGGAGGCGCGCCTTCAGTCGGCAGACAAGGAGACATATTTAGCCGAAGATGTATAAAAATACATACTTTCATAGTAAACCAAACATGCTCGTCAATAAATAGTTTGCCTATGCAGTATAAGCCTTCGAGCTCGCTGGCCGATCGTAGACTGATCTATGGAGCATGTTTTCTCGACTAGTCATGTTTTTTCTTCTTTTTTTTAAATTTATTAATTCGGTGTGTCCTCGCCTCGCCTCGACTAGCGAACTTGAGGCAAATCGGAAAAGTCAAATCGTTTGACACTTTCATCTGCTGATGGGAGTCGGAGGGTTGTTGCCACGAAATTAAGTGTCGACTGTCGTCTGTTGAGTTTCGACGAAGATGTCGTCGTCGTTTGTTGGAGATGGACATCATTGCATGTTGCGTAACAAGCCAGGGGAGCCTCTTTTTAGTCTTTTATTTACTTACTGGTTTGGGTTTCTATTTAACATCTATGGCAGATGCTGGCTTGAGAGTACGAGTAGTTGGTTTTGAGTCGCCCGCTGTTACGTCTGAGGCTACTGGCTATAGCACTCAGTAGCTCAGGCGATCTTGCGATAGATATTTTCGCTTAAATCATTTATTAATAATAGTTTAACATTTTTTTTCTAATTCTCAGTTTTTGCGCGACTAACTGGAAACTGGCTTTTCTCAGGGCCGACAGCTTTTCATGTTGCGGGCATGTCAGTGGTTTTTTTTTTAATTTTATTTTCCTTGGAGGTGCACATAGCACACCGACCGGACCGACCGACGACGACCGTGCGCACACATGATCGTTGTAGTTATAAAACCCACCATTCCGGAAAGTGTCTGACTTGGTTTTTTTTTGTTTAATAGTTTTTTTTCTGAGCTTGGTGATTATGGAACTAATATGTCGGCGAGGGGTTGTGTTTTTATGTACGAGTACGAGTGTATTATTAATCTCTAAGTTACATGTTAACTCTATTTCGTGCGAGTTAAGTTTAATGGCATAGGATTAGATCAGATGGCATCTGTGGAAGAAGACAGTTATTAGATAAATTAATTGAAGAGAGATATCAAACGGGCTGGATGATTTGAAATTAAATTGATGTGGCCAAGTAATTATGCAACTATTAGATATTCAGGTTGTTAAATCTGTTTAATATTTTTAAACGTTTTTGTAGGATTAAATTGTTATTAATTTTGATCACAATTAATATAAAAATGGAATTTATTGTTTCTATGAGAGTTTTTAGAGGGAGTCTAATTAAATTAGATGGTTAGAGCTGGATGACATTGCCGCTAAACTGTAACGATCAAATTATTGAAGTCCCACAAGCCATTTTCGAAAATTTGCTCGAAAACGATCTAAAAACCCCAACTAATCTCGCAAGTATTTCGCCCGATTGTTGAGTTAATATAACTGAAGTAATTTGTCAACATTCTGATAAGGTCAAGGAAATCGAAAAAGAAGACCGCTTATACAGAATCGGGACGAATCACTACTTATCAATAATGACTTCACTGGTATCTTGCACTTCTAAAGAAGATCTCAGATCTGACCAAGCGCTGTACAAATCGCCAGTCTAGTATCATTCTTGAATGAATAGTTTACAGTTTTCGCACTAATATTAGATAATTATAAAATATTTCAAATGGGCAATCAAAGTTTGCTTACGCTGCCTAACAACTTTTTTAATATTCATACGAAAGTACCGAAAAAGTGTATAATGGTCAGTGAGCGCATTCCAAGCTCGAAAAATAAATGAACGAAAAAAACGATGTATGCACCAAATAAACCAATTCTCTTCGAGCTCTGCTATAGGGTCAGAGAATTTTGGGTGCTTAGATTTTTTTGCAAAGAAAACCGTGTGACCAAGTGTAATAAACTCGTTGTTTGTATGGAAATGTAATTTTTTTCTGTTATGGAGTACTAATTCCTGGTGTAGTTTTTTTTGTTCAATTTCCCTCGCTCTTATAGTAAATCGCGCTAATAACTAATTCATTTGGAAAAAAAGAGCACAATGTCTCCAGTTCAACTTAATGTCCATAGTCCACTCCTGAAGGACGTGGCAAAGGAAAGATTCATAAATTTTGGGCCTCAATAATTTGGGAAGATTGATTTTTTTCTGTGTAGCAAAAGTGTGAAAGTACGCAGGTGAAATTGCAGATTGATTTAATAAGTATGAGTGCACTAAAGGCCTTTGGACTTCCCTTAAAATGAGCAAGCATAGTGAGAGCTCCACAAAAGGAAGGATAAATTGAAAAATGAAAATGTTTTGAATTTCTGAATATTAAAATGAGAAATGGGAAATACGATAATACTTCACAGTACTACTTTTTTTTGGCTAAAGGATTAACTGTTGAGCATTTCTGGCAGCACAATTATTTCGATTGAATAGCTTTAGAGTAGGGATCCAGCTGGCTATTTCACTAAAATATTGCTTATAAAAATAGGGATAGAAATATTAATGACAAGAAAGATTACGATGGTGCTCGAGAGATGTTAAAGCTTCTGCCATTAATTTTAGAGCTCTATTTCAAATTCTATACAAATAAATCACTGAAGCTTCAGAAGCTCCTACAAAAATTTGAGAAGAATTATATAGATACTACCAGTTTTGGTAGAACGTAGGCTTTTTAGAATTCAGAATTGTGAATTTCAGGCTTCAAACCTTCCAATATGACCTATATTGAACGGTCTGATAGGTAATTACTAATAAAGGTTGAAGAGATTGCATCGATACCACATGCGTTCAGTTTCGATAAGAGATCTCGGTGCCGAAACATATTAAATGTTTCGAAGTAATTTCAACAAAACCACGTAAAGATTGGTACCATTAGGAGTGTCCGTCCTTCAATATAATTCTTAAGCTGATGATTAATCAGCGTTTCCATGGCCTTGGTAACAAGAGACGAATATTTGCAATTTTTAGGAGACCGAGCAAGTGCTCGAAAAGACACCTTGATGGTACAAACATTTCAGCTTCTATATCATGTTTCTGTAAGGTCTTATGGAATATAAAATGATTTACCAAAGACTTACAGAAGTTGAAATTTTAGAGTTGGGAGTAAAGATGGAAAATTTATCTAGTGAATTGGTCAGAGTTGCGAAGAAGGCAGGAGAATTTTAGGAACTTAACTTTTATTCCACAGAAAAACTGTGTTACACGGAATAAATTAAATCATTGTTATCGATAATTTATCGATACCCTATTTTCGTCTATAATTGCCTTCGAATTTACAAAACAAAGTGTCTAGAGTATTGACAACTTAATTCCTCATCGGACCTTATTCCATTAGATTTGTAGTATTATAAGGCAGCTTTTGAATCTACCACATTTTTCAATACCAAATTGGAGTGCCTGATTTTTTGTCGCCGTAAGACTATTCTTTACTTGAGACAGATGTATTTTTTATTTCTGAAAACTGCTTAAAACAATAAAAGTTGTTCCGTTTAAAATTCATCAAAGTCTTAACGAATTTGATGTTTAATGCGTATTTCCACACCTTTCATTCCACATCCTGGTTTTCTCTATCCCAATAATAATGATGAAACATAAACAGAGTGTGGCTGTATTTTAATTCAGATGCCTTAGGTTATATAGATATACCTACACACCCAATAATCTTTGTTACTTAATCTATGTATTCTGCCTCCCACTTTAATCCTTAATGACAATATTGAAAAGTAATAACCCCAAAGATAATTCCCGTTCCCGCTACGAGCCGGTCAGTTCGCAATTCCCAAGCATTCCCACTTATACTCAAGTAATATAGCTAAAGGCGAAACCATTTCTTAAATCCTATTAATCCTTGGAATCCTTCGATCGTTGTTGGCAACCCCTTGCTTACATCCATATATATATTATAGAGAGCCCGTCAGTCATTCCTCTTTTTCCTATACCGCAATCGGTCACGTGCACAATTACTAAAAAAAGCACACCGTATATGTGTGTGTATAGGTATATAAAACCATCGAACCATCATAGCATAGGGCAGGAAGAGAAAATACCGAAAGTGTAATAAGACGCCTTCAGGATATATCCAACATCAGCAAATGTGACTGCTCTGCTTATTTTATAGATTGACTGCATTTTTTTTTTGTGTCTTGCTTATATTCTCTCCAGGAGCCCATACTGTAAACATAATAATTCATAGTAGAACCACTAAAGATGTATCGTACTGCAGCAGAAGGAGGAAGCGGATACACTCAATAAGCTTATATAGAGTCAGTGTGAGTTAGGGAGGGTGGCTGAACTTATAAAATGAAAAATAAAAAAAAATTCCAGCTCAAAACGGTTTCTTTTTTAAAGTTTTTTATTGCTTCGCAGATCACGATAAATCAATGTGAAGCCCGGGCTACTCCGACAACGTGAGGCAATTTTCCATCGCACCCCTGTTTTGACTGTTGCACCCTCACTGACAATCTTCTTCAATCAATTCAAAACCTCGAAAAGCACACATACATTCAATATCTACCCTTCATCTCTTCGTCCTTCTGATGTTCGTCCTTCAGTTGCGGTATGGTTGAATTAAACATCGCCTTCGAGCGATTTGATATGAAGCTATTGCATTTTGGAGCTGCTTTACAAAACGCACGTGTGCCGCATGATTGTAGTCACGTGTGTTTTGATTCCATTTTTTCAGATTTCGAGACCCCGCATTGGGCGCCCGTTGTTAATTTGATTAGGCTAAGATAAGTAGCTATTTGGCATTGTGAAGCTGTCAAAATATTTTCAAAACACGGTTATTGCAGGTTTTAACTTAAATGTAGCGCAACTCTGAAGAGTAATGACGTCATATTTAGCGGACTGGACTAAACTTTGAAAAAAGGATTTTCATTTATTAATCTAAGGAGAGACATAAATGTACCAAATTGGTAGGTTATGCGAGTATAAATTTGCTTCTAAGCAAAATGAATACCATTCTGGAGAGAATATGATGGCGTCGGCGTCGGTGTCGTTCACGATGCCAACGGCCGGCGGCAGCGACGACGGATGGAGTCGGAGTGTATCCTTTCAAGTTGATTTGGTCACGTACAAAGGAATTTTCGATATAGAATAGAATTGGGGAACCCTTGCAAGAAGAAGAATGAGATGAAATTTTCTATCGCATATAGTCTCGTATTATATGTTGTGTATGCTTAGTTGTATATGCATGTACGGGTCCTACCCCGTCTTAAGCAATTCTTGAACGTATAATATTTTCTTAAAGAAATAAGGAATAAAACTCGTTGTTGTCGTTTACGTTCTCGTCCTCCCATATATCGATTGGGGAATTTTGTTGTAAGTATTCCCATTTACCCATCACGTGGTGCGTTGGCCTAAAACGAGGGCATGAGAATAAGTATACCCCAGAAGGACACGTATATAAGTTGATACGACCGACGACGATACAGCAACAACGGACGAAAAGTTAGACAATCTACACATTTTTTTTGTTTGAGCCTGATAACGCGCCGAGTTAAGAAAAAATAAATAAAAAAAACATACAAAAGGATACGCAAATGGCATAATATCCAAAGTGACTTCAGTGAAACGTACGTACGTACAACAAGACAAAATAAGCAAATCCCGAACCCATTACTTTTTTAAACCATAACCAAATAAAATATCCAGCAAATGTGTATGGCCTGGCGGGGTCTGCTTCTACTTTAGATATGCCCGCACCCGCAATCATGCAATATTTGCGATCTCCAAAAATACAGAAGTGGCGCGTAGCCTGCTTTGATATAGATGCGTCGGTCGGTCGCCCCTATACCCAGTACATATATGTAGGTATGCCATCAAATCCAACTAGGGTTGCCTTTAACTTTAAGTTTTATTTGTGTTCGTTTAGCTTTGGCCCAAATATGAGAAGGTCCTCGCGTGTTATCCTGTTGGGATTTTTCTTTTGGTTTATCCATGAAATAATAATAAATGAATCTTCAAGAGTATGTGTTGTGTATCTTATAGATATCCAGATTGGATCTTGGGCATATATGCTAAGCGTACTATATGTAGATAGATACACTTGGGTATTTTGGTTTGGAATTTTTGGTCATATAAACATCTTTTAGTCATATTCTGGCTTTTCTAGCCAGGACTTGTTTTTTTTTTTATTTTATTTTATTATGATTTTTTTTTTGTGTTCGTCAATAATAATTTCGTCGTAGAAGGAAAAATATACAAGTAGCTTATAAATTATTTCACATTTTCTCTGTGGTTGACCTTCGATGGTCATGATGCAGGGGAGGGCAACAATAGAATTGGAGGTTTTATGACATTTTTGCATGTTCTCTATGTGAAGGAGATTTTCTCGGATATATTAGATTTGTGGAATGAGGAGCAGGAGGTCGTTGGTATATTCTTATGTTTATGTACCATCGTACGACCTATGAAAATGTTTGTTAACGATTTTGTTTGCTTTTGATATATGGGTTACGGGGTCGAAGGCGATTTGCCAAAATTAAGTAGATAACATACGAGGAATTTTCTTGTGTGTTCTTGTGTACGTATTATTATTTATGACCTTGGTCTTGAATTGGAAATATAATTGTATTTAATAATTTACAAATTTTGACGGAGTTGTCAAGATCTTTCGCTGAGCAAAAAAAAAAAACAACACGAGCTTACTTCTGATGTTCAAGAACGTTAAGGTGAAAGTCGAAAAAATGGCAATGTAATTTTGAAAAAAAAAACATTAGCGAAAAAAACTTTATGCTTTTTGAATTCCAGCCAAAAATGTTGCATTTTTATTAATATTATAATTTCGGAAATACTTGGCAAGTGAGTACTAGAACTTCTTCAATTATTTTTCAGAAAATTACGCACTCAAACACGTCAGCAGATTTTTATCAAATAAGATCTAAACATGCGTTACTTCCGTCAGTCCATGCAGACAACAAATGTTCTGGCATGCGCAATGAGTTGGTATTTTAATGAAACATCTGGTCTTCTTTGTCGCTTCGAACTTGGATGATGGCGAATTTTTTGGACGACTTCTACAGATTTGCAGTTATCCTCAATTTCCATTTGCGCACACATGATCCGTCGACGAATTTTCTTTCCCAAAAGAGCCCAATATCAGCACTCCCCTTCGGCTATTAGTAGGTGAAAATTTGGTGAGTTTGGTGGTCTGCTGGACTTGAAGTCTTACAATTGCTTTGCTGAATTCATTCACTTTTTTCTGTGGTATGAATTAGAATTTTAAGTACTTCCGTTCATCTGTTTGACAGTCGAACTAACACACTATTCACATCAGAGCGATTGATGGAATAAATGTGATTAGAAACATTCATAAGACTTAATTTTAAACAAAATAGGAGAAATATAATCTGTTTTAATACTAAGATAATAAAATTTTCCTTTTTAATTGCCAAAGAAAATTATTCTTTGCGAACTGCAAATTGATTTGACGAACTATCGAACTCTATATTTGCATTCCACATACCATCCACATTTTTACTTGCGATATAGGTACTATAGGGCAAGCTTTGCACTTGGAAAAAAAATCGAACGCGAGATTTTAATCAAACTTGACATTACGATGATAGAGAGCACCAAAAAAACTGTGTCCCGCAATTCCGTCTATCGGTCTGTCTGTAGAACGATCTACAGCCTAAGCTGCTGAAGCGATTTTCTTCAAACTTGGTAGTTAAGCGTTTTAGGTGATTCTCTCAAATAAATTTTTTAATCGTTTTTTTTTCAGCCCCAAAAGTAACAGTACTTGCAATACAATTTTTTTTACAACCTTAATTATATCCAAAACAGCTCCAACGATTTTTTTTTAAACTATATGCCTGTAACACCTAAGGTCTTTTAAATGCAACCCGAATTGCACGGCACATGTACATGTGCACTACTTTAGATATAGTCTACATTGTGGTTAAACATTTTATTTTCCACTTTCTCAAAAATTGCTCCACGGATATCGATCAATTTTTTTATATAAGCGGTTCTTCGAATTTTAAATAGTACTGCATACCAAAATTTTCGAAAAATATTTTTTTTGGATTTTTGAATTTAATTTTTTAAAATTTATATTATTAAATATTTAATATTATTGCCATACCAATTTTTGTTATAATAATATTATATTGTTTGCTGGTGAATAATCTAAGAATCAGAAATAGAATATTTAGACGTCATGGCCGATAAAACAATGATAACATGTCAAAAGGGACGAATGTTCTTTAATGCATTGATCGTTGGTCGCTCTTAATGAAAATCGATGATGCAACCAACCCACTTTTAGCGTAGACATCATTGGAACTTGGGGCACATCGTTCTCCGAAATATGGGCCTCGCTACTGAAGATAATATTTTTGCTGAAATTAGGGTCTGAGATATGTCCTTGTTGTTTTTTTTGAAAAATGAAAAATTGACAATATGTCTTCATAAGCTATTTTAATGATAGAAGAAAAATCTACACTTTGTCGGGCTATCAAATAGAAGGGCATAGACCGCCCAGATTTTTTTTCCATCACATTATCTTCAAAGAAACCTACATATATTTGATACATACTATACATTGATCAGATTAAAATACCTTAAACCTAAAAAGCTTCATCTTAAATCACAATCAAGTGCCATTGACTATTGACAAAACGTGTATGTGTGTTGTCCATTATTATTTGGCAACCTTAAGCCATTCCCAGATTTTACAATCGTGCAACCTGTTCTTGATTTTATTGGCATCGCAGTGGTATGTCGAATGTCGAGAGATATAATATTATGGTTTCTCAATATATGTAAATTTTATTAGTTAGCTGACAATGATTATAAAATAGAGTTGAAGATTTGGGTCTAAGCCATAAATTAAATACTCAACAAAATAAGATAAAAAAAAAACATTTCAAAAATTGGTGCTTATTTGTGCTGGATTTGAAAGTGTGACTTCTTTTCTAAATTTTTTTTTCGTTGATTTGTTTTTTTGTTGAGGGTCAACAAACCGCAGCGAGTAGATTGGAGAAATACAGAACATTGACCATTTTATTGAATTTAAATTGCAAATGATCACAAAGTAAGAAATTCACTGAAATAGATAAGTTGTATTTGGAAATTTGGCATTCAAGCCTTATCTATAATCGAAGCACAAATAAATACTTAAATTAAATCTATGACAATAATGCTTTTATAAGTATGCAGTTGGTCTATATATTGGAGAAGTCTTGGGTTAGAAACTCCAAGCTGTGATATTAAGGAAATAGTAGAATTTGTAACAGAAAATTAATTGTCATACTACCATACTATGATATCGTACTAAAAACTATTTGCTTTTATTATTATATCCTAATTCTCTACATGCACTGGCTTATAGTTCATAGCTTCTAAAAAGTTTAAACATTTGTGGTAAGCTTAAATTTTTTCTTGCGATATATACATAAGGTACTATAGGGCAAGTTTTGCATTTGGAAAAAAATTTGAACTCCAGATTTTGATCAAACTTGACATTACGATGATATATTCCGGGTTCAGGAAATCCATCTGTCCGTACAACGTTCTACAGCCTAAACGGCTGAACTTCGACGTTGGCATTTCAGCATTTTAGGGTATTGTCTAATACAGATTTTTGAATCGTTTTTCTTAGGTCCAAAATTACGGTAATTCCCATACAATTTTTTCTGCCATTTTTAATTATCTCGAATACGGCTCGACGATTTTGATAAAAGAAAGTATGTGTCCTATTTTAGATATACGCTACATTTTAGTCAACATATTTAGTTGCGATTATAGGTACTATAAGGCAAGTTATGCCTTCGTAAAAAAAAACAATTTTAACGATCAAACATGACATTACGATCATAGAGAAGGCTAAAAAAGTGATCGAAAAAAAATGTCTGCCTGTCAGTCTGTCCGTTTGCATGTATAACGAGCTGAAGCCTGAACGGTGCAAGGGATTACCTTCAAATTTGGTATGTGTGATTATTTTGGCATTCCTCAGAGGGAAAATTGAAATTTTATTTTTAGGCCTAAAAATAACGGTACCTGACATATGACCTTGAAGGAAAATCTTATTTTTCGTGAAAACGGCTTCAGCGATTTTGATAAAAAAAATTTGAGAATTTTTTTGTTGGTAATAGCTATCATTTGATATAAACCAAGTTTACGGGAAAAGTCAATTAACGGTACTTTTCATATAACGGTTTTTTAAATGCTTGGCTTTCTCGGTAACTGTGCATTCGATTTCTGTCAAATTTTATATCTGAGAAGACCTATGTAGCCAAACTAATTCTGCATATTAAAATTAAAAAATTAAAATTTTTTTTATTTTGAAAAATCAATATTTTTAAAACTAATCAAAAAAAATAATTTTAAATTCTATGGTAACGTGTATATTAATAAACTCTAAAAAACTGCATAACAAAATTTCAAAAAACATTTGTTTTCAAAAAACTAAAAATAAAAAACCGGATTTCTTCAAAATACGTCCCACAATTTTGGAGATACTCGTACTTTTTTATAAAAATTTCATTGGTGGCATCTAATGGTTTTCTTGTTTTTTCGAGAAACCCATTATGGTTTTGGCAGTTTTTATAAGTTTAAAACACGTTTTTAGCCACCTATACAGCATTCATTTTCATGTATACATATGTATGTACATATGTGCATACCTAGGTTAACTATATATAGGTAGGTATATAATACCCTCCTAATTTTCATAATTCAAATCCCTTTAAATATACATTTGTAGATAGGTACCTATGTAACCATTCCTTGAATCCTATGTATTCAACTTGTCATTATATTAACAATCAGGGTTAACTAACCTACGTCGGCTTTAATCCTGCAAAGGATAACTAGACAAACTATACCTACTAACAGCGTCAGTGGTTAGCTACACTAAAGTTTTTAGTTACAAGAGCAAGTTCGTACGATCCAGTCGTTCTTTTTATTTTAAATATTTTGTTATTAACGGTACCTGCTATACAACCATTTTTATTATTTTGAACTTTCTCATAAACAGCTCGACGGATTTCGATCAAAATGTTTATATACGAGGTCCTTTAAATTATAAATAATAATGCATAGCAGAATTTTCGATTTTTTTTTTGGATTTTTGAAAAAAAAATATTTTTTTTTTGTAAATTCAATATTTCGAAAACGGGTGGATGATTTTTTTTTGAAATTTTGTTTTTAAGTTAATATTATTAAAAAATTTAAATTTTCATAACAAGTTTTTTTTTAGAAAAAAAAATTTGTATATAAAAATTAAGTACCTAAAAAACAACTTTGAAAATATATTTAAATTCTTAACAGAAAACTTTTGCATGCATTGTGATCTAACATAAGAACAATTTCGTGCGATCCAGTTGCGCATTTTATTTTATATCTCTACGGTAGGAATATGAATAATATTTTGTACCACTCAATTTAGTCTGGTATTCATAAAATAAATACTGGTGTACCCGATTGTTGCATTTTTCCCCTACACTCTTAATCATTTTCTCCTCAAACTTCTAATCCATGAAACTGTTTTGCTAAAATGACTTTTAAGATGTATGCGTTTTAAGTTTGACATTCACGTCCTACAGAAAAGGAACTACCGTACGACCGGCATCGTATGTTTCTGCGCCGATCCAAATAATAAAGATTTCAAACTCGCAAATCTTGGAATTTAATTCAATTTTATTTCTAAAAAAATGTAAATTTATGATTATAATTTTGCTTTAAGCCTAACCATAATTACCACTTTCAATTTGGTATACAATTTACAGCGCGCAACCAATGTATTATAGCATGAACCATTTAATCCTGCATTTATTAACAATATAATAACATTAAATAAATTATTTCATAAAGAATAAATTCTTTAATTTGAAATTATTTCAGGTCTTCTTCCACAGAAGTAAATTTTTAATTTTTTCACAAGGAAAGGACTAATGGTAATGACTTTATAAATCCAAAATTACTGACACGTACCCTTTCTTATAAAAAGAGACGGCAGTATTATTATGTATTTAAAATGAATTTATGATAGATGTGTTCAATTCCGTAAATACACCATCAACTGGACTGGACTCGATGACAATTACATTGATCTTTATACAACATCGTTGAATGCAGAATTCGCGCAGAATTTAATAAAAAATAAAAAGTTGAGCACCACGAAAAGTTTTTGAACCAAAATATTGTAAATGGCACGGTGTTCTAACCTAGTGTAATTGTGTACCTCTCTCAAACGCATCGAAACAACCTACAACCAGTATGAATTGAAACGTTATTTCGAGGAGACTTGCAAGCACCGCGGGTGAAAAAAATCTTTTTATATATTTTAAATAGAGATTCCATTTTTAACATTTTAAAATACAAAAATCTGTATCGTTCATTCTCTTTTTCGCCACTTTACATCTAAGATTTTTTTGTCTGACAGCCGAAACTGCTCATTTTGGTACAAAGTTCAGTCTAATTTTATGTTGCTGTATACTTTGGCTAAAATTAGAATTTTTGGAATGAAACGAACATGACATTCAGAAAGTACAAGAACGAACCTTAATAACGTTTGATAATTTCTGTAAAATGAATCAAACGCAAAAAAATTTTACCTCAAATTATTTGACGTTCTTTTGTGGATTCTATTAACGAAATGAAAAATTTTAAAATGTTTGTATTTTATTATACCATTGTGAAGCTTTTTTTCGAGGCTTAAATATGATGGTTGGGGCACGGTTGCCGTTTTGGTAGGATTCTACCAAACTTGGTAGGTTTTTTCAGCTCTGGTAGGTTGGTAGGTTTCAATTCAATTTGGTAGGTTCTTACATAAAATATCAAAAACAAAACTTTTTAATAATGAATTGATTAATCCCTTCATTATTTCTCAATAGAACTACACTTGTAACTAGAGACTAATTGAATCAATTAATTGTGTAAATTGACAAGTCAAATTAAAATAATATGTATTCCATTTGGTTATTCAAGCTTTTTAATTTGTTAGGATATAAAAACATGGATAGGCATTTTATCAAAATAATTGAATAATTGGCGTTGAATATGAAATGAAAATTTCTTTAAGGATTTGTTATTAGAAAAAAACATAAAACCGATTACGATCAATACAATGGAATCTTCTAAGATTTTCTAAAAACAATTTGAGCGCTAAGATCGAAATTAATCAGTTCTGGGCCAAAAATTGGCGAAGCTCAAAACGGACTTTCTCATATACGGCTCCACGGATTTCGACCTAAGTTTATAAATAGGAGATCCTTCGAATTCTAAATAATACTGCATACCTACCAAAGAGGTTTTTTGATTTTTGAATGAAAAATCTTAGTTTTTTTTTTTAAGACGGGTGCACGATTTTTTTGAAATTATATTTTGGAATTTATATTGTTACATGCTTATAATTGACATACCAACATTTTTTGAATAAAAATGTTTGTATATAACAGGTGTTATGAAATTTGTTTCTTTTTATGTCAAACACGATCAAAATTTTACCTCCTAATGTCCTTTCTCCGCTATAAAGTACCAGAATGCGGCCGAATAAGCGCCTGTTTCGCCGGGGAGAATGTTAAACACAAGGATCGATTCAACCCAAGTTATCGAACGCGTCTACTAAAATCTACATGCGCCCATATAAAACTTGCGTAAAATGTCAAAAGAAAAATTTCAATAAACCAACGTCATTCCAAATTGTCATCTCAATAAATATTCTTCTTGAAGTAAAAAAAAAAAGTGTGTACTCAGAAATTAGAAACGTGTTGTGTTTTATTTTCAATTTTGGAGTTTAATTTACAATTTTTTTATTAAAAAGAATTCAAAGGCTATTCAGCCAAACATTTGGTTGTGTGGTTTATTTGACAGATGTCATTTGATGTATGCTCAGTTTGGTTTGCCATTTCATATTGAATAGATTTACCCCTGAACAAGGTTCGCAAGTCGTGCAAATTTATTACCAAAGTAATGGTTCGGGAGACGACCTTTGGTTGCAAAAAAACGGATCTACATGCCATACAGCCAACGAAACAATCAATTTATTGAAGGAAACTTTTGGGGAGAGGATCATATCGCGTCATTATTATAATTTTGTATTTTGTATTATAAATGGCAAACCAAACTGAGTATAAATCAAGTGACAGCTGTCAAAAAGACCAACTCGGAAAAAAGTATTGCAACGTTGAAAACCACGCGTCTATAAAAAAAATCGCCCTTTATCTTTATATACCTATATTTAGCTGCTTATATACGCAAAATCTTGTGCTATTGATTGATTATGTGCGATCGAACATACTAGCAAGTTCGTTCGATCCAGTCATGTATTTTATTTCTTAAATGCTCTTTATTTAAAAAAAAAACTCAAATTAAGCTTTGGTAGGTTTTTCATTGAGTTGGTAGGTTTTTTCGGAAAACTTGGTAGGTTTTATTTATTGACAGCGGCAACCGTGGGTTGGGGTCAAAAATATACAAAACAAGGATGAGAAGGTTATAACTCTCAATTCTCGAACTCTTTACAAGCATATTTATTATATAAAACCATATAAGATTTAACGATTTTGTTGAAGTGATAACTTCTTATGGGAGGGTAAGTCGCTTCGTTACATAACACGTTACGGCGCCTGACTGTCCCTTTCTCCCACACATACGGAGCACTTTCGTAATTAATCAAATTAACGAAGAACTTAAACTTAGTTTGAGTCATCGCTTCTGTCGGGCGAACCGAGACGCACATGTTTTGTTTTAGTATTTTATTCTTAAGCAAGTTGCAAGTATAAGTTAGCAGTCAGGCAACAATATCCACAAAAGAAGTGAAACAGGGACAAATCACATAATTTCAATAATCAAAAATCAAGGCACACGGGTGCACCTGACAAAGCAACCTGAACTATGATCAATGGGAACCTTATTCCTCAGCAATTGCAATGCATTCAGAGGATTCTAGGCGTGAGCCTTTTTTGATAGTAGTGCAGATTTTTTACTACAAAATGTCTCCTTGTCTTCTCTTGTTATAATATATTCATCTCTGGTAGACGGCCTATGGCCACACCATATAAAACTTAGTATAACCAATTGTAATAATTTATTTTTAATATGGAATGAAATAAAGTTTCTGTCAACTAACTAACTAACTATTCATCTCGAATGCACTGTGAACTGTAAGCATAACGAATGTAAACTTCCTACTCCCAGTGGTGAAACTGTATCGTTCTGCATTTTGTTGGTTATGTGAACTCAGTGGCTAATATGATTTGATAATGTGAACGGGTCGTTTTTTTGGTACATCTTAATAAGATACAAAATGCATAAGCCAATTGGATTTTACTAGTGATCGTTACGGTTTTTTTCTAAGATTGATCTAGTCTCTAGTGAATGGCACCCTGTAGATAAAAAGAAAAGGTTATTTCAACCACAATAGATACTTGCTATTGGGTAAAATAATATACAAAAGATATACAGATATAAACGTACATACATTTTTTTTTTTTTTGAAAAAAAACCTTTACGTAAATTTAGATCATTTATGATTTCGCACCTTCCCTCTTCCAATAAATTTCCTATGTTAATTTTAATTTTTAGTGAAATTGGAATATCAGGTTAGATTTAAAGTGATATGTTAATTAGTTATGGGACCGAGCTGTCATTCCGATTGGTTATACTTATACGACCTATACTGCTGTTACTGTGCTTAAATATATATCTATATGTTATTCCTATATTAGTATTGATCATTCACTTAGATTGAAAAAAAAAAGAAAAAAAATAGGGAATCGATTGACTGCCTTTCATTTTTGTATCTGTACATATCTATAGACATATATTTTTTAAGTGAATAATTTATGTTAATGCATATTGACAAATCAAATCAAAATTAAACAAAAAAAAACAAATTGCATGACTGGGGTAGCACGTTTTAGCTCTTACGTTCAAATACTTAAATATGTTTATAATTTTATAACTTATTTTGTTTTTACGCACAATATACGAATAATTATTTTTTGTATGCCAATTTGAAGTATTTAATAATCTATTATATATAAATCTCGTGTCACGTTGATGTGTTGAATGAAATCCGAAACTATCTAACCGATTTTCATGTTTTTTGTTTTTGAAATGTTTATTTTGCTGGTTTCTAAGATATGATAGTTTTTAATACTGAATAATAAGTCAACGGCCTTGGCTCCGATAAAAATCGCTTCCCATAGATCAGCGAAATCAAGCATCGTTGCGCGTGGTTAGTACTTCGATGGAGGACCGTCGGAAACCAATCACGTGCTGTTGACATGTGTTTCTTCTGTTGTGTGTTCTTTCTTTCTCTGTCTCTCTCTGTTGTATTAATGTATGTGATGTTTAAAGCCAATGGTCTCGTTGCCAGTGCTTCAGTGTCTCTACTTCGTAGATTTATCTACGGAATAGTATAATATGTAATGTAATACTGAATAATAATGGTACTTGCCATACAATTTTTTCGAAAACAGCTCTAACGATTTTGATAAAAAGATTCTTAATAGAAACTGCTAAATATATGTTAAAAGTCGTTTTTCACTATATATTTAAGTTATATACACTCCAAAATGCACTCCAGCAACAGAGACAAATCTTCAGCATGATAAGAATGACATCATGTTCAACAAACCAAAATTACATAACGCAGCCTCAACAAAGCAACAAGATAGCTAATCCTCATAGATACTTAAATAAAAAATAACATAGCACATGCAGCTGTAACAATAAAGATAACAAAACTGTAGATATAAATAGCACCTAAATAAAATATTGTTCGTTAGAATTAAGTAAGTTTGCAGTCTTCGAGGTACTCTCGCCCTTGGTTACAAGACTAAATAAATAAATTTTTAAAAAGAAAAAACTCATAGTTTTTGTTAAAACAAAACTTTTATACATAAAAATTCTTAAATTTTTTTTAAAAAAAAAATGGTATGAACATTTTAAATGTTTAATAATATAAATTCAAAAACAAAATTTCAGAAAAAATTGTCCACCCGTATTTTTTTTTCAAAAATCCAAAAAAACTATTTTTCGAAAATTTTGAAATGCAATACTATTTAGAATTTGAAGGAGCTCCTGCATAAAATTTTTTTTATCGAAATCCGTTGAGCCGTTTATGAGAAAGTCGGAAATCAATAAAATGGTTGTACGGCAGGTACCGTTAATAAAAAAATATTTTAAGATTTTTTTTAGCCAAAATGTAGACCATACGCAAAGTAGTCCACATATCAATTTTTATGAATATCGTTAAAACCGTTTTCGAGATAATTAAGATGGTAGAATAATTTGTATAGCAAGTACCGTTATTTTTGGGGCTAAGACAACGATTCAAAAATCTATTTTGGACAATCACTTAAAACGCCTAAGCTCCAAGTTTGAACCAAATCGGTTCAGCCGTTTAGGCTGTAGATCGTTTTACAGACAGACAAACAGACGGAATTGCGGGACCCACTTTTCTGGTGTTCCCTATGATCGTAATGTCATGTTTGATTTTTAGAAAAAAAAATTTTTTTTTTAAGAATACATAACTTGCCTTATAGTAAGTGCGTGCACAGTGGGTCAAACATTTTTTTTAAATATTATCTTATTTACGATTTTCGACTTTGTTTTTTATTTCACATTATAAATAATACTGCATAACAAAATTTTCGAAAAATATTTTTTTGGATTTTTGCAAAAAAAACAAATATTTTTTGAAAATTCAATATTTCCAAAACGTCTTTTTTGAAATATTATTTTTAAGTTTAAATTATTAAATGTTTCTAATTGTCAAATCATTTTTTTTAGAAAAAAATTAAAGAAAAATAGAATGATACCACCTTTTTGAGTATTGGCTTTGGTCTCAGAATAAGAATAACCAAAAATGTATTTTAAAATGAAAATTCTGTTTTCATAGAAGCAAACAATTATTCGTACATTTATGGGAAATTCGTGTACAGATTTAGTATCGTATAATTAACAGAAGAAAATTTAATGATTGGCAACACTGATCAGCAGCGAGGTTGATTATGTAATTTCTAGTAAATCAAAGATAACTGGGCCAATGAAATAACTACTTAAATTTGAATGTGTACCTACGCACTCTTATTTGCTACAAAATAGTCATATTTTTTGTTGATTGTGGACCGAATTTCATGAAACTTTGAAAATTGCGATTTGAGACAAATTACTACACATAAAACATATTTTCATTACAGGGTCTAATTCGACGCAACAATGACGTCTCAACGTTACCATTATTTATTTGGTATTTGTTCCTCTGTGCGGATTCAACTTAGGCGCTTAAATATTAAATTTGAATGAGAATACCTTTAGCGGCAAATGCAAATGCTAACTTCTACTTTCGTGTTGGATTAAACTTGTCGAATTCGCGTTTGGCCTTGGAACTAAATAAATCAATCTAAAATACCCAAGAGCTGAAGGGAAACGACTATAACTATAACGCCGTAATATGTTAGTTGTGTTAGCTATGTGAAACGGATTTGCAGCGACGATGAATTTTTTTGGATGGACGCAGGTAATACAACATAGAATAATTTCCAAATTTTGGACCATTCAACTAAAAGCACTACTGATTCACCATATAGGAGCCAGTTATAGCAATGGGGAATCAGGATCAAGCGAAAGACATATTATGGTTCTAACAGGAGTGCGGTACTTGCTTAAAAGCTCCGATGCGTCTAATGAAATTCTTCAAAATCGATTTGAGAATCATTAATATCTCATGCAGAGATTATGTTAACTGGCATTCCAATTTCCAATAATAGATCACTGCGTCCAAAGTCGAAATAACCGCTGACAAAAAAAAATCATAAAAGTTTAAGATTTGTATCAATTTGTCAATTTAAATTCGAGTGCACAAAATGTCTGTTTTTTACTATTTCAAGATCGATTTTTTTTAGCATGCGGTCACACACACACCTGTAAGCCAAACCTTCAAACATTTGATTTTAATTCATTAAGGTAAGTATAAAGTTTATAAAAAAAAGCTTTAATGACTATAAACAAACTTGTTTAAAAACATTCAATCAAGAGCAGTTATTATCTGCACTCTGTAACAAGTGGCAACCTTTTATATTTCAACTTTCAAGCCTTATCTCTCTGTTAAATGTTTGGATCTTTCGATCGGGCTTAAATGCGAAAATTAAACCACGGCGTTCGTCATGCCGCGCCGTCTGTCCGTCGGCGTCATGTCAGAACATTTTCAAATTAAATAAATTTCTGTGTTTTTTATTGAAACACTTGCGTATTCTTATTCTTTCCCCATTCACTGTATAGGTATAAACGATCAAAAGAGTGGGTGTCTGGTGCGCTTATTATCGCGCCTACCAAACTATCATGTAGCTCCCACGTTATCTGCCGCTGGCTGCCGTAAGTTCATTGTTGCCCCAACTCTGATTTCCGTTTATACGTGAGTAATTCAAATACGAGTTCTAATAAGCGGTAATTACAGTGGCGACGCAGCACAAACCAGATCTTCACGCTATTAGGTTTATAAATGATCGATATCCAATTAAGACTTAACATCGATTATATCTGTGAAAATTAATTGCAAAGAGAACGGCCTTCTTCACGGTGACCCCACTATGCCGGCCGCCGCTATACAATATATTCTACCGGTGCGGCGCGGCACAGCTGCTACTAGCTGTAATCAAAAGTAAATGTCCCTCGGCGCAAAAGCAAAATGCAGCATTTCAGAACACATCTAGGATAGATGGCGGTATGTGTAGCCGAAACGTTGGAGGTGGGTCATGTGCGCCACAGGCCACATGCCACAGAACGCTGCTACTTCTTGCCACTATTTTTTACCCCTCAGGTAGAAGGCAAAGGGTCGGTATGCCGGCTTACGGTCGCTGGAGACTGACTGGAGGAAAAACAAATCGCTTTTCAAAGCCTAACAACAAGAGAGTGTAGTTCTGCGCAACTAAACATTGTGTATTATACCCGCAGAGTAGACAAAGTGCGTGCACATGCGCATTGCCCACTGTGCGTAGCAAGTACACTCGCGGCGGTCCAAGGATACCGACTTGTCGAGACTGTAAATTATTACGAAAAAGCTGTACCCGCAAGGTACCTAGCTGTTGTCGCGATTAGTTTACCTTTGTGTGTGCGACGTCATTTGCCGTCCGCACTATGCACATCATCATGTGCAGTTTAGATAGTTAGGCTAGGCATGTGCAAGGCGCATAGCATGGCGCATCATTTGCAATCAGTCCCATCACATACTATTGCATATATACAGCTGCATTCCGGTGTGAGAAAATTACGCAATGATAAATAGGCTTGGGGCCAGGCTAAGCCAGCCTTTCAAAACTGTCAATTGGCGACCTCTTTACGGATCTTTATCAATCGGTTTGACTCGTTCAATTCGGCCGGCATCACATCAATCGAGACTCGGCGACATCTGTGCAGTGCGATGTGCAAAATAAATTAATAATACGCCGAGAGTGAGTGACGAGAATGCCACCGATCAGCGATCTGTGATCAGCTATCAGCGGTTACAAACCGCCACCGACCTAACTGACAACGTCGACATGGACATCAACATCATAACGATATCGATATCGACGACGACGATGGCGACTGCGACTGATCTCTCCGGAGACTCATATCGGCTGAGTGTTTCGCCTTGTGGCGATGTGACAGCCCCATGACCTGCTGCAATTAAAACCTGCGCCAGCTTATATCACTGCAGCACCGCATCCGTTTGATTGACACAATTGATCATAACAACCATCGTCGCGTCGTCGGCCGTCGTTGATCCGTCTTTCGGAGTAAAAAAGATTATCCACTTCCCCTCCCCTTCGAATCCAGCAGATTAAAGACGGACGTATCTACAAATGTTGCTTATCCGCAACAGCATGATACTTTTCAGGCTTTTATGTTACTTTTTTGCTCGTGCAGAATTAAAACAGTTTAATTTCAAATTCAAATGGATTCAGTTGAATTGAGTAAACGATGCGATCACAAACAAAAACAAAAAAAAACTCAAAAACCAAAAACTACAAAAAACTAAATGTGAAAATCCAAAGTCGACAGTGTTGACGGTGTCGCAGCACTGCACAACAGCAGCGATGTGATCGCGACACGTGAGTGATCGCAGCGATCACAACTTGTCAATCCTGTCAACATTCTTTGGATTACATTTTTCTACAAGCCCATTCACATAGATACTTACATAAAGATTAGATACACTTGATGGTAGGTATTTCTAGAAATTGATTATTTTTTTTTTTTTGTATTTTTCTATTTCTATTTCTTCAACTTTGCTTGATGTAATTGAGAATACAGCTTTTGTTTTTTTTTTGCTCACAAAATTTGAAATATGTCTAAATCAAAACGAAATTCCTTGAAAAAGATACCCGAATGGAATCCATCTAACGAAGATTGAAGAATTGGCATTATGTGATTATGAAAAAAAGATACATGGTTTCTTGGTATGTTAGTTGAATGCGATGCGATGAGGATATGCGGCTAATGGACTATGGACGAATTGCATCTGACAAAAATATTTATCTTCAAAATCTGGTGACAGAATGAATAGATTAGTGAAGAATATGACCGAGTGGCATACAAATAAACATATTTCGAATAGTTGGAACAATGTTGTATATAACTTGCCTTCGCAATTTATAGTAGATAAGATACCTACTCGTAATGTTGGGGCCTTGAAGGCTCAAGTTACCCAAACCTGGGGACTTTTCTTAAAGTATGTATCTTAAAAATTACAAACAAATTATTTTTTTTTGTTTTGTTTAGTCTTCTCTTCTGCATACCATACTGAAAGCTTGTATCTTTTCTTCGGAAAAAAAGAAAAAAAAGTGATTTCGACAAGAATCAAAATCAAGAAATAAAATAAACGACTGTGTCGTACTTGCTTGTTCTTATTCGATCACATATCGTAATCACAAGATACTTAACATTAACGGCAGTTAATTTTTAAGGCCGTTTTTTGATTATTTTTTTATAGATATTTCTTAAATTTATTTCTAAAAAAATCGTGTGGTAATATTATCTATTATTTATTAAATAATACGTAGCAAAATAAAATTTAAAAAAAATAGTCCGTTTTCGAAATTTTTAATTTTCAAAAGAAAACATTTTTTTATTTTTGAAAAATTCAAAAAAATATTTTGTTCCAAATTTTGATATGCAGTAGTTTTTAGAAGTTCAAAGAACTATACCTGTATGAACATTTTGATCGACATCCATTGAACCGAATGAGAAAGTGGAAATAACATTTTAGTAAAAAATTTAATTTTGATTTAATTGAGTACTCCTATAACAGTGTAGAACCTATACTGATTTTTTTTAAATCAAAATCTTTAGAGCAGTTAAATCAAAATAATTAAAATTTGTCATTTTTGGTTAAAAAAAAATTGTATTGCAGGTACCGTTATTTTCGATGAGAAAATAAAGCTTTAGTACCAAGTTTTAAGAAAATTGCTTCAGTCGCTTTGGCTGCAGCCTGCAGATCAACAGTTCTTCAGAGAGACAGACGGACACGCTTACGTTTTTTTTGTTTAAGTTTAGATTTCGTTTAAATAATAACATATACAGAATCTGTTCTATTACTGCAATTGTCAGTGGAATTTGTTATAAGGAAATTATAGTATATTTTATATTATACAAAAGATGTGGGAAACACCATTAAGCGCGGTACCTAATCTTACCAAGTGATAACAAAAATTATTTGTAAATCTTTAGAGAATATGGTGAGTTTTTCGAATTTCTAAAGTTCGTGTTTAAATATTCCAAACTTTGAAAAAAAACATAATGTATATTCACCCTTGAAATTAATAAAATACATAATGGATACCACCTGCTGTGATAGTTTATTAGGCAGAAATTAAGTTGAAGAGTGTTGTGATGGTCGTGATATTTTATAATATATTTTTTTAATATTTGCAAATTCTAATGATCACACACTTAAATATTCATTTCAAAAAAAAAAATAATAATGGTATTTTCTTATCAAAAATATGTAATATAAATAAGTTTCCGAAAAAAATAAAATGCACGACTGGATCGCACGAACTTGCTCTTATGTTCGATCACATCGTATGCAAAAGATTTCTATTAAAAATCTAAATATATTTTTAAAGTCGTTTCTTATTTAATTTTTTTATATACAAATGAGAATCTTAAATATTTAATAATATAAACTTAAAAACAAAAGTTTTAATCGGCTTAATTTAAAAAAATAGTTCAAAGTTCTGAAATAAATACTTTCTAATTTGAGCTAAAAAAAAACATACGCCATTTTATTACAAAAAAAATTTAAGAATCTGTGAAGCGGTTTTTTTTTATATTTTCGAAAAAAAAAAATTCAAAAACGCCAATTCATAGGTATTCGGCAAATACATATAACGGTAATTTAAAAAAAAAATAATGGGCAGTTTTCAAAATATAATTTTTTTTAATTTCTTTCTTAAAAATGCTTTGAAAAATACAACAATATATTAATTAAAATTATTGATATGCAGTATTAATTGGGCGACATAAACCTATACATGTGTAAAATTTCGAAAGAATCGATGAAGCCACTTATGAGATAGTCGAAAGCAAGAAAAAAACGGTCCTATGGAAAGTACCGTTTTTAGACATTTAAAATTTTTTTTTTCAATCTTATGATCGGTCGTACCCAAACAGCTGCACTGATTTTTTTAAATCAAAATCGTTAGAGCCGTTTCCGAGAAAAATATGATTAACGGTGATATGGCAGGTACCGTTATTTTTTGAGCTAAAAAAATTTAAATTTCTGATCTGTAAATTACCTAAAAACTCTATATACCAAGTTTGAAGCAATTGGGCCCACCCGTTTGGTCTGTAGGTGTATATACATACAGGCTGACAGACGGACATACAGACGGACAGAATTTTTAAACCTTTTCTTTTTTCGTCTTCGCTATCATCGTAATGTCATATTGTTATCTCAAAACTTTTTTTCCGATGAATGCATAACTTGCGCCTTATAACTATTACCTATAATCGCAAGTAAAAATGGTCTGCAATTCATTTTTTATTTATCATTTACTTATAACTTAAAGCTAGACAAAAATTCATAAAACTAGCCTACTTATCAATACATTACAACTAACTTACTGGCCCTTTCCGGGCACTCTAAGCTAAACTATATCTCTTAAAACTAATGTCTTTCGACCTAAAATCTAATTTTATTAATGTATTTGAATTAATGCTAAAGTAAAAATGGTTCTAGGTATGGCAGGTACCGTAAATAACAAAATATAAAAAAAAATTATCAAATTAGAGTCGTTTTCGATATAATTAAGATGGTAGAGAAAATTGTTTCGCCAGTACTGTTATGTTCGAGCTAAAAAAACGATTCAAGAATCTATTTGAGACAATCACCTAAAACACGTAAGTACCAAGTTTGAATAAAATCGCACTGTTTAGGTTTTAGATCGATCTACAGAGAGACAGACACACAGACGGAATTGAGGGACCTGCGTTCTTGGTGTTTTCCATCATATTAATGTCAAGTTTGTTTAAAATCTCGAATTCGACTTTTTTCCAAATGCAAAACTTGCCCTATAGTATCTACCTATATCGCAAGTAAAAAGAAAAAATGTGCTAGTTACCAAGTTTAATGAAAACCACGAAGTACACTAGACTTTTACGGAATTGCAAGCCCCAGTTTTTTTAATGTCGTAGTCTTGCGAGTTCGATTTTTAACAAACAAAAGACTTATTAATATTACTGTGGCAGAATCACCATTTTTGTTGTAGGTTTTAACAATTTTTATGCGTTGTGAGTTAGTTAAGTGATCCATTTTCGTAAATGTAAGACTTTCAACTGAAAAAAAAATTGGTTTAACAACTTAGTTTGACAGATATCGAATTCCAGCCCTATACTATTGAAACCGCAAAATGGATAACCCTATATATAAAATATTTAATAATCAAAATTGCCAGCTGTCATTTATGAACATGGCTGTTGTAACACTGTAAGCTATGAAAATAGCCAAAAATTTTACGCCTAAAATGACTAAGGCTCAAAACTCAAACTATTCAGAAATGAATGCCAATAATGTACTTTACTAAGTAGTCTTCAAAAACGTTAGATTTTTGTATTACTAACCCTGATTTAATGGCAAAATAGTACATTTTATTCGTTTTTCTGCTAACCGTTAAATGGAAGTCTGCAAAATTTGAGGACGTGACTCGGAGCATACATGTTACTGTTTCTGACAGTGGGCTGTGTTACTGCAGTTTTAAGTGTTAATGTCTGAAACTTTTGGGGAAACATTAATGTCAACCCAGCATTGTTACAGTGTGACAGATTGGAAGTTAAACATTTTTTTCTACGGGACACTGTTCGAAATATATAGTTTTTAGGAGAAGGAGTGCAGAGATAAAGGTTGAAAAAGAGACAGTGAGTTAGTCCGAACTATAATTATACGGAAAGATAGACAGTGTGACAGAGTTATATTCTGTCTTTTAATTTCAAACAAACAACAGTCTTCCTTGAATTACGAATTAACACCACGCTCATATTTCGAATCGAAACTCTCGTCACCGCTGACCAAATAGTCCACGAAGCATTTTCGGGTCGTTCCCCTATTATGCCAATTGTGAAGGTGAAACATTATCGATGAGTCAGCTTATGCGTACTCAGCAATAATGTTACTACACAGTGCGTTGACCTGAGTGAGTTCAACTCCAGTTATGCTTAGCGACCTATGTAAATGCACAACAACAGTGAGAAAATATAAATATAATATAAATTGTTAACAATTAAAAGTTATTTAAATAAAATTTAATTCCCACGTTTTCAAAAACAATTTTTCAATTTCAAAAAATATCAAAATGGACAATTATATTTAAGCTTAGGGATTTCAGAAAATGATTGCTGTTCTCGACAACGATTAGTTGTTTTTCAAGAACTGGTGTTCTGTACAGTATGACAATAATACACTATTATCCTAATTTTAGTCAAAACTTCAATATGTATTAATTATCACAGTTATACTAACCCTTCATAAATGATCACATTAAAAGATAATAATAAAGCGGATGTAAGGCTAAATCACCCATTTTAGAAATTTAAAAAGAAAACAAAAACTAATCCCTCGATATTTTCCAAGTTATTAACTAAATCTTGAAAATCCTATACCGCATTTGCCACCTAGTTGAGCATGAAGCCATTTATAAAGAATACTGTTCGGGCTTGTGGTATTTGGCTAACAATCCTCCATAACATTTGTCCGAACCCGTTTTCCTAATACCTACCACTACTTACTGTATATAGATAGGTACAACATTTCTCATAGAAACGCATAGAAATGTGTTGTCGAAATTGGTTTTCTTAGATACAACAAGGCTATCACAAAAAAGATTTAAAAAAATAAGTTGTTATGTATCTACATATAATAGATCTATGAAAATGATACGCAGTTGGATTCGGCAATAAAACGGCAATTAAAGTTTAAATAAAGCTAAAGAATAGGTCGTGCCAACACTAGAGAAAGGCGACACTTAAAGAACAAGAATAATAAGATATCTTCTTCTACTTTCATAAAGCCAACAAATTACTTCGTTTGACTTCATTTAACCCTTTTTCGATGAGCTCTTGAGTATTCCTAAATAACCGACATTGCCCTCAGTACCACCGTTCTCTGTCACTATATATACCGTTGCTGGCTTGGATAATGAAAGGCTATAAAGCTATAATATACATATACCTAATACCTACCAATGTATATAGATACATTTATAATAGCAGTTAAAAAGGGGTAATGAAGCCCTTTGAATCCCCTGCACTGTGTCTAAGAAATACAATTTAATGAAATTCTAGCGCGCGGCACTCATTTAATTTTTACGAATGGAATTCTTAAGATATTTCGCGGAATTTGCAACCTTACAGCTGGGGCTGGGGATCGTTAAATCGTTAAAATTCGACGATGACGACAACGACCGTCGACGAAGCACGGTGTTATGTTGGGTCTTTTGGCTTTTAATGCCGAAATAGCTGTGGCATTCGTAGAGGGTAGTTTTTCGGTTTCACGGTGAATTTTCACAAGAAAAGGGTTCAAGGAAGCCATAATATAGGTTAGGATTACTTCATCTTGGCAGTTATTTTTTTTTTTTTTTGGTTTAACGAGAGCTAGAAGCAGGAGGCCGTAATTTTCACGAAGTCTTAATTAATAAGCTTCGCAATGATAGTGCGAAATAGCCTTAGCGCGTAGCGACTATTGTCAATCAGTGGCTATGGCTGAAGTTGGGGATTTTTTTTTCTGACTGCAGCATAATTTCCGCTTACCTATAGAAATAGGTAGTTTTAACTCTATATCTACTGCAACCACTGCTAATAAAACGTGTGCAGGAAGTAGCTGACGATGAACGATAACCGGGATTGTGTGTGCGTTTGAGCTTATCAATGCCAAAGTATAATATAATAATTGTCATGCAAAATGGTTGATTTGAGAAGTCGCGGGTGTGATTTTATTATTTATCGACGATACTGAAGCTCTTCAATGTGACTACCGGTTTCTTTTTTTTAGACAAAGTAATTTCGCACTTGGAGAGGAGAACAACCATATAAGTTAAAGAAGAAGGCTTACAGGGTGATGCAATGACTATTCGATATTTCATTGAAAACCTGAAATGAACATTTAACGCTTTATACATTTTTTTGAGTGAAAAGCTAGAGTGACTTTTGTTGAGAGTTTTGTTAGTCTCGTCTCGGTCTCGTCAAAATCGAAAAATTTCAGTCTAAGTCTCGCCTAACCAAGTTTCGTCTCGGTCTTAATCTCATCCTTAATCAAAAAAAAAATTCGAATTTACTGAGGTAAAATTTGAATTTTGTAGAAGTTTTTTAATCCGTTTAAATCGGAGCCAGCTCTCAATCGATTTTGACAGTTTATGGCTTGACAAGTAGGCAACATACTACATTTTGACATTTGGAAAATATTTTTTTCATCAACTTTTTCCGGAGCAAAAAATAAAATCGGAAATATTTCCAATTTTCTGAGGTAAAATTTGAAGTTAGAGTGTTTTTTTAATTCATTTAAATCGGAGACATACTTCAATGAATTTTGACAGTTCATGTCTTGAACGGTAAGCAACAAACTGTATTTTGACGTTTGAAATATATTTTTTTCCGAGTGTCATCCAAAAGTCCTAAAGGCACCTTTTTCCGGAGGCGGAAACAAAGTCTGACAAATGAGCGAATTCTATTGCAAAGACTTTCATACGTAAATCGTACGTATTCTTCTCTGGATTTTCGCAGTACGCCTATCTGAGTATTGCTATATCCATAATGTGGTTTGATATTTACGCACATAGAATATTTTGCCAAAAAAACCTGTGAATATTATAAAAACTGAACACGAGTACTTAAAAATAATTAAATTTAAAAATATTTCTTCAAGCGAAAACCGAAACCAAACCAACGAGACCAGCGAAACTGTTGGCGAATTTCGGTACCAAGAATATGGTCTAGTCTAGGTCTCGTCTGGGGTGCTTTAAATTAATCTCGTCTCGGTCTCCGGACTACTCTCGGTCTCTTTCGCAGCTCTGGAAAAAAGCTTGGAGACTTCTTTATAATTTCATACTACAATTATTAATTTTCTTCGAATTTATAGTTTCCGATTCTGAAATTTGTATATGGAAGTTTAGTACCAGAAGATTAAAATGAAGTCAAACATTATTAAATAATTTTCAATTAAGGCCCGATTTATTAACTCTCTGGTAAATTTAAAGACGTTTTGTTTACAAATGTAAGTTTGAAAATTGGAATTTTCCTTGCAGTATTTTCAAAATGTGTCTTCTTAAATTTTAGGAAAGGGGAAAATCCCTGAAAAAAATAGTTTGTTACAACATTTCTGTTATTTTTCCTCCAAAAATCAATCTAGTAGAATTTTTCGAAAAAAATAAAATGCACGACTGGATCGCACGTACTGGCTGCTATATTCCATTACATTTGTATACATAAAAATTATGAAATTAAAATAAAATATTGAATTTTCTAAATTTATTTTTTCAAAACTCCAAAAAAACTATTTTTCGAAAATTTTGAAATGCAGTATTATTTAGAATTTGAAAGAGCTCCTGTATAAAAATTTTGATCGAAATCCGTTGAGCCGTTTATGTGAAAGTCGAAAATCAAAAATGATTGTATGGCAGGTACCGTTAATAACAAAATATTAATAAAAGCACAATTTAGCCAAAATGTAGACCATACCCAAAGTAGAACACACACCAATTTTGATCAAAATCGAGCCGTTTATGACATAATTAAGATGGTAGAAAAATTTGTATGGCAAGTACCGTTATTTTTGGGGCTAAAACAACGATTCAAAAATGTATTTTGTACAATCGCCTAAGACGCTTAAATACCAAGTTTGAAGAAAATCGTTTCAACCATTTAGGCTGTAGACAGTTGTACAGACAGACAGATAGACATACAGACGGAATTGCGGGACCCACTTTTTTGGTGTTCTCTATCATCGTAATGTCAACTTTGATTAAAATCTCGATTTCGATTTTTTTTCCAAAAGCAAAACTTTCCCTATATTACCTACATGCATATATCGCAAGTAAAAATGAGGGGCTCTTCAAACAAACATTTAAATATTGCATTGCAAACACATGTATGCTTTAAGATTCAGCACTGTAAAAATGGATTCTTGGAGAAGGCAATAGCACCTACCTCCAAAAGTTGGACAAAAATGGCCATGTAGGTTAGCTCCAGAACGACGAAAATATATTTCAGTGCAAAAATTTAGCGGATCTGTATTTTGTATAAGTATTTTTTTTAAAAAAAGGAAGTCTTAAATTTGCTCAAAAAATTCGAAACTAGGTAAGTGCCTAGGGACCATAATTCCGTATCACTTAAACCAAATTGCTGAAATGAATTGTTCAACTTCAGAACTTTATGGGCTACTTTTCTCTCTAACAGTGAATTTCTGCCCACAGACATTTCGTGGACAGGAAATCATATATAAAGTATCAAGGGTTTTTTGTGACGATTCCTCATTTGAACTGAATTTCGCACACATGCACAGAAACTCGCCGAAATTTAGGGAAATAGTAAAAGGTTAGTTTTCTTAAAAACCCCTGAGATGTAAAAAAAAACTGAGTTTTTCGGTTATCAAAAAATAATAAAGGGCGATTGATAATTCTTTTGGGCATAAGATACTTCTAGTTGCATGAATTTGACCAAATTCCCCTAGAAAAATTTAATTTGCAGTGAGTAATCGCTGTAAATTTTATTAAAGTCGGTAAACATCAATAAAAAAATAATGCGTCTTAAAAAGGTGATTTAGCATCTAACTAATGAGCCCAACTGTGGGCGAAACGCATTTTGGACTGCATGTCATAAAAACATTCAATTGGCTTTAAATCCACACAGTCCACAAAAACAAAAACAAAAATAATATAAGCATATTGTTTGCGTTTTCTTCAATTAAATAATTCTTTTGTGCATTTGGCTTGTTCAAATGTTTCTGTTTTTGCCATTGAATTTGACTATTTACGTAAGTCCACAGCAAAACAAATACTTCAGATTTCACGTGACTATCAGTTTATTCGGTATCTCAACTCGCTACAGAAAAAGCCATTTTAACTGTAGGGCGAACTCATCGCGACCGGAAACATCCCAGTCTCAAAAAAACACAGAATTAGCTCACCAAGATGAGTTCAGTTTTTTTTCAAATTAGAGCAACTTCAGTTCTTAAGGAACAAACCTTATAATTATACAAATTTATTTCTACCTACGTCAAAATATTGTGTTGTCATTCTAAGGAATTTAAGGAGGATTAAATATATATAAAAACTCTATTTTCTGCATGATTTATAAAGCAAGACCCCCACAGAAAATGGCCAACGCTTTGACTTCTGTACATCACCAAAAATATCATCCAGTTTGATCCATGAAACGTTGACACGTCACGGATGACGTCAGCTTCGGTTAATGTTGTGCCAAAATGCTTTGATGTATTATGTGTGCTGTCAAACTACTGACCAAATTTCATTAAAGGATGGCTGCAATATCAATATTTGATTATAAATTTAAATTCGTCACAAGTTCCGGCGAACGGCATAAACTTCATCGTCAAACATCAAACCACGTCATAGTGACGTAGTAGTTAAATTTGTATATACCTATCATTTGTATTATTTATGAAACACCCTCTGTAAATTCTCTTTTTCAAGAACTTCCATATCCATATCTAATAATTCATCAATTGAGGCAGTACCTATGTTAAGTAGCGAACGATCCATTATCCATATCCATACCAAATCACTTCCATAAAAAAAAAAATTATTATCATAACCACGGGCGCGCAATTCAAATTCTTTATTCAAAAATATTCAATGTCGTCACTTGGAGAACATAAGACAATTAACACTGCGCCCGGTTAAAAAATGTGCACAGAAAAAAATTAATAATTCATTGCCGGCTATAATATACGCTCCGTATATCAGCTGATGCGTTTCTCAAGTTTCTGCGCAAAGTTCAGAGGCGGTTATGGTGACGATGACGAGGGTGCTGTAGTGATGGCGTTAAGCGGCAGCGGCATTATGCTAAACTTAGTAATGATATGCCCATTGCGCGCTAGTACGGTGGTGTCCCCCTCTTCAGAGCGGGCATATAATAAAATCAACACCATCAGATAAGCAAACGCTTACTAATCATGTAATCAATCGCATTTCCATAGCACAGCTCAGGGAGCGGCTTTACGGGACCAAGTTTGAAGGCACTTTCGGTTTCAAATCTAACATTTGGTGTAGCTATAAAAAAGTGTCCAAAAATTGTCGGCTGGGGACTGGCTGGCGCCATAGTGCTGACGCCGTCGGGTAATTAGTTCGAATTTGTTATTCCTTGTCGGGCTCGAGCTCGGCCAGCCGTCAAGTCAACCTATCAGTAACCAATGTGCCTCCAAAATAGCTTTGCATACTCAATGAGGAGAAGGAAAACCATTTCGGACGTCGCGCCGCCGCTCCTCGCTGTAAACCACAATGCCGATATGATGCTCCATCGATATAGGTAAATGTGGGTGGAATCTGGCACCTGGTTGGCTCTGATGATGGTGTGCCTATCAGTCTCGATATTTACCAAAGTTGTTGATGGAAACAGAAGATCGTCTAACTGATTTGCATCTCTAGCTTCGGCTGATTTACATTGGCCCATCATTGAGAGGACCGACCGACGCGACAGGGCCAGCCAACGGCATTAGGTATATGGCTACTGTCTGTGGCACAGTTCGTAAACAACGCACAGCAACGGCATCCGCAGCAATTGTGGTAAAGTTGACGCCTCATAATTTTTATATTCATTTATACAAATTAATTCACTGTTATTATGATTTTTCAATTGGAGAGGCCATGTCTTATATGGCCATGTATGGTGAGGTTATAGCTTCTGGTTTAGAGTTGGACTTTTTGATCTGATGGTTGTCTGACACTATGCAATGTTAATTTTTATAGGTAGAGAGAATATAAAGACTTGCAATGGGTAGGTACTTGAGGCGATCTTTTGAAGGAGGTTCACTTTGTGTGGGAAATATGTGAATACAATAGGTATTGGAACAACATTGTTGCGAAAAAAAGGAGCTTAGTGAAAGTAAGCTTTTGTGTGCATTGGAATGTAATTCCTGTGTAGGTATGTTATTATTAATTATATGATACAATAACGGTCGTGGAAAACCAGGACCTATATTTTTTTATAACTCTCATAGCCATTCTTGTATACATTTTGTTAATCGGAAGGAACGGAAGATTTTGTTTCTTTTCTACAAAAATATTAGAAAAGTCTTTGGAATTTCATAACAAACTTGTCAGCCATTGAAGCTGGGTAACTTCTTAGGTTCTTTAGAATTATTTGAAGAGAAAATTGAAAATTGAACATAAAACTTCGTAGATCCTTAAGATGCATTTCATTTTAGCCCAATTTACACGATTGTTGTTAAGCTCCCAGGCAATAAGGCGCGGACTGCGGAATGTTTCAAGTCGCATCAAAATGAAATCAATTTAAAATCAACTAAATTCACAGTCTTTTGCACTTTTATATTTCATGCAAATTAAATTAAAAGTGATAATATTATGTCTCCAATTACGTCACAGCATGTTCAGCACTATTATTGAACCAGAGAAAATGTTCACAATTTATTTCCCGGAACACATTAAACCTGCCTTAAAGTTATGATACGAGTATGTTCTTCAATTTGACAGTTTGCGGTTGCATCAAAATTAATTTCATATTGTGAATATGCCAAATTTTTGAAAATGGCATCTAATTTCATTGTGACTTTGACATTTATACGTCGTAGAAAAGCAGATAATAGACGAATTCAGTAAAAGATATATTTAAGATCTCAGCAATCTCATATGAAAAGTATTTCTCAGAAAAATCTTTCTCAGTTTTGCTGTCAAATAGTTAAAAAAATTTGGATTCGCTTTTTCACAGCCACTTGACACAGCCAAATTTGTGGGATCTAATTTTTCTGAACTGGGTTGAATTACTTTTTTCAGCAAATTGCTAAATATTGTGATCTATGTTAGTTCCAGCAAGACAGAGCGCAGTTTGGAATTTTTGAAACATCAATTACTCGTTTAAAAATAGGAATTGATCCATCGATGTCTATGTCAAAGGACAGCTCCAGATTTCTTAGCTTTTCTTCATCTCAGCTTTTATTACAGCAAACCGTGAAAGTTTTGAAAAATAATATCACCAATTTATAGTTAGATGCCTTGCAAACAATAATTTAAAACACCGTTAAGCCAAACCAGCTCAAATAAACATCTTAAGGATTATTCTCATAAGAGTGACCAATGACCACAGAATTAACCAATATCAGTCCATTTTGACATTTTGACGTAACAATCGACATTTTATAATTTTAATATCCAATAATTAATTAAAGTACGGTTGGCAGTTGTAAGCAGTCAGATTGGAATTCACGCCAAATTTGTTTTATAACGGTTCATTGATTTTTACTTGCGATATACATATGTATAGGTACTATCGTATATGGCCAGTTATGGATTCGTAAAAAAATCGAATTCGAGATTTTGATCAAACTTGATATTACGATGATAGCCAAGACTAAAAAAGTGGGTCCCGCAATTCCTTATGTCTGTCTGTTCTCGAGTCTACAGCCTTAACGGTTGGATGGATTTGCTTCAAACTTGTTTTGTTTTTTGGTAAATATGCCAACACATTTTTTTCACATTTTTTTAAGACGAAAAATAACGGTACCTGCCATTCATTTTTTTTTTTGCCAAGAAGGTAACTCTCATTTTTCTCAAGAACAGAACCAACGATTTTTATAAGAAAAAGTCAGTTCATTAATGAAAGGAAAGAAAAAAATTAATTAATTTTTTTTTTTGAAAAAAAAAATAGTTTTTTTTGGTAGTTACCTCTAGCAGCACCATTTTTTTAGTTTTCGATTTTCTAGAAAATTTTTCATTTGATTTTTTCAAACTTCTTATACAGATACTCCTAGAAAGCTTAAGCACTAATGTAAGCCAACATTATTCAAAAAAAAAAAAAACTACTTGTTTTTTGAAAAATCAACATTTCGAAAACGATTAAATCTATTTTTTCGAAGCTTCGTATTTAATAGTTTTTTTGACATTATCTTGAACAGTTAAAAAAACTATATTCCTAAAATAAAACAATGAATGTTATAAATCCGTTAAAAAATATATTTCTCGAAAACGGCTACAAGAATTTTTTTATAAAAAAATCCACTTTTAAGTATAAAAATATTTTATTTTGCGTAATTAACGGTACTTCCCAAAGAACCAATTTTCCTATTTTCGACTTTTTCAATATTGAATGAACCGATTAAAATTATTTTTATGTATGCAAATTCTAGAAGAGTATGCAGTTTGCATACTCAAATTTTCAAAAAATTGGTTTTACGATTTTTAAAAAATTAATATTTTTTTTTTTTGAAAAATTGTTTTGCCAAAAACCAGTCACTGAATATTATTGAAATTAAATTTTTTTGTATATTAATAATTATGTACTTCAAAATGGAGTGCCAAATTTTTTTATAAAAATGTTTTTAAAATTTTATATATAAAAAATATTTTTTTTTTTAAAAACCGCTCCAACGATTTCTGATTTTTGTTTATATATATATTCTAATTTGTGCAGGAATTAGGCTTGAAACCTTCCCAATGATAACTGTACTATACGTACTTACTATAACAGCCTCAATGTTTAGCTATACATACTTTAAAGTTGTAAGATTAAGTTCATACGATCCAGTCGTGCATTTTTGAAATTCTAATACATATTACGAAAACGGGTTGATATTTTTTTTTTTGAAGTTATATGTATGTTTTAAATTTAATATTACAAAATTTGTTTAAAAGAAACTAAAGAAATTGTAAAAGTAAAAGACAGTAAGAAGGATTTTAAAATATATTGAGCTGTTTCTACAGAGAATCTTGTGGTTATCTGCGATGCGTTCGAACAAACGGGGAAGCCACGTTCGATTTAGTCTTGCATTTTTTTTTTATTATTAAGGATATCACCTTTGCTATGAGAAGTAATTTAATGGTTTTCACTTGCTCAGCTTAGATCCTTAAAAATGTCATTTCTTCAATTTAAAACTGCTTATTCCACAAAATAAAAAAAAAAATGACACAGAACAGAATCAATTATTTCAGAAACAGACTTTTACTTAAGGAAAATTGTTTGACGATATTAAATGCCTATATGAGTAGAAAATAATCAGATTAGGGTTCTTGGTTGAGATACAGAACTGAAATTCTATCAAATCTAAAGCAACTCCTGTTTCGATTTAAAGACTTTATTAACTTATACTCTCTTGAAATCTAGGTATATACTGAATTATTATCTAAGTGAATTAGCTGATGGATTGAGATTCAAAATGTCTTTAAGGAATTTCAATCTATTCACAACAAAGGAAACATAAAACTTATCTACACCAAGCACACGTTTCAATTTTTCCTTTGAAAATTTCACAAGAACAAAACCCATCACCTTTAAAATTGTATAGTTATTCGCCCGTCAAATTTTAATAAACTACCTACAACTTTTCGGTTGTGCCCACCTACTCGTGTATAGTAAAAATTTCCCTTTCATTTTAGCCTGATGAACAAACGTCCTTTGCATACAAAAATGCCTTCACCAAATTTTGACTTTCTATTTCTGTATTATTATTTTTTATTCCTTGTTTATGTATCAAGTCCATTGACATTCACAGAATTCAAAATGCACTACATCTACTCCAGTGTTGTCGCACCACCACAGCACCGCACCGCACCTACCGCCCACAAACTCAAAAAAAGGGTGGTTTTAACATTTCGCATTCAGTTGTTGCATCACACTTGCTGTCCGGAATTCCGAATTCGAGTTTTGCAATAACAGCTATGCACAGTCAGCAACACGGCACTTTATACCTACAACAGCTAAAAGGTAGAAAGGTATACTCTCTGCTCTGACTTTGGTGAATGTCCTTGAAATGTCTATCAACAACAACCCAACCTCACTTATACTCGTAGTTATGTGTTTTGGTCGATTTCGGTTTCTGCCGATGGCGATGTCGATGGTGGTACTTGGTCCACCTTTACAATCAAAGAACTGAATGAAAATGTCAAATAGTTACCCACCATTTGCAGCCGCAACTGACTTGAGGTTTTGTATATTTGTGTATTCTTATTCGTACTCCGAAAAGGGCTTAGCCCGAATTTAAAATACAAACCTTAGCGATATTTGATGCAAAATTGCTCCAGAGAATGGTTTGTGTTTTGAAAATCGAACCTCACCTATAACACAGTTTGGATCTCGTTCCTACAGAGATGTAGATAGATACACAGGATGCGATAACAGAACGGAAGTGCCATTGCCAGAGCCAGGCAAAAAGAATTCGCGCGCTCTTCGTCCAAAAATGCAAGCGAAGCAAAGCGCCGAGAGATCTCATTTGAAATTCAAATTCGGGCAAATGCATTCACCCGCGCTCCATCCACCATCGCCTCAGGCTGTTCAGGACACCCTTACACTAAGCTACGAGTATTTACCAAATAAACCACTCCAATCCTTATGCCCTATGACGAGCGCCTGCCCTGAATATTTAGAATCTTTTCCTTTCATTCATTGTAAGTATAGATAGTGCTATAGCGAATGGCAAAAATGTATCCATAAAATGTAGCTATACCAATAGATATACTTGTAGATGCGCGACACGACAATAACGACGGAATGTAGAAGAATTACTAATTTCAAGGACACTGTGTTGTGTGCAGCAGCAAATCACATTTTACGAGCTTGTTATACTACGAAACGAGGTTAACGTTCCGTTCTTTGTTGCCGCCTGCTGCCCACCGCTCGGCGGCCCTTACGTCGTCGTAGCTCAGAAAACTTTCTCCCATACGGATAAGCTGGTTTAACTGATTCAATTATGGAGTTCTATACGTCTCATAACTTTGTATTAATTATTGAGTAAGGACCGCCCGCTTAGCCCGCTCCTATCTCTGTCGAAACAAATAAATAAATGCATTTACGACGAGTAGGTAGGTATAGACTTGTATATGTCGTACCTACGTGCGGGCAAATTTATGCCAATTCCAAGACAACACAGGATGAAGGATAAAATATCAAATACACCACACCCATTGCGGGTCTGACAAGCCTGAACTGGGACTGAGCGAACGCGAAACCATGACGTCGGTCGTCTCGTCAATTCGTTGTTGGTCGCTTCGTCGTCCTCATCCAAAGATGAATTAAAATCTCAGGCAGACCAAAAAAAAAACAAAAAAAAAAAACTTTTCAAGACTCGAAAAAGAAGGTGCATGAACCGCGCAAAAGATGCGCTCTGCGATACACCGTCATGGCAAAAGGTTGTACAGTATTGTAGCTGCCTCAAACTACACCACCACTAACAGCACACTGCACAGCACAGTCAGGCTCAAGCAGAGATCCTATCTGAAAACATTGATCCGCATTTGGGGCGCAATGCCCAGTAGCACTTGGGATGTCGATATCCGTTTGGATCGACAATAAATTTGGAAATCGCAAAGCAGAAGCACAAACAAAGTATACAAGTTTAACTCTTGCGGGCTCTGTCCAAAGATCCAGGTACATGAAGTTCGGTGCGATCGATGTTGTGCGCTGTGCAGCAGCAGCAACTAAAGCATCACCTAGCAGCAACGCACGGCTAGCTTACAAGCCAAGCGCATAAGCCAAGGAGCTATAATATACACAATCTGAAAACAAAACTGCTGCTGATCGTATATAGAAGCAAATTCTGCCTGTCGTTATCGGTATATGCATGGAGTATATGTATATGGAGTGTCTTACTCAGAACAAGAGTCCTTCATCAATGAAATACAGTGGGGTTTTTATAACTGGAAATTGGCCAGAATTAATTCAGACGTTAAGGGTGAAGTTGGTACTTCTTGCACATTGATCGAAAATATCCAAAATTCCTATACCCAAAAGCTCAAACCAAAACTGTTGATATGAAATTACTCTCACACAAAAGCAAAATTTTGCGTTTTGTATATTTTTTTATCGGGATGTCCATTTCGGGATCTTAGTTACCAACCACTACTACTTTTCAGCTTCTATAAGGCTTCGTAAGGTCTAATCGAAGTTAAAATAATTTATCGAAGTATTATGGAAGCTGAAATAATTTATCGAAGTTTTGGGTTGGGTATAGCTACTACCAAGACCACTGCTACCAGGACATCTGCTACCCGGTAATCTGCAACTGGAAATGAGACTAGCAAAAACTGGCTAAACAAGCTTCACAAAAATATAATTGTATCTAAATAATTGTATTCAAGGATCCAGTGGCTTTGTTGAGTTTTATTTTCTCTGAAAGTATTTTCTTATTGCAAGTTTCGTTTTCCTGTGACAGTTTATCCTAATAACTGCTGTTCCAATAAGTCAATCGGCTGCTATCAGTTGGCCTAGTAGTCGTATCGAAGGCTCATCGAAGCTGAATTCTTAGTTGAACATAAATGCTAAATTTATCTCAAAATTCTTGATTTCTAAGAAAAATAAGGGTATTTTTGCCAGCGGAAAACCCAAATAAGCCTCAGACCCCAGATAATTTTATCTCCGCAGGAAAAATATTCTGCAAAGCAGAAACATTTATCTCATTAATTTGATGTAGAAAGATAAGAAATAAGCATCATAAAGTTAGTTTATTTAGCAGCTGATTATTTCCCACATTTACGCAAGTATTTTTAAGGAGGTGTTCATGCAAACGTCTAGCGGAAAATTATTTTGTTGCATGAATCGCCTTATTAGTAATCTGCCACTGCCATGTAGTTTATTCAATCTGAGCCCACAGAACACTTCAGGTCCAAATTTTAGTCCAAATCGTCATAAGTAGTATTTGAAGAAATATAAATAGTACCAAAGGGTAGTTGTTCTGCCTACATAGATGACTTAAGATACAAATTGGAATGTCACCTTTAGGGAATCATATATTTATGTTTTGCACCTAATTTCAGACAAATCAGTCTACCCGATTTGGCTCCAGCCCGATGTACTGTGGATATTACAAACGTATACAAGTCGACAAAGCCCGAAAAACAATATGACGAAAATCTCAGTTTTGAAATATTTGATTTGATTTAAATCTCAATATATTCATACGAAACCCATAGACTAACTAAAGCACTTGTTGCTTTTAACTTACTTTCAGATTTCGGCATCTGAAACGCGAGTTCCCAAAAATTCCTAAAAAAAATCTACAACAGTTAGACAATAAATTTTTGTTCCACAAATTAGCAAATAAATTCAATTTCGTACGTGAAAGAAATTAGCATTCTGTATTTTTTTCCACCAACATTTTTTTAGTGGAATTTTAAATAGGTACCTACTATTAACTAAAACTATTTAAAATAAAAAAATCTGGGTTTACACAAAAAATAACTAGCTCTAGATAACCTTAAAATTCAGATAGCCAATTTTTTATTGCAGCTTAAAACATGGGATCCTATTTTTTTTTAATTTCGTGTAATTTTGTCCCACTGTATATACACAAAGTCTGTTTCGTTGCATCTTCATGACGTTACGTCTGCACCAATCGATGGTTTACTCGTCGCGGTCGCAGTTTGTGCCTTGCGGCTAAAGTAATCGTCGTCTTGGTTGTTGTCCGTCGTCGTCAAAACGGGCGGATGGACTGTTTCTTTAGGGAATTCAGGGAACTCCCTTGGTGTGTCCGGCTTACTAGCCGCGCATCGTCGTCGCCCGTTCTGTCCGTGCCTAATATGTTGGCAATAAAACAGTAGGCAGGTACATATACCGTCTTCGCGGTTCTGCTGCTGCTGATATAAAATTAATCTTTTGTTGTTGTTGTTTAGTGCGTACACTGTCAGGATCTCCACAGAGACCCCCACAAAAACTAAAACAAAAACACAAGCAAAAATAAGGAACAAGGAATCGGCCATAAATAATAAAAGATATTTGCATTGAGGATCAGTGGCGGCCCCGGCCGACAATATTGGCAACCCAGAAAACGGTTGCGTTTGTCATTTTTTTTACTCTTCCCTCCTGTGGTGAAACTGTGATGAAAATTGCTTCTGTTGCAAGAGTAGGTACCTTACATACAGGTAAAGTTTTATACCTCTACATACATAAATACGATGGACATAGAAATTTAAAAAAAGCCTAAAAAAAATAAAATTAACTTTACTCATTTTTATTTGCGTCGACATATGTTAGTCCTTGTACAACTTTCTTTTCTTTTTTTTACTTTTTTATTTGAGGGGTTCGGCAGGATAAAATAAAAAAAATTGAATGAGCTAAGCTCTTCATTAAATTAAAATAATTGCGTACTTGCCACGCGTACTACAATTGTTTTTTTATTATCATTTTTATGGTTCATAAGAATAAGTGTATACAACTCGAGGAAGTCTAGAAAAAAAAAATACAGGACAAAGGGCGACTTACGGACATTCCTTTTTATTACAGGATAATTCTCATAATTGTCCTTTTTTTAAATTACTAGTGCACACCATTTACGCTGCTGCCGGAACATTGAAATCGCGTAACAAGCTTTTGTACAATCGGGTAAGCTATACAGAGCCTGGCCTGACTTTGACCATTAATTCGGCGCGCGAGGGGTTTGTTTGGATGGTTTGTTTTTTTGTTTTTATATTTTTTTAAAACTCTTATTTTAGATGTGATGAGGGGATGAGATTTTGTATTTTTTTTTCTTTTTTTTTTGCGAAGGGTGTGCCGCCCCGCAACCGTTCTATGTGTAACACTGCTGGGGATAGTGGATTTGCTTGAATGCGATTGTAACTATATTTTAATACTATGGCGGATTCTGTGTGGAGAATACAATTTGGGAAAGTAAGTGGCATGTCGGGCAATGGTCCAAATCGAAATGAATCAATGTTCGTTCGCAATGAAGTAGGAACGTCAGTAATAAATTTTAACTGCGTCCTCACGTCCAATTTTATATTTTATTATTGTCACTCTTCTCGTTTCATGTTGAATGGCAGGAAATAAATTAAGTGTCCTTAAACTAATTCGGAATTAAATATACTTATTCTTGTGTTTAATCCATGTGAAAGGGAATTACTTACCAAATTGAGGGACTTAATATTTCAATTTTACCGGATACTGGTCTCGTCCTCCCGAAATGACTGGCTGGAAGATGGCTATAGTTTTCGACAAGTCCATCAAGAATATGGTTTAAGGGGTAAGACTGATGAATTAATTTCATTGAATCAACGGTGTGACTTATAGTCTGGAAGACAGAGACCTTACACGAACTATTCTGACATACCTAGACCTAAGGTCCGTTACGATTTTCAGTATTAACCATCAGGGTTCTGGACAATATATTGCTGGCTGATGAATCCTTATGTACTGGGTTATTGAATAACTGGTTTATACTGCCAGCTGTCCTAAGATGAAACAAGGGCCACGTCCTCGGGATAAGTAGGTTGTAGGTAAGTATGAACAAAGAACGTGCTTGCATTAGGAAAATAAGAAGGTTTTAAGAAGAGATAGCGATAGAAACAGGTTAGTTTTAAAATTCAGAATATATCAAAGTATGGGAAGGAAAAATAGAGCCAAGTAAAGCATTTCACATTCGAGTTGTACGGCTAGAGAAAGAATCTCTGTATATAGTTGACTAGGGATAGTCTCGGTCTTCGAGACTACTTTAAAAGCACGCGAGAAGAGGCCTTATTTATGGTACCGAAATTCGCCGAGAGTCTCTCTGATGGGCTCGGTGGTCTCGTCGGTCTCGGTGGTTTGGTTTTCGCTAGAAGAAATATTTTTGTACCATTTAATTATTTTTAATATTGATGTTCAGTTTTTATAATATTTATTCACAAGTTTGCGTAATATTCTATGCGCGTTAAAATATCAAACCACATATGGACATAGTTACACTCAAATAGGCTCACTTCGAAAGTCCAGAGAAGAATACGTACGATTTACGTATGCATGTCGTTGGAATAGAAATCGCTCATTTTTCAGACTTTGTTTCCTCCTCCGGAAGAGGGTGACTTTTAAGACTTTTAGGTGACATTTGGAAAAAAATATTATTGAAACGTCAAAATACAGTTTGCTGCCTACTTATCAAGACATGAACTATCAAAATCCATCGACGGATGGCTCCAATATAGATGGATTAAAAAGACTCTACAAAATTAAAATTTTACCTCAGAAATTTCAAAATTACCAACAAACTGCTAAGATGCTGTACTGGTACTCTATCTTTTCAATCTGAAAAACCGTCTTATTTTACATCATTTTACTAACACAAAACACGAAAGAAACCAAGCCTTAGGATAAGACCAAGACTGAGGCCGAGGCGAGACTGCGGCATTAAAATTTTCACAAGAAAAAGCGAGACCAAGACCGAGACGAGACTTGATTAGGCGATACCGAGACCGATACTAGATTGAAATTTTTCGATGTTGACGGGACTGAGACGAGAGTCTATCCAGGTCTCGTCTCGTTGCCAGTCCTATATTTGGCAGAGCACATCCGAAGTTGGACTTAAGTATTAAATGATGAGCTGATCAGAAAAAGTCAGCACTGAGTTATCGAAGTACCTATTCAATTTTGTGTTTCCTTGGCTTCAAGGTCAAGATTAGAATTTACTTCCACTTCCAAAAAACAAATAGCTGAATCTGAAAATAAAAATGAAAAGCTGAGATTACTGTCAGAAGTTCCAAGCAAAACATCATCAGCAACTATGAGAAGGAGATTCGAAAGCAAAATGCAGCCTTGCGGCACACCAGCATCTATTTTATATATGGATATGATCATTGAAACAGTCCAATCGTATTGAATGGTTCGAAAGCTTAGTTTCTAATCCAGTAAGGTAGAGTTTCTTAGATAATAAATACATGCATTTTCGTTAAGGCGGCTGAAGCCAAAAATCATTGAGCTAAAGTTTTTTCATCATAATTTGGAGATAATATTTTTAAATTTACTTTGTACTACATTGCTGTCTTCAGAGCGTCAGGTTTTAAGTCCCCGTTCTTGGTGTATGGTATCCGCAGGTATTGGAAGAGTGTCGTGTCTGCCTTTACCAGATATAAAATGTACGTGGCTTTAAATAACCAATGGGTAGATCAATTAAATCAGGTGCTGTTCTCATATCATTAAGCGACGAATAAGTCCTAGCGGATCATTACTGCCAATCTACTTCAGCCCAAAATAATCCAATAAGCTAGATCATTATTTGACTAGTTAGCTTACTGAGCATGTGGGGACTTAATGTTCGTTTCGTGAGCATAACATATGTATACTAATCTTTCAATGAAGTCGTATAATTTAATAGTAAATATTATATGAGAAATCCCATCATCAGTTTTGATAAGCGAAGCACCCTACTGGATTTGTATATCGAATTTTAAAGTTGTGTATCAACTATAAAGAGTAGTGGACCAATGTGACTACCTTGAGATACACCAGAATAGAGCCTGCATTTATTGATTCCGAAATTTGCTTGTCCTTCGCTTCGAATATAGAATAAAGAAATTCAGATTTAAATACAAAACGAGTATGGTACGGATTTATGTATAGGTCATAGGTCATAAACTAATAGTTACAGTGAATTCAAATATTTGTACCTACCATGGGTCAGCCCCATTTCAATACCTAAACTTAATGATTTCGTCAGATTAATTGAGGTTCAACCATGGTTCAGTGTTCAAGGGCGTGATAATAACCAATTACCTACTCGGTTCCACCGTCGTAGTTTAAACCCAATTAATCTGGCGAAATTAGTAGATAAGCAACTCGAATCACGACTGAACCGCCAGACAGTTTAAGCATTTGCATAAATATATTAATCCCGATCTCACTCAGGAACAATTATTTCCGCGAGCGTTCTAAAAACTTCATAGTTGCCAGAAATCGGTGTCTTTTCACTATCGAAATCGCAAGCAATTAATAAACTGCGACATTCCGAATTTTTTCAACTGATTTCGAAATTATTTTTTACTACGAATTTTTCACAAATATCAGTTCAACTTAGAAATTTGTTGATTTGGTTTTTTAATTCACTTAACCGTGGTTCAACAATCTTAACTCAACAGATTTTGTCGGATTAAATGAAGTTCAATGATGGGTGAAGCATGCATTTGTGCGTTATCACATATTTGATCCTTGAACCTTTATCCTTCAACCATCGTTCTGTCTCAGTTAATCCTCCGAAATCAGCAGTTAAAATTTCTGGATTAAATATTCAAGCCACGTTTGAACAACTCGTCTTTAAAAACATGTTTGAAGAAATAACTCGGGGTTAACCCTGCTGAACCTAAGAATCAATCGCACCAACACAAACTGGGTATCTAAGATAAATCCCCTTTCCGACACTTGAGTTAATTCCTTCATGATTCCACATTGCATATCAAAATTGTGTTGCTTGGCATTATGATGGAATAATTTTATTCTTTTCGAATAAAAAATATTATTTTTTAAAAATTTCACCCTTTCGCCATTGATTTTCTCCAATAATGGCAACTTTAATATTTATAAGAAAAATCTACACAACAATAAGCAAAATCAAGATCAATTCACTGCCAAAGTATGAACAGACTCCGCAGAAATCCATCGCACAAACCACACCACATCCTTTAGCATTTTAAAGAACATTTGCGCATTTTCGAGAAAGTGTTTTTTTTTCTCTCTTTACATTCACGTCTTCAAAAAGAACAGTCAAATTCTTACACCCTCGTTGTCTCAAAAAAAAATCAACAAAAGTAGAAAATCCAAATAAAAAAGGCTGATACGTGACTTTTGTCAATGCAAACCATTTCAACCCCCTTACAGATATACCAAGTGGTATTTTTTAGTCCAAAACATCAGTTCCAATAGCACAGAGTAGGTACGAGGGGTTTTAAAATGAAATTTTTTAGCATCATGATTCTAACAAAAATTTACGCGCCGCGCCGCAGTCGACAGTCGCATGAATTTTGGGTATTTCAGAAGTCCTGATGGTTTTGCGCTAAGAGTTTTAATATGAAAGAAAAAAGGCAAAATAAGGGCGGCCTCTCCTGGGACCCAGAGGTAATATTTTAGAAACAAGGGCTGGGAGTGAACTTATACTCGCCGTTATCTCTGTACTCTGTTATTCGATTTCGTTTTACTTTTCCCATTAGTACGTGAGTTTTTGTGGCATGGGGCAGGGGCACGGCACTCCTTCCCGCCAGCTTCGACTTCAGCTTAGTCGTCGCTATCCCCTTTGCCGAGATGGATATCTCAAAAATTAATACCAGATTTATAGTTGGCTACGTTGGAGGTCAATAAACAACACCTATACTACACTCGTGACAAGGCGCACTATGCTGTTTCTAAGAAAGTCCATATAGCAATGCCATCGCAGATAAGTCGCGCAGTCACCCCAGCAAATTTCCAAGCAGGACAGTTCATCTTGGTTAGTCGGTTGGTCGGTTGGTATTATGGACTAGGAGGCATGTTTAACTTAAGGCATGTCATGTTAAACGGCTCGTCTTATATATTTTTGACAATCCCGTTTGTGCTACTGCTACCAACCACAACGTGACACGAGATTTTAGTCTTAATTACCCCCAAATGGAGGTATCCCAGATGATGCAAGGATGTCGCAGGAACACCCATGGAACCTCCACATCGAATAGGGAATGCGCGATTAATCGTTCGACGGATCATCGATGAAATGGTCCGTTTTTTTTTTTTTGTTTTTATTATAACACATCAAGAGAAACGGACATGCACCACCAGCCATTACCTATTCGTTTCAGTGATGCGGCAGTGCTGTGCGGCTGCTGCTGTGGATACCGTATAGAGATCGTTCCAGTTCTACGAACTTCCTTAGAACCAAAAAACAGTAGCTGTTGCAAAAGCAGCAGAAACAGAAACATAAGCATCTATCAGATGATGTCTTTCCCAGGAAATCTTACAGTCGAACAAATGAATGCTATACTAAGATGTGGTCGAGGTTGAGGAGATGGACAAGTCGCATATAAGTAAAGTGTATAGCTGAACCTGGTGAACTGAAGCTGAAGCATGGGTTTTGTTTGTGGCCTCCTGCCTGCCATCAACTGAAATAAATCATTGGATCAAAGTTGGCTGGAAATAGTTGATACTGTCAGATGTTTGTGGCATTTTGTTTGAGTAACCCGTGGCCCATACTCCAATTATGAGACCATACAGAGACGACCACTGCTGCAATCTCTTCCCCATCTCATCACCACCACCGACCGGCCGCATCTCATGCATCGGCCGTATATTGTTGTAAACATGACTGCATGCGGAGGATGCCATATATCACATGGTGGATTGTCCAAAGTTATGCCTGCATAATTGATTTACTCCATGCCATGAGCCTATAATACATACATATAGTATAGGTAGGTTCATGAGATGTTCGCTTAATGCAAGAATGAATGCATCAGCTCAGCTCTCGTCCATTCAAAATCAGGATACATATATTTATGTATAAATACATATGTCGTTGTATGCGATATACAAAATGTAAAGAGGATTTCTCGTCTCATATTTAAGTAGATTGATAAGAGATTACCAGAACATCATCATGGAAAACAGCAAATGCTAAACTTATTTGATTAACGCAGTAGGTATAGTTTGTAAGCCTTTTTTCGGTACAAAGGAGCTTGAATAATTTTAAAATAATTTATAAGCTTTCGGTCTGTAGATTGATGTAAAATCTCCGGGAGGAAGGAAGAAGATCTAAATAGAATGTCTGTATTTTCAAATTCAATTCAAGAGAATTGATGCATATATTGCCTATAAAGTTTCGGAATAATCAAGTAGCCTTTACGGAAGCAAATGGATTATTCTTTTACTCAGAAATGTATATTATTTCAATTCAAGGTAATTTAGGTTTCGAATTATAAGGGTAAACTTAAATTTAAAAAAAAAATGGATATTTCTTTAACTTCACAAAAAACAAGATCAGGAAACTGTTACAATACACATGCGCATCAGTCGCTTAGTCTAATATAAATGGGTTGCAATGGCGCAGTGGATAAAGTGCTTGATTGCTAACTTAGACGTGTGGGTTCGATCCCCACGCTATGCGTATTCTTTTCTATACCTCCAATTGTAATTGGATGCCCCCATGGGATAAAATGAGACAGTCAATACCTGGCTCTCAAATCCACTGTGCCAAACTAGTGCCGTGCAATTCAGGTTGCATTTAAGACACCTTAGGTCTTACAGGCATATAGTTAAGTTACAAAAAAAATCCCTATAATCTTTTGAAGGACGCGAAATAATTGCTTCAATTTTTTAAGGAATAATGCGTTAGCGTATTTGTCGGAGATTTCTCGGTCTTTCGACACTAACTGTGCAAACAATACGAAGTTTATCGGCTCGCCTAGAAGTGTGTAACAGCAAGAGATGCTACCAAGTCTGAAAGGGCATTAAAGTAGCCGTTTCCATAAATAGCAGAGAATCCCCAAGTATCAACAAGAAGACGTACCATGCAATAGGTCTTTAATAGACTGTGTTTGCATAAAATTGTGGCGCGAAGCACTTGAAGGTCTTATGTTACAAAGTACAGACAGTTCAATATTCAATTAACATTTTAGCTTCTATAAAGTTTCGGTAAGGTTTTATCGAGACTTAGATCACTTACCGAAGTCTTATCGAAGCTGAAACAGCTGCAGATCGAAAGAGCGTGTGTTTGTTGGCTCAAGCTATTTTGAATCTCTCATAATGAGTGACGAGGGGCCCATTTCCAAAGATGGGGATTAGTGAATTAGACCAAAACCATACACGTAAAAAAGACAAGTTTTTTTTATACAAACACTACTATATGTAACAAGTCAAACGTCAAAAGTAGTGCGATCTGAAAGTACGACAAGTTCTTACTTCATGAAGTTTTAATACAAAATATTTTAAGTAGAATAAAATATTGAAACAACTTAATATTAAGGGATAGATTTTGTTATTGAATGAATACTGTCTAAATTTTGGTGGGTTTATTTGGAAAAAAATTTTTTATTATGTCCATTTTGAAAGGTTGATTTCTGACTTCATTGGTACTGAAGATAGTTTACCGTTAAAGGGTGTAGTGCCAGAACTCTGAAAGATACCATTTAGCCGATATACTTTTCTCGCTTTAATGGAAACAAATTAAAATATCAACTAAAGATTTACTAAAAAGCAGAACCAAAGCTTTATATTCCATTAACAAATTACAGCCAAAGATTATCGAGCGGCAATTTATGTGCCAAGCTGTTAGCAGTTTTCTGTTTCACTCATTTACTTACATTTAAAATAGTATGGTACCAACACCAGAATCTTGAGGAATTCCAAAAAATGCCCAGAAAAAATATGCTATATAAATCGCCACTAATTGTGAATATTTTCTTTCTGTTTGTATTTTATAAATGAATATAGTTAAGCTTCTATTTCTGTGTATACCAATTGCAATTAATGGTTAAGCAAATTAGAGAAAGTAAATGTATAATAAATATTAAAAGCGAAATGGAGTCTGTGTTGTTTTTTTTGTAAATAGACAATTCATAATATGCTCTCTTACCAAAAAAAAAAGGAAATTTGAGTAGGAAAAAAGGAAAAATGAGTAGAGCAAAGACTTTTATATAAAAAAATTCTAAATTTGTTACCTAAAAAAATGTGTATGACAATTTTAAATATTTAATAATACCTAAAAAATTAAAACCAAAATTTCAAAAATTGATTATCCATTCGTTTTCAAAATATTGAATTTATATAAAAATATTTATTTTCCAAAAATCCAAAAAACTATTTCTATTCTTGAAAAAATATTGATCGAAATCGGTGGAAGCGTTTATGAGAAAGTCAAAAATTAAAAAAATGGTTAAATATGGCAGGCACCGTTAATATCAAAATATGTAAAAAAAAATTCACCAAAATGTAGACTAAGGCTAAAGAAGCGCACAGGGTTTTTTATCTAAATCTTTAGAGCCGTTTTCGAGATAATTAAGATGGTAGACAAAATTGTATGAGGCAGGTAGGTACCGTTATTTTTGGGGCTAAAAAACCAATTCAAAAATCTATATAGACAATCACCTAAAACGATTAAGTAACATGTTTGAGAAAAAGCCGTTTAAACTTTAGATTGATATCTACAGACAGTCAGACAGGCGGAATTGCGGGGCCCACGTTTTTGATGTTCTCCATAATCGTAATGTCAAGTTTGATTAATAAAACTTACTTTGAGCAAAACTTGCTCTATAGTACGTACCTACCTATTTCGCAAGTAAAAATAAGTACTACTAAACAGATAATTCACTACAATGGTAGTGAATTATTTTATTTGTTTTTATTTCACAATGCACTTAGGTTGCGTATGCTTATTCCGTGTTTACCAAACGTGTTGGTTTTAATTGGAAATGAAGCAAAAATCAAGTCTTACAGATATTTATACCTCATTTTGCCTCTTTCTATTCTTTTTGAAGTATATTTCACAATTTGGAATTTTTGTTATGAATTTTTATTTTGTACCCCAAAAACAAAAAGTCCTATCAAAAGTCATTTCTTCGTAACAATGCTTTGTCATCTTATAACATAATTACTAAAAATACAAAGAAAAGAAATACATACTCGTAGATATAGTTTGAAAATTGACATTTGATTATAATTGCATATCCTCATTGATGGCCCATCGATAGCCATTTAATTTGGTCATAGTATAAGTGAGGGCAATGGTCAATTTAAACCCTTCTTATCCTCATGCCTTTCTCTAACATTATACAATACACAAACAATACCCCTAACTCACACCAGCCCCCCTCCCAATATATAAAAAAAAACAAATGCAAATAGTTTAGACTTGTTAGGGAATCAATGCGATGGGGTGTAGAAAACGTCCTAAAATAACTATTACCCAACAAATATGTAGGTACCCATATGTACAAATAGTATTCCATTTGGGTGTCTTGCGGTCGAAGGTAAACAACGCAGGAATATTTATCCTTTTTTTTGCATTCTGTAGCCCTTATAGTATAAATAAGTGTATAGGGTGTTCTGTAATTAACCTTTATTCGAGAGATAAATATTACAATTTTGAAGAGTTTCTACTTGGGGCAACCTTTGAAAAAATATTTTAGGATTAAGGTTTTACAAGAGACGGAAACAATTTACCAGTAATTATCATATTGGTTCATTCATTTAATTCAGATTTGTAATCAGATGTGTCAGTCTTATATTTCGTATATGAAAAATTAGTGTCTATTTTTATAAAAAAAAACTTCTATTTCTTTTTTTATATAAAACTTCTATTAAAAAAGAAATTGAGATTTATTTGAAGACTTTTGTTCCATACTTCCAACGAAATACTCTATTTACTTTAAAATCTAATTCAGCCTGCAGCTGTCAAAACATAAACTGTCAAATTCTATCCAAAGATGGTTACGATGGTGAATGGATTAAAAGTAGTTGAATGAAAATTTTAACTGAAAACTAATTTTAAATCACTCATTACTTTTGTAGATTAAACTAAAAAATTATATGAATCCTTTTAGACCTAAAGTTTTTTTTTTATAGTTCTCCAAAACGTAATATTGATATATGTGCCGTTAACACCCTGTATTGGAGAGCATCAACGAATAAAAAACAAAATAAAAAACAAGACACCCACATAAGACAATCGAAAACAAAAGCAAAGGAATACAACAACAAGAATATAGACAGGAAAAAAAACATGAACCTAAGCACAGATTTGGCGTTTTCGTCCTCTTTTAAGGACTATTTTATATTCATAGTATTCATGTTGTTTTGAAAGATAAACAGAGTATAGGCAATCATTTTGTCCCTGGGTCCCATTGTTGGTTGTCAATTTCGTGCTTTATCCATCTTCGGTATATCGGAATTATCCTGCTTCGTCTTTTATAAATGTCATATAAGTATAGTCCTTTGCCTTTCCCTAAATGCCGAAGTTTGCTGATATTTTTTTTTCTTACAGATCTATTGTGTTTGTGTGTGTGTGTGTGTGAATGTGGATACTTATTTTATCCTTTTAGACTATTTCTTAATTCGTATGAATAATTTTTTTTGTGTTTGTTTGTTCCTTTATACTACACGTACCTACGTATAGCATCAGTTGGATCTGAATGAATCCTTTCACATTTATCCTTGGGCCGACCGGAGAAAATGACATCAATAACATTTCCAATTGGTTGAGGATACATTTATTTATACAAAATACGTATACATATACATATATATTTTCGTATTGCTGCTATACAGAATTCCGGAGAAATGTCCTTTTTGTGTGTTGGATAATATGGACTCCACACAAATTACTGTGGCAATTATTATATGACCGCAACCCCATGATTCCTGTGTATTCTGTTGTGTTGTTGTGTTTCTTGTAGGTATGTCCTTTGCGTTGTGTCATAGTTAGGATCGCAATTTGTTTATTCGGACCCAGCCTGCAGCAGGAAGTTGTGTCCTTTCAACCGGAAAAGCTTAAAATTTAACTGGACCCAGTGACCAGACTATAGGTATAGGTATACAACAACAACGTCTTACTGTATAATATGACAATGTTGATGTATCCCTGAGATATATTCCTTACAATAATTGTCCTTGGTCGGAAGCTCTGCCGATTCATCATAAGTTTAATTTGCTGTAAAGTAAATCGCTTTTGCAGTTTTTAGATAGGAAACGTACCTACCTGAAGAAATATGCCTACACCATACCTTACCTATAAATTGACGACAAAACAATTTTCCCAAATAGGTACATATGTATATATCAAATACATAAATATGATATGAAATCAAATTTCTATAAAACTATAGGTAGAAAAGTAGGTATCACTTCGTTTAATCCTTACACATTTACTAAATCTCTATTCGAATTAGAATTCGTATTCAATCAGAATATTCCAGTTGGGCTTAACAATTTCCTTTGAGCAAAGTCCGAAAGATGGCACTGCATTAGTTAGAGTGAATGAATTCTTTTACAAAAGATTTTCACGTGAGGTTATGGTAAATACTCGTAGAAGCACCAATAAAAAAGGGATGATACCTTTTGCATGACAGACAAAAAAAACCCTTCCCTCCACCATTCCATTACAATAAAATAGTATTCCCACTTCAATTATAACCTTGAGGATTCATTGTTCGACTTTATGGTTCCTTGCCTTGTTGTGCGAAATGAATTCGCGAATAAAATTTGTCTGATCCGTAGTGGTATTTTTTTTTGTTCGTTGGATAGATTGGATCAACCCTATCTTGTGTGTCTTGTCCTTGTATTGTCATATCTTTTAGTTGGATTTTTGAGTTTGAGTAAAGAAGAAAATATAAGGATTCCGACCCCTTTGATTCAATAATTTGTAAGTATTTGATGTTTAATGAGAACACGATGCAGAGGACCAATAAAAATGAAGTCTCGTCATCGATTTTTTACGACACCCAAGATAGTCACTTTTGAATGGGATTTTATCTTTTTCGTTTAACTGCTGTAGTCTTGCTGATATGCGTTTCTGATTTTCGAATGATTCAATATATGATGGTTTGACTGTGACTTTGACACAATCGGAGACACCTGAAATGGTTGTTCGTTTTTCCTGATTTCTTTTTTTTCTTTTTTTTTGGGAACTGATTTACCTGATTCGACAGAAATTGACCATGTTGAGGAAGGAAGCACAGTCACAGTGAGAAAATTAAAGGCAGACATGCGGTTAGTTAGTTTGGCAATCAACTTTTGTCTAATTTTACAGCTTCAGGTCTAAATATTCTAAGGAAATTAATGATTGGCATATGGTATATTTGTGTGTCTAAATTTCTTGAAAAATTTGCTGTTAAAACTTCGAAAATTATATATATTTTTTATTTAGAATCGGTTGACCCTATATAATAACTTAAAATTGGCAAAGAGACTCCCTATTAGAGATTTTAAAATATTGTTTAAGTTCATCAGGAAAATGTACTTGCCATACGACACGTAGGTATTTTGTTTTTCAAATTTTATCGAAAACGGTTTTGGCGTAATCCAGGAATAAGAATAAGGAATTAGCCTAAGGAGAAGTGAAACAAATGAATCGCATTATTTTCTGGGATTATACTTTCTCATATAAGGCTTCCCAAAGAGTATGTAGCTGTGCCAATTAAGAGGTCAAATTTTTGTCATTTAGGTCTCTCATCAAAATTTGTTTAAATAAAAATTAAATGTACCTAAAAGCATTAAACAAGTTTGAGCCATATTAAAGCCTTCATCATTTGCAAAATATAAAAAAACAACACACACACACAGACAAAAATAGAAAAATAAATTAAACAAATGCTTGCTTGTTGTCGATGTTTTTATTTTTTTCAATTCCTTTACTTTTTATTTTATTTTACTTTATTTTATTTTATTTTATTTTTATTTTATTTTATTTTATTTTATTTTATTTTATTTTATTTTATTTTATTTTATTTTATTTTATGTTATTTTATTTTATTTTATTTTATTTATTTTATTTTATTTTATTTTATTTTATTTTATTTTACTTTAATCAATAATAATCTCGGCCGAATAATAAGCCATTCGGAGCAGGCCACTTCTATCTACGTCTGTAGTGGACCTCTTTTGTCAAGCTCAACCAAATTCTGAATTATTCTTGAATATGGTATATAAGGCGGCGAGGAAAACTCCGACGCTCCAACAGGCGTTTTTCTTTTTTAGTTCAGAGTAAAGTCTGAGTTGTCAAATAAATTGTTTGTGTTTCTTTTTTACACAGATGTGCATGTTCAGAGCGCACTCGGTGTGTTTGAACATAATCGTCTGAGCATTATGAGCAAATTGCTGAGCACACGAAATGACTGTGTTTCAAGAAGAAAATTGTGAAGGGAAAATAGTCAGATCAGAATCAATTATAATGGCGAAATAAGTTGGTCGCTTGTTGATTTTCAGTTTTTGGTGTATATATGTGTATAAAAAATAAGGGTAGTTTTGTGTTATATTGGTTTTTATGATTAAAATGAAAATTTATTTTGGTTTTGGTTGTGTTCGGAAAAGCTCACAGCAAAATGCAATTTGACGCCATTTATAAATATTAGGGAAAATTGACATTATGAAATCACTCTTATCTTACATTGTACACTTGTACTTTTGGAATAAATCTTTAATAACTTATAATTAATTAAATAGCTAAATATATGATAAATATCTAAGTATCTGCACCTAACCTGTACCTAAAATATTAGTATAGTGCTTTAGTATTAGCAAACTGTTAAGTAGTATCATGCTAAGCCCTTAACATCAGGCTGTTTAAAATTTTGCGCCATTGCATTTAAATTATTGAAATCATTTTAAAAGGTTACAAAATTTAATTGCATTTGTTTTTTTTTTGTTTTTTTTTTGTTTTATGTCCAAACTTAAAATGACATTTCGACACTATAATTTCCTTATGTAGGCTCTATTTAACCTATAACCTATAGCTTATAATGGCTCTATTTAACGTTGCATAAGTTTTATTAATGATACTTTCGAGCTCAGGGGCATTATAAGGGGTGCATAGTGCTATATACTCGCTATAATGCAATTATAAATAAGGCTGTTAGTTATCTCAAAAACGGCTTGAAGATTTTGATAAAACAGTTTTGTAAATAAAAGAATACTAACATTAAAACGTTTTAACGCTTAACTGAAAAGAGTTTTTTTTTTATTTTTGGTCATTATCATTAATTGCACCGATTTCGATTAAAATTAAATTTTAAATAATACATCACAAAATTTTCTTTTGGATTTTTTAACTCAAATTTTTGTTATAAAAATTAAGTATTTGGGGAAGAATTAAATTTAATAGGTAATATTAAATACTTAAAATTGATCAACCAATATTTTATTTAAACAAATTTGTTAGAAATTTTATATATCTCTAACAACTTGTTAAATTTAGTTTGAAATAAATTGATATTAGTTCCAGAAATCAGATGGAAAGCCATTTAGCGAATAAAACAAAACGCGTAAGATCATATCTCATGCGTCACGTGAAAACGCCTTCAAAAATATATTAAGCTGTATCTACTAAGATTCTTGTGCTCGAACATAAGTTTAGATACATGCGACCCAGTGATGGATTTTATGCTTACTATTTTTCCCTTAATAATTAGGTAAAAATTATTTTTATTTCCAAAAAATGAAAGAAATGAAAAAAATTGAAAATTCAAACATTTTGTTAAATATGCTTTAATAGTAATAATTTTATAATTATTTTAACTATATGCCTGTAAGACCTAAGGTCTTTTTAAATGCAACCTGAATTAAGTACACGGTACTGATTAGAAGAAATAGAAACAAAATTAAAGATGCCTGCTGTTGGCACAGTATACTGAGAATTATGTAGGTCTTTATTACCTCATTCATGGGTAGCATGCAGATAATGTCAACACTATATCCACTGGACCATTGAAAACTTCGTGTTGATTATAGACATGTCATAGCAGCAACAACTCTCCTAAGCTATTTATGCGGCTCAGCACGGGCTAGGGCAATATTCTCACGGAATTTTGTTGTTTTTTCTATAACACATCCCCCTACACAAACATGCCAAGTATAATAGGATCAGCTTAGACCAAGAAATAGCAATATTTATGGCCATAGTCTACAAACTCAAGGCTGTTTCGAGGATAAATCTAAAGCCCTATTAAACCGAACTGAAGTATAGATAATACTGATATTTTTGGTGACCAAAGTTTCATCCTTGTTGAAATGAAGTGAATTAAATGCTTAGATTGGAAATTCGTCAGAAAAAAAATATCCAGTACCTAATTCAAAAACAAATAAAAATACCTAAAAAAGGGTACTTTTGGTTCCCCAAATCTCTTAAGCCTCTACATAAGAAATCAGATTTCTATTTATCCCTTTAGTCCTTCTAACATCTATCAGTAACCGCGGTATGCAAATTAATCTTTGTAAATTTTGTGATTTTTACAAATCTGTATAACTTCCACTTTTGATTCTCCGAAGAAAAAAAAAAAAAAACAAGACCAATCAACTTTTTATGCCCAACATCAACAACCAACAAATCAACCAATCGAAACCAAAAAAAAAAAGACTCTTTTTGATTGGATTCAAGTCTCATGTTCATCATCCGCAAATACGAGTACAAATATGTTCGCGGTGCTGCTCCTTAAGTCCGGAAATCAAATATGTATCTTCCTGATTTTATTATTTTTTTTCAACCCCCCCCCCCATATACAAAAAACCACCCCAAATCAGACGGGGAAATTATAAAATAAGAAAATCCTTTTTCGTATATTATACGAGAGTATTGACAAAAAATAAGAGAGGGTGAACGAAAACTTTGTTCAATTTTGTTAATTATAATCCTTTCCGATTCGATAATAGCCGCAAATGAAGTTTGCTCAAAACAGAGTCAACAAACCACTAAATTATTGTTTGTTGTGTTGGTTTTTAGGAAATGGACGGAACGTCTGTTCTTGTTTCTTGTAACTTGTCGTTGGCTTGGTTGTTCCTTGAGCTGCTGCTGCTTACCCCGCTGCTTGATTTCAATATTCATGTTTATCCCGATGAAGAAGTATACATATACATTGAAAGGGGTGTCCTCTAATGCTTCCGCCGCCGACGCCACTGAATCGACAATACACAACAAAAAAATAATGCACTTTGGGATTGGGATAAAGTCAATTCTTTTATCGTTCTTTGAGAATGAGGCGAGAAGAATTTATACGTTTAGTGGTGATCCTGGAGAAAAAAAAAACACTGTTTCAATTTTTATTCCCAATAGTTATTGTCCTGAGTGCGGTTTTTGGGTCTGCTGCTTAGATACTGTTCTGGGCATGGGACTGAAGTCATTTAGAACCATCGATGGAATGGAATTAACCATTTATTCGTTTTATTGGCGTAGCGAATGTCAGAAGGGATTAGTTTTCGAAGCTAAAACGCCTATCAACATCTGTCGCGCATGAAAGCATTTGTCTTCCAACTTGCATATACATATACCCTCTTCTGTGGTGTACGCGGATAAATTCAGAGATTGGATTCAGGACGATTTTTTCAATTTGGTGTGTTGGTTTTAACATTTGCACTTGTCTAGGGAGTTCTTGTTTTTCTTTTGTCTTGTTTTTTTTTTTTTTTAATCAATGCAGATGTGTGTCAATTTATTCTATATTTTATTTGGGGATACGCTGTTAGCTGATTTTAATTTGAAAATGGTGGTCACAGTCCTTTTCGCACCATACTCTATCAGAATTAATGCTGCGAAAAAAACAACATAAAACTTAAAAAAAAAAATATCCTTGACTGCTAAACTTCTAATAGTTTGCTTGGTTGTTTTTACAAGAATGGGAAAATATAACCAAGGAATTTTAGGAAGCATACTCATAATTGTAGCTTATGGAAAATGGTATTTTTGTCCAATTTATTTATAAGCATCAACCTTAATAGTAAATAATATATATAAATAAAAAGAGTAAATACTTAAAATTAGAACTAAGGACGAAGAATATGGATAAAGGAACGATTATTTTTGGAATGATAGACAGAAAGCAGATTTCAAGAAATCTTTTATCAAGTACGGTTGAATTATTAAATTCCAGGATGAATATTTACATCGCGGTCCGTTTTGGTCATAGATCTAAGACGACGATGGTTCTCAAACAGAGCTGGGCTGCCAATATCCACAGTCAAAAGCTGGTGGAAATAAATTATGCCATCGTTATTTCGAAGTAAGCTTAAGTACTGTAGATTTATACGGTTGAGGGTCTGTTTCACAATGTTAAAGTAAGGTTCTGAGTAGTTACCCACCACTTAAATTATTTCCCAGTTAAATCCTCCTGTTAGCGAATTGTGCGTTTCAAATCCATCCTTCTCATAAATTTATGTGTTGGGTAACTACTTGTTAGTTATTCCAATTTTCCAATTAGAAAGCTGAAAATATAATGGAAGCTAAGAAAAAAAAACGTAAAATCGTTCATTGTGTCTGGCGTTGTACTTTAAATTTCAAACTTGGATTTTTTAAAACAATAATACATAGCGAATACAGCTTCTTTTTTTAAACGAAAATGCCCTCTAATGTAGACTTCCTCCAAAGATTCTATGAAGATTGTTCTCAATCGGAATACGAGATTTCTTGGTGGCTCCATAACGTAGAAAAAGAGCTCATCGAATTTATCATGTAATGTATCAAAAAGGATATCCATTTAAATAAAAAAGAAAATTTCGAATATCGTTGCTCTTCAGTACTTTTTATTCTGTTAACTGTCAGTTATCAGCTTTATTAGGCACTTCATCCACCCTATAAGTTACTTGACAGATTAACTTCTAGTAAGACCTACTCCGTTATTGTGAAACACTAATGCGAATTTTATCTGCTGATTAACTTCCAAGTAGCTTAACTGTGACTTTACATTTACGTTGTGGAACAGGCCCTAAGTTTATTTTCGTAGAAGGGTAAGCTGTATGTGTCACCTACAGACAAACCGTAGAACAAACTGGATTAATCTAAACGCTGAAGAGACTCAATTTATTACAAATAGACAAAAGGTAATATAAATGGAATTGCAGAGCCTGGAATTAAGAATTCACCTATAGTGAGTACGAAAATTAAAGGACCTAAGTGACTTCCTTGCGGTATCCAATCTTGAAATAATGCTAAAACTTAAGACGACTGCATAAATGGAACTAAAACTATACAAATCCTGAACAGTGGAGGAAAATCATAACCTTTAACTTGAAAGCAATAATTTTGATATGGGAAATTGTTTCCGTTGCAATTGCATGAACTTTATGGTCAGGCCAGCATCCATGATGTATGAAGTACTAAGTTGTGGTGTAGTCTCCATGTTGGGTGATCATGAAATTCGTTAATATATTAATGATAAAAACATGAAAATAAAAGAAAAGAAAAAGAAAAACTTTATACTTTGTTTTATTTAATTAAAATTACTTTAATTTATTTTGCAACATATATAGGGTCCGCCAAACAACTTTTTTTTTGAAAATGGGCGCAAAACATCGAGTGTAGCTTCGGCTGTGTGGCACGTAGCGCCGTCCTGTTGAAACCAAATATTCCCAATATCCTCCTCTTCAATTTTTGTGAACAAAAATTCGTTCAACATGGCCCGATATCGATCGCCATTGACTGTAACGGCCACTCCTTGCTTATTTTCGAATTATGCATCTGGACCAAAATCCGCACCAAACAGTGACTCGTTTTGGGTGTATCGGCTTTTCAATGTATGCGTGCGGGTTTTCTGTGCCCCAACTGCGACAATTTTGCTTGTTACATACCCGCCAAGATCAAAATGAGCTTCATCTGAAAAGATGATTTTGGCAAAATCGGCATCTTCTCTAAGTCTATCCCACTTAGGCCCACTTAGCGAGCGTTGTTCAAGCGTATACACAACCATATTCGTTTACCGGAAGGATAAAACTAATTATCTGTCAAATCAGACAAAAAATAGAAAACACAATTTTTGTGTAGTATTAATTATTTTTTAAAAGATATCCTAAAACCAAATATTTAGTTCAATTGTTTTTTTAAATCAATTTAGGTATTGTAAAAAAATATTTAGTATCTGCATTTAAAAACATATTTTTAAAACTGGACTATATTCGCATAAGTGGCTCAACGGATTTCGATCAAAATCTTACGTAGAATATCCTTTGAATTATAAGTAATACTGCATTCCAAAATTTTCAAAAAATATTTTTGTTGGATTTTTGAAAAAAAAATATATATTTTTTCTTAATTCAATATTTCGAAAGCAGGTGATTTTTTTTTGAAATTTTGTTTTTAAGTTTATATTATTAAATATTTAAAATTTTCATAACATTTTTTTTTTAATTTTAATTTTGTTTTGGTATAAAAAAAATTAAATAAAAAACGACTCTAAAAATATATTTAGATTCTTAATGAATAATTTTCATACGATGTGATTGAACATAATTTCGATTCGAGAAATTTCGTGCGATCCAGTCGTGCATTTTATTTTTAAAATATTTGATTTGATTTTTTTTCTTCAGCCAAATTCGAAAAGCTAACCGAATTTTGTCAATGAAATTTAGTACGGAATTGAATTACGTGTTAGGTTATATACGTAATACTTCAAATTTAAAATTTCAAACGTATTTTTTGTTTGTATTTTGAACTTTAATTATGCTTCCCGGTTATATTTTTTTTCTTTTTTCTTGAATTCTTAGCTACTGAATTTACCATTGTATCAAAACTGTAAGTGTGTGCAGTCAAATGTTAATATGAAAGAAAGATAAGATAGGTATAGGAAAATCGAAACTCTCGCTACGTTTTTTTTGTGGTTACAAACTTCTTCAGCCAACTGACTTTTTTAATAATATTTAGTTACCTAATATAAATATTTTTTTTTGTAAAAAAGTTTACCTCTTTTAAAAACGATATGATAAATCAAAAAATAAAAAAAAACTGAAGAAGTTTCTAACCATAAACGAATCGTTATTGGTCTTGAAGTTGAGAACCATAAAAATTGTGAATAAGACAACCCCAAAATATTGCTTTTATAAATATATACAAATATGTAGTTTAGGAAAATATTAAATATTATTGAGTTAAAAGGACTTTGAAAATAAATCCTCTTCTCTTTTTCGTAAAGATATTTTTTTAAGAATAAACATTTGTAATATCTCGTTAAAATCCGTTGAGTAGTTCAGACAAGCACGCAGCCAAATTTATCATTAAAATCGTAGTAACCCGTACTCATATTTTTATATTAAACAAATTGTGTATGAGAAAATATCCATAAAGCGAAGAGTATCAGGTCTGAAAAACACACTCAGAATAGTGAGACCCGCACTTTTTCGTTGAGTATTGAAAGATCAAGCGAATTTTTCAAATTCCAAATTTATCACTTCAGGATGTGGAAATAAAATATTCAATCGGAATTGATCTTGTCTTGGGTACTTTTTATTATTAATTATAATATATTATAATATTATATTAAAATAGGTATTTACTAGTTAAATTTTGGTTCAATTAGTATTTTATAATGTCCCCTCTCAACTCAATGTTCTTTTTAACAAATAAAGCTACGGAATTATTTGATTATATATTTTCTTTTTTTCGGAACTAACACAGAACATGAATATTGAAATAATTAAGTAGTGAAACTGATTGTTGCGTTTGCATACCCAACAAAAACATATTTAATTTGATTCGATTTCCCTGTACAAAATAGTTATTTTTTTGTGTTAAATAACGTGGGACCCTTATTGCATATAGAAACCTCCAATCACACGTGTAACTCTATTTTATATTGAAATCGAAATTTGCATTTCTTCAATGACACCTCTCTGCGAGTATATGTGTTGCACCTTATAATTTATCATCGATTATGTAGCAAGAACCTTACACCAAGGAAAGGAGGAAGGATCGAGACAAAAAAAAATCACAAGAAATCTAAAACCAGGATACATGGTGTGGTTGAATGTTTTTTTTTTCTTGCAAAATCTGGTACTCACACAGGGATAAAAGCATAGCTACAGTAAAATGAAAAAAAAAATCTTCGGTTTTTATCCTTTAGTCCTTATATCCACGTACATATACTTCCTTTGACAGCTCTAGTTTCTATCGATGAACTCTATATTTTCAATTTTCATTTCACCTTTTACCCACCCATTGTCGTATGCAAAATACCATTCTTCGACTAATAATTCAAAACCACTATACCAGCAGACTGCCAGCTACACAGACCAATAAATTCAAAAAAATATATATATTCAATTCCACATCAGGACGAAAAAAAACCTCTCCTCTACAAACAGGGCTAACCCTTCAATTTAACCAAACAGAAGAATTGAAAAAAAAATCGAATTAAAATGAAAGAAAATCCTTTGGAAAATCTAATATTGAAAAAATTTTACGCATAAATTATCCTCCGTGCATAAATTAAGGATCAATCGGATACCCTAACAACAACACACAAAAAAAAATAAAGAAATAATCTACAAAAAAATTCGCAAGGAAAAGGGTTCCTTTTTAGAATGACAGTGTAAATCAGGAGTACCTCTAATTTGGGATCGCATCCTGTCACCCCTTTTCTTCGTCGAGTTTTGAGATGTGCGATCGATGACGTCTGAAGGATACACAAATGGAACACTTGGGTGAACCATATTACAAGTTCAATGACGACGAAAATGAAGATTTCGACTATATGCGAAGAAGATAATCGAAATTTAAGAATTTGGAACACAACACTCACCCTTAGGTGAGAGTCCCTGCGGGACTAGTTTTCGGTTCATCTTATTCCATTTCCTAGCTCAATGTTTGTTATCATTGTTTACGCAAAGAGTTTCTCAATTTTTATTTGCATTTGAATAGGAAAACGGATATTCAGTTTCGTATAGAAGCAACACAGGTATTCGTACCTACATACCTACTGAGAGAGAGTGTATTATTTTTGTCAACCTTTAGAGCATGAAATAAGGGTGTGCGTGCATGCATATTGTGAAAATTATTCAAAAAATTTGCGCAAACAATAAAGGATGAGTATTCAAATAGGGTTCATCTCCTTAACGTCATCGTCAGTCGCCCGAGTCGAGCGAGGTCCTTCGTCTTTGGCAATACTCGTAATTCCTTCGAGATGGTTGCGCAAATCTATTTCGTACCTTATTATATTGCGCAAAGGATATATGCATACACAGAAAGGGGTGCGCTGTGCGCAAAGGGTTTATTTCTTTTAAACAGAGATAATGCTCTGGGTGCGTGTGTGTTAGTGCGAAGACATTTGTGCATGGAAATTTAGGGGTCATCCTTGCTTTGCATATTTAATTTTCTCATCCTTTTTTTTGAAGACGTTACGGCATAGGTATATGGGATGCAGCACGAAGGTAATTTGAATGCGCGTTTTGTCTATATATTGTGGATGTCGACTTCGTCTTGGTTTTTTTTTTGTGAGTTTGGTGAAGGGGTTGAGTTTAGATAGACGAAAATTTTCCCATGGAAATCGAGTGTCTTTGTTTACACGTGAAGAATCTCTCCAGGACATCGCCGCGCTTGATATGGAATGGATAATAAATTGTTTTCGTTTATTCTTAAGGAGCTCTATATGCCTTTGCAAGATGAGAGATATACATAGTAGGTAAGGTACCTACGAGACTAGTATGTGCAGGGTTATATCGATTCAATTAATATTCAGACTTGGATGCGAATTTTTTTTTTTAATGAATCATCTGCCCGTCGATTCGGCGGCGTCGTTTTGCATCCTTTTAATGGGTGAGAAGATTCTCTCAAGATATATCATCATCAACGTCGATATGGAAAGTATTTTTGAAAATTATTGATCAGAATGAACCCTTTTTTTGTTGAGGAGGAAATAAGATTCTTACATATTTAAATGCGTTGTCTGTGATGTGATGAGGCGGCTGTGTTTGCTTTGGAAATATTTCTTCTTTAGGATGAAAGGCTGTTGATTTGCATTTTTCATGCATCAGCGGAAGGGATTTGCACGCAGTGTCAATGATGATTATAAGATGAGTTTGCCAAATTTTTTTTTTGTAGGTATACGCATCTACCTATACCAATTTGGCAAATTGATTGTGGGGCTTATATAATATTTATTGAGAAAGGGTTGCGACATTTGAATTGATTGCACATTTTTGTAACGAACTTTTGTGATAAATTGTTTCCGGTTCAACTGCACAAAATTGTAACGGACTTTTTCTTTATTTGGAAAAATACTAATGATTTCGCGGGAAATGCAATTCCAGATGCAAAGATGCGATATTAGATGCGAAATGGCGCGGAGCAAAGAATCTTTTAGTAATTGCAAATATATATATGTTCGGTCCTTAGAAACATAATTATTAATTTACGTGCATTTATTAATAGTGCTTTATTAGTTTTGAGGTATGCTAACAGTTCGCATTCGTCGCAGAAAATATCGCTTACTCTCCTCGCAACGTTTCAAACATTATTGTGCGCAGAGTCTAAAAATTCAGAAAATGTTAGTTGTAATTACTTTTCAATTAAGGTTTAGCTTGAGTTATTAAATGTGATAGTATATAATGAGTTCATTTCTAAATTTTTAAGTCTGTTCGGCATCTTTTCGTATAATGAAATATGTAGGAACTGACAAAAGCGATACCAAAGAAACTTGCAACAACGTTTACAAATGCATTTAATTCTTGAAATAAGCCCTGTATAGGAAATTCCATTTAAATCAGGGTTAAGGACTTATGTGTATACGAATTGAGGTAGCAGAAAATAAAAAAAATGTTTCCATATCAAAGAATTGGCAATCTACAAAAAATTAATAAGCAAAATCGTATATGCCGTTTTTGATTTCTATGACCAAACCGAGTCGTTTGCATCTCTTCGCCCTAGTATGGAATTTTAATATAGAGAAAAATACAATTATTATTATTATATGAGAGGTATAACAACAACCCACCGTTAGTTCCAGTTTTTGGTAAATCAAATTTTAGCAAACAGTTGTCGCTAACGGATGTCTACCAAACTGAATTTTTTGTAACAAAATCGACTGAAACTTTCGAGGAAAATGATTTTTCATAACTTCTAGGATTATTGAGTATGACAATGACTGGTACGGTTTCTGTATTTTGGCACTTAACAAACAGGGGAAAAATTTACATTTGTCGGATACCGAATTCTTTCGTCTTCCCAATCATTGTAGATAATGTTGAGTTTACTTAAAACTTTTTGAATTTTTTACGAATGCACAACCACACGAACAATTTAATACAACCAGGGCCCAATGACCAATAAGTTACAATACAACTTTCATCTGTATATATCTGTATTCGCAATAGTTGGTATAGCAATGGAGGAGATCTACAATTTCCTGGCCTCACTTATCATGTCGAAAATTTAACTAAAATCGATTGAGTGGTTCATTACTTGGGATTATAGATATAAGAATAAGGCAAGTTATGCAATTGGAGAAAAAAATCGAAGTCGAGATTTTAGTCAAACTTGACATTATGATGATAGGGAACACCAAAAAATTGGGTATATTCTGACTGTACAACGCTCTACAGCCAATATGTGGCTGAAGTGATTTTCTTCAAACTTGGCATTTAAATTTATATAAAGGAGGTCCTTCAAATTCTAAATTATACTGCATAACAAAATTTTCGAAAAATATTTTTTTTTTTTTTGAAAATTCAATTTTGGGGGTGGCCGTGGCACGATAGTTGTATGTTCGCCTGTCAACCTCATGGTGACAGGTTCGATCCCTGTCCGTAGTGTATGTCCTCTTATTTTCCATTAAAAACCAATTCTAAAAATAAAATGTCATACAATGAGTTGCTGGCTTAATCATTACATGCTGTTTAGGCATAGAACTAACAACATGTGATTGAGTAAAACTAGTATACCGATAAGATATGACAAAGAATAAAAAAATTAATGCGAATTATAAGGGACATAGATAAATAAGACACGGAAATTTCACCGCATTAGTTCAGCCACCATCCCTGGATATAAAATCTGAGACAACAATCATCTACAGTCTCAGAACATAACGCCACACATCTTTCCTATCATTCTTTCTCTTCCTTAACCTCACCTTCACGCTCGCGCTGTGTTGAAAATCTTAAAGTGTAGTATAATCCCTTGAGCGCGTTTAGAATAAAAAAAATTCGAAAACGGGTGGTTGAATTTTTATTAAATCTTGTTTTTAAGTTTATATTATTAAATATTTAAAATTGTCGTACCAAGTTTTTTTTAAGAAAAAAAATAAAATGCACGACTGGATCGTACGAACTTGCTCTTGTAGCTAACAACTTTAATGTAGCTAACCATTGAGGTTTAGTTAGATAGGTGTAGTTATCCTATGTCGGTTTAAGGCCTATGTAGGTAAGATTACCTTGATTCTTAGTATAATGAATTGTCGAATGGATGATTCAAGGAATAGTTACATAGGTACCTACCTACAAATCTATAATTAAATCTAAGTTATGGAATTTAATTATGTAAGTTAGGAGAGTAAAATGTGTCTACATATATATACATATTAATGGAACCTAAGTATGTAAACACGTACATACATATAATAATGAAAATGAAGGATGTAGGTGGGTACACATACAACTTCATAATTTAGGTGCAATATACATACATAAAATTCATGTGATTCTTAAAGACATATGTATATGTATATATAAATGTATGAGGGCCTACATAGTATTAAGTATTCAGTGACGTACGCAAAAATTCGTAAATAGGGAATAAAAATAAGGTAGAAATAAATGGATAATACACATAATTAAATGATTTTATAGTGCTTAGTCGTTAAGTTTGAGGGAAAACAAAGATATCATTTGTATTCATGGATAAATAAGAATATATCAAACAAAAAAAATTCAAAAATCGTTAGAGCGGTTTTTTAATAAATTAATTTTTTATGTATAAAATTTTGAAAATCGATTTTTCAAAAAAAAAATTGTATTTATTTTTTTAGAAATCGAAAAACTTTTTTTTGAAAATTTGAGTACGCAGTTTTATTAACAATTTAGGGAGCATTTGTATAAAAAAAATTATTTTATCGGAAATTCGAAAATATGAAAAGTGGTTCTATGGGAATTACCGTTAATAAGTATGCAAAAAGAAATATTTTTATACTTAAAAGTGAACTGTGCTAATTTTAGAACACACAAATTTTCTTATAAAAATTCTTGGAGCCGTTTTCGAGAAATACATTTTTTCTTACCGGTTTCTTAACATTTATATGGCGGTACCGTTGTTTTTTATTTTAGAAAAATAGTTTTTTTTTTAATGTTTAAGATAATGTCAAAAAACCACCAAATACGAAGTTTTGAAAAAATCTATTGACACGTTTCGAAATTTTGAGTTTTCAACAAAAAAAAAATTAATTTCCAAAAAAATTTTTTTTTTTGAAAAATTTTAGTATACAATAGTGTTTATATTCTCTGGAAGCTTCTGCGTAAGAAATTTCAAACAGATCAAATTAAGCGTTTCCGAGAAAATCGAAAAAACAAAAAAATGGTTCTACTAGAGGTACCAAAAATAACAATTTTTTCCCAAAAAAATTATCAAAAGGTATCCTTTCCCTTCGTTAATGAAATGATTTTTTTTAATAAAAATCGTTGGAGCCGTTTTTGAGAAAAATAATTTTTTTGTTTTCGGCCAAAACAATGTATGGGAGCTACTGTTATTTGTCGTCTTTAAAAAAATGAAAAAAAACGTGGGGGCATATTACCGAAAAAAAAAATATGTACCAAGTTTGAAGCAAATCTATCAAAGCGTTTAGGCTTTAGACTCGAAGACAGACAGACAGACTGAACAGAATGACAGACGGACCCACTTTTTGGTGTTCCCTATGATCGTAATGTGATGTTTGATTGTTAGAAAAAAATTTTTCTTACGAATACATAACTTGCCTTATACGAGTAGTACCTATAATCGCAAGTAAAAATTGTATATAAAAAATTAAGTAAAAAACGACTTTGAAAATATATTTAAATATATTCTTAATAGAATCCGTTTGCATTCGTTGTAATCGAATATAAGAGGAAGTTCGTGCGATCCAGTCGTGCATTTTATTTTTTTATACAAACGGATAGTATATAGTGTATAGACATTGTAGAACAATTTAACACAGTCTGCTGTTAAGGCAGAGGGACTATGCTATATTTTTTAACAAATTTCTAATATTAAAGGCGAATCAATTTACCGTCCAATTACAACTACATCCCTTATTTTCAAGGTCATGGAAACATAATAAATCTTCAGCTTAAAAAATATCTTTGAAGGACGAAAACTCATGGTAATATAGCTTTCGCCCACTGGTGATTTGATGGTATATCTCATAAAAGAGTCGCACCAATCTTAAAACCGTTTTTGAGAAAATATTTTAAAAGCATTTAATAGAGCTCGGACTCAAGCTCTCTTATCGATGAATCTCTTATTCGTTGGATTGGAAATTACCTTGAGCACCGCTCAGTGCGAGTCGTATTGGACGGTTTCAAGTTCGATATTCATAAAATAAATGCTGGTATTCCCCAGGGCTCCATTCTGTCTCCGACTCTCTTTCTCATATTTATTACAAACTGATCTCTTGTCTGAAACTTCTTATCCACAAGATATATTCTTAGCGTTATATAAAATTCATTATGATAATTTGAGGTTTACAAACGCCAAGTGCCAGTAGTGTTCGCTCAGCTCTTTGCACTCTTCTAGGAGCGTTTCGATATGATAATGTTTCATAGGTGTTTAAAATTTAAATTCATTAAATTCTACGCGGTTTTCTTATACCCTAGTTGACAATGCTGTCAAGATCAGAGTTTAATGAGCATATAATCCGCTAATGTTGTAGTTTCACATCGGAAAGACATGGGTGTGAATTTGAAAATGAAACGATTGTCAACTGCCAAATGTCATATTAACTGAAAAAAAAATTACAAATGTAAGCTCAGAATTGTCAAAATGAAAAATTTTATTTTTGCGATTGTCATTTCCCAGTTTTTTTTTTTTTTTTTTTGCAAAATTGCTGTAGGTATTGACAACTGAAATTATCAGTCAGTATGAAGATCGCTGACTTGTACATATCATATTGTAAATCATTGATTGTCAATTTGAACTTCATCTTTGCTATGAAAAAAATAAATTTTCAATATGAAAATCACACTTTTGAAATCATCACATTGACCATTTCAATGTCAATATAAAAACTGGAAAAAAAAACTAATTTTCGATCGATATGGCTAGAGCCTTGTGATGATTTTAACTTAAGAGAATGTTCACTGATTTAATTCATTTAAAGTTACCAAAATCCTCCATTTAGTATAATATCATCCTAAAATATTGGACAATTGTGCCTAGTTTCTATAATAAATTTTTCACTACTTTTATATTCATACATAAGACCGCGGCTAGAAGTTACAGGGGTAAAAAGTAACAGCTAAAAATGAAAGGGTTCCCCTGAAAATTAAGAAACTCGTGAACGAGAAAATTGTTCGTCTACTTCAAAGCTAACGTGAAGTATACTTTATCCGTGATTTTTTGTATTCCTATTAACTCGGAAGAGCAAGAGATATAGTTCTAGTTGTTTTTTTTAAATATTTATTTATGATTTAGTTAAGTTTATGTAAGTAAATAATTGAGAATTGAAAACGGTTTTCGTTTTTTTTTTTTTAATTGAAAGATTTGTGTTAAATTGCAGGTTGTAGTATTTTTGTGGGCTAAGTTGTAACAAATTAAAACAGACTTCTTTCATATTTTCAAAAACATTTTTGGGATCCAGGATGATGGAAATTGTGTTCTTTGTTTATATTTCGTTTTGCTTAATTCTTTTCTTTATTCTTTATAAAAAGAAAAAGAGGCTTTTTGACGTCAGAAGAGAAAAGAGGTCGCTTATGTGTTTTCCTGGCTTGCTTATTAGTTAAATCATATGCATATATTTATCTAGTACTGGTTTTGGAATATTTAATTACATTTCTAATTTTTATGTGATTGAATTCATTTTTTTTTTTCAAAAAAAAAATAATATTGATTTCGTTTTTTTTTCTAGGAACATTACAAGTTAATCAATTACCTAATTAAATTTGTGAATTAATATAATAACTTTAATTTTTTATATTAATTCCAAAAGTTTTGCTGGTGTACGTGCTTTATTTTTTGTTGTTAATCTTGTTTATAAATTGATAGTTTTTTTAAAGTAAGATGACAGGTTTTGTTACAATTTACCCCGGTCTACCCCTGTTACAACTATCTCCGAATACGGGGGGAAACTAAAAGTTATATTTTTTACAAATTCTGGTCAGTATTTTTTTGTTGGCTTTTTTATTGAATTTCGTAGCTGAAATAATATTCCTTAAACAGAAAAAAGTTTGGCTAACTTATTTTCAAAATATTAGAAACAGCATCAATTTTAGTAAGAAGTGTTACTTTTAGCCCCGGTTTCCTCTACATACAATGGTTGGAAAAAGTATTTTGACAAAACTATTTTCCTTGTAATATTGCTTGTTTTAAAGAGCTGAGAGATATAACGGAACTCGTGTGATGCTCGAAACAAAATATCTACGTGATTGTAACTGTAAATTACAAAATATTTTATTTTTCCTTACGCATTCTTAATCATGTTCAATGTATGGAGTGATTTGAAATTAACTGGAAAAAAGTATTTTGACATAATATTCTTTTTAGTTCATTTCGTTTCGTGCGTGCGATCAAAATTAATATTTGTTAAAATTAAGCACATTTAAATACAGAAATTTTATTACATTAAATTTTTTTTTCAATTTAATTGATTATAATGGGGAAAACGGCGGAAATACGCGAAGTTTTAAGAAATGAAATGGTGATCAAGTATGATGCTGGTATTTCGGTTGAATACTTAAGCAAACTATACAACGTGCCTCGTCAAACCGTGCATTACCAAATAAATAAACAAAAAAAATCACAAATCAACGCAAAACTTACCACGTTCAGGACGCCCACGTAAGACAACCCAAAGAGAAGACCGTTTAATCGTCGGAAAATTTGAAGAAAACGTGCTAAGAACGCCAAAATATGCAACAATAGAAATGAAAAATCAGTATGATATTGAAATTTGTGAAAAAACTATAAGAAATCGTTTAAAACTTTTTTCCAGTTAATTTCAACTCACTCCATACATTGAACATGATTAAGAACGAATGCTTAAGGAAAATTTATGTAAATTATTGTAAATTTACAATTAGAATTACGTAGATATTTTGTTTCGAGCATCACACGAGTTCCGTTATATCTCTCAGCTCTTTAAAACAAGCAATATTACAAGGAAAATAGTTTTGTCAAAATACTTTTTCCAACCATTGTATGTATTTCTCTTAAGCAGGTATATATAAGAGTCCTTCAACAATAAATTTCCGTATTACAGTCCACTTAACACTACATAATTAAAAATGCGCCTTAAGATTATAAAAAAAAAATGTCAAAATTCGTTCCTCTTAATTTATCAAACAAACAAAACCAGTCCATGAACATAAAAAGACAAATAAACTCGCCATCCCCCAAAAATAAAACAACAATAAACAAAAAACTGCAATTATTGCACTTCTTCCACTTCTTCTAGTAAACACTGCAAACTGATAATACCCCAGGAAGTTCCTGTTGAATTATTAATGAGAGTCTCAAAAGTTAATACGAAAAAAAATGCATACATTTATGATCCATTATTATTTACTGGCAGTGGTTTATTAGGTCAAAAATCAAGTTTATCATAATTGAACTGGTGTACGCATAATAATTAATCCGAGCCGTACTTAAAAGTAGGTATATATGTAGTTATTCAAACAAACACACACAGGAGCTAAAATATTCCATATAGCTACCAGCAAGTGGTGCGGTGGCAGTGGCATATAGGCATCGAGGAGCAACAGCCTCAAAAAAGGTGGACTGTTAATGCAACTCAGCCGAGCTGAATGCCTTAGGTGTACTGTATACTGCTACCGCAAGAGTCACTCAGCCAGCCAGCCATCTAGTCAGTAAGTCGTCGTCGATTGGTAGTTTTTTTTTTTTTTTTTTGTACTTCATGGATAAAGATAAACCAAAAAAAAAATGCCTATTTGTGGTAATCATCTCATCAACAGCATAAATTATCATACCATTAGAATATGTAATTGTTTAGTGTGTGTTTACTTTTTCGTATCTACTTCCCCAAACGGAGTCAAAAGATACCTACTTGTTGCTTACTTGCTAGCGTTCCGTTCTTTTAGTGGCGTTCGGAGTTTTTTTTTTTTTTTTTTTACTTTTATTATTTTTATGTCTTCCACGTGCGGATATTATGCACATTTTTTGTGGTTTTTAGCAGTCTGAGTTTTGTGAATTGGGAAAAACATCAGGAACTTTTTGATCAGGTTGTTTGGTATAGAAAAGTTTTGGTTATACCAAGTTAGTGCGAGGACATCCGTTTGCGATTATTGCGTTAGGCTAGGTCAGGATGATGGAGGACGACACAAAAGGAAAAAAATACCTACCTTAGCTTACTGAATCAAGATATTAAAATGAAGAAATTGTGTTATGCAAAGTATGATTTTTTTAGAATAATTTAATATGATGATGTGTGAGTGCATATATTTGGTTTTCGGTGTATTCCTACAAAGTTGTTTCGAAAAGTACATACGTACATACATGGAAGTCCGTAGAGAGTTAAGGTATAAGTAACAATTTAGTGATTAAAATTATAAAATCAGATTATCTTAGAATTTTCACAAAAAAAGAAAAAAAAACTACCTACGCACTAGGTAGGTAGGTACTGTTTGCAGTACTTCACGATACTGAAAATGGCGTTTGAAAACATTTGGTTTTCACATTTAGCATTTGCCTACAAAAAATTGATAAATGAGAAAAAATCGATTTACTTCAAGAATTATTTTTAAAAAAAATATTTTAAATATTAATAACAGTCAGTGGCGTACCTAAAGGCTGGCATGGCTGGCGAAATGCCTCGGACCCCCGACTCAAGAGGCCACGACCTCGGAAATAACCTAACATTTTTAACAAAATTTTGTACCTACGTATTTAAAAATTATAATATTTGTAAGTGCTTAAAATCATTCAAAGTGGGACACAACTAAAGACTATATACAGATTCAAACTAATCATTAAAAATTCAATACATTCAAAACAAAAATATGTCGATTTTCAGAACGCATCCATTGGTTGCTTCATTTTTTGTCGCGGCAAATTGGTAACGCGGGCGAGCTAGTGACGGTCGGGGAATTCCCTCATTTTGTTAACCAAATAGGCTAGAAGCTGGTGACACTGAAAGTCCCATCATCGCGGGCTTGAAAAATGTATATGTAAATCGACAGTTAACAATTATACGAATGAAATCACGTACTTGGTACGCATTGACTTAGTAAACCGAAAATACGTTAAATAAAATTTATTATTATAAAAAAGCAAAAATGTAATTTATTGTTATCGCGGATTTTGATGAATTAAAGTTCATTCGATAGGAAATTTCCCAAATTAACCGAAAATTTTGTCGACACAATTCATTTGGCCGGGAGGGTATAACATGCCTATTTGAGCGGTTTAATAGGGGGTACAAAAATTGTTCTCTTAAATCACGAAATTTCCTACTGAATCCACTAAGATTCATCAAGACTGCGGTAAAGTAAAACATTTAGTTTTTTATAATAATAAATTTTATGTAGCATATTTTCAGCTTTTTAAATCAACGCGTACCATGAACTATCGATTTGCATATACATTTTTTAAATCCACGTGACGTTACTTTTGTGTCCTTTCACTGAATGAAATTATTTCCAATGTCAGTGTTTTGCAACCTTCCACTTTTAAATGACACTGATTTATTACAAAAAAGCTCTAGAACTTGTTAATATTTATAAAAAGAGATATCTGAATAATTTGACAGGGAAATTCTCAGTTTCCGATCCACTTTCAGAAATGAAATAACAAAAGCTTTCGTGTATTAGAGAATTTGCTGATTTATTAATAATAATATAGATTCATTTTATGTCGTTCAGCTTTTCTTAAATTAATGTTATTTATTACAATTCCTGTGACTGCAGATAGTGCTGAACGATCATTTTCGAAACTAAAATTAATAAAAACCTATAAGAAACTCTATGGCACTAGACAGGCTACGTAACTTGGCTATTCTGTCTATTGAAAATTCTATGGCCTATCTTTAAACTTTCATGATGTTATATATACTTTTGCGAAACAGAAAGCTCGGAGCAAAGAATTTTATTAACACAAAATTCTTATTGAACGTAAATTGTAATTTCATTATAAATTTTGTATAAACCTATACAAGACTTATTAGATATTTAACTAAAATGCAAATAATATTATTAATAGTTATGGTTAACTACTTACATCAGTCGTTTATTAAAATTAAATTCTAACGTGTCTATTTTTACTGGAATGTCGGTGGCCCCCATCCAAAAAATTTGCCACGGGTCTCAGTTGGTATAGTTACGCCACTGATACAAGTACGGTATATTACGGACAAAAAAAAACACTCATATAAGCAAAACTCGCTAATAAGGAATTCAATGAGAAACACCGTGCATTTTTCTTTATATTTCTTTCGAAATTAATCGTTTATAAGAAACTCGCATATAAGAAAAACACTGTTATAATAAAGCCTTTCTTACACACCAAAATCAATTCTTAGAACAAAAAAGTACGCTTATAAGACATTTACCAACCTGTGCCAAAACCTTTTGAATATGCATCTTTGTGTTAAGACCTTTATTACAAATTCCTACTTTCCAAAGGAATGGCAGCTTAAAATTGGATGATGAGCAATACAATTTTGGCAGCTATTTGTGTTTATCTACAAGCTATTACTTTTATGAAACTGATGTTTTTGATCTGTGTACGATAAAAATGATATTTTTGTATTTGTGTGTAGTTTAAATACACCACATATTGTTGTTCGATTTCCCATCTATTCATGGAGAGAAAGTCAAATTTACAAATACAACAATGTAAACAAATGTGATTCTGACATTGGCGCTTGACTTCTTTTTGCTGGTTATCTTTCGACGATAAATTTACCTGTAACACAAAGCAGTTCCTGTACATTTATATGTAGATATGTATCAACCTTAATTCTACTGGCTCACAATATTTAGCTTTTATTTAAATTTAAATTTTATTTATTTGTAGACAAGACTTCTTTTCTTTTTCTTTACTTGTTGAAGAAGAGTATTTTTTTTATACTTTGTTACATTCAAGCTTTTTATCTTAAAAAAATATTATAGAAGAAGTTTTTATATGAAAATACATTCATTATATATATAAAGTTTGTATGAACTACTTCGTTTTCATTATATTTTGTAGGTCATAGTTTTTTTAAAACAAATTTTCTTTCTTATATCCGATGTTTGGATATAAGAAAAACTCGGATATAAGGAAGATATTTCTTGGATTTTCAGAGTTTTTTATATCCGTGTTGCACTGTATTAAATAAAATAAAGTTAATCTTCCAAGAAAAGACCGCTGAAATGAAGGTACAGATGGATAGATCAGTATGAAGAAAATCGCGTTTTTTACTTTTTCACCTATTATAATTTTATAGGTAAAAAAATGAATAGATATACATATGTATATTAATATATCAGTTTTGAGAAATACATTTTTTTCTTAATGTTTTTTTTTCAACATTTTTATAGGAGCCACCGTTGTTGTTTTGTTTTTCTGTTCAAATTTTTCTTTAAGTGTTCAAGATAATATCAGAAAACTACTAAATACGAAGTTTCGACAAAATCGATCGAGTGGTTTTCAAAATATTGAGTTTTGAAAACAAAATTGTTTTTGAATTTCAAAAAGAAATTTGTTTCAAAAATGTTGGTTGTTATTAGTTTTAAAACTTTCTAGGAGTTGATGTATAAAATTTTTTTAAAAAATCAAATGAACCGTTTTTCAGAAAATCGAAACGAAAAACATGGTTCTACTAGAGATACCAAAAACAACCATTTTTTTTCAAAAAAAAATACCAAAAAGGACCTTTCTCCTTCATTTACTGATTTTTTTTAATAAAAAGGGTTAGTTCCGTTTTTTAGAAAAATAAGATTTCCCCTTTTGGAAATCTCTTTCCCTTTCAGGACAGACAGACAGTAAGAATTGCGAGACCCACTTTTTTGATCTTCGCAATTAAAAATCCAAATAAAGAAGTCTGTAGTGGATTGTACATTGAACTTTGCATCATGATTTTGGAATCACATAGCTATCATTTTACTGTTGGTAGTAAGATTTGAGAATTGCTTCTTAATAAAAAACTTGGTCTTTCGATTAAGTGAGTTGGTATTCCTGAATGACACTTGGCCTACAAAATCAATTTTCTATTTCGATAGTGTTGCCATCTATATTTTGATGTAGTGCCGTAAGCCGTACATCATTTTCCATTGATATTTTACACTAGAAAGCCAAATTTAATACTCCACTGCAGAACAGCTATACTTTTAGCTTGAGCCAAAAACTCTTAAGAAATATTCTCGTTACAATATCTTCTAATATTCGTTGCCAACGTACACAAAATGTTCAAATTAGTTGTGGGGCGGAAATATTACTCGTTTATGTTATCAGTTGTCACCTTTCAATTTCTGTCAAACAGGGCTATTCTCTATTTCTGTTTTTTTCTGAACCCCCATTAAATGAGTGGATTGGGAGATGGGATCCAAATCGAGATTTCAATTCGGGCTTATGGCGATGTCGGACCGAAAGATTAAATTCAAATGGAACCATCTTGCTGAATTATGTGCCTTTAACATAAGTATTTCACTTTGGTTACACAATCAGAAAAATTAACTCCGAAAGCACATTCGCTTATACAATAGTTAAAATGTCAAAATTCAATCTGTTTTCCTTATCACATGGCTCTCATCGGATTATGTTAAAGTTGCTATTAATTCTTCATTTTCAAGAGTATTTCGCTTAGCCATTAGATAAAGTATAGAATAACTAATTTAGCAACAAATTGGAAGCAAAACCAAGACGTATAACAGAATCTGCCAAATATACCTCAAACAGTTTGAAAACAAAATACACAATTTACAAAAAACTCCAACAAACAGCTTTGATCTCTATACTTCAATTCATCGATCCAGGATTACATGCATATTTCGATTCGATCTAGCTCACATTTAATTGAATCTGATCGAGTAATCCGATTTTAATTCGACCCAAGTTCAATTTCGATTCAATTCTCCTTGTACACGTAGTTAAAATTCTGAAAGTTCTGTCTTCACGAAGCAAGCCTACCAGCTAATGCCTGACCATTACTAATAAACGACCAATAAAGTTCAGCACGCATCAATTTGCGATTAAGCCCGAAACGACATTCAATTGCCACTTCAATAAGTTAATAAACATTTCATAAACAAATAAACCATTCGATCCGATCCGTCTTGAATGCGGATGCCTGATATAGGTATGTACCCATGCCGTCCAACATTCGCCTCCATCTCACATATTTAACCATCCACCACGCATTCGATAGCAATCAAAACGACGAGGTGTGATCCAAAGTTGCACTCCAGAGCAACATATCAAAAGATGCATCACAATAGCAACACACATACAAAAAAAAATATAATAAAAACTGGGATAATCATAATTAATAAATCGCAGAGCAGAGCCCCTTTTTGTTCCTGGCATATCGCGCCGGCCGTTCATGCGTTGCGTCGTTGCCATTGCTGTCGTATTGAAGTTGATGTTGAAGATCTGATTCAGAAACGTTCGTTGGTACGCTCGCGCTCGCACTCGCTCATCCTCCACATTTTTTCTTAATTCTTTATTTTTTCTTGATGATGTGGATCGCATTACTTGCCGTCTCGTACATTAAACAATGATGGCCGTAATAAAAACATTATAAAAACGAAGTGAAGGAACACACCAACAACAACAACAACAACTACAAATCAGGCAAAAAAATAACTGAGGGAAATCCGCGCAGATTAAATGAAATTGCTTAATGATTCCTCGTGCCGCTGCGCTGCGGAGCTCAGACCTGGCTTGGCGTGAGTTATAAATCTGGTGGGCTTTTCCCTTTTATATTATTTTTTTTTTGATCGGCCGGTGTGCCAACGCCAAGCCAAACATTACGAGTATGAAATGAATGAATGAATGAAATCTTTGGCGCGCTTCATTCACAAAACAATTTTGGCTTCAATGGAGCCATATAGATACATAGGGTAAGCCTCAGTACGCAGAAAGATTGCGATGCTCTTTTTAAGGTGTGTATCTATAGGTACTGCTCGGTGTGGTGCGGCGGCAGTATATATGTAGATACCACAGTTCCAATCCCAAAAATGTGTCAATTAAAGTAATTTCAGTTTGGCAGGCCCCGCACACAGGTATGTGTAATGAGTGACATTATCGTCGTGACGGTGACATATAAAAAGCGGGTTAATTCGACAAGACGTTGTTTTTGTTCTGTCAACTTTTCATTTATTATGTTCCACCATTTACTTATTTATAAACATAAAAATAGATAGATAGGTAATTTTTGATAGCGACCTGCACAGGATAAAGTCCCGCAGCAGATACAAATAGTTTGCTCATATTCAAGAGCCATTACCTGCGTAATTTACGACTAATTAATTGGCGGAAGAAGTCACATGTGTGTAACCGCGATGACGACGCTTCGTTATGTACCTACCTACTTATATGTAAAACTATATAATAAGCGCGGTTCGGTGAAGAAGCGATAGCACCTTGCCAACCCTTAGTTAGGCTCTACAACTCCCGAGTCGAGTGTCATTTGTAGCTATCTTCACGGTGTCAGATAATATAAATGGAGCAGCCTTTTTGTCTGTATACGAGTATAGTGTAACTACCACCTTGTGGTCTCTTCTTGCAGGGTGCTAGGTGCATTTACCTAAGAGAATGACAGTTAAATGAGTAGTTACTGCATTTGGCTGTGTTAAGCGATAGTTTTATCGGTTCTTTTGCGGTTGGCTGGTTACCATCAGCGACTTTTTTTTTGTTTGTAAAGAACCATCGAGACAAAGTGGAAAAAGTGATTAATTTGCTGTAAGTTACAGGCATTGTGTATATAGCCAACTGGTGGTGTTTGTTATCCGCTATTTTATGCCTTCTTGGCCGCAAATGACACAAATATGTGTTTTATCAAGAGATCACTTCCCTGACTCTGACTGTGACTGGGACAGCGGCGGCGATGACACGGCGACGAAGAGAACAGCGCAAGCACGTCAAGGCAGTTAAAATAATTTTCGCGGCATTTATTGTTTTTTTTTTTATTCAGTAATTTCCTTGGGCTATTAGAAACATTTGTTTGTATATATTTTGCCAGTTTAAGTACCGGGACGGGACTCCGGAGAAGGTAATCAAAGTTTGGTGGATGGTAATCGTGATGAGTTGGTGATATACAGTATATGTATTCATATACCTAAACTCTTATGCTAAGCGGTGATGCAGCCCGCCGGCACTTCCTTTTAAAGAGAAAGATAAACGTTTAAATTGTTCGGAGAATGTACAATTGAACATTTACATGCCTACATATGTGCAGGCATGTCAAATTATGAAATATGTAAGCTGAATTGGGAGATGCAATACACAATTGTACAGGGTTATCCATTTTTCGGTTTCAAAAGTAAACGTAAATAAAACATATATAAAATATTTTTTTTCATGATATTTATTTTTTATTATAAAGTTTGAACGTTAACATTATGTGTGATACACTACATCATTTAAATGACCACCACGCGAATTGTTGCAAGCATCGATTCTTTTGAGTTAATTTTCGGCCACTTTTTGACACATATTGGGCGGTATCTCAGCCATAACTTGACGAATGTTTGTTTTCAAGTGTTCAAGAGTTAAATCTTTATCTGCATAAACAAGGTCTTTCGCGTAGACCCACAAAAAAAAGTCCAGTGGTGTCAAATCGCATGATCTTGGTGGCCAGTTGATATCGCCACGACGAGAAATTACGCGGCCAGGAAATGTCTCTTGCAATAAAGCCATATTCGCTCGAGCTGTGTGGCATGTGGCACAGTCTTTTTGAAACCACATATTTTCCAAGTCGTATTCTTCAATAGCAGTAAAAAAAAAGTCGGTTATCATATGACCATAACGCTCCGAATTGACGGTGACAGTCGTTCCATCGTGGTTTTCGAAGGAGTAAGGTCCAATTACACCTCCGGACCAAAGAGCGCCCCAAACCGTGACTTTTTGTGGTTGTAATGGCCTCTCTTCAATTACTTGAGGATTCTCAGAACCCCAAATACGACAATTTTGTTTATTAACATATCCACCAAGTGACAAATGTGTTTCGTCGCTGAAGAAAATTTTGTTTGAAAAATCGCCGTCAACCGCCTGTTGTTCAAGCACCCATTCGGCGTATCTACGACGTTGTGAATGGTTAGCTGGCTTCAGTTGTTGTGTGAGCTGGACTTTATATGGATGCAGGTGAAGATCCAAATGCAAAGTACGCCATAATGTGCCGTAAGTCAGTCCTTATTCCTGATAACGTGGAATCGTCGAGGAATCGACACATTCGGGTCTTCGGCAACACTTTCACTTACAGCAGCGATATTTTCAGTGGTACGAGCGAAACGATGATGCACAGTACTTACAATATCTGTAAGCATTCCAGTCTCCTCAAATTTCTTCACAATTTTGCCAATTGCTTGCGTAGTTGGACGATTATGTAAACCATAATCTCCTCTTCCATTTTCGTAAATGTCAGACTTTCAACTGAAAAAAAAAATTGGTTTAACAACTTAGTTTGACGATGTTGAATTCCAGCCCTATACTTTTGAAACCGCAAAATGTATAACCCTCTCTTTTGACAGAATCATAACTACACTGAAGCTTTTGATGACTTGAATTCGAATTAAAATTCATAGACTCTGAAGCTTTTGGAGAATTAATAAAAATGAGGAAGAGTGTGGGAAATAAGAGGGCGTCCTGTGGTACACCAGCATTTATTTAATAGATTAAGAGATGAAGAAATGTAGAGTAGAGGTTGATGCAAGTCTATTTGAATTGCTTTTGAAATATCAAGCGCAATAATCTTAATTTCTCCAAAATGACGTTAAGATTGGCGCCACTGTTCTATAGTTAAGCTTATTCGCGTTTTTTGTTTCGAGCGTTGAAGATAATGTCTTCAGAACGAGGCAGGGATATACTATCTGGATAGCGGATTTATGTATTTCGAGATTGGCTTTCGTCAAAATCGAAAACTTTCAGTTTCATCTCGGTCTCGGTCTCGGTCTCGTCTAACCAAGCTTTGCTTTGATCATTGTCTCGCTTTTCTCATCAAAATTTGAATGTGCAGCCTCGTATCGGTATAGGTCTTTGTATTATACTTTGTTAGAAAAATTTCGAATTTTCTGAGTTAAAATTTGAATTTTGTAAACGGTTCTTAATCCATTTAAATCTGAGTCATCCTTCAATGGATTTTGACTGTTCGTGGCGTGGCAGGTAGGCAAAAAACTATATTTTAACGTTTCGTTAATATGTTTTTCCAAGTGTCACCTAATCGTCTGAGAGTCACTTTTCTCCGGAGGGGGAAACAAAGTCTGAAAAATGAGCAATTTCTACTTCAACGAAATGCATATATAAATTGTACGTATTCTTCTCTAGTTTTTCGCAGTGTCCCTATCTGAGTATAACTATGATCATATGTGATTTGATATTTTAACGCTCATAGAATATTTCGCAAAAAAAATTGAGAATGAGAATATTATAAAAATTTATAATGAGGATTAAAAAATAATTAATAAGAAAATATTTCTTCTAGCGAAAACCGAAACCAAACCGCCGAGACCAGCCAGACTCCGAAGATGAAAAGAATTCCATCCCACGATATCCTTGCTGAATGATTAGCCAGGAACAATAATCCTGCTCTTGGGACAAAGGAGTCCTATGTGTTATCTTCAACTAACCTTTAAGCCACGTCACGGTTAATCATAGAACCTTTTCTGGGATGCAATCCCCTTAACTCGACATGTTGGCAAAGTCTTTGCAACTAGAATTATTTACTAAACACCATACGGGATATACCTAAAGTGACCAATTCTAAATTCAACAACGATTTTACTTTCATTTGATCTTATATCTCACTTTTACGTAAGAAAATGATCGCACTCATTAGCACCACATTCGATCCATTAACTTTGTAAAACTCCATGATTTCGTTACCACTCCTTAACTACGTTATACTTTTTTCCAACTTTCTATACAATCCTTAGATTAATTAATCTTTATGATTCTACAACGTATTCATCCGTTTTCAACCGTATTCACCCTTTAACTACCTTACGTGACTCCTTTCGGTTGCAGGGTTGACCTTTCACTTACTAACCAGTCACATCCTCACTTTTCCTAAGCCAGTTAGATTAGGCGTTCGGATTCCAATCTGTACTCAACCATTTAATGTAATACAGATCTTCATGCGAATGCTACCCTCTTGCCACCACGGGGAAGAACTAACTTGGCACGTCCAATACTCCAAAGCTAAAATAGGATCCATCTCCGAAACGACTCCCATAATAGCAAGGAAATAGTGTATGGTTTTGACAAGCTGAGCCAAGTACAGGAGGAATCATAACACTTTCTGACTTCCTGGTAGCGTAGAATTAAATTTGAACTACTCCGCAAGCAAATTGCTTTCTCAATTGAGCTGACAGAATGAGTATCTTTGAAAACGATTGATTTAGTGAATATGAATGTTGCATGTCTTTCTAGCTTGTTTGCATTTATTACAGTGGTCTTGGCTTAAAAATTCAGGAATCATTCTTTCTTGGCCTACAACACAATTAAAATCATACATTACTTTTCGATTTGCTCAACTTTCTCATTCTATAAGGAAATAACCATAGAGAAATAACTCCATCCAATAAGACACGCCGTATAAGCCAATATGTTTTATCCTATTGTGAATGCTGATCAACAATTGTGAATTTGTTTGGATTTGATGTTTCATGTTTCATATTTGATTAAGTTTTTTTTTGTTTTGTGACTAATTTATGCATGTACCTACCTAAGTTGTTTTTTAAACCAAATCCTCATTTTGGTTAACATATTTTGTTTATTTAGAAATAAAGAGGGAACTGGGAACATAATATGAAAAGAAAATAGATGAAAAGACAAGAGTTAATTGAGGATAAACCAGAAGCAGCCACAGAGATTGTTGGCTTGCTAATAAAAATTTGTCTCTAAGTGAATGAAATATGCACAGATTTTTCCATGCGTTTGTGTACCCCCATATATATGTATCCGTGGGCCGTCAAATTGGGGAGAAAACAACATTAGACTTTAATATAAAGTATATAGAAAACTAACTGAAATCTCAACCGATAACAGCTGCAGATTAACTACGCTTTTCGAATTGAATTTTCTTTAAATTTTTCTTCCGAGTATCTCTGTTAATAGCAAAACTCCATGTTCCAAAATATTCTACAATGCGATATAAATTACTCATTAAAAAACACCAAAGTTTTCGCGTTGGGCGCCATTTCCAAATTCATACCTACTTCAAAATATACACATGCCTGTGCGAGTAGTATTCATCAGAAGCCAAACCATACAACCCAACCACAATTTACAACATTTAACTAACTTTCATATAATATAGACTCAACAACACAACCCCAAAAAACACGCCCAAGAATTCTTATCGTCATCATTGCCCCTTTCTCGCAAGTGCGTTTCTATAGAAGGTAAAACCCAAATAATATTCCGCAATTATTAACCACATCCAACCTGTTATTGTTTCTACATATAGCCTTTGCAGCTATAGCAGCGACGAGTGCTAGGTATGTGCTTATTCGAAGCGATTTTCCTGAAAAGGGGTTCATTACCCACACGCAATCCCCCAGTAGCAGCAATGGCAGCGCAACAGCAGTAACAATCGAACATGCGAGAAGTTAAAATTACACAACACGGTTCAGACAAAAAGTACCTCGCATAGTTGGTATAAGTATAAGGCGTGCAAAGGTATACCTTCACGGAAGTATACACCTACAAACACAACACGATGTCATCCATATTGTGGTGGTCCAAACCCCACCACGAAATTTTATGACTTCGCCCTGCTTTCTACATATCTAAATACTCGTAGAGGGATAGGGCTTCGAGTTGTCGTTTCGTTATCGTGTTCAACTGGAGCGAAAACTTTTCTATTCACCACCTCCCGTTCTACAGATACTCGTACTGTACATTGTATGTACTGTTGTTTAAAAACTGAAATCAAAGTGTGTGCACACCGACAATAAAATCCAGCATGTTACCCAGAAAACACAACCGCATTCAGCACCCACCCTTCCCTTGTGTGGTTATTCGATCAAAATTATGACAAGTCGCGCAAACTGTCAAAAACCAAAACATTTCAACTTATTGCTTCGTATACTATAAGCAGTAGTTGTATTTGTATTAAACCTTTATAACGCTCTGTGGGGTGAATTTTGTTCGTTGTTTTTTTTCTTTTGTCTAAAACTGATTTTTCACGGACGTCAAAATGGTTACTTGATGGACCCTCAGAGCAGTTCATAGAAGAACGATTTTTTCTTCAGGCTTTCTGGGAGCAATGTTGAGTGGAAGCGACAGCTTGTCTGTCACCCAGAAAATGCCAAACCCAGATGCCGATGGATGGCTTCGTTTTGCTTCTGTAAGTGCCAAGTGATGTATCCAATCCATCTGACGAAAGCATATAGTATGTAGGGTTGAGGGTTCACGCATAACAATAGTTATCTGTAATTGAACAGTAAGACTTACAGATAGTATTTTTAAAAGAATTAGAAAATCGCTTAAATTCGACTTATTTAACTTCAAACTTCGACTTATTTAACTTCAAACGGTATTGGCTTTTGAATGTAGGGTGTTTCAAAATGTTAGACTTCAAAATAAGAAATAATTGGAATGCAATACAATGTGGTTTTCAAGATACAATATAGTGCTCTATCTCCAATGTGGGCATCATTTAGTTACTGAGAATTTTTGTGTAGAGTTACTTATACAGGGTGTTTCAAAATGAAAGGTTGATATTAAAATTAATGAAAGAGCACAGATTATAACCTCGTAGAATTTAGTGACTTGTTTACATAACGTGTTTTGATTACCAGCTTCGAGCAATTAATTAACTTTCTTGTAATTCCAAATTTCTTGTGTTCAAAACTTCCATCCATTTAGTTGTTAAAACACAATTTTAAATGAATATAAGTTGATAGCTGAAAAAATCTAAAAGGAATTTGAGCGCTGAGTTCAAACGAATAGATAATAGACGCACCTCAACAAGATCAATTGGAGATATTTCTGTAGCTACTGTCAGTCAATAAGTCCTTAAAAAATTATGTAACAAACACTATTTTCGGCATACAAACAGTTAATTTTTCAACATAGTCTCCTTCTATTTCGATACACTTCATCCAACGTTTCCCCAATTTTTTGTTGTTTTCCAAATAATACGATTTCTCGAGCACCTCAAAATAAGCGTTTGTCTCAGCCATGAAAGCTTTATTCGACCCAAATCTTTTACCTCCATTTATTGATGGTTGGAAACAGGGAGCATACTGGATGAGGGTGGAGTTCGTAGTGTAACTCATGAAATTTTGCGATTGCGACTGCTGGCTTGTACGCCAGTAACATTATACTTGTCAAGCTTTTGTTTAGCTTACGTGATAGACTTTTCTCGCAAAAAATAGTGTTTAATGAGCATTCGAAATTTACCTTTTTCCATTTTAACGAAAATACTCGACGGCTATATAAAACAGCTAGCTGCCGCAATAAAACTATTTGACAGATCTGTCTGAACATTTAGAAGCGTTCTTTTTAAAGACGGTTCTTGATAAAATCAATGATACATTTAAGGTGACGACACAATTTATGGCAATTTTCAGTCACTTATTGACCCAGCCTTAGGTACCGAGCTGTCTAGAAAATCTTGACTAGTTTGTAAGTTAGGTCATTATTTTACTTATATTTTGTTTATCTAAAGCTATCTATTAAGAATAATGTCAGCATATTTAACAAAATTGCCGTAGAATATTGTGGAACGTATTCATTTTTCATGAGGGGTAAGTTGAGTTGGTATACGCTTTGTATATATAAAAGCCATTACCGTATACTCGTTATCTAACCAATTCTTATATTCTGAGATCTTCTTGTTGAAAATAAACTGTGTCTGTGTTTAAATGGTATGACAGTCACTTTTTGTGAAGATTACCCAACCGCCGCCGCCGCCGCCAATGATAAAAAATGATGAAATTTGATATTGCTCACTTTGAAATCGAAGCCTGCAAGTCGAGGCTACTAACTTGCTTCTTACTACGTTTATATGGAGAATTGAATCGGTATTGAATCAGGATTTAGGGCTTTGTATACTTGAATCGGATTAAAATAGGATTACTCGATCCGATCCCACTAGAAGAGCTGAATCGAATTCAAAATGTACTAATATACCTGAATCGAGGAATTGAAGAATCGAATTCACATCTGATTCTTGGTGTGTGTGTACACCAATAGTGTGTTTTTGTGTTCAGTGGGTTTCCGTTTTCTTTGTATTTTTTTCTGTTGCATGTTTTTGTTGTTTATTCTGTAAACTCAAATTGTCACTTCGATTCCATTTTAATTCAATCTTCCGATCCCCCGAGGCCATATACCTGAATCGAAATCTCAATTCGATTCGATTCGATTCCTCAATTCACTCATATGAACGGGGTAATTAAGACTCTTCCACTTCAAACTGTAGCCTTTTCGTGGAATGTGTTCAGTGTTCTATAATATATTTCCCACTTCTGAGTATGTATGTGGATGCAAGTGCCGAGGCTGATATATGTTTTACATTTATTTCAGTTGAGGACCTAATTCGTTTCTTTAGTTACAATTTTCTATAAATAATTTATTTTCATTTGAAATCTGTCCTAGAATTCAAACCGTGCGTCGTCCGTCCGTAAGATCTTTAGCTGAAAAATAAATTTAAAAAACTATGCAAAGAAGTCCTTTAAGGAAGAAATTCTAAATTTCAACATATAGACACATCATTTTAGAATCCTTGTCAGCAATATTAATTTGCCAGGTCAAATACATTTTTGGACAAATGAGATTAATTTCATCTCCACCTATTGTTTCGATAGTGTGCGGTGCGGCAATGCATTGGTGCGAACTGATATCTTCATGTGAATCCTCCAGCCCCATGATGGCCTATTTGTTAGTTGCGCGACGGCTTCGGCAGCTCGGCGGCCGTGATGATGGTAGCAGCGATCCAAGACAACGACAACAGCACGCAGAGAACCAACAATTTTTTGACCATGGTGCAGGAGATTGTTATCGCACGTTGCACCATCACGCGGCTTGACTTAAGAAAAAAAATAATATATAGACGGGGTATAAAAATGAATGTATACCCTGCCCTGTGCAGTGAAACACCTTGCCCTGTAGTTGGATGAAAACAGTGGTTCTTGGACTTGTATATATATATGTATAAGCGTATGTTAAAGGTAACTTCTGACATTGTTGTTGTGTTTAGTTGCCTCAAGCGGAACACAATAACTCTTCGAACTTTGAAAGCAAAGGAGAGCAGTTTGTTCTTTTTGAATAACGACCGACGACGCAACGCGACGCAGAGATGGTGGTTGGAATATTATTTATATACAAACATACTTACATAATATACAAGACGAGAGGATATAAAAGCTGATATGGGCGCAAAAGGGATATCCATAGAAGAAAAATTCAGGTTATTCTTCCTGAAAGCGGAAAATAAGGTAGTTAAATTATCCCGCAAGAGGATAATTAGCCCGATCGGGGAAGGAGACTATATCAACTTCTGAATTCTGTGCTTGCCCATAACCAGATCAGAAGGGATCTCTGCATGTGCACATCCAGCTACCTACTACGTGGTAAGTAATTTCAATTGTATCATCTATCCATTCACTTCACTCCTGCCATCACGGTTACCCTTCTTTTCAACCCTGAGTAGGTATGAGTGGTAATTATTTTTGAATGCCATTTATGACGATGAAGATTGGTGCCTCTTTGTGAAGTATACATGATGCGATTGGCTGCGAAGCGGGGGGATGTTATGGCTGTAAAGATATTTAGACGCAAGGTGCTATCAATAAAACAGAAACAAGCCCGATTTCAGGAAACCGATAAAATGTGTAGTTTAATGTCACTGTGGAAAGATCAATGCCCGATGGTCATAATAAAGCATGCCGGCTAACTTGACCAGTTTTTATACTCGACTCGAAGGTATTAATGGAAAAGCCGGGTCAGTGTTAGGATGGACAATTATAGGACAAGTATATGTTTGTATTGCTTTTGTCACAAATTTATGGTGGAGTACGTATTATTTTTCTATAGAGCTTAGGGCGGAAAATTCGACCAATAACTATTACGTCTGCAACCTTCCAAGCGAAGTGAAACACATTTTTTTCTATTTAAGAATGAGGGCTATTAAAACCTTATGAGTTCTGCAAAAATAAATATTTACTTAGATTTTGATCAATCTCGATTTCGATTGGTAATCCAAAAGAACTCCCCGATCCGGGATCCCTCGTTAATGTGAGTGTATGAGTAAATCGGAGAATGTCAAACGTACATTTGTAATTTTTTTTCTAGTAAACGTGGACATTCAAGGTAGTGGATTGATTTCAAATCCAGAATCAAATTAACAGACGAACTGTCATTTAATACCAACCGAACACAACTTTCAGAAGTATTCGGAAGCCTTCAAGATGACCACTCGAAAACGACATAAAACAAACTGATAGCATTGTACGAAACTGTTAAATCCTGAATCTGGACCGCATCAGGACCATCAAATATTACCTGAACTGAACATTTCTTCACGAATCAGTAGTATCGAGTGAGTTTACAGTGCTAGTGCAGCACTTTGTATACGTCAAAACTGATCTTAAGGTCTATTCCCATGAGACGTCGAACAAATTAAAGAAAATTGTCCATATGGAAATTTCGTTCACGTGCCATTTTTTATTCGCCGTGAATGACGTTTTATAATTTATAATCTCTGAGTTTGATGTTAGGCAGGTGCCAGCAATTTATAAATTAAGGTGTGGATTGTATGTGGAACGCAAATAGAGTTTGACTGTTTCTAACAAGCCGTTTGTATATATCGATGGGTTTGGGGAACATTGTTGAAAATGTATTTTTGTTTACAAGGGGTTAGCCTTGATTTTTTTCTAAAATTTCGGAAAAGTGAAGTCAAGAATTGTAAAACCAGTTGTATACCAGTGCAAAGGTCTGTGAAATCCCATTCGAGCACTGGCAGCTGCAGATTTTTGCGGGGTTTGGTTGTGGAGATATCACCATCCAAAGAAAGTCAAATGCAGTTGAGTGGAAAATCATGCGAATAACTTCGAAATGATATATCTCAAGAAACAGAAGTCGCAGAAACTTTTTGTTCTCAGCCGTGGATAGGTTTTGAGCAGACCTTTCTTTTGGTGTATATACCGATGGGTTTGGGGAACATTGTTGAAAATGTAATTTTTTTTGCAAGGGGTTAGCCTTGATTTTTTTCTAAAATTTCAAAAAAAGTGAAATCAAGAATTGTACAACAAGTTGTACACCAATGGAAAGGTCTGTGAAATCCTTTTCGAGCAATGGCAGCCGCAGATTTTTGAGGGTTTTGGTTGTGGAGATATCACCATCCAAAGCAAGTCAAATGAATTTGGGTGGAAAATCGTGCGAATGACTTCGAATTAATATATCTCCAGAATCAGAAGCCGCAGCTAAGTTTTGTTCTCAGCTGTGGATAGGTTCTGAACAGACCTTTCTTTTGATATATAGATTTAGATTTAGATTCAGATTTTTTGAATTTTATTTTAGTTACAATAAGTTATGGCATGGCATAAGTTTCCGTCTGCCAGGTTGATCGTTAGAAATAATTTTAAAAATCACAATACAACAAAAAAAATTAAATAATAAGATTTACAAAAAAATACAATTATGAAAATATAACATATAAAAATGGAATAGTGGTCCAAAAATGAAAACAAAACAAACATATGATAAGCAGTTCGCAAGTGAGATTTAATTAACTCCTGACGGTGGGGGTTAAGTTCACACCGAGCGCCCCTTTTCGACCGTTGTTGTCGCAATTTTTATCAACTACTGTTATGGTTTTCATTCATAAGTTTTGAAATAATACAGTTATTTGACAAAAAGTTATTACGATAGACAATTATAAAATATTTTTCGTTATGGAAAGCTATTTTTGTAAGCAAGACCTTTATTGTAATATTCCGCCAGACAGTCCCAACCTTTCACTAAAATTTCCTGAGCATCGCTAAGAATAAGTGCGCTTTTCCCAAAGTGAAGTCTTTTAAGCTCTTGTAAGATTGGGCATCTGGCCAAAAAGTTGGGCACATCTTCACGTTCGCCGAGATTACAGAGATTGCATGTCTAGGGTAGATTTTTTCTATAAGGGATAAAATTAAGGTTTAGGATTTCTGTTCTTGTACGGAATATAACACTTATTTTGTTTAAACTTAACTTATCCGGAAAATAATTGTTTGTTCCCAGTTTGTGGTTCAAGTTTTTGTAGGTTAATCTCGTTGTTTACGACGCCGCTGAGTATAGGTGTTGCTCATAGATTTTAGTATCAACTTCTGATATTAGCTTATGAAAGGTGGTGGGCCATTCTTCAAAGTTCTCATCACTGAGCTTAAAAGTCAAATTATATTTCCTAGCTAATTAAGTCCAGCTTTCAAATATCTCCGACCGTGTTCTTAAGAGTGAAAGCAATGCTTTACTTTGTAGATATAAACTTTGTCGTCTCTGAGCTGTTTTAAGAATGTATTCGGTGTTCGCCTTAAGATTACCCAGAAAAATGCTTGGCACACCGCTCTCCACGTAGATGGCATATGTTGGAGTTGCATTTGGAAATTTAAAAGTCCGTTTGAAAAAGTATCGCTGTATATTTTCAAAATCTTCGAAAAGATCGCTGTCCAAGATTTCAATTCCATAGCATAAACATGAATTAATTGTGGCGTTGAAAACTTATTATTTGGCAGAAGTGCAAATATTTTGCTTAGAGTAAAAAACTTTTCAGAGTGAGTGAATAGCAACTTTTGCATGCAAGCATTTGGTTCCTGCATGTTTCTCCCAGCGTAGGTTCAACGTAAAAGTTACTCTTAAATACTTAAACTCTTTGACTCTTTCCAAAGTTTGATTATTCAAAGTCCAACGCACTGATTCTCTCCATCTCCCTCTTCTATGCTCTAAAACCATTATCTTTGAGTTTGTTATATTCAGAGACCTTAAGTCTATTAATAACGTTGCACTTCAGGCTGATGCAATCATCTTTCCCTGGCATATGTGTTACAGTCTCTCAAATTCAAATGATAAAGTTGATTATTTTCAATCATTAGTTCTTGAATTATTTGAAAAACACTTTCCTCTCAAATCTGTCTCAGTACGTAAAAAAAACTGTCCTTGGTTTACCTCTGAGGTGCACAGGTCAATCAGGAATAGAAAAAGATCATACTCTAGGTGGAAGCTAAACCCCACCGCGACCAATTGGGAATTATTTTGCCGTTTTCGTAATGATGCAACGTTTGTAACTCGCAGAGCCAAAAAAAAATTTTTTATGTCAAAGTTGGATCCAACCAGTTATCACGAAAGCTTTGGAGTAATCTTCGTTCGATTGGAACTGGAAAAAAAGAAAATATTCGAAATTTCCCTGATCCCAATGAACTTAATGAGACTTTTGTTTTGAGAGACTTTCAACCAACAAACTTTTTGCCTAACAGTGATATCCTATGTGAACCGTCAACCGTATTTGAATTTCAAGTAGTATCTGAATATGATGTCCTTGAAAGCATTCGCTCAATCAAATCTGATGCTTATGGTGAAGATGGAGTGCCAATTAGTTTTTTAAAAATGATTTTGCCACATGTTACCCGTACTCTAACTCACTTAATTAATTTTTGCATAACCTCATCATCTTTTCCTGATAGTTGGAAAAGAGCTAAAGTCATTCCCGTAGTCAAAAAATCAAATGCTAGCTCTTGTTTGGACTTTCGTCCTATAAGTATCCCTCCTTGTCTGTCAAAGGTCTTTGAAAAAATTCTTGCCTCACAAATATCTGATCACCTTACTACAGGTAATTTGCTGTCACCACTCCAATCAGGTTTTCGTGCACATCACAGCTGTCAAACTGCTATGATTAATGTACTTGATGACATTAGGATACAATATGATATAGACAAGGTTACTATTCTCTGTCTACTAGATTTCTCAAAGGCCTTTGACAGAGTAAACCATGATATACTTTGTCAAATTTAAAGTACTACTTTGGGTTTCATGAGAGAGCTGTCCGTCGCGTTCGAAATTATCTCTGTAACCGTACTCAAAGAGTAAATTTTGGTCAGGGTGTACCACAAGGATCTATTTTGGGGCCCATATTGTTTTGCATTTACATAAATGATATAACAAAAGTTTGCTCCAACGTGCTGTTACATCTATATGCTGATGATGTGCAAATTTATATATCTCGTCCGATAGGCTTGCAAGAAGATTTGGTATGTAGATTTAACGAAGATCTTCCAGAAATATATAATTGGTCACTCCAAAATGGTCTTGCACTCAATCCGACAAAGTCGCAACTTATTTCTATATCAAAAAATCATGTTGATACAGCACTTCTTCCCCCAATCTTTCTCTCCCAATCACAGCTTCTGTTTGTGGATACTGTTACGAGTTTGGGTATTAAAATAAGTAAATCACTTTCAGCCGAAAAGCACATAAATTTCACAATAGGAAGAATTTACACTGGGTTGCGTAAACTTTGGCTATTTTCTACCATAACTCCAGTTGAAACTAAACTTAGACTAGTTAAAACTTTACTTTTGCCTTTAATAACCTATGGTAATACCGTATACTGCAAACCTGATTCCCATTCGCAGCACAAACTCCTTGTCGCCTTTAATGACATGGTTAGATATGTATATGGACTTCCGAGATACGAGCACATATCACATTATCATCGGCTTGTCCTTGGATGTTCCCTTCAGCAATATTTTGATGCCAGGTGTTGTACGTTTCTGCACAAAATTATCCACAATAAATTTTTACCCTTATACATTTTTGAAAAACTAACATTCGCTCAATCCCATAGAACCTTAAACCTCTTGCTTCCAAATTTTAACTACTTGAACTCTTCGCGGCTCTTTATTATATATGCAACCAAGCTATGGAATTATCTTCCCTTACATATTAAGAGAATAATAAATGCTGGAAACTTAAAAAATGCGATCTCTTCTGAATTTAGTTAAACTTCTTCACAGTATTATTTATATATAGTAATTAACAAAGGAAATTAGACAGGTTTTTATTTATGTAATATTAATATGTGCCATGTATTATATATTTATGTACATTATGTTATTATTTCTTAGATTAAGTATAATTGAATAATTGTCGCTTACTATCCAAATGTTAAGTACTATAAAAGACTAAGTCTTACTTGTACATCCTTATTAAATAAAATTGAAAATAAAAATTGAATTGAAATTGAAATATGTTGATCTGAAGATCCCACATATGACAGCATTCCGTGAGCTTATTAATCATAGGTCGAAGAGTCACTGGGTTTTCGGCTAGAACAACAAGATCATAAGCATAAAGTAGCACTTTAATTTGAGTACCTGCGAAGTACACTGCTCCTGGTAGAATTTTTGTGACGTCATCAATAAATAAGGCAAACATTGCAGGGCTCAAGATACAACCTTGTGGGCCTCCTGTAGATGTATTGAAGAGACTAGAGTTTTCCGAGGCTTCATAAATGGTGGCGGGAGGAGGTTATAATCTCCGTGGCCTCTACTTGATTAAAGTTCCAACACATAGGACTAACTATGGGATGCATGAGCCCGTGACACGTATGGGTAGACTTTAAAATTGGAATTTAAAAATTTTTGATTTCAATATCAGTAAAATTAAATTAAAAAATATACTCAAAATAAGTGCTCCACGCTCCTAAATGTTTTTGTTTTATATTATGTTCTTGTTTTGTTTTTGACGTAATATTATTTGTTTATATTTTCATTTTGTACTTGTGTATGTGTTATTTGTAATAGAGTTTGCCTACTAACAACTAACACTGCTCTTAATGATGAGCGCGGTGGTATAACACAGTTTTCTGTGTTGGCAAACCACTGGTCGCAAGACGGAGCTTGCTATAAGCTCTCTTCGGCCAATTCTGATAGTGTGTAAAAAAAAACTATATTTTAATAAACCTGTGTGATAAACCGATCGATACCAACTTATAAAATAAACTATTTCTATTAACGATGTCAAATGCGGCTTTAATGTATATATCATTGAGTTTGAGGAACATTGTTGACAATGTAATTGTCAACAATGTCGAAAAAAAAAGTTGTGAGATAACAATCAAACATGGCATTACGATGATAGCGAAGACGAAAAAAGATGGTCTAAAAACTCTGTCCGTCTGTATGTCTGTCTGTCAGTCTGTCTGAATGTATGTATAGACACCTACAGCCCAAACGGGTGGGCCAAATTCCTTCAAACATGGTATAATAGAGTTTTTTTAGGTATTGTACAGAGGGGAAATTGAAAAATTTTTTTAGCTAAAAAAATAAGGGTACCTGCCATATAACCGTTACGTTGTAACCTATTTTTCTCGGAAACGGCTCTAACGATTTTGATAAAAAAAAATCAATGGGGTTTTTAGCTACGACCGATCATATAGTTGAAAAAAAATAGAAAAATGTCTAAAAACGGTACTTTCCATAGGACCGTTTTTTTTTTGCTTTCGACTATCTCATAAATGGCTCAGCCGATTTTTTCGAAATTTCACAAAAATATAGGTTTAGGTTGCCCAAATTATACCGCGTACCAATATTTTTAAATAATATTTCATTGTATTTTTAAAATCATTTAAAAAAAAAAATTTTTAAGATTTACTATTCGAAAACTGCTGATTAATTTTTTTTCAAAAATTTTATTTATTTGTATTTTCTGTATACCTATGAATTAGCGTTTTTGAATTTTTTTTTTTAACTATTTTCAAAAAGTTTAACAAAAAAAACTTTTTTCCTCATAAACCGCTCCACAGATTTAAAAATTTTTTTTTTCATAAATTCAAATTTATCCAAGAAATAAAATGGCGTACTTTCTTTTTTAGCTCAAATTAGTTAAGGTATTTATTTCAGAATTTTGAATTATTTTTTCTTTAGTTAAACAAAATTAATCTTTTGTTTTTAAGTTTATATAATAAAATATTTAATATTGTCATACCAATTTATTTTAGAACAAAATTAATGAAATTTTGTATATGCATACACAAAATTGAGTTAAAAATTGCTTTAAAAATATGTTTAGATTTTTAATAGAAATCTCTTGCATACGATGTGATCGAACATAAGAGAAAGTTCGTGCGATCCAGTTGTGCATTTTATTTCAAAAATGTCCAAAAAAGTTACGTCAAGAAACTGAGTAGGTGAAAAACTTAATAAAACTTTTGTTATTATTTTATTCAAACAAATAGATATAGGTCCTTCCTACATAATATGATGACAGATGAACGAAGATTGTAGATTCATTTGGTAACTAGCTTTTTAAATTTATCAATTTCGATATAAATATTGTATACATAAAACTCAATATCTCAATATTATTTGTGTTTTAAGTCCAAAAGGCCAAGTTTTGCATGAGATTTAATTATGAACTAGCTTAGGTATATTATTATTATAAATGTACATACATGCAATAAAACGGGCATTTATACATTTTGAGGAGAATGTTTAAATTCCAGGTGCAGGAATTAGTCATATCTGAATATAGTTTGTGTGAGACATTACAATATCTTTGCAATTAGGTTTGTAATTGGAACGACTCATTCCAACCTAAAAGGGGGCCACTTGGCTTGAAGAATAAACATATTCATATATTTTGTATAAATCACTTAACATACATGTATATTTATGAGGATTTGCGTCTCACATTAACCTTTAGCAAACAGAATTGAAGCCACATTTTTATATATAGATATTTAATTCAGCAAGTTAGAATATTAATAATGAGTTCCAAGTATAAGACAGCAATTTCTGTGTTGTAATGATATTTTTAAAAATCAAATATTGTCGAAAATTATGTATCTAACACTTTTTTACCCATTAACACTATTCAACTGCAACGCAGTCTGCCAATCCCAACTGAATTTCACTAAAAAAAAAGGTGAAACATACATAGCTATCTGTCAAAAATTTCACAGGGAAATTTTTAAAAAACTCAAGTAGGCTAACTTTTAAATTTCAACTCTCGATTTGAGATATAAAATAGTGAAGAAAAGCAACTTTCAACTTGTCACTCAACTCTCAAGTTTGTGCCAACTCTAGAGTTGACCAACTTGAGAGTTTGCGGCAAGTTGACAAATAGTGAAGAAAATGGCTCTAAGTTCTTGGAATATAATTAAACGAGTGAAATTTGTTTTAAGTATAAGATTTAAATTATTTGAACATTTTAGAGAGCTAGGAACTATAAAAAAAAAACATTATGAGAATAATTTAAATTTCGTAACAAGAAATTAACCCTAAGGATAGTAATGGGACCAAAAAGAGGCTTACAAGATTGTTTTTCGGATTTCGGAATCTTAGCTCTGGAGAGTATGTTAGTTGGGATACTGATTGGGTAACGTTTGATATTTGGAAACACCACCTTCCGGTCTGAGTGATCACTTGCTTTGGCAACTTTAAATTGCGTTACTGATCAAATAGTCTGTGTAGTGTATGTTGCCAGTCTTTAAGCCAAGCTAGCAGTCTTAGCTTAAACATCTTACTATAGAGTTCATATGATATAAAGAACGATTTTTTAAATTAACTTGTAAGAATTAAAATTTCATCAACAAAGATACTAACTTGCTGCTATTTTTGTTTAGTTTTATATTGGGCGCCATTTTTTCAACTTTGAACAATAAATTATTAGGTAACTAACCGGAGAAAGTTACTTCTATTAACCTAACGGAATCGATGATAATAAAGTGATAGCACATATTCAGATAAGTGGAATTGTACAAGACTAGACTTCGAAAGGGTCATTCCAATAATCATTTCTCTAAGTCCTGGAAACCATGTAAATTCTACAAATAATAAAAATGCTGAAATAACGATCTAAAAAAAATTCAAAAAAATATTAATTGAACAGGCTTATTTGATTTAACGCAAGCTAAGTGACACTCATAACTCACAATGCTATTTTCTCAGATACTTCTTGGAGGTATTTCTTTACACACATAATTTTCATATTTAAGTGTAATCGGTCCTATTGTCAATGATATTGGCACCAAGTTGCCTCATGTTTCTTAGCATTTCTTGAACAAAATTTTACGAGTATTCAATCATTTCAACTTAAATTCAATTCCTAAAAGTCCACGTAAATTAATAGGCCAATCATTATGGTGTATTGTTTGCATGTGACTTGCTGTCAAAAACATGTCAAACAGTTGTCAACATCTTTTCGAACAAAGTGCAGTCTATAACAAGACATAAGAGAGTTACAGGTAGATATATGTAGGAACAGAGGTATGTACATACATCAGGTAGGTAGACGACAACAACTTATATGACAACCATCCGGTATTCTATAAATAATCTTAACATCATAACCTCAAACAACATGCACAAATAACCATGACAAAAGGTCAACAATATATCGGTCCCATCAGTGTATCATCATCATCATGCCCAATCAAGCCAAGTCGGCCCAGAGACAGGGTAGCATAGAATAGCTATAGCATCAGCGAGATGATGGTAGCAAAACATGATCATGATCACTCCAAACTCTGAGGCAACTACACATAGTATATACTCGTACAATCTTTCAGCTTCGCATCAGCTCAACCATTAGTACAAACAAAATCCCACGAGAGTGAGTGAAGTCGGGGACATTACAAACACTGAAAATAGTCAACATTGTACAAACACAAACCGTTTGGCACTTAAAACCCATCACTAGCACCAGCGAGCCACCCGAGAAGGAACAAATTACGAAGAAAAAGTGAAATAAGTTAGCAAACAAAACCGAAGAAGGTTACACGAACAAAAAAAATCGAAGAAATGTCAACCGAAACCAGGTAAATATCAATAAATCAATTAACCCGCCTTGACAAAGTCCGTATTCCATGAAATTGGCTATTACAATGGAACAAAAGGCTGCAGCTTACAAATAGTTGTTGCACATAAATGGGCTCACTCCAGGGGTGCCCGCGCACAAGTGCTAATTACACCCTGATGGTCGCCTTGTTGCTGGACCCTAAACCTCTAGATGCATCAGGCAGGGAATTCTCGCTCTCTCTGTCTCAGTTTCCGCATCATCGATCGCGAGGTGTGAGATTCTTATGTTCGACCAGTGATGCCTTCTAGAGTGCAGCCGTCTCCGTTCACTTGCTAACTTAGCCCACGCGACTTAGCAAACGTTCTAAGCACGAGTCTTGGGGTCCAGGTTCGTGGAATCATCGACCATAAATGTCGGGTGGGGGCATTTCCCAGAAAATTATACGACAATAAAAGTCATATTTAGACAACCAGGCAGAGTGATGACGACGACGAGATGCAGTGCAACTTAGCTCGGCTGCGCAGCATCTCCACCTGAACCAGGCGTGCACTACTCTTTTCCTCCCTTTAGCGCTGAGGTCCCTGATGCCAGACGTTCGGTCGGTCGCGGTTGGTGGAAGGAACTATAGATGCCAAATCGTAAATGGAAGTGACTCTAGCATCAAGATGGTAGGTACGTGAGGTGCGCGTTCTTCTTCGCCTGCGCCTCTCAGAAATGCATTTAAAGGCATGAAAATTGTGTTTAGAGATGGAATCGTTAACTTCTGTTTGGGGTATCAAAGCAACACACATGGCACATTAGGTATAGCCACTACTCGTTACTATAAGCACACTCGCAGCTCGCACAACTTGCAACAGCTCCTCGTAACGTTGCCGTCGTCGTCGTCATTCGGAATCTTGGTGTCTAAATCTTTTCTTTAACTTTGGTGGATTTCCTGGCTTCGAAATTGTTTGACTTGCAGAGTTCAGATATACACCTAGACCTACCTATAAGCCCCAGAGTCAACATTAGCTATACAGAGGGCCCTGAGCTCCCTGCCCAGATAAATCAGATTAAAATATTACAACTGGGTATTCGTGTAATTGCTGCCCTCGGTGTTATGGTGGCTAGACTGCTCCCAGTGCTAACCTATACATATATAATATATATGAAAATGTGATACTACTCTATAGAGTATAGAGGAGTCAAAGTGTTGACAAGGTTGTTTAAAAATTAGAGAGATTTTTTAAGCTGTGATAATATGACCCCCACTGTTGGTTGACGTCAGCTGAAAGCCATGCGAGGTTTTTGGTGACGACAAATAGAGATTAATAAGCTAAGGCCAGACACAAAACTTCGCAATGATTAAAAGCTTATAGTGGAAGAAAAACATGTGATGAAAATAGGTATATTGTTCGATAGGGGGAATTTCAGAGGGATTCCACAAAGTTGAGTTTTGGGGCCAGTTCTGTTTTCACAGTATGTGCAAAATTGGATCTCCAACCTTGTTTATGATAATTCGTGGTAAGCCGATTTATATTTTAATTTTTTTTTAATTTCATATCAGCAACTGTGACAAGCTGAAGGAATGACGTGTAAGCTAAAATGCGCTACTGGAATCAAACGCTGATCACATCGCAAGCACACGATTCATATTAGAAATAGCTTAATATATTTTAAAGTCGCTTTTTACTTAATTTCTTATATACAAAATTTCTTTATAAATAAATTAATATAAGCTTAAGATCGGTATTTCAAGAAAAATGGCCGATCAGTTTTCGAAATATTGAATTTTCAAACGAAAAAATTAATTTTTTTTTTTAAATCTAACAATTTTAATTTTTGAACATTTTGGTATGGAGTTCAAATTTTTCTCTCGAAATTCGTTAAGCTGTATGCCAAAAAAAATTTCGCCTGGACAAATAAAAATTGCATCGACTGTTAAAATGTCAACTGAAATTTGAAAGACGAAAAAAAAATTGACAGTTTAAAATCCAGAATATTTAAATTTCGATTGAAAAGTTGTCGGTAAAAATTTCGACTTTTATCTGCATGGTCAAATATAGTATTTTGTTTACACCCACGCTCAACCCCACCCCAAATTCTATATTTGACCAAGTACGAGGGTTGCATGGGGACAGTACAGTATGTCCAGCTTACACTAGGTGTGGATTTGCAGTGGTTTGGTTTTTCGGGATTTAAGGTTTTCAGGAGCTTAGTTTTCGGAATTTTGCCCGCAACCTGAAATCAATTTGTCACTTTCGACTTTTTATGAGGCGATATTTTCAATATATACTTTATAAAAGTCGATATTTTGATCAGTAAGTATTTTTGCCAATCGACTTTTCACAAGTCGACAATATGATGGTCATTTTTTTTAAATCGGCATTTGAAAAATTCGTGAATCGTACTCAACCTATAAGGAAAAAGTAAAAAATCAAAAAAATCCATCATATGGTAGGTAGCTACAGCTAAATTTTATTTACATTTATTTTAACCAAAATGTAGAATATTACTAAAATGGTGTAGTGAATTTTTCGTATCAAAATCGATACATCCGTTTTCGAGATAATTAAGTTTATGTATGTCAGGTATCGTTCGTTTTGGGGTTAAAAAAAAATTTAAAAAAAATTTATCGAGACAATGATCTAAAACGCTTAGTTTAGGCTGTAGTTTGGCTACAAACAAATTTGATCAAAATCTCGCGTTCGATATTTTTCCAAATGCCAAAACACCTATATTTCGCAAGTAAAAATGTACCAGAGATATCCTAAAACAATAAAAACTGTGTTCGATATGTGATAATCTGACAGTTCGATAACGGTGTATGTCAGTAAAACACCAACGAATGAACTGACATTCATCGATTATGAAGTTTAATTACATGACATTGCTATATCCGCGAATGACGTTTAAATTTTATTTGTGTTTGGTATTTATTTTTGAAATAAAAACATTAAGTTGGCATCAATATACTACTTTATATAGATGTTATACAAAGTACCGCAAATGTTCTCAGTTTCTCACCTTATTGCAAATAGCGGAAAGTGTCATTTTTAACAATTATTTTGCGTTTCATCGGAGTAATAGATATTCATGTGTTGTTTACGTGTATCGGTTAGAATCGATTATCTTAACAAATGTCAAAGTTAGTTGAATTGACATTTCCGCCATTTGTAATGATAACATATCTTCTGATGCGAAACCAAGTATGTTTGAATCCATTTTTACATATTCGTTTTAGACATCACAAAAAAAAAACATGATTTTGGGATTAGTTGCAACCAAACAATTCATTCGTTGCAGTGTGGATGGCATGTGGAATGCAACTAGATTTTGACAGGTGTTACATATCTGATTGCAATTTATGACGACCAATTTGTTTTCTAAAATTTCTATTTAAACAAGACTTATGAATGAATGAATTCAAACGCATGACATTTTCGATTGGAATTACGGACTGTTCCATTTACATTGAGCACAATATAACAAAATGGCTTCTTAAAATAATTGGCACATTTAAAAAGAGTATAGATTATCCGCTAACTTTGAAAAATTTCAAATGTATGATGTGTGTTCAATGTCTCCGAAAAGTTATTACTCGGGGAAACGACAATTAAAGGTTTTTTGAGAAATATAAATGTGAAAGCAGCGTAACTTTGAAAGTCTTAGCAAAAATGATATTCAGATTTAATGCACAAATTCCAAAAATTTAGAACAATTTATACCAGAAGCTTCACCCATTAACACCGAATTCCAATTAAATTGGTCTAAAAGCCTAAAACAGACATGAATATGGATATATTGCCATATACTTATACTACTTCGCATGCCACAACTAAAGACCTATAATAATAAAAAATCAATGCAAATTGTAAATAGTATACCAATTTAAAAAAAAACGCCATTCATTACTTCACCAAGATCGCTTAACACATTTTTATTTTTATTTTGTTTATGTTGTTTATTTGTTTTTTTTTTTAATTTTTTTTTATTAAGATATACTTAACCAACAACAAAAAGTGCAACTTTTAAACCCAACCGGTTCCCCACACACATTCTCATTACCATTCTCATTAAACTTGCCCGCTGTTAACTGCTTGTGTTTATAATTTATTGCTATAAAGTAAACAAACATTTTTGTATAAGTCGTTTAGGTTTGAGCTTAGTGGATTAGAAACTAAGAAAAAAAAATAAAATATTATAATAAGAAGTTATAGGAGAGGGCACCTACACTGGAATCAATTAGTTACAGCTGCACTATTGCTGTTGTAAACATCTTTCAAGACATGACGTCCTTGAAAGAGATTACACAAAAATAATGGACAAGAAATAAAAAAAAGACTAAACTTTAAATTGAGCTTAAAACGCAATATGCGCTTGAGAGCCTCGCATCGCCTTCATGCCTTCAACATACAAAACTTCTGCATCAGCACATGTGCTCGTAAATTGACCAATAAAAGCTATAAAATCGACTTTCAAATGCCATCTCGGGGCATTAATGACATCTCAAGCGCTGCGGGTCTATAGGTATAGATAGTTTTAAAACGGGGCCATGTGTTTGTGGAATTTTTCAAAATTCATCTATGTTCATACACACACACACAAATCTTCGAATTAAAATAGAAAAAAACACCTGTCGCATTACAATATTTATATCCATCGTCCACCGGTAGACCTTTGGTTCGATTTCAAGTTCTCAATCCAAAAATAAACAAAAATCCCCATCAAGAGACACAAAACGAGAAACAAGCTAAACCATCAGATCGAATTGATTTGAACGAAATACTCGCGTTTTTGGGAAAATGACGCAAGTTTTTGAATAATATGCTTCTATTGGTGATGGTGCGATAGTTAGCCAATAAAGCCAATCTAAGATATGTCCACTGCTCTCCAACCTGCTCATCATCATCTCATGAACACCATTCTTATTTATTGGAATTTACGCGTTCGAATTTGTGTATCGGCTGACTGTTAAGCTTAAAAGTCTCATTTTAAAAGAAGATCGGTAACACGCGAAGCATCGACTATAGCATCAATTTCTTAACCGGGTTTTGCATTCGGACAATCAAATCACAATGACAACAAGCAGAGTCCTCAAACCAGAAATCTATCTGTACCAAACGATCTAGCAGATATTCTAGTGTGTAAGTGTTTGAGATACAAGTTTATCACTAAGCAAATTGAATTCTTGATAAACAGCGAATCAATTGGATTGACAAAAAAAAAATCCCAGATACACCGCCATGTCGTGAATACTTAAATAGGGACAGATATTCCCTCCCTCCATTAAATGTATTTATCAAAAAGTTCAATAAATAAAAATGTATAAAGAAACAAAGTATCTAAGTACAACAAAGTATTTGTATCTAAAGCATCATAGCGTGATATAATCACCTCTGAGTTTTTTGTGGGTGAGATCTGCACCTCTAAATATGCCGCCGAGACTGGTTGTAATGTTCGTTTACACCTTTCGTCACTTCTAGATGCTTACATCAGCCTCGAGAACTATAGATACGGCTATAAGCGGTGTGTAGGTTTGAGTTATTTTTGCCACTTCAGGGAGTATATGATGCCAACGCGCGTGCGCAATATGTTGTTTAGACTTTAAGCCACTGACTCACTGTGATGATAGAGGTAATGACAATGAGTAATGAAAGTGAGCCCAAAGCTTACAAAACTTTACCTTTTTTTTTGTTGTTGTTGACGAATGATTCGAATGATCACTCAATTTAATGAGGCGCCACAATAATTTTGGACATCGATCGTCGTGATTCGTTAAGGTGGGTAATTGATGTTTCGGTGTTAGTCGAGTACCTTGAAGTCGAAGTGTCAAGTCATATCATCCAGAATGTCGAGGTATCTAGAATACCTATATAAACAAATCTTACTGACTGACTAAGAGTTAGGTATAAAAGTGTAATAATGGCTATGGAATGCCTTGGGACGTCCCACGCTTTGTATGGTTACATGCGATCTTTCCATTTCCATTTGTAGTTTGTTGTCATGCTTTTTCGTGCTCTAAGCTTCTAGATTAGATACCTACGAGTAGAAGCTTGTGCTGCTGTAAGATCGAATGTTGTAAATAAAAAATATAATTGACGCAAAAAAGAACCTCTATCGAAGATCGAGATTTAGTAATCGGAGCTCGAAGCTTGGATTTGATTTTTTTTTTGTAATATTCAAGTCGATGTCTATAACTAAGATTTTTGTCACCAACACATGATCGGATTGTTTTTTTTTTTTTTTTTGTTAAGCTAAGTTGGACTCATATATGAAGGAACACCCTTGTAACAAGTTTTTCTGGTTTTGAATAAATTATAAAATAAAATATTTATACGTTGTTTTTTTCTCAATTCTTATAATTTATATATTTGCTAGATATTTGTTTGAGTTCAGTTGAGAGTTAATGGAAAAGAATTTTTTTTTCTAAATATTTTTTTTTAATCTTCCATTATACTGATGCCTAGCAGGTTCTGCCTTCAGACGTTAGCCACATTCTAGATATGTATATACTCGTAGTCATAGTTTATGTGCTTAATATGTTAGGCTTTTTTTCTAATTCACTGCTAAACGTCCATTTAACTAGGTAGGTAATGACGTAAGTTCCCAGAGAATTGTTTAAACCCAAGCTTGGGTATGGTGTTCAAGGGTTAGAAGATTGTTCAAGTAGGGTTTGTTTTAGATACAATTGTTAGCTTTGCGCAATTAAATATAAAAGCTATCTTGATCGCAATAAATATAAATATTCGATGTTTTTTGAGGTTGAAAGAAAATGTTTTTAAACATCATAGAGTAAGAGTAGGCATTTAAACGGTACGTAAGCTAAATATCATATACCACTTTCATATATAGGTATTATATTACATATCAGTTTTAAGTCTTGGATTAGCTGGATCTTGGAAGAAGTTAATTTGGATACCTATTTATAAGTAGTGTACTCGAACTCATATGTCCTCTGTACACTTAAATAAATTTAAGGACTTGAATTTCAATTCTAAGTGTTTTAGAACACAAGGAAGGATAAGCTTACGAAGGGTTCCTAAAATTTGTTTTTAGTAAAATAACGAGGCAAAGCTTTTCATTATGTGCTTTCAATTGAAATCTGTTCTTTTAATAATAGCGTACGTGTACTCTTAAGTACCCATAACTTTTAGCAGATCAGAAGTGTTCTACTACACAATAGTAACAGCTTAGTATGGTTTCTTGGTGTCATATACCTGCATATTGATATTCAAACTCTTGCGTTATATTTTCTTAATAATCTTGCGATCTTAATCGCTAGTGCGTTATTTCTACTCTTAGTTCTAGTCAAAGGAACATGTATAAAAGTGAGAATAGATGGTCAAAGTAAATAACCAACGCATTCAAATGACGTCAACATCTGTTCCGTGGATGTCATATTGTATGAACGTTACTTACAGCAGCATTGATAAATGCGTTGACACGGTCGTACGTTGAATTTTATCATGAAGTTTGACTGTTTTCATTTTGATGTTAGAGTGGTCGTCGATTTTTATCTTTCGTTAACCTTTGTTAAAAATCCTGATATATGGTGCAGAATATTAAACATACATTGACAAAATATTTAGCAATTTTTGTGTTTTTAACGTAGCTGACATTGGCATTCTTTTGTAAAAGAAATCCGATATAAATCACATTTGAATTTGTCAACACTTCTATCGTTTGAACTTTAATGAAAAAGTTACAGATATTTGCTTTTATGTAAATGGTCAAAAAGCTGACACACTGTATAATCATCAACGGTTACATGTCAACACCTTTATACTGATGGTGCGAGAAATCTGGTTGACATATTTTGGGGCACTCTTGACGGACAAACGTCATTCGTGTGATATAATATTGCTTGCGTTGGTACGGTGAACGCTGACGACTGTCAATGCTTTGACAATCGGTTGCATTGACGTCAAAGTATTGACTGACGTGACACGATCTAATCGGAACGTAATTTTCTAAACTATATATACCGTTACTGACATTTTCTGTACAAATCTTATAAGACCAAAATAGGTAGTATACCTAAAATAAAGTACTGAATTATTTTTATCAAAATACTTAAAGCCGTTTTTTAGATAGACCTACCATTTTTGATATACAAAATTGTATGGTAGTTACCTACCGTTATTTTTGAGACTAATAGCCTTTTCACACCAAAAGCCTAAAGCGAAAACAAAAGTTTTCACATACATTTTAGATAAACCACTCGTTTTGGTAAACTACAAGTTTTAAATAAAACCAGTCGAAAACATGTTGGATTTGCAAGATGAGCTAAACAAACACATCTTGTGAAACATTTAGTGCTCAATTAATCGTCACATAAATAGCTGACGGGTTGCTGCCAGGAAAAACGAAAAAAAACCAGCTGTCTGGGGTAATTTCAATTTCTATTCACAACGTATTTGTTGTTGTATGTGGTGCCAAAATAATTGAAATGTCAAACGAAAACTTGTAAATTTTCAGTATGAACGGTTTTCGAGTTTTCGTAAACTTTTAGCTGAAAACCCTGTTTTGGGTTTGGAGTGAAAAGCCTATAACAAAAAAAAATTTAAATAAATTGCAGATGGTAGAAAAATTTGTAGGTACTCGTATGCTAAGTACCGTTATTTTTAGGGCTAAAAAACGATTCAAAAATGTATTTGAGACAATCACCTAAAATGCGTAAGTACAAAGTTTGACGAGTTATGAGCCGGTTAGGATGTAGATCGTTGTACAGACAGCCAGACAGACAGAATTGCGGGTTCCACCTTTTTGGTGTTCTCTATCATCGTAATGTCCAGTTCGATTAAGATCTCGAGTTCAATTTTTTTCCAAATGCAAAACATGTCCTATTATTCCTATAATCGCTTTGGTATTAGAGCTAATAGCGACTGGCCAATGACAACTAAATATATGTATGACTTAAATTGGATGTTAATTACCTACATGCTACAGTAATAAAAGAACTACAAGTTACACAGTCGATGAATAACGATTATTAGCTTAAAAATCTTCAAAATCAACATACCTAGTCGCCAATTCTTTGACTTTGAGTTAGGTGCACAAGTGCACCTATGTGTTTTGATGCCATAAGACGGAAAATGCTATAATTATTGACAGTTTGGCAATGAATAGTAATCAATTTATTTAGTTTATAAATCCAGTAAATGTACTAAATCATGTGTGTGTTAAGATTCCAAAAGCTTATTCGACCTTACGTCACGATTTAGTGTGAGCAAAAAAAATGCGGCTTCCTGATATTTGCCTTATGACGAGACCACAGCAAACGTGTGTCACTCACAGTCACAGCGCGGTCATCAACGGCTGTTCACCACAAAATGTTCCTCCAACTATATTTATGTATGTAATGCTTGTAGATACTCCCAACTATATGTATAATACCTACCATAAATAATATACTTTGCGTTCAACAGTGAAACCCGCTTGAAACGGATAACCGCGCGGGCCGCCCGAAAGCCATGAGCCGAGAACCTTAAGTTGCCAACTCAAGCGGGCGGCAGAGGCGTAATTTACTTGAAAACGTGTAAATAAGACAACGGCGGACGGTCATAACTCATACGCAAAACATTTTCAAGTCGTCCGTCGCGCCGCGCTTGCGTCGTCGCGGTCGGTCGTCCCGATGATGAGTGTGCTGTTGTTGTATATAAATAGTTGCCAAGCTATGTAGGTATATTGTATATAGAAAGACCTTAAAAGAATACGTGAATACTATGCTTTTGCCGATACGTGTTGACAGCCATAAGACAGTTCTCGACGTGGATCCTGCTAGTAAATACGTTCACCGCGCAGTTGCCGGTTGGTTGTTGGGGTTGACATCACATGCACTGTGTCGCCGCAAACTTAAAAGCGCGATATTACGTGTACACACTTAACCTCTTGAGGAGCCTTTTTTTTAGAATTTTTTTTTGTGTTCATAAACATTTCAATCGTGAACCGAAAAATCCTTTGCAATCTGCCGGTCATATAATTATGTTGGAATTGATGATTATTCGAGTTTTTGGTTTCAAGTCTCTTAACTTCCATAAGTAAGTTTGATAAAAATTATAACTTCATCCAACTGAACAGGGAGCTTTTTATACACCTTCCATCCTAAACTGACAATTGTCTCCCAGGAAGGCTGAAATGCACCTCAAAATATTAAAGCTGACGAACACGCCCAAAGTGGAGTTGGTGGATAGACGAAACAACTTGTAGAAATGTATGGCTAATATTAAGCTAATTCAATCTCTGTAAGCACTGCAGTAAGTGGTATTCGTATTAAATACTTGGCTTGGAGATAGTCAAAGAAGTTTTTTTTTATAAAATTTGCATTGATTTCGAGGAGAAAGAAACCATATATACGGCTGTTTAGGTTGTAGGAGGTGATGGGTAGGCTAAGCGGAATAGCCCCTCTTTGATAGATACCAGGATCGCCCAGTAAAAAAAAAATTAGGGTAGAGCGAAGAAAACTCAATAAGTAAGTGTAATTTAAGATACGATTTCGAAGTTTTCGGTCAAGCTTAAATAATGCTTGGACTTCTAAGTGCAGTTATCATATAAGTACGATACACTCTGGACTGCATTGTATGCAAAAGATTCTTTTTAAAATCGTTTTTTTATTTAATTTTCTATATGAAAAAATTCTTAAAATTAAGAAAAAAAAAATTGGGATGACAATTTAAAATATTTAATAAAACTCAAAAACAAACTTTGAGAAAAAATCGTCCACAACTTTTCGCAATATTGAATTTAAAAAAAAAAACGTTTTGATGCGGTATTATTTAGAATGCCAAGAACCCGCTGCATACAAATTTTGATCGAAATCCGTTGAGCCGTTAATGAGACAGTCGAAAATCAAAAAAATGGTTGTACGGCAGGTACCGTTAATAACAATATATATACAACAAATGTCTGCCAAAACATATACCATACCTGAAGTAGTATACACATACTTTTTTTATCAAACTCCTTACAGCCGTTTTCGAGATAATTAAGATGGTAGAAAAATTTGTATGGCAAGTATCGTTATTTTTGGGTCTAAAACAACGAATGAGAAATCTATTTTAGACAATCACCTAAAATACCTAAGTCCTACCAAGTTTGAAAAATATCGGTTGAGTCGTTTAGGGTGTACATCGTTCTACAGCCAGACGGCCAGACATACGTTACCTGTCATACAAACATTTTTTGATTTTCGACTTCCTCATAAGCCCCTCGGCGGATTTCTATCAAAATTTTAATCCTTCGAATTATAAATAATACTGCATACCAAAATTTTCGAAAAATATTTTTTTCTTTTGTTTCTGAAAATTCAATATTTCGAAAACGTGTGGATGAATTTTTTGAAATTTTGTTTTTTAGTTTATATTTAATGTTTAAAATTGTTATGATAATTTTTTTTTACTAAAATAGTAAAGAAATTTTGTATTTAAAAAATTGAGTAAAAAACGACTTTAAAAATATATTTGATTATTCATAGAAATCTTTTGTTGTGATCGAACATACGAGCAAGTACGTGCGATCCAGTCGTCCATTTTATTTCAAGTAATTTCGTTCATCACAAGGTATGTCAAGGTATCCTGGCCCTGGGCCCTATCGAATTGTAATGTTGTTTTCCCTTGAGCATCCACAAGCACTCCGAAGCGTCCGCAAGTCTTTTAAGACCATTACAAATCCGAATCCACTCAAGAAGCACTAATACATTCATACTCATAAATCAACATCTGATTTTCTATTTGTTTTTTTGGCTCCGTCTTGATCAGCTGATGAATTCATAATAATTGAAAACAACACACATAAAGATAAAACATCAGAATTGAGTAGACGGAATTAACACTGTTTCATTGTATTTTAGAATGAGTGAATACCTGAGTGAAACCATTGGAGAACCATATAACTAATTTCAATTTTAAAGTTTTGAGCTTAAGACATTTGAGTGAATGGCGTTCATTAGTTCACTTGTGGCAAGGAATAGGTGCTTCATCAATAATGTTGACACTTTGTTGACTTATATATGGAATATATTATATCTGTGATTTCAGTCCTGTGGAGATCAGGTCACGCCCAACAAGCCTTCTTCAGCCAGATCGGTCTCTAGTAAGGTGATGGTTTATAACATCTTCAATTTCATTGGCCACCTAATTCCTGGTCTTTCGTAGAAAATTTAAAGAGAAGTTAACTGCCTTCTAAGCTAAAGGAAGCAGCAATTAGCAAAATACTTTATTCTTCGATTAATCTCTTATCATTGATCTAGTGTATAGACAATCTTTTACTCCTTTTTCATGATACTTTCAAAACAAAGTCCATCTTGTTCGCTTCGTGCTCAATACTCCATTAACAACAAGTCGTATTCCTCCCTTATGTCAATATCCTTATCTCACTCAAGATCATATACATTATCCTATGGGGTTTCTATTTGATAGAAAGTGATTTAATTCCTATCGATCTGATAAATATTCTAGGCAGATATCGGTCGATTTATGAGAAATTCCTGACTGAAACCACGAAGCTGAAGTTTGAAGTTTTTGCTCAGTCATTTTCTGGACACCACATATGCTTTGTTTCCACAAGCTCTCACACAGGCTATACGTGTGCAGTGAAACCATCATTAATTTTTAATATTGTTCACATTTTAATGTCGCAATCAGGAAATTAGCTGCAATATAGCACTATACAACATTATCTAATCTACAAACACCATAAACCCTAATACTATAGTATATTTTAATTTTATATTATATTCTTCCCAAAATACCATCTAAACCCGGATCTAATTTATTCGAAAGGAGGTACGAGGAATGCGAGAGAAAAGACGCAAAACTGATGGTAGATCGTAAAATAATAAAAAAAATGTTGGTATATAATAAACAAAAAAAAATAATACTAAGCCAAAAGCAAACAGCTTTAAGACATATATTCTTCTGTCATCTCATATTGGCATTTTTTTTGTTGATTATTGCCTTTGTAGTTGTTGTAGTTTTGTGGATCTGTGTTTTTTTTCTGTTATAAAAAAAATTAATTTGAGCCAAAAACTTGTTAGATCGTTGCAGATCTGTGGAATATTTTTCTTCTTCATCTTCTACAATTTTTACGATCCGGAAACATAATCCTTTAGCTAATCGAAAATTTAAACCGGTTCGAAAGTTTAGATTCATATAATCAATATAGACATGGCAAATCATTAGTGCTCTTTTGTTAAAATTGTCAATTCAATTCAATTAATTTATAAATTTAATGAGTTTTTGACATTTTTATTAGTGCATTTGGTGAAATTTGTATAGTTAATTTTTTTATGCACCTGCTAAATGACTCTAAAAGATACATAAATTAATTAAAAAGTTATACAACTATTAATTCACGTTGAGATATAAATTGAAAATAATACTAATTTTGAATTTTTTTTTCAAAATCAGTCATCAGTGCCAAAATAGGCAAAGTTACTCTCACAAATTTCTACTTATACTGACCACGTAAAATATCGATCGAGGAAATTTTCAAACATTTTTTGAATGTGGTTACAAAAATATCAGGGAATTTCATCAACTCAGTTGTTAACAATTTTGTTTGAATTTTTTTTTAGGCTTAACGACAATCAGGTGGTAGGTAGGTTTTATTCATTTTATTGTTATACAATTTTTTTAATAACCCACAATTTGTGCGAATATCTCAGAAACGACTTGATTAAAATCTCTACGGTCTTACAAAGCTTTGACAATTAATTGGAATTACCTTCTCAAACTAGTAGACCTTTTATGACCATTTTCTGTCATTTTATTAAAATGTTTTTCTTCTTATCGAATATAAATAGAACAATACACGTATGTGCCAGCGAACTCTAGAACTTTGTAAAACTTCAAAAATAAATGACTTCGACTAATTATACTTACATAGTGGGATTTTGCGACCTTATATAGATTTGGAAATAATTTTCTTCGGATATCCCTAAATAAGGCTGTAGACAAATTTTATTGACTTTGAAAAAAATATTGGTATATGGCTAACCAATTAGCTACTTTTAATACTTTTTTTTGGCGAACTGACCTTCTACGTGTAATTTTTTTTCGAATACATATCCCACTTATTATGAGGAATTTCGAAAAAACTACGAAAATCATCCCCATGATGGTATGAAAGAATTATCCTTCCTTGATTTCTTTCCTATCAATATCAATTTAAAATGATAAGATCAATTGACTAAACCATATCTTATTTCCTAATTTTAATGAAAATTATAATGTCGCATAAGAATCCAAATTCATCTCATCGATTCTCCAACCAATTTACCGAACTTCCTGGAAGATGTCGTTCCTTACATAAGTTATTGAGCGCGAAGAGAGAATTGCGGTTACAATAATTGTTCTAAATTTGACATGCATTTATGTATACATATCACATAAATGTATTGAATATGCAAACTTTTGCTCCAAAATTCTATCTAATCTAGATTTTTACGTTGTACACCACAGATTAGATGTCGAAAAAATTGTCCCTTAAACAGAAAATAATTCAGAGATATAATACATATGCATATGCTAATAAAATGAAATGCAGGACATATTTTGCTCCTATGCTCAATCACATTATATGCAAAATATTCTTAATAGAAACGGTTAAATGTATTTTTAAAGTCGTTTTTGACTTAATTTTTTATATATAAAATATCATAAATTTTTTCTAAAAAAAAATTGGTATGAACATTTTAAATATTTAATAATATAAATTCAAAAACAAAATTTCAGAAAAATAGTCAACCCGTTTTCCAAATATTGAATTTTCAAGAAACAATTATGTTTTTTTTTCAAAAATCCAAAATAACTATTTTGCAAAAATTTTGAAATGCAATATTACTTAGAATTCGAATGAGATCCTGTATAAAAATTTTGATCGAAATCTGTTGAGCTGTTTATGAGAAAGTCGAAAATGAATAAAATGGTGGTATGGCAGGTACCATTAATAACAAAATCTTTAACAATTTTATGGCAAAAATTTAGACCATACCAAAAGTAGTACACACACCAATTTTTATTAAAATCGTTATAGCATAATTAAGATGGTAGAAAAATTTGTATGGCTAGTAGCGTTATTTTTGGGGCTAAAACAACGATTCATAAATCTATTTTGGGGAATCACCTAAAACTCTTAAATAATAAGTTTGAAGAAAATCGCTTTAGCCGCTCAGGCCGTAGAGAGTTGTACCAAAAGACAGCCGGAATTACGGGACCCACTTTTTTGGTGTTCTCTATCATCGTAATGTCAACTTTGTTTAAAATCTCGAGTTCGATTTTTTTCCAAATGTAAGTAGAAATCAATTAATTAATTAAGGGATGGGGTGTTTAGTAATTTGTTTTTAGAAAGAATGGCTATTTTTGGTAGAAATATTTTGTTTTGGTTTTCGATTTTCAGGAAAACGGTTTAATGATTTTTTTACTTAAAAATGTAAATGTAATTATAGACCAACACTTAAAATAATTACATAATTTTTTTTTATTGAGCCCAATATTTGTATTAATTTTTTTTTTTTTGGTATTTTCGAAAAACCAATTTTCCTAGCAGATACAAAAAACACGGTTCAATCATGCAAATGGTAATAAAAAGCCGTTTAACAATTTTTTTTTCAAAAATGGTTACAAGAATTGAGATAAAAGAATATGTTTTCTTACATTCAGTCCACTATTACAATTAAGTAAAACAATTTTAATATTTTCGGTTCTCCCACTGTTGGGAGCAATGTTTTAATTTAGTTTTTTTTATGCTGATGTTCCTTGAAAGTATAACTAATATGGCATTTTCAAATAACTTTTTCTATAATATTTTTTTTTTGAAAAATCAATTTTTCAAAAACGAGCCACTGAATTTTTTTGAAATTAAAATTCTAAACTTATATTTTAAATTGATTTAAATTGCCGTTTAAAGTTTTTTTCATATAAGTCTTTTGAAAGTTAATATTTTATTTTTCTTAAAAACCGCTCCAACGTTTCTTAATTGTTTTTTTTTTTTAATATTCAACAATGGCATCATCAACTATAAAAGCTAAGCAATCTTAGCAATTTTGTTGTGTGTTTCTTCCATCTATTTCTACATAATGTTTCATTTTTACGCATATTTGAATTAACTAAACTACATACATATAGGTACTCATAAATAATACCGGGTACTAAAATTTTCAAAAACAAAATGTTTATTTTTATTACTTGAAACATTTCTTTTTTAAATTCAATATATATGTATTCCGAAAACGAGTGGACATTTTTTTGGAAAAAAAATTGACATTACCAAAACTTGGCATCTTAGTGAAGCTCTCCCTCATTATTAGATACCTAAGCAAAGCAACTTCATATTGGAGACTTGCGATTGCGAGTATAAATATGGGGATTAAGAGAGAAGACGTTGGTCCCTAAAAGCAATGTTATCAACGGCCGGCGCTTCTAAAGAATACAGAAATGATCTAATATATAGTTTGATCAAAAAACAAGATTTCATGTTAACTAGAAAAGATAAAGGTGATAAATCTTTCCCACCTGTCTAAAAAACGAAATCTAAATCCCCTAATTATTGATCGAATTTGTCCTCTAATAAAAAATGAAAAAAAAAAATACTGATCTTTCGATCGTGATTACCCACTAACTCCAATTAACCGCAATTAATACCCACTTCTATCTTTATTAAATAACAGGTGCAGGTGGGGTGAGCTGGAAAAACATTTTCAACAAGAAAAAAAATAGAACTGGCGAAGCCGCCCTTGAATGAAATCTGAAAACCCCTATGGCGACCCACTACATATTTTATGTGTATGGTGGATCTGGATATCAACAACCGATGAAAAATATTGTTAATCCTAAAACCTATAATTAACGACGAGGTTCGTTCGAATTCGAACACGGCTGGTATAAACCTAATATTTTTTTTTAATTCTGAACTTCAAGGTATCTTTCTCTTTCTCTTTTATGACATAACCCAACCATGTGTGAAATCTCCACTGCAGGTTTTTTTTTTGTTTCTTAAAAAAATTGAAAAATAAATACATTTTTTCTTGAAATTTTTAAATATTAAACATTCATTGGAAACCAAAAAAAAACTGAACCAATAATTATGGGTTTGACCTAACTTTCGGGCTTTAATGTGCTCTAAAAATTTTCTTCATAAAACGAATAAATCATTTTTATTGCCCTGAAGTGAATCCATCGAGAATCGCGCCATTGTACCTATACACTCTCTACTTGTTTCTATCGATGGAACAGGTATTCCTATGTAGTTTAATAGAGGATGAGGCTGAAATTCCCATATCCTTTTCATAACCAAATTAAGTTTTGGGGGGATATATAAATTGGGAACAAGTGTGGGTATTGGTATAGGAGCGAGGGTATATCCACAACAACTAGGTATGGAGCCAGGTTCAATGGCACCCCAGACTAACAATAAGCGTATATTTTGTTTCGAGGAAAACGACACCTGATTTTTTTGTGTTGTTTGTGTGGCAGTTTTTTTTTATATATATTAAAAAAGATACATAAATGGCAACAACATGTGCAACACGTGCACTGGACGAACTAACTACGGACGTTGAGGCGGCACGGCAGCCAGCGACGACGACGATGGCGGTAGCGGCGGCGGCGGCGGCGGCGGCAGAAGTGACTATACGGCACACATTGGAGCGCTATCAAAATGCCCTTTGACTAATAGCAGGCATATTACTTCCTCATGCCAGTTGTTGCATTTAGGCCCCAAAGAGCTATTACACACACTTTGCTTTGTGCAAACGCCATTTGCATATTTAATTGCGTTTTTTTTTTTTTGCTAAAGTTCTTATATACATTTTTTGTGTTCATATGTGACAAAGTAAATGGCAATGAGTTGCTACACCACTTCAGCAAGTTTGCGCAGTTTTTCATTTATGTCTTATGATGCTGGTTTTTTCTAAAAAAAATTAAATATCATAAAAATAAAATATAATTCGCCTTAGCAAAAAATTTATGACCGCGCCAATTTAAATTGTATCAAAAAGGGATAACAAAAATACATGATTGCATTTGGACTTTTATACCTCTGGGTATCTAAACTTTAAAGTCTACATTTAAAGTAGGAAAAACAAAAATTTATAGTGAAAAGTCATGCGAAAATTAATGATTAGGGCTACCATGTTGATACGTTTTATTTCTATAAGAGCTCGATTAGACAAATCCCAATCTGAAGTTAGATAATAGGGTGACTGGTTATTTAGACATAACGTAAACGAATGTGTGTGGCAGTGAATTTCGCGTCCCGAAAGTAATAAAAAAATTGAGTTTTCGACACATGACAGACGTGTCTATATATGTTTTATAGTCGTTTGAAGTTAGCAAGGGTTTCCAGAGAGAGTTTTTTATTTTAATATGTTATGATGAAAACTGTAGATAGTGTATATTTTATCTAAAAAAGGCTGTTTGTCGCTGTGAAATTGGTATAAGTAGCGTACATTCCTCTTAAAATACTACTTCAATCAGACCCTTAAATTAGTCAATACATGAGAGCAAAGTTTTGGCAGGCTTAGAATTTTTTGAAGATTGTTTCTGTATCAGCCCTCGACTAAGGGTATCTCAAACAAATCAATCTTACGGTGAAGAATCCGGTGACGGTGAAAAATAATTCTCACTTCTCCATTGAAAATCTTGCTTAAATAATGGTTTTTTGATCGAAAAAGAACAACGTTTGGTAAGAAATTGCATTTTTGTTTTCAAAATATCGTTTGTTGTTGATTTTTTCATTCAAACTTGAAAATTTTTCTCTGGGCTACCGACTCACGTTTTACACGTGCATTGAGGCTACAAATTGCATTTCAGAACTCTCAGTGTCAAGATTATTATCAATCTAAGTCACACCGGCTATGCACTTAACTGCTGTCAAAGCAGGCAATGGAGATTTGATTTAGAGAATCAATAAAATGCTTTTTATTTGAAAATGACCAAACTTTTTATTTTATGGCGATGTGTACATGGCTATAAAGAAGCGATTTTAGGTACTTTCATACAAAATAAATTACACGTTTGGATCGCACGAACTTGTTCTTATGTTCGATCGCATCCTACGCACAATATTCTTAGTAAAAGGCTAACTATATGCTTAAATTAATTTTTTACTTCATTTTGTATTATATATAATTTTCTAAAAATTAATTTTGTATGACAATTTTAAGTTTTTAATTATATTAAATTTTAAACCATAATTTCAAAAAAAAAATCGAAATATTCATTTTTCAAAAACACCAAAAAAAATATTTTTCGAAAATTTTGGTACGCAGCATTGTAGTAGTTATTTAGAATTCAAGTATTTAGGGGAAAGGAAATTTTAATCGAAATCCGTCGAGCCGTTTATTAGAAAGTCGAAAATCCAAAACAATGGTTGTATGGGAGGTACTGTTAATAATTAAGAATCTAAGCAAAACAATTTCAGGCCACAATGTATATATATATATACTATGTCTATAGTAGTTCACTGATTTTTTTTAATCAAAATCGTTGGACTCGTTTTTGAGATAGCTAAAATGGTAGAAAAAATTGTATGGTAGGTACCGTAATCTTGGGGCTAAAAAATGATTTAAAACTCTAGTTGAGGCAATCATGCTTAAGCCAAGTTTCTAGAAAATCGCTTTAGACGCTTAGACAGAGAGAGGGACCTGCCGACCTACTTTTTTCGTCTTCGCTATCATCGTAATATCAAGTTTGATAAAAATCTCGAGTTCAATTTTTCTTACGAATGCAAGACCTGTCTATACCGTATACTATATCGCAAGTAAAAATCTTAAGAGAGGGCACTGGTCAAATTAAATAAGCGCTCGGAGAATCCGTCTCGCAATCGTCCATTCAAACTGTGAAACTAAAATTCTTCCACCTATATTTGTTCTAATGCGGGCATGAAAAAAAATCCGAAACATTTTCAGGTAACGTAAGGAAGTCACAAGCCCGATAATACCAATTTTTTAATATTGCACACCACACCGTCATTCTTTTGGAGGGCAATGGCCACTAGTGCATTGTCAAACATACCTCTTCATCGTATTCACGGAAACTTAGTGCTCCCGTTTTTAAGATTTTCCAAAACTTGTCATCATTCTTTGGAACTGCTGTTAAAAAATTCCCTTGCTAGTACAACAATTATCAAAAAATCAATAAAATGAGTTAGTACGGTACATTTTTTAGATATTTGAATTGAATGAAAAGGTTGAATTTTTTTACTTCATATGATTTTAATACCGGCAACTTCAGACTGCAAATCATGTGCTTCCTATTAAGCTGACCTCATTGCCAGAAAAATCCTAATTTCATACGTTTAAGATAAGAAATAATCGAAAGCTCGTTTTTTCCTTGAAATTTATTACGAAGTTTAACCAAAATGATTTATGTACATTTCCTTTCTATTTAGTCGGAATCGACAATATTATCACCAAAACTCATCATTCATCAAAATTACTAACCAAACACTGTAATATCTATTATTAATTTTAGCCAAGAGTCTTTTTTTCCTCTATACAGACTTTTAAAGCATTAGCAAATAATACCACCATAATAAAAAAAAGTCACTATGAACCTTCCTCACCTTTTTAGACCTTTCTCAATGCAACTTTCTGTGGTTAGATGCTCATAAATCTCCGATTATTATTTTCAGCGTACTAGAATCGAAGTGATTCATCTTTAAGTTGGCAATTTGTTTAATTAGCTTCATCAGTCATCGTCATCACTTCACTTTCCACTAGCGACAGCCAGTTTTGGCATGCTTGATGTGTTTTATGTTCGACTACTAATGGTGATCGATCTCACTGTCGATTTTGGCCCACTCTCTCTCAATCATGAAAGATGGTTATTTGTGTGTGTGTATATTTTTTTTAATTGTCGATGGTAAATAAAGTGGCCTAGAGTGGTCCAGAGTATAAATCTCTTAACCTTGACCGAAAGCTATAAGATCCCTTTAAATAGATAGATGTCCAACTAGATGAGCTATGACCACACGCACGTCAAGTGGGGTGCTTCAGGTGATTTTGTAATCATTCAGACGAACACGCAGTTATTTACTAAACGAATTCGTATCTGTCTGTTTCTAAACAAAGGTGTGTCAGTTTTGAAGAATCATTCACAAATGATTATAGGTAGCTTTGAATGATTCGTACCAAGAGCAGGTACAGTAACACCATACATAACACATTATTATCATCGGATAGGTATATGGAAGCAGCAACAAAAATTGTGTGTATATAACTACCCAAATAGAAACCTTAAGTGCCTCTGACCCAAATTTTGGCATCTGAGCAGTGTAATAGGCCGTGTTTATTTGATGGTCGCATTTGATATTTTTAACCAATGCATTTGATTTATGATCCTCACACAGCATCGCTTGTTCTGGTAATTTGAGGTGCATTAATCTTGGTTGGATTGAAAATAGAAAATATGCTGCTTGAGTTGAGTGATTGTTTTAAAATTACCCAGCGGCTGCTACCGTATTTACGCCCAATGCATCTGATATCACATTCCAAAGTCAGAATGTTAAGGTAAAAGTTGTTCCTTTAGGAATTTTATTTACTTTGCTGCCCAAGTTAAAACTCGCAAAATAATTTACAATATCTGTGCTACTAAACGGGCATATATTTTACCGAGTCCTGCGATCTTACCTACCTACCTAATAGCTTATGTTTAAGTGAATGTTGGGTACTAATTAGCATACAGAAATTAGAGCAGTACAAAAGAGTTTCCCTAGCTCCACAGACAGTCTATATTGTCGGCTATTATGCATCATGAATTCACATAAAAAAAATCCGTGGTTTGCTTGGTTACGATGTAAGTTATATATAGAACGAATAAGGACAAAATCCAACAAAACCGAAATTCCAAAAACCAAATTTTCAAAACCAACAATTTGGGAAACCAGTTATTGCACAGAAGTACTGTTGTCCTAGAAAAAAATTGTTAACATAGGCGATTGCAATGAAGTGCTGTAAGCGGTACAAAGAACCAAAATAGAAAATCTCTCGAATCTCTTGGTAATTTAATCTAATCTAACCTAAGCCACAAGAACACAAATTTTTCATTTTATAATTTTGGGTAAAAAAAAAACTTTCAGAATTTTGGGTTTTAGGTATTTTTGGCACTCTGAATTTTGGAATTTTCAGTTTTCGGGATATTTATTTTTTTGCGATTATTGTTTTCGGGATTTTTACATCAAGTCTTTAATTTTTATTTCTGAAAGTTTTGGTAAGATACTGTTTCCTTTTTTTGTGCTGGTGCTAAAAACTCAGACTCTTAGTATTGTGGGGATTAACCAGCTTCGCCAAAGACTCGATGAAATGCTACAGTTCATGGCTTTTCGTCGATGGTTTCTTGACATTAATAGTTGGCTTAGGATAAACCAACTTTATAATATAATGTAAAAAGCACAATCGTATTTTAATTATCATTCAGTTTCGTGCGAATATAAGAGGGTTCAACTGTATTCCAAATTCCCAGTATTCTTAATTTCAGTTATCTATGAATGTCTACTTTGCCATTTGTCTACTTTGCCATTTGTCAACTTTTTTTATAATTTAAAATAACAGAACAGTTAAATTAGGTTCGGAGATCAGCTCTTTTGTTTTAATGAATTTAAATTTATTTTTTTCTAAAAAAATGTTTTTCCTTTTGTTTGAAGTTCGGATTATCTTTTATTAAAAAAAAAATAGTAATTTAATTTTTTTTATTTCCAAACTACGTGCGACCTATGCTTCATTAGGGACTATAACTTTTTTTCATTTGAGGGGGAACACTTATGATTATCTCCTACACTTCAATACAATTCGATTTGGTTTATTTATTATACGTTCCCACACAAAAGCAAACGTGTATTCCAAAATAGAAAAAAGCAATTTCAATCGAACAGGTTGCAAGAAAGTAGCACCTGTCCCATTCACGCCATTCGAACTAAAATAGTTTTCCCCCAACTCTATCCATCTATCATCGAATTGATCTGAGATTTTGGTAACCACACATACGTGTTTGGAGGACAACAAAAAAAATATGCGCACATCATCTCCTCTGCCACTTCCGTCGCACATAGGACAATACATCAAACTCCGATAAGCATCTCGTTTCCTCATAGAAAATATATTCTTGTATCTGTCGTCTTTATAGAAGTTAGAAACAAATCGCTATCAACCATGGAAATCAGGTGGTATGCGCGGCTGCTGTACAGAGACTGCGACTGGTGTGTCACCCGAAAAACACCCAAAATCTAGCAAATAGAGGTTCTGGCGTACACAATCCCTAAAATGCCATAAATTATTCCCGAAAATAAAGGATTTCAAAATTCTATACCTACCTGGGATTATATATATACGAATATGTAGGTATCACCTACACCTCTTCACCTTCACCTTCACCTTCACGAGGATCGGGATACACTCACGATTTCATCTGTCCAACTGTCCAGGTTTTTTTTAACTTTATATGTATTTTTTTTGTAAGTTCTTCTTTTTTTGTTCGCCCTAACTGAGTCCGATATACGACTCTCTCCCCGTTGCGTTGTTGTTGTTGTCATCGTCACAAAACACAAAAAAGGAGCGCAGCAAATCCATAAAAAGGAAAGGAACCCCTAAAATGGAGATAAGACGCAACATAACTCAAGCGTTTATACTCTGGGCGTACAACTACTGGCAGAGTGCTTCACCATGGTGCTGGCTGGACAACGACAAAATTATACAACCACCACCATCACCACCGACCGTACCGTGCGTTCCAACGAACCATTTTTTTTTTGTTTGTGTGTCCACTGTTCAATTGTAAGCGTTGCAGTTACTTTGGGACGGATTTTCATTTCTCAATGAACATAGATCTGGAAATTTATAAAAAAAAAAAAAAATCAAAAAAACAATTGTATATAGAGGCGTATATTTTATACGGCAACCGGCATAAACGACGTTGATGTCGACGTCGCTCGTTCGGTAGCAGATCCCAGCTTAGTAACCAAGTCGACGACAATCACAAAGACGTCACCATCAGAAAAGCGACATGAATCGAGTTGAATTCTCTCTACCGGAAGCCCCCAAACGTGATCTACCGAATAGGTTGGTGGAAAGATGGTACGTGATTCAACAGAAGGAGCGATGACTTTGAGGCAAAAAAGTGACATTACGAACATCAAAACCATCAAAAACGTTTTTACGTTCTATGGGTACCTATATAGTTTTATTTTTTGTTTCCTTTTTTCATTATTATTTCTTTACTATACTCATTCTGCATGCAACTTCTCAAGGCACTATAGTACATATTACGAACGTTTCATATATTTTGGATTTCATTTTTTTTTTAATTTCAAAAAAGTCTTGACAAACGCGGTGCGTATTGTTATTGTTTGTCACCGGTGGTAATGCCGATGGATGGCGTGAGGAACCCTTAGCAATATACAGATACAGAGTATAATATACAGATGTGCTAAGGAGTGCCAAAAAAATTATATTGCAAACAAAGGACCTAGAACTGGAAATGTGTATACGGACATTCAGTTGAACTTAGTTCTTCGGAGTCAGGTAAAATGGCCAAGATGTCCAGTTTTTCTTCTATGAATGAAATTTTATACCTTTTTCTTTTCAAATGAAGACAATATATACAAAGTAATTTAACAAGCAAAGGGTTGTTTTTTTTCTAGGGTGTAGTTTACAATGAAAATCTTGTTATTCCTAACCTGAATTAATCAATAACAAAAATATAATAAAAATAATAATTTCGGTCTTTTAAAACATTTTTTCTTGTCGAATTATAAGAAAACAAATTATATTATAGAGACCAAAGGTATTCTCTTGTTGGAACAAGGTCTATTAGAATTCTGATTTAATATCGCCGACTTTTATTTTATTTCGTAGTGAACTATAGCGAAAAATTGAACAAGAATAGGTTCCACAATTTTGTACATACATACTTCAGATGTTCGTATTCCAATCTTTGGATAATAAGATAAAAATCTGATCAAAAACAAAGTTTTGGAATGTAGAATTGAGAATATTGTTTTGAAATGTTTGGATTCATTATACTAATTGGATTATTGTGTTAAGAAACACGCAAAAATCTATTACACAATTCATCATGGTAGTAGGGAACCTCGCACAAATTGTCATTATGAAATGATTCAGCAATTATTTTAGGATTCGATTCGTGGTAGAGATTCTTGATAATAAAAATGGAATGGGTTCCACTAATTTTTTGAATAAATGAAATTTGTAATTTTGTGTAACATCAAGAAGAAATAAAAAGTTAGTACAAATCCGCAAAGAAAAACATAATAATTTAAAGTACCATGAATGAAGACTTATTAGGCATACGAAAAAATGTACCTTTGAAACACTTAAAAATTAGTCGGCCAAAATAAAGGCCTAACGCGTTGACTTTCTGACGTAAAAATGACGTCAAAATATATCCCATAACCAGTGTCGCATCGTAAGATTGTTTAGGGAAAATATGGTAAATAAATTGATCAGAACGTTGACATTTATGTTGACTCGAATTTTTGAGTCAACGTTTTCACAATTTTTGATGACTCTTAGTGACATTGTCAAAGAGGCGTTGAAATAATATTTAAAGCAATTCTTCGGCATAATGTGTGTATGGGAATATTGCCATAGCACAAATTTACACAGGTACAATGCCGCTTGAAAATTTAGTTGACATAATATCGTTTTTCTTTTTGTGTAATGATAAAGGTTTTGATACTGAAATTAAATAAAACAAGCTGTATTAAAGATATTAGGTGTATTCACGATCTGGTGTACCAAGTGTTGTAAGATTGTAAAATTTTATTTTTTTACAAGAGACTGTGAACACACTTTTACTAATCTGTAGCAACACTGAAGCAAATGTCAAAATCTGTATCACATTTTTTCTGAAGAGATTAAGTTTGTGTTAAAAAAATCTTACACTCTTGTATTTTTCTGTTACAATAGAGTTCGGGTATTGTAAAAGTGTAAAAGTGTTAGATTTGGACATTCAGTATATTTTGTTGTTATTTAAGCCATCGCTTTGGAATGTGCTTCAGTTAAGCGATGGTCTCAGTCTTCTGGGTTAGGACTCTAAGCGCCTTTCGACGATGTGAACATGAATTATGTAGTGATCAACATGAGATGACCATTTGCCTTAATCTAATTGTAAAGATTTACTGAATCAAAATATTGGCCTCAAAGATAACAAGTCTTAACTACACCAATACAATTCAGTCGTATTTTAAAATATGGAACTTAAAGTACAGGAATTCTTAAACCTAATATCCGGACACGCACTAGAGTCTATATCTGGAATCAGATTAAGTTTTCTGGAGGAAAAGTTCTCCATATTCTTATCGTATCAATTCTTGCCGTGTCACTGTCTTAAAACAACATTGCTAAAGAGAGTGACACTTTAGTCATAAAACTGTAAAATTTGGAATTATAGAATTTTTAATTAATAAATACAAGAAAAAAATGCCACTGAATTTAAAATACGAGAATTAGTTTGAAGCGTGTGACGTAAGAACTTAATTTTTTTTAGAAGCCCTAATCATCGTGTGGTGTCGAATATTGAATTCGTTTTCAATTTTATCTCTTAAGATCAATAATAGGGAATTATAGGACTTTAAGATATCTTTTCACTTAAAAAGTAAATAATTTCCATATGTTTTTAAGTGTTCCTATACATTCGTGAGATATATTTTCGTAAGCTATAAATCTACATCATAAATTACAAAACGAAATGATATGTTACTGATATTATGACACAATCTGGTAAACTATAAATTTTAGTTAAGGTCTTAGGTTTCTTTATAATGAAACGTTCTGACGAGATCGACCCTCAGGCACTCTCGGACAGTGCCATGACATTTAATTGAAGCAACTTGATGATGACACATAATCAAATCTTCAATTAAAAATAACCTTTCAAAATCTTATAACCACACACACTCTACTTGAGTATTTGTTCACAATGCATGCATAATTATATCGGTTGGCAAAATAATTCCTAAGGCCAACCGTTAACGCAATAAAATCTACCAATTTACAGCCCCTTTGGAGGCATATCAAGGACATTTCTATATATTCCTCTCTTTATAGATACACAAAACATGTGTGACGATAAAACAAAAATAAAAAAAAGAAACGAAATTGCTTGCGGTTTCATCCCGAAAGTTTTATTGCTCTCGAAATCAGAGTTAACCCTTTTTTGCACCTTGTAAAAGGAATTTAGAACGTACGCTCAGTTACCCTCGAAGGACATATATGTATATATAGCATGGTGCAGCAGCGGCAACAACCAACGGTGGGATGGTATCCCAGATAAGCAAAGATATATATACACTGCCTCTTTGTGATGTCACAAAATTTTAACCTCAAATCGAATAGCTTCGAGCGTACACCGCACAGTTATTATCTTTACGGGATATAGAAAGTTTATGGATATAAAACGCACATTACACACACTATCTAGATTCACCCATAACCGAGAACTAGTAGGTATACTTTTAACCCTTCCGTTCCGGAATGTTAAGAGGGTGGTAGCGAGGCGGCCGGCGTCCTCTGCCTTGTATTCATTGAGCATTCCTACTCTCTATATACTCGTATATATGAACAAGTGCAAAAGAGTCCTTTGGCGTCAAATTGTTTTGGGGAAAATTAATTTTCATTTGACAGAAAAATTAAAATTCTTATGTATCTTTCAATCTCTCGTTCTATCTGCCTGCACGTTTATAGATACTGGATAGGGTGACGACTGATGACGACGACGCACGACGGCATCAAGAATAGCTTGGAGGACCTAAGCACTCGAATTTATTAATTTTAATTGCTGCGAACAAAAAGGATGATTATCGCCATAAATTAGGGGGCTGATTCCGGTATATGGTGTATCTTTTGCAGAAAATCTTTATCTCGTGCAGACAAATTGCACAGCGCAGATGGATGGGATTCCAGTAACTCACGATCGCTCTCTTTAGTATTCCTTCTGCAGTTTCTTCTTTATAATCATAGTCACCTTTTAGGATTTGATCTTACTGTATTGCTGTTGCTGCTATAGCTCGACCAAGGCAAATTATGCAAATTGGAATCGACAACCGAATCGACGCGACGCGACGGGACACACGAGTCGAGACTTAGGGGCGTCTAAGCCGCCGCGCCGTGTAGCCCTATCTTTAGTGATATTATTCTGGTTGAGAGATTTGTTTTTTTTTTTGTTAATATCGGATTTAATGCGTGGACAGTGCATTTTTAATGCGGCATTTAATCTGTGTGATTTGAATATTCTTTTGTGAAGCGGTGACCTTGTGTGTGTGTCTTTATTTATTTTTTTTTTTTTACTGGAGACTGTGTAGGTAGGTATCTTGAAATATTTTTTTTATTAAGGATTCAGGAACAACTTAATAATTATGTAGGTCAAAAATTGATTGTTGGCACGCGAGTAATTTACATTTTTTCGTAGTAGAAGCAGCAGCAGCAGCATCGGTTTGTGGCACGACATAGAAAAAGGGTTTATTTTTAATTTTTTTTCTCCTGACAAGGATATAATTTATTCTTGTTTATTATTATATTTTTTTTTTTTTGTTGGTCTGCTGTGTTTGAAATGTATATTTATGTTTATGTTTTTATTTTCTTTTGTCAAATCACGTATTGTTGTTGGTAATAATAATAATTTTTTTTTCTTCGTTCAATTTTTTTTTTTTTTTTGCAAAAGATATTCTAGACGTGATGTTGTTTGTATTTATTTTTGTAAAAAAAAAACTCATAAAACGCACTCCCCGCCTAGACGAAAAACAGTTCTGTTTGACAGTGAGTGGCGGGTTTTAATTAATTTTTTTTTTGAAATTAGTTTAGGTCGCTACTTGTTCTAATATTATTCTGAGGGTTTGTTGTTGTTGTTGTTTTATTTTTTGGTATGAAAGGGTGGACTTTTTTTTGTTAATGGGTAGCAAGTGGGTTAAATGTTATATTATTTATGAAGGTATACTTATTTGGGTGGAGGGGGTAAGTACACATTGTAGACGACTTTAGTGATAAGAGTGTCGACATTTTTGGGTTAAATGGATAAGTGAGCCAATATCGTTAATTATCAAAATGAATGTGTAATATTTAGTATTCTTTCTGGTAATCGGGGCTAGCCGTATTTACAGTGGTGGGCACATAAATAGCACACTCTTTTTTATTCAAATTTATATGTTTCAAGTAAGAAAAACCGTATTCATAAAGATATTTGAATTTAAAAACACTATCTTACTTAAAATCAGCATTTTTGGTAAGATAAAAAATCCAACCCTCTTCATAATTATCAAAAATTCTAAGTCGATTAGAGATCTGGAGAATAGTGTGGAATCATTACATAAGACACCATATACAAGCAAAAAATCATGCTAAAAACAAACAGAATCTGTATTAAATTAAGCAGAAATCTGCATGATTTCTTGCCAAGAAGACTTTCGTCTTAAAATAAGTCAATTTAATTTCTCAAGGCAATTTGTTTTTAGGAGAATCCTTCTAATTTTATAAGAAAATCATTTGCGTTTATCAGGTTAAAGACAAGTGAAGACCGTGCTTATTTCAAGTGTATCTTCATAAAAATATCGTATTACGCATTTTAACAACATACATTTACCTATTGATTTTCCCGCAATCACTTCCTTTTTAGGCTTCTTTCACATAAGAAGCGTATGTTAATTGTAAAAGGTTTACTATTAAAAATAAGATATCTAGCACTTTGATATCACATGTTCACGGACATATTTTATTAGAAAATCATTTTATCTTCGAATTTTCTCTCAGGTTAAATTAAGCGAAGTGCTTTTCCATCCAAATTGATTGGGAACTAAAAAGGAATAAATATAAAACATAAGATAGTTAAATAGTACCGCAAAAGTTATAAAAAAAAATAGTTCAAAAGCTGCCAAATGTCAAAAATAATAATAAAGCATTTTTACTTGTTTAGCATTTATTTATTAATATACAGGGGTGGTCCAGTATAAAGAATGATATAATGTCCAGGGTCAGAAAATTCGTTATATCAAATACGTTTTTTCATACAAATCTTCAGGTAAATAGAAAGTGTAATTATATTTTTCGTTATTTTATTTCATATTACATATAAGGAATAGACTTCTCATAAGAGTTAAAATATTTGCTACAACAATCATATCATCTTCATTACGGAGAGCTGACAGAACTTGGAAATAAAATGTTCTTCCGGCACTTGTGAAGCAGGGTCCAGGGTCAGAAAATTCATTATATCAAATACGTTTTTTCATACAAATCTTTAGGTAAATAGAAAGTGTAATTATATTTTTCGTTATTTTATTTCATATTATATATAAGGAATAGACTTCTCATAAGAGCTAAAATATTTGCTACAACAATCATATCATCTTCATTACGGAGAGCTGACAGAACTTGGAAATAAAATGTTCTTCCGGCACTTGTGAAGCACAATCGCTAATACTTTTCGACATGACAATGCATTGAATAATACAGCATTGATTATGTCCTTTCAGGGGCCTATAACATAGAACAACAAGTCAACTAGTCAACAATTACTTATTCAACCATGTTTGTTCAACAAGTGAAAATTATTTCTGGAACACAATAAAAAATGTTCAATTGTCAATAGAAAAAATGTCCACTCATTTGAATCAGTTGATCAAGTAAATCTACAAAGAAGAATATTAAAATTCCTGAAGAAAAAAAAAGAAGTATTTATTGCAAATGTGAACACCATGAACATCTCCTATAACATGGTATTGAAATCTAGTTTCAAACCAATATAAGGCGATCAATATTTTCTGCCTTACACTTAGTGCTTTATTTTTATTTGTGGTGGGAGAGACTTATGGCAAGATAGTCAATAACTTCTACGGCACACGAAATTTTTGGGATCCCATTTCAAAGTTTATTCTTTCCTTGAACACTATTGCTTGTGCTTGGCCCTCACTATCACTGTTATATTCAGAACCAAACCAAAAGGCCACGAAATAAATTCTCAAGATCCGTGCGGTATAATCACTTAATTAACACTACTGCAAGTCTTTATTTCTAACTTGTTGACCTTGAACTAGTTCGGAAACGTCGTCGGTTAAAATTTACCAACTATTCAACAAAATTATTCTCTTTTCTTCAACTCTTGTTGTTTCCAGTTGCAGAAACGGTGAAATAGTGAAATTTCCCACTTGTTGAATTAAGCCAAAATAATTGTTTTAGTTCTTCTAGACTTGTTGTTCCGTGTTACATACTTTTAAAAAGCTGTTGAATTTCACTTGTTCAACAAGCACTTTATGTATTGTGTATAGGCCCCCTGGAATTCACAATTTTTCCTGTTGTTTGAAAACATTGTTTTTATCATTTTCTGAAATTCGTAAATTGTTCGCTACCTAATGGACTTGAAAAAGGTGTTCGCAATATCGATAATTCGTTATATCGGAATTTGTTATACTGGACCACCACTGTATTTAACATTTTTTTAAAATAAAGTTTAAGAAAGTTAAATTTGACAAATACCTATAGTATAATAAATATAAATTTAAAAAAAACACACAAATAAACAAAGAAATCATCGTCTAATGTATGCACTGTCATTTAAAAATTCGGCGAACATCTCCTTAAAATAGAAAGTCTTACATTAAATACAAGTGGTAATTTTCGGTTTTAAAGATATGTCCCCCTTAAGAAAATTCTAATAAAAATGAAATGAGGACCACTTCTAATTTAACAGGTTTAAAAGGGAATCCATTCATTTTAAACAGATAAAGTGAAGTTAATTGAAATAGAAAATTGTCAAAAAATAAAATTATGACCATTTCAAATCTATCAGAGTTTAAAGGAAATCCCTTTATTTTAATTCGAAATTTTCTTATTTAAGTAGTTTGCAATTAAGATGAGCAACATCTTATTTGAAAGTGGCGTTATTACTAAATTGAAACAAATATTGATCTAAATAATAAACACATTATGCAGGCACATAATGTCTATTAAGTTTAAAGCTTAAATTTGTTTGATATAATTTAAATTTATTTATTTTCTAAATTAAGTAAGATCCTTGAATGAATCAGAAATACTTAAGTTCGATTAATAAAGTTTTTCTTTTTTTTAATTTTGTGTAAAAAAAAATCGTCCTTCAGTGTAAAACAACTATGTTGGGCCTTAAGTATTGGAGTACATTTAATCGGGGCTTAATACAATGAAAACTGTTTTGGTACCGAAAGAGAATTCAAATATCAACCACCCCAGCAAACGAAATAAGACTAAAGAATTTTGAGATTTTTGAGGAATTTGGTTTGATAAGCAATTGCAGAAAATTTACCTCACATTAAAAGTGCTAGTAATATTTTGAACCGCCGTTGACGAAATCTTAAATCCGCCACTTCAGGAGATTACAATTAGATACATACGGGTAAGGCTGGTAATCTGACTGACTACTGCATTCCTGCTCTTAACCTTACTGTCGACCTTAAAGCTAAATTTTCACCCAGAAAGGATTGAGAAGATGACGTTGTGAATAGAGATCGAAATTGGTCTTCAAGCAGTGCCAAAACGAACTTGAAAGTCTTAATATTGAACTCAAAACCAGAGACGAGGCGTAGCCAGGGTGGTTGTTGTAATATATACTCAAAACTGCACTAGAAAGAGAGCATGCAGTAAAATTGGGTATTCCCTCACAATACCTACTGTCGTAAAAACCTCCGGCAGTACAATGCAGATACTGTATCTTCAACCGAACTTAACGAATGTGGAATGTCTTACACAACTCTGACGGCTTTCCCTTTCAATTTGATACTCAAAAATTCAAGCCCAATATGTGACCAGACATTTCCTTCTATAAATCCCTTTCATCTTTCCTGTTACGCACGTAGGTACTGTGTATGTATTCAAGAGTCTCCTTGATTTCACGAAAAATGTTTGAACAAAAAAAATAAGTTATTTTTTAAGGTTACGATCTTTTGGTTATTGGAGATAAAAATCTTAGATCTGATGCAAGTCTTGAATTTTCGAAGGAGTGAATTGCAGATAAACACTTAATTTCAAACGTCATCAAGAAAACCACTTCGACATTACTTATTACATTCCAGTAATTCCATTATTTTCCAGTATAACATTTTTTTTATTACTAAAACCGCAAAAAACACCCATTGATATGGAAATTTTGTTTAAATTGTTGATAATCCTTAGTATTGTGTATAAAATTGGTATCCTTCAGCAAAATTGTCAAGGTCAAGCCAAGGCCTGACATCAAAATCAATTCCATTGCATGTTGTATACCTAAATCACCCCAACACAATATACAACACACACGACAATAGTAATTCACAATAATAAACTAACATTTATCTCGCCAGTTGGTTGGTACATTTATATAATATTTTCCATAGTGCCTCACTAACTTACCACGAACTACGGACATAACATATACAGAGTGGGTCTGCAAATCTTATTTACATTTTATTTCGATTAAGTATGCATAATGTGTGAGTATAGAGTATACTCGACTCGTGTATAGAAATCGAGTGGTAGTCGAAAAGATACGCGCGCATTTCCAATGGCCTGTAAATTAGCGAGTGTTCCTGTTCCGGCCCCAAGCCCTATAAGGGTTGAAATGACTCGAACGCTACCCCCCGATACTCTCACTCGCTCACCAGCTTGGAAACACACTAGACACACATAACGGTTTCTGCTGTTTATCGCAGTGTATTTATGATAATGTATGCAATTTTTTACGACCTTGAAATTGTAAAATTATGCAAAAAAGCCTTTTCGCATCAGTTTAACACACTTTTTTTTTGTTTTTTGTTTTTGTTGTTCAAAACTCAAACTCAACGTGGTGGCTTCGTCTCGTCGTCACTTTGTTTGGTTGGCTGGCAGATGATGACGATGATGATGGTGATGGAGGCAGGAAAAGAATTCATCCGTCTATGTAATGTAATGCCAGTCAATGCTAATGGACTTGCCGGCACTTTAGATGAATTTCAATGTCTGATGGTGCTTTGCTTAGCCTAGGTCATGATCATGGGAGTTTTCGTCAGCGACGACAGCGGCGGCGACGTTGAAAATGGTTATCAGTTCACAATATTTCTAATTTTTTTTTTTCAGTCAAGTGAAGTCAATAGTCAATGGATTGAAAATTTTATTGTGTCATATCGATTTTCGTATATACGAACTTAAAATATGCGTATGAGAACATTATAAGGGTGGTGAATGGGTAAGGTGATTGCAAATAAGGAACAGTCGCTGCCGATGGAGCACACATTTTTGTCGTGTTTTTCTGATACAGCAAAAGACCCGATACGGTGTTGACAGTTCAACTATGTAAAAAAAAGTCTTGTTACCAACATTATCGGTTAAAGACGGATTCAATTTGACAAACCTGCTAAAAGCGGAACCCTTTAAGAACGAAATATGCAATCGAAAAACTTAAAGACCTCACATTTCAATTTCCAAAATATGCGATGGGAGAACGGGCCAACAGAGAATACAAATCTGCGACTTATCAATAATGAATTTAAACTGTTGTCAACAGTTAGACAGTTTTAGACAAGAAAAATGTATACAAATTTTATACTCCAGCAGATCGTTTTGGGAAACCAAAGAATGTCCAAAAATAATCCCACTAAACAGGCAAAGAGTTGACAAGATATTTTTGGGAGTAATAAGTTTGTATATAATATTAAACTGGTCTGAAGATGACTGTAGGTGAGTGCTATTCACTGATGAGTAACGATTTTGAGAGGAAAAGTTCTTAGTAACATTAGTAACATTGTTCCACGAGTGACTTAGTTTCCATAATGGTCTGTAGGGAAGCATGTGTTTGGGAGCACGCACGGAGTTACAAGTGTTTGAAAGCGGGTACTTTACAAGAAATTGTTGTGCGATTTTGGCCAGATATCGCTGAAAATTATATCGCAGTGCAAGATAATACCCTTCCCAATAATTGCACAACGGGATACACTATTAGCTCAGCCTGATATCCGGATCTGAATTCAATGGAACACGTCTGGGACATTCTTGGCAAAGAAAACTTAAGCACATAAATCCAAGTCCAACAACTTTGGAAGAGTTAAAAGGTGCTTTGCTCACTACACAAAATACCCCTAAGAGAACATCGACAATGTCATCAAAAGTATGCCAAGAACACTTATTTCTGCCAAGAAATAGACTAAGTCTTAGTCTCTCTTTCCATCTCCCTAGCGTATTCCAAGCGGAAATTCTGGAGGTTCTATCCCGGGTAAGGGAAAACGTGATATCCACATCGGACATCCGTATCTTCTCAGACATTTGAGCAGCCTCAAATCACTTTGTGTTGTTTCCACCAACTCTATAACTGCTCGCAACTATCTATCAACTATCGGGAGAAGTCAGCACAGTTTAACATTCACCAGATTTGGATGGCGGGACATAGGGAAACTGCAAGGCCGATTAACTCACCAGAAATGGAACCCTTATACCAATTCTACACAAAACAAACAAATATTAGATGATCAAATATCACTACTTGATGGTTACTAGACCGATCTGGCCAAACATTGATCAAAGACACTAAAATGTTTTGGTGTCTTTGAGCAAAAAAAAAATATTCACTTCAACCTAACCTTAAACATTTATTTTTTGTAAATCAATAAAAATCATTATTCTAAGCAACATAATACCTTTCATAACGTTTTGCCCTTTTTGCTAACCACCAGATCACAGTTAAACTTAAGATCAGCTGAACCTTAAACTGAGTTTAAATTTTTGATTTAACTCGTCCGGTTTCACAGCGAAATCTACTATTTAGATCAGTTGAACTTTGTTTAACTATGTAGATCTTATGAAAAAAAAAAGTTGGCAGCATTTTTCTTGGCTTGTTTTCCTTTTTTCCTCTGATTTAAAAAACACGCGAAATAACTACAAATGCTTTGTGCTGTTCCTGTTGACAAGCCAGGGAAGATGTATTTTGTGTCAAAATACCATCATATTCTGATTTTTTTCAGCGATAGCGAAACGAGAATAATAAATAAAATAATATTCAAAATCGCTTTCACAACTCGATAACATTTTACTACACAATTTTTATTGTTAATAATATTTTCTGCAAAAAACAAAAAAAAAACAAATGTTGAACTGAAGTTTAAGCGGCAAAATAATCTCGGTTAACTTAAACTACAAATTGAACTCTGTTCAAGGTTTAAGCGGCACTGGTTAGGTTAGGTTTCAAATGATTTTATTTCATACAAATTACAAAAGTTTAGTGTATCATTCATTTTTCAAACATGGCTTACGCCGTCTGTCAGTTGACAATTATTAATACTTAATTAATTAATTTTGTTTAATATACAAAATTGAAACATAAAATTAAAAAAGTTCTTCTAAGATCCGTTTTCTGTAGTTAAGTGCTAGCTTGGTGTAGTTGTAAAGGGATTCCCAGTCTAAAACTCCGTTTAAAACATCTATGACTTCCTCTTCACTGAGGTAGTTTTTTCCAAGTGTACTCCTTCTGGTTTCCACCAAAACAGGACATCTTCCCACGAAGTGGAACACGTTTTCGCGTTCTCTAGTGTTACATAATCCACACATTTCTTCCAAATCACTCCTATGAGGAACATAGTTCAGGGGAAGTATCTCCCCTCTTGCCTTTAAAACCAGTGACATGAGATCGGTTGGATACTCCGCCCTGAAGTAGTTATTTCGTAACAGGTTATAGTTTAGCCTTGCATATATGTCCCTGTGTAATGAACTTCTGGCTTTCATAGTATAATCCTCTCTCTTTCTTTCGTCCACTAACGATATGAGGCTATAGAGTTCGCTTTTCCACGTTTCCATCCTATCGCTTCGGAGTAATAGTGGATGTCCACAGTACTCTGCTAGATCTCTCCATGACTCGAACCATGATATTTGTTTTTGAATCACAAGCATCGTAATTTTCTTTGGTAGTCTCCTATCATCCATTGCTATAGTCTTTAAAATATAGTCTATCTGTATTTTCAGAGTTGAAATAAATAAAGGTGGTAGACCTGTCTCTAGCATTAGTATGTGATTCGCAGTACTATTAGGTAGTTTCAAGCTTCTTTTTAAGAAATAGCGCAGAAGCTGCTCAACTTCATCGAACTCCTTATGGCCCCAAACTTGAGCTGCATAACACATGATCGCTTTCGCTGTGGTTTCAAAAATACGATATTTGGATTCGTAGTGAACATCTTTACAGTGAACCACAGTCCTCCATGTTGCGTTTAATGCATGCTTCGATTTGGCCAACTTATCAATCATATGATTTTTCCAGTTCAGGTTTCTAGATATCCGCATACCAAGATAGTTGTATTCATTTACGACTTCGATGTTTTGAGCTCCAAATTTCCAGGTTTCACTGCGGCCGTTTCGGCCGCCTCCTCTACGAGAAATCATGACTTTGGACTTCTCTAGGTTCACCTGGAGCCTCCATTTGTTGCAGTACTCGAACAATCTATTGATCATCAATTGGAGACTACCAGGCGACTCCGCTAGCATCACAATATCATCGGCGAACATTAGTACCTTGATTAAAAGATCCGCTGAAACACGTGCTCCACCCTGCAATACCTCTTCTAAGTCATCTATAAATAGAGCAAATAATAAAGGACTCAGATTACATCCTTGCCTCATTCCTATTTCCACTTCGAATTGTTCGGATTGTTTGGATCCAAAAGCGACTGCAGAAGTTGTTGAGTTATAGAGGTTTTCCAAAACGTTCAAAAACTTTGACGATACTCCTTTGTTACACAGCTTTAGCATAAGTGCTTTCCTGTCTATGGTATCGAATTTATAAAGATTTCAGCTATATTGGTAAGCGAATAGATTTGATCTATGGTCGAGTAATTCTTTCGAAACCCAGCTTGCGACTCGCTTAGTAAGTTGTTGTTATGAACCCAATCATAAAGCCGTTTGCAGAGAAGTTTCGTAAAAATTTTCATAGATGAATTCAGCAATGATATTCCTCTGTAGTTGGCAGCATCTTCCTTGTCACCTTTTTTAAAAATTGGGCAAATGATGGCTTCTTTGAAATAGAGCGGTAAATAAGCTGAATCGTATGCGTGGTTTAAAGCTTTTGTTAGAGTCACTATAAAAATAGAAGTGTCTATTTTATAGAACTCTTGAGGTATGCCATTCGATCCTGGAGACTTGTTGTTTTGGAGCTCTTTCAATACAAGTCGAACCTCTGCACAGGAAAAAGGTGCGTCCAACTCTTCGTTCTCATAAAAAGGTTTGGCAAATTGGAATGTGGAAGAGAAATTGTCTTTTGTTAACGTTTTGAAGTGTTTTGCAAGGTCTTCGATTTCAATGGGTGAAATAACTTGATTGTTACGCTTTTTACTAATTTTTCTAACTACTGTCCAAAACTCAGCAGCATTTCTGCAGTCTGCAAGGTCTTGAGCAAGTTTTCTTGAGTAGGTTTGACGTTTATAGCTTAGTGGCTCTTTGTATTGTTTGTTAACTGCAAGATATTGCGCTTTAAAAAAGATATTCTCTGGAAAACTTCTTAGTAATCCTAGCCAAGCAAAAGATTTTCCACGAGCTACCTTACAATCATAATCAAACCATTTTTCGTGGTAGTGGATAAAATTGTTGTTTACCTGACATTGCACCGGAATAGACTTAAGGACAATATTGTCCAGCTCCGATAAGCTAAGACCAAATGTTGATGATGATGTCGCTTGAAGGAGAAGACTATTATTCAAACAATGTGAGTACCTTTCGGCAAAAACATTTTTCCACCTGAATTTTCCCGGAGTTACTGAGTCTTCTGGTTGCCTCTGGTTTCTGTTTAGGTTGATTGTTAGTTGGATTGGGAGGTGATCGGAATGTATTTGTGTTATGACTTCAAAATCGTCCATCATAGCACTCCAGTCTCCTGACACCATTGCGTAGTCGATTACTGAGTTTCCTTGTGGTCCTATAAAAGTGAAGTCACCTAATTTGTCTCCTTCCGCAGTACCATTGCAAACACTCAATCCAAAGGAATTACATAGATCGATAACTGTTTTACCTTCTCTTTTAATTGTTGTATCTTTTGAACTACGATTCCTATTTTCTATAAGCTTACTTTCACTTTCTAGCGCTCCGGTTCGGGCATTGAAATCTCCAATAAGCATTAAATTGTTAATGTCCATATCAAATAAAATGTCTCCAAGCTTAGTGAGGTCACTTTCCCAGCTGTTGCAATTTAAGTATATAGGGATGAGATTAAGTAAGGATCGATCAGTTTTAATTTCAATGAAATGTGTGTCTCCTATTTGCTTGTATATGCAACTGACGCCTTTAAGATTATGTTTAAAACCCATGAGAATTCCTCCACTAGCCCTTCCTTTTCGATGATTTTTAAGTGCTGGTATCCATTTTAGTTTGTATTCGACGAAACTTGATTCAAAATTTTGTGTATGCTGTTCAGTTACATGTGTTTCAATTAATATAATAATATCATACTCATTTATAAATTGAATAAAATCTAAAACTGCAATCTTATTTTTTAAACCTCCAATATTATAACTTATAATTCTAATTTTACTTAATTTAAAAAATTGACAGACGGCTTTTACCTAATTACAGTGGTTATAATTAGAATGTGCTATTTTGTTAGCACCTAGATCCGAAAGAGCAGAATTCGTTTTGTTTGTAGCCGAAATTGATGTTAATGGACCGCCGCCAACCTCATTTGACATTTCTCGCCGATGGATGACATTGACGTTTCTGGCAATTGACTCATTTTGTAAAAGTTGTAAACAAACATTTTGAAAGAAATTCTCCCCAAGTTTGTGTTTTTCTTCCAATTTTTGCAGCCCATGCTCCTTATTTGTAACAAAAACTTGCTGCTCATGATTCCATTCCACAACCAAATCATCAATACCCAATTTATCATCACGTAGAGACAATCTCAATCGTGGTTGTTTGGCGTAAATGTGTTTGCGGAGCTGAAGGAGTTTGATGCGCTTTTGCCGAATCTTCAATGGGTAGTCTCGACTTATGGAGATGCCGGTTCCTTTCAACTTTTTAACATTTTTCAGAACATTTTGTGCGTTTTGTTTAGATTTGAATTCTGCCAAAATAGTAACTACTTCTTCATTCGAAGCGATTTGTCTCAGTTCTTGTGCAGTGATGATTGTATTTGAGTCGGATATATTTTTGCAAATGTTTAGAGCTTGTTCTATGGGATTCGATTGTCCATTCTTAACTCGAATTATTAAGTTGTTGCCATTTGCAGCTAACTTTAACTGATCAATCTCGGTTTGAAGGACATTGCATCTTTGGAAGAGTGCACCGACTGCCTCCTTCAATTGCACATTCTCCCTTCTAACCTCACTTAGTTCACCGCGCAAGTCTGAAATGTCATCCTTCGTAGCAACATTTGTGAGATTAGTGGCAAACAGATTATTTAATTCCTCGACAGTCATAGAACCAACCAACGACATGCTTTTATCTTTTTTTGAAATTGATTGAAGATGTATTTCGGGTGATGTTTCTTGAACTTTTCTTTTTGAATTTTTCATCAAGCCTTTAATATTGTGTATTGGTTTTAAACTTATTTACAATGAGCGATTTTTTTGTTAAGGTAGGTAGGTATCTAACTTTTGCAACTTAAATTACAAAAAATTCAATGATTTTTTTAATCTCACTTGATCAATAGCTCCTTAAATTGTGCACTTTGTAAAAAAAATATTTATTTTGTTTGTTTGGATTAATTAAAATAAACTTTTTTTCAAGAGCTAAACACTTTTAACTTTTAAGCTACACCAGAGTTGCCAAGCGGCACTGTGAAACCGAATAAATTCTTGATATTTAGTTTGAAGTTTAAACCAAAAGTGGAACTTAAACTTGCACTATGAAACTCGGGTTAACGAAAACAGGCAGCAGAATTTGTTCTTAAATTTTATATAGGCAATGTTACATTTAACAATAAATAAATATAAAATGAAAAGAAACCAAGAATTTTCACATTTTGTCTACGTTCTTCTAATTTTGTCCAGCAATGTTGTTATTAAATTTTTTTTGAAATTTTTCGTTATGTAAATTTTGTATTCTGTCCCAATTATGTATTGTGCTCACAATTATGTTAGTTCGAAATATAAATAAATCACAATACAAGTAATAACTTAAATTATTGATCAAACTTTTATAAGAAAATTGTTTTGGCAATGCCGGTTTCGGTCTAAATATCGAAGAGCATGTTCCGTCAATCCAAAATCCCAAAAAGACAAATTTTAGAAAATCTAATACAATTTTTGTCTAACTTATAGGTTTTCAAAAATCTGGATTTCAACTCCATTTCGACAGCATTTAAATAAATATCATCAAATAAGGAGTTTCTTGCAGTACTCAATTCTGCAAGATAATTTTCGGCACAATAACTCAGCCATAGCTTCACAAATGATCGTTTTGAAGAATTTCCAAAAATCACACGACAGCTCCAAACCTCGAAAGAGCTTAGCCAGTTTTTTTTTTTTACGGAAAACTGGTAAAAGTGCATTGCGATGATGGAGAGGCTTTAAGACTTCTTCGAATTCATTTACATTTTGGATTACATTTCTCGTGAATGACAGTTCTGTTGGATGGGTGTGATTGAAACAGGGATGGCGTATGTACCTCAATTCCTGAGTGCTATAACTTTGGACTGCGGTATCACATAACTTTCAAAAAAGATATAAAAATGCTAAAAATTTAGTGATATATAATTTTTGTAAATGGAAGAATTTCCTTTAACTTTTAAGAAAATGAGAGAAAAATATTTCCGGCACCGACAAAATGTACCTTTCTTTGGTTCTAGAGATTTATGAAATTCATCTTTTTTTCGTATTTCATTGAAATCTCTAGTTGAGTCTTTAAAAAGAAAAAATTGTCTCAAAAAACTCTTATCCTAATGGTATACCAATTTCCTAAAACTAAGCTAAAAAGAGGTGTGCAAAGACTTAACGCCTTATATAGTTTCACAAACAACCTATAATTCCCCTTGGGTATTTAGATATAAGGTTAAAAAATAACTTAGTGTTATATTTTCGAAGAATTTCTATAGAAGCTGTAACAATGACGGAAGTCGTTCAATGAAGTTTTCGAAAGAGTTTTAAAACATCAGATCATTTTTTAATTAGGCACTTCGACTTGAAATTTTCCTTTAACACATCCAACAGTAAAATATATTCAAACCCAGAAGCAGTAACACCTTTGACAAACTAAAATTATAGCTAATCCGTCTTTCCACAAAAAAAAAAAAGAAACAGCCACACAAACAAAGAGAACCTCTTCAAATTCGTCTAATCCCGGCGATTAGGTGGTGAAAATCCAAAATTTTGTTTCTCAATTTTCCCATTTAATATTTCCTTTAAAAAAAGGCAATGAGGCGTGGCAGAATAACTCATGGGTTACGAAGAATTGTATAAGTATCTCTTTCTACAAAAAAAAAAACAACATAAATCACTACATAGTACTATGGGATGTTATTGTATGTCATCTTCTCCCTGAGCTAACAAAAAAAAAAAACAAAAAAAAACTTAACAATCTGAACCTGTACTCATTAAGGTCATCCCAATAAAAGAATGAAACTCTCGCAGATGAAAGGAAATCCACCTAAAAGATACACAACGAAATGTCACCCAAAATCCAAGGCTTTACAGCACTATAGATATCAATTTAAATTATAGCCCCGGATAGGTGAAACTATTGCCCGCAACTAAAAGCAAGACAAGAAAAAAAAAACTAAAAACAAGAAGAACAAATGGCCATAGTAGTCTCGAATCCGATAGGTTCTTCAGTTATATATGTACATATACTAGTTGGATTTTGATTTTATCTACGGCAAATATCTTTTCCTGTGTGGATGGATAGTTCGAGTATCCCGAGAGCGCGAGTTCAAAGCCCTGACAGGTTTCCAAAAATTTCATATAAATTTCCCAGAATGAATGTTTCTCACAGATACATTTGGTTTTTTTTTTTAGATATCACGACTATCTATACGAGACACAAAACAAAAAAAAAACATACCTACAACAAAAGAAAACCATCTAACTATGATTTGAACCAGTTTCCAAAGTCCATCACCGAGGTCTTATGGGAAGATTAGGATTTTTTGTATTTATGTAGTCTGTAGGTAGTGCTGTGTCCCAAAGTTCTATTTTTTTTTTTTAGAAAATTTATATGTCGCATAGTATCGAACAGAGTCGCCCAAAAACTAAAGGTTATAGGTGTATACAAAAATACCGCTCACTTATGTTGCGCTGTGCGGCGTATTAGATACGCCACTGAGATAGGCTCTAGTCCATCGTCTATCATGGTCAAGTGAAATCCGAAGGCGGAGGTGAAACGCGGCTAAGACATTGTGTTTAAATTTATGGAACTACCATGGAGATACAAAACGCGTTTTAACCAATTTCCCTTTGGAATCGAAATAAATAAATTTCATTAGTTGGAATGGCATAGCATGAGATGGGTGACCCTTTGGGGTTTTCCTTAATCGAAGCGGCTGCACAGCGATATGGCAGCGACGGCGGCGACACGGCAGCATCGGTGCCGCTTCGATTGTTTGTGTGATTTTGTAACCTGCGCGAAGCATAATTTTTTTTGATTTTTTTTTTTGTATATTGATGCACTATGTCGGTCGATACATATAGTTAGTATAGGTATACCTACATAGATAAATGCCAGAGAAGACCACGCAGGTACCCTGTCGTTTTAATGGCTATCAAAATATCCAATAATAATCGCGCGCGGCATTTCTTCCTCCCTTTTCGAAGATGAGCCGCATCGCTAACACAAAAAAAAATAGAAAGTCTTCAACGCATATAAAAATATGTGCGCTGACCAAGAACAACAGCACACCGGTCACCGGTAGCTGTCAAATTGAAAATTTCTTCTTCTTTTTTTGGATTATAAACAACTAAAATTTATTGCCGTTTCAATTTCACAAAAAAAAAAGATACAATATCTATAGACTTTCCGACTGGGACTAACAGGTCACAGATAGTTTTTGTTTTTTTTTGTTACCTTAGAGGTGGTGTGCTCTGTCATTCAAGTTGAGTGTTGGTTTGTAATTGATTCGATAAATTGCATCTATTTTCACCTCGCAACCACAAACGTGCGTGATGCATATAACTGAAGAGAAGATACATAAAGCTACAAACAAAAAAAAAAAAGATACAAAACCCAAACAGTAGTTCATCATCGGTTTGTTCAATTATTATGCCTTGGAAATTTCTTCATTTTAAAAACAATGAAAGGCTGAGTTCTTGTGTTGTTTTCTTTTCAATTTGATTGACAGAAGAGGCTCCTTAGGTGTGAGGACATTGTATGGACGTACCTTAAAAAGGCCAGTAGCCAATGAATGGACATTACACATCAGTGCTTGTCAAGTGTTAACTTCATTAAAGACCAGTTCGGTTCGGCAACAGCGGGTTGAGAGTGAGAATAATTCTGGTACTTCTTTGCAGCCCAATTATGTTGCTTGCGTTCTTTTTAAATCGATTTAGGAGTCGCACATTCCTATACTTTGAACAAAATGGAATCAGCTCTCTAATAGGATGGTTCTTCGAGGATCAAGAGTATAGCTAATGAACAAAGTTAACCATCAACAGTTTTTTTGGATTTACTTGAATAATGGAAGGAAGCGCACGGAAAGGAAATCCATATCAGATACCTTGGTGTCCCATTGCCGGTTGGTGGATATAGAAGGTTTGAGAATTGAAAGCGAGATAATAAAATCATAAAGCTGTGTGATCTTCCAATGGAATTTCAGAGGCACGTGTCCATTAAAAAAAAGCAATATCTGTGTATGGGAAAAAAGACACTTAATGTCTTCCATTTAACACTTATGCTAGAAGATAGATCTACTTTTGTTTTTAAAAGACGTTCTTTTCCAAAGTAGAGGATTCCCAATACACCAACGAGAGTGGTAGTTATTTAGTAGAAACTTTGTATGTATCATCCACCATTGTCATGTCAAAGTGAGCATTTCAAAAATAAATGTAAGCCTAGAAATCGCCTGGCAGTGGAAATTCAAAACTATTGTAATGTTTTATCGGGTTCAAGTGGTGTGAAAAAACTCCAAATTTGGAGTGCCAATTTGAAGGCACATAACGTGGATCTGAGTTAATATACCTCTCCAGCCTACTCGACCTGATGCAGCCAATTTCGTATACGAAGTCTATCCTGATTTCTTAAACCTTCTGATATATGACGTTGAAGACTTGGGTGTTCATCCAATATACACGACTCAGCCATCTCCACTGTGTTAAACTTATTTGTTTGACTAAACTTGGGAGTAAGAGATAGCCTGCATATGCCCAATATGCAGAAAACCCATAATCTCGTAATTCTATAGTAGATACTCTTCTCCAAAAAATACTGTTGACATAGGCGGCTATGCCTGACCTAAGGTAAACAACGGAGTTGCATGTGCGTAACAGAGCATCTAAAAACGGGTTTGAAATCTTTGGAACACGCAAAGGAAGGCTAGTAACTGAACCCTATAAGCGATATAGGGTTTAATTTCTCAATTACACTAAAACTTTTTAATTGCTACGTTCTGATCAAGCTTATGTTGTGAGCTGGCTCTTGTTGACGAAGGCATATATAAATTCGTCTATTCCTCGTTAACAACCATCCAATCCAATTGTTTTAGCCCCTGACATAATTTTAGTGAAACCAGCGGAAACTCGTGGTTTTGTCATTGCTAAAACCAAAAATTGACGTTGATATTATTGTTTCGTACGGCGTTGTAGTGGAACATACTTTGCTACTTTCGGTAGCGGCAAGGTCTTGCCGTTATGAATTACAAGAACTACAGTTGGACAGGATCAAAAACCTTCTGTAAAATATAGCCTGATTCCAAATGAAGAAAAAAAAATTAAAAATTTGTGCAGCCTATTCACGGTTAAAGAATAAATATCAGCGAGCAGATTACGCACTGTCAGTCCAGCAACACTATGCTTCCGATACTGCGACAGATGTCAAATTTGATTTTTTTTCTTTTCTATGTTAAGGGTACTTGCAGTTATTAGGGAAGATATCATTTAAATTTTTTTTTTTCAAAAATAAATTCTGGCGATATTTTCAAAAAACTTTCATCCAATTGGTATAAGTCACAGATCTCCCGTTTTTCAGTAGAAACATTATCAGTCATACGTCGTTAAGCACAAGAACTCTGCTAATCGCAGGCATCAACTTGGTGAATTTGTCTTCGAGGATTGGGCATACATCCATTTACAATCCAATTCAATCCAGAAGCTGAAGAAAAACGACAATTGAAAACGCATTGTGTTCACTGATATGGTGCCTTGGAGAGTTGAAAGCCGGCCCTGATTTGTGGCCTTTGTTGAATGGACCGGTACGTCAAAAACAAAATTGTCAGATGTATGGCATCATTCGGTCCGAAGTCCTACTAAACGACGCACTGTTAGGCATGAACAGCGCACGATAACAAATTCCATTAAACTTAAATTCGATGATATGGGCTTCAATGACATATGGGTCCAACAGGTGGGCTGGCGGTACTAGCCAATGCCACACAGCAGATATACATTCAAAAAATGTATGTGCGTCTTTTTACGGACTGATGTGAATAAAATTAAATGTAAATAAAAAACTAACAATATTTTTAAAACCATAAACGGAAGAAAATAAATTGAGCGACTGGATCACACGCACTTGCCCTTATGTTCGATCACATCGCAAGCACACGGTTCTTAGTATAAAAACGGGACCGCATATAAGCTCTACTTCTTCTGGCATGCCTCTAGCCTCGTCCTTTTTTATACAAAATGTATTCATTTATTTTCTAACAAAATTTGGTATAGAAAATTTAAGAATTTTATAATATAAATTTAAAAACATAATTCAATTTCGAAATATTGAATTTTTCAAAAAAAAAACAGAATATTTTTCTTTTAAAAATTCAAAACAAATAAGTTTTTTTTCAAACAATTTGGTATGTAGTATTTATTATTTTTAATTTAAAGGACTTCCAATACAAAATTTTCATCGCAATTGTTTGAATAGTTAATGCGAGAGTTGAACATAAAAAAATGGTTCTGTGGCAGTTAAAATATATTTTTGAACCAAAATTATAAAATAGAGACAGAGTATATCTGATAGTGCACTGAATTTGCTTATCAACATTTTTGGAGCAGTTTTTGTGATTCGTGATATTTGCTCTAAAAAGTTGTATGGCAGGTACCATTATTTTTGAGACTAAAAAAAATATGTTGGAAAATATCGAACCAATAACCCAAAACGCGTAACAATTATGTTTTTTTTTTTATAATTTTGCACGCGCTCAAGGGATTATGAATACCCTTTATATGTTTTTAACACAGCTGGGCATCCGGTAAAAGAAGAGAAAGAAGGATAGAAAGATGTGTGCCGCGACGTATTGAGACGGTGGTTGTTGTCTCAGATTTTATCTCCAGGGATGGCGGCTGAACTAATGCGAAGAAAATTACCATGTCTTTTTTATTTATGTCTCTTATAATTCGCATTATTTTATTTTATTATATTGTCAGATTTATGAGTAGTTTTACTCAAGTACATGTTGCTAGTGTTATGCCTGAACAGCATGTAATGAGTAAACCAGCAAATCATTTTATGACAAATTTTAGAATAGGCTTGAATGGAATATAAGAAGACATAGACAACGGCAGGAATCGAACCTGTGACCACGAGGTTGACAGGCGAGCACACAACTATCAAGCCACGGCCAACCACAAGTTTGAAAAAAAACGCTTTATAGAGGTAGAACGACCTAGTCAGACACGACTTTTTCGTGTTTTCTATCATCGTAATGTCAAGTTTGATTACGATCTCGAGTTCAATTTTAGTACCTCTATCGCAAGTAAATAACAAATTAAATGATATACATTTTAAATCTGTATAATATCCAACAATCTAATTATTCGATAATAAGTTATATTGTAAAGTACATCTTTACTAATCTTACTGGTGACCAAGATAGAGCGATTTAACCGCATCAAGCTTTTCGTTTTGATTTTCCTTAAAACGTTTTTGTATAAGCCTAGGTACTCTATGTCCTCATGTATTAAATTTAGGTGGAGTCAACAACATTTGACTTCTCGGGTGCGTTGGCTAATATCATTCATATCTGTGCTTGGGTCATTTGCAGGATTTTTTAATCAGTTGCGCCAATCTATTTATTTTTCTAAAATGACACTCCATCAAAATATAATGCGAGTGAAAATAGGATTCTTTAAGCATCAAAATATTATCTCGCAACTTTTCTTCTCGTCAATTTTAATGCCTTGTCTGAACATCATCATGAGATCCAAGGATATTAACTCCTTCTTTGGGTACACTGCATATGAATACGCCAGGTGTCATTTTAATAGTAAAATTAATAGCTAATACAAATAGCAAATAGCGCGAAACAATAGTCCGCAAAATAAATATAAGCAAACCCATACAAAATGTTGTCAAAAATAAACGAACAAAGTTTAGCGAAGTAATAACTTTGCCAGAAGACTCTTTGGTACAAGTTGTTTTATTCAATTCTTAAATCTACGATATGTAGGTACTCCACTGGAAACCACTCTATTTTCTATATATTAATATCTATGGCATTTGAACTTCTTCAGTCAAAATAGTTTTAGCCAAAGACAAAAAAGAAATCCTGTTGTGCTTATTTTCCAAATCCACATTAGCTGTGTTAAAATTGTCTTCACCTTCTGCACGCCAGCTAACCATTTTAAAGAATATTTATATCAACCTTATATACATATGAAGGCATGAAGGTATGTAAAAATAAATTTTTGGCGCCAACCCTTTAGCAACAAAAAAAAATAAAATCTAATTAATTTTTCGAAAAACATTCAGAGCACCCATGTCGTTTTGGAAATAAGCGGCATTCATTTCTTGTTTGTTTTTTTTTTTTTTTGCCTCAATCTGCTTCTTATACTTTTTGCTACCGATTCGATGGATTTTTATGTCGTTATATGTGAATGAAGGTTGGGTCTGCGAGGCAACCTTTCTATATATAGATAAATTCTCAAACTAAAAGTGGATAAGGATTGTAGGTGTCCATTGGAACAAAATTCAAACATCGAAACGCTCACCTTGATCCCAGAGATCCCCATCATCCATCCCCATCGCCCTTTTCAATTAACTTAAACAAAACTAAAACTTAAAAAAAAAAAAAATAAGAACAACAACTTAAAGTCCCTTTAGAAGAAAAGATAATCAGAGAGCCTAGTAGGTATACTATATAAAGGCTCAATGGAGCACCGCGTGGTTAAGTTTTGCACAAAACGGCGGAAGTCTATGTCCTGTAGATGGACTTCTTGTGTTACACTTGATCATGGCACGCATCGACATCACCAATAACATCCCCACGCCATGCCACACCATTTTGCCATGGCATCGCACATCGGACGCGGCCGGTCCAAGCTAAGACATTTTAATTTAATTTGATGCTCCGGATCTGGTCACTCCTTTGGCCCTTTTATTACTTCTCGCCTTGGTTGGTTGTCGAACTCAATATAGGAACAACCGAGTAGTGTTGAGTGTTTGTGTGTGTCAGTGTCACTGTCAAGCAAGGAAAGAATCCCAAACGAAGAACCCTGCAGGCCAGGCAATAAGAAAAGAAGAAGAAGATGTTCTCATTAGCATAAGTTCTGTAGGCCCGGACGGACGACGCCGACGACGGAATGGTTCGGTGTTTTATTCGGCTACTGTATGAGCAGCTTGTGAGGTGGTTATACCTCTGCCTTCTCTTGCATACCAAAGATCAAGAAAGAATTGGGACACTTTATTGCCTTGATTTGCTTATTTCGTAATCGGTTTCAGTCTTTTTAGTTTTTATGTGTACACCGTCTGAATGAAGGAGTTAATTAAGATACCGAACCGAGGTCGGTCCGCTGCCGCTTCCGCTCCGCCGCGCCGCCACCGAACGACCGTCCGGTAGTAGGACTGTTTATTGTGAATAATTCTTATAAATTTGCTCTTTTTTGCCTCTCTCTCTCTCTCGTTTGGATTGTCATATTATTTTTGGAACTACAATGCAGCATCCCTGCGCCCTGGCATTCTTTAATGATGACAAGAATCATCCCCGATGATAATGCACAAAAAAACAATACCGTTTTGTCCAATGCTATAGTTGTTCTCTAAAGGGGATGCTATATGTTCATTGTTTGACGACTGGTATTATGTCCATGTCGATCATTATCCACATATGACATAGAAATTCTTGACCCTCAAATTCATTCTTTATAAAGGTTTTATTTTGATCGATCAGGAGGGTTGCTGATAAAGTGCAAATATTTTGGTGATTTTGGGGTAAAACGTGTAAAAATGACATATGCCGTATTTATTGAACTCATCTGGCATTTGAAAGTAATGTATCTACATGGGATATAAACAAAATCGAAGAAAAGTAAAGGGATTTAGTTTGACAGGCAATTAATTTATTATTTTACGGGTTTGAATGGAAGGCTTGAAAAAAATTGCTAAAAATCGCTACAAGGACCTTAACTTTTTGAAAAGTTATTGATGGCCTGAATTTGTATATAAAACCTGAGAACTGCACTGCGTAAAAGGGTTTTCGAGATATTGTTAAACTTAAACATATTCTTATATGAAATTCAAATTTTGGTTAATGGACGGAAATTTTCAGAATTTTTGCAATACTGATTTTTCAGAAATTCATTATTATATATTCGCAGGAACTTTGTAAACGGTGATTTTTTAAGAGCTTGGTTTTTGAAAATTCAAAAAAACACAGAAACTTATAAAAAGTGAATGAAATTTTTATTTGGATCGATAAATCAATTTCTGCCATTTACTTTTTAAAAATAATTTCACTTAAATGTTGCCCGCGGCTACGCTTCAGGTGGTCCATTCTGAAGGTCCGATTTTGGCAAACTTTTTCACACATTTCGGCCGGAATCTCACCAATGACGCGTTCAATGTTGGCTTCCAAGGCAGCAATCGTGTTTGGCTTGTCCCCATAGACAATAGACTTAACATAGCCCCACAAAAAATAGTCTAACGGGGTCACATCACAAGATCTTGGTGGCCAATTGACTGCGCCAAAACGTGAGATCAACTGCTCACCATAAAACGGACGTAGCTTGCGAAACACATTTTTCACAGAGCACGAATTTTGATAATAAATTTCAATAATTTGCAAACGTTGTTCAGGCGTAAGTCTATTCATGATGAAATGGCAAACAATAAAGAATCGAAATGTCAAATATTCGTGGAATTTGTCATGTGTGATCTGTCAAAAATATAAACGTCAAAAACCAAGTAGCCAAAAAATCACCCGTTATAATGGCGGAAAATTCAGATGGAAGAATTCTGGGGTAATATTCGAAATCAGAAACGAATACCTTAAACAATTGTTTAATTAAATATGTTGTATAAAAATAGATGTATCTACGACAAAGATGGAAATGCTCCACGAGCCGTAGGATTTGCTTCCTCCATCATCCTGTGAATTGGCGACAGCTAGAAGTAAATAAAAAATTTTGTCTACAAAATGTCCTTTAAGCTATAGTTATGCTTATTACATTGAAGGGAACACCATTTTCAAATGATATTTTAGTACCAACTGATAAAATTGTCCACCTAAGTGGGTCAATAAATCACTAAAAAATGAATTAAGCAACACTCTTTTCAGCATAAAAAACGTTTTATTTTTCAACATAGTCTCTTTTTAGTTCACTTATTTCAATATTTCTCCAATACTTTGATGCCCTCCAAATAATACGACTTATCAAGCAGCTAAAAATAAGCGATTGTTTTAGCGATGACTTCTTCATTCTAACCAAAGCATTTCGCTCCGAGATATTTCTTCATGTTTTGAAATAAGAAATATTCGCAGGGAGCAAAATCTGGAAAGAGTTTGAGCTCATGTTTCCCATTATGCGACTGAGGACTTGCTGTCCTAGTCCTATTGAAAAAGAACTTTTATATTCGCCAAATGCGGCCGTTTTTACCTCAAATTGGCTTTAAATGGATCCAAGAGTTCTGCCTAATATCCGCCACTGATACTTTTATACTTTTCGAGGAAATCGATGTGAATACACATCGCGCATCCCAAAAAAAACTGTCACCATGACATGTTTTGCTGATTAGCCAATCTACCCTTCTTCGGGTTTCATTCACCAGGAGAAGTCAACTGTGTTGAATGTTCCTTGGTTACAGGTGTGTTGTGGTGAACCCAGGTTTCATCCACAGTTACGAAATGGCGGAAAAACCTCAGCGAACAATCGCCAAACACACCTTTGAAGTTGTCAAACGAATGCTGTTGTTGTCGATTGTGTGTGAGCAAACGTGGCTCTCATCTTGCGGAAAGCTTATTCATGTCAAAATATTTATGTGAAATCGAAATCACTGAGTCATGTTATAATCCTGGCGATCGCACTTTCACACGCCAATCATCCATTATCAAAGCATGTATTTTGTCGACCATTTCTGGCATGGTGTCCTTAATTAGGCGATCAGAACGTTTGGTGTCACTTATGCTTGAACAACCCCACCGAAATTGAATAAATCAGTGGTGAGTGGTTCCAATGGAAAGTGAAGAGTCTCAATAATATTTGCCAAGCTTTTGTTTGGTTTACGTGATAGTTTTTTTTTTCGCAAAAATTGGTGTTTAATGAGCAATCGAAATGCATTTATTTCCATTTCAACAAAAATGCTCGTAGGAATCTATAAAATGGTTTCCATAATAAAACTATTTGACAGAACAGTCTAAGAATTTGGTTGCGTTCTTTTGAAAGATGATTCGTGACAAAAAAAAGTTACATTTAAAGCGACGACACAATTTGTGTGGATTTTCAGGGACTTATTGAGCCACCCTTATTGCAAGAGTCTAGACCTCTGTCAAATATTCCAGGAGAACTTACGCAATATGTGTATTCTTTTCTTAGCTATTTCTGGTGTCACCCAAGAGAGCAACTTATGGCCACTTTTTATATTATTTAATATTAATTAGGTTTATAGAAATAGTTATAAAACATTTTTAAGATCATATATCAGTTTTCTATTGCTGTGTCATAAAAACTGCTATGTTAAAGCTTAACAATGTCAAATTAATGTGAGACAATCACTTTTTCAAGCAATTCTATATTGATTTTCCCCCAGACTGAACATTCTCCATGAAGACAGCGTACTGTTCAAAATATTCGCGAAATTGGTATAGTATGTGTCCTGGAGATAAACTTCCTGATATACATAGAAAAAATATTTCAACCTTATGTGGCCCCCGTCCATATACATAGGATTTGCTCTCCCAACTTTTTGAATACATCTTGTAAGTTTGGTACAGTGATACCAACTTGTTCAAATGTCCAGAATTGAGAGCGTTCAACGTCTACGTTTCCTTCTACATCACTACCTCGAATTCGTTGGAAAACAGAAGATTCATTAACTCCTTTCTGGTTCCATTGATTCTTTCTTTAATCCTCTTCCTACACAAATCTCAAATACTGTTTTCCACCAGTAATTTCTCGTCAACAAAACTAGGTAATTTTATTGAGCGTTCGAAACACTCAGCAATATGTAAGGATTAATATTATGAAATGTGTGTTTATTTAATGTTTCGCACGAATTGTCAATTTTTTAGGCGCGTTCATTTATTATTTGAATGCATTTTCAGATTAAATGTCATCTTCAGTGACGGGCCCCATTTTTGCATGAACTGGTACTACTACCACCATCAATAATTTGGTACTATTCCAATCCGAATCAGCTCCAACAATCGGCAATGTATCCGCGGGGAATGTCTCTTATAGTATAGTGTGCAATGGGGGGATCAACTGTCGAAAAAGATGAAGCTATTGCAATTGGTCCAAATTGTATGGTATTCGAGAATTGGATTTTTTTCTCAGCCATCTTGTTTTTTTTCTAGGCCTAGACAAAAAAAATCAAATAGATCTGTCAATTATTAACCGTTTTTCAAAATCTTACATAAGTTGTGTTATAAAACAAAAATGGAAAAAACTGAATTTCGCGTGTTAATAAAGCACTACTTTTTACGTGTGAAATCCATTAAGGAAACTGAGGAAAACCCATAAAATGCTATGGAGACTCTGCTCCTTCGCATGGAATAACCTAAAGTGGTTCACAGAATTTCGTTGTGGTCGTATGGACACAAAAGACGCTGAGTGTCCAGGTCGACCAACTGAAGTCAACTGAAGAAATGGTCACCAAAATAAAGGCGATCGCCGGACCAAGTTTCGTGAGATAGCTAACATTGAAGCTATTTGAAATGATAGCGATATTCAGATCCTGCATGACCATTTGTGCATGAAAAAATTATCGGCAAGATGGGTGCCGCGTTTGCTAACAAGTGAATGAAAACGGAATCGTGTCGTAATTCAGAGCAGAGTTTGCAATTCTTTTAGCGCAATCCAAATGGATTTTTTCGGCGTTTTGTAACTGTTGATGAAACTTGGATACACCACCGCACACCTGAATTGAAAGAACAATCGATACAGTGGACTTTTTGAGTTGAACGTGGGCCCAAAAAAGGCAAAAATTGTTCGGTCGTCGCGGGAAAAGTTATGGCAAAGATTTTCTGGGATTCCCACGGCGTAATCTTCATTGATTGTTTAGAAAAGGGAAAACAATTACCGGGAACTACTATGCCAATTTATTGGATAGATTCAACACAGAATTGGTGGAAGAGCGCCCTCATATGAAGAAGAAAAAATCTGTTTCATCACGACAATGCTCTAAAATTATCTCAATTGCGCTGTGAACTGCTACCTCCTCCACCATATTCACCAGATTTGGCTCCATATGATTTTTTCCTAATTCCAAATATGAAAAAATGACAAGGTGGAAAATATTGTAACTGAAAAAAGAACACAAATCTATTTAACCCTAACCTTCAAACTTCGGTAAGAAAATTGAATTATTTTCTGAAATATTTTGCATCCGTCCAAACTCTAAATATAAAATCTATAGCAATTTTCAATTTTTAAACCTAATTCAAATTCCTTCGGTCTTCAAAAAAAATCAATTCCCATCATAGATATAGATATAAAAAAAAGTCAAACAGACTCCATAAACTATTACCACACATAATGGAAAGATTTCACCCCAACGATAACCGCCACTCCAAATCTAAACCCATTTCTCTGTACGAATCTACGAGTATCTGTTAGTGTTTTTTCTTCAGTTTTTTGCTTTTGAAATACAAAATATGTCAAAAGATGCATCTCGAAATGGGGAGCGAGTTATCACCATGATCCGAACAATGACATTCGAACTCATGGTTTAGCACAAACTTATTTAAAAAAGACAACAAAAAAAACTACACACATATCCTATACGGTAATCCCTGCCTTACATTCTCCTTCTCCCGTACCATCTTCGTAGATATTGTTCATCCTTTGTAGAATTATTTGTAGACATCTCTTCTATGTAGTTCTGATTCGAATGTTTTTTGTTTCCCCTTTGTCTTTTTTTTCAGATGTTCTCCTATATTTTCCAACAAAGAAAGTTTTGGTCGCTCTCCTGTCACACTGATTTTTTTTACCGATGACCTTTGGATATGCCAAACAACCGACGACGACGATGGCAACGACGAAAACGACAACCAAAATGAAGTGTATCTTTTTTTTCTGGGATACAGCAGAGCATATATAGAGAGACTCCCTCAAAGTAGTGCACATCTGAGATAAGTAAATGAGATTGATCTGTGAATGTTGAATCTCTGACATCCAACGCAGTTTCTCAAAAACTGAAAAAAATAAATACAAAATGAGTGTCATTTTGTGTGATTTTTCCACAACTAACCAACTCTGAGGTTCATCAGATAAGCGATATGGACACAATTGTGCTTGAGGGTTGCCTCAGCAGAGTTGTGTAAGCCTTGGGTTAATATTCCTAAATAATTGAGAGTTCCACCCATCAGGAAGCTTTATCTACATCGCAGAAACTCTTAAAATCTTCAGAAAAAGAGGGGTGTGTGTGCATTGTGAATATATCAGTCGGTCACAGTAATGTAAACTAAGTACGTACAGCGAAGCGATAACGAACAATGATGATCGAGGTGTCAAACCATATTCCCTCATTCATGTGGTAATTGTCATTGTCCCGCTGCTGTTGTCCTTCATCATCATCATCATCGCCATCGTCGTTGGAATTGTAGATTCCCTATTCATTCAGTCTTCAGAAGAAGTGAAACTCGCAGAGAATTTGTCGCTGGGATTTGGTTTGAAGTTTTATGCGGGATCACGTCGTCGGTTATATAGTGGAATCCGCTGGGGATCCACTACGACACGGATCCACAGTTTTTCCTTTCATTGCTGGGCATACAAAATACAATACAAGATTCGTACTGGTCATAAATACGGATACTGCGACTTTGGTGACAGACCACAACGGCAAAACATATTATATATAATTTTCTACTCCACGTGCGATCATTTTTAGTTTAGTTCAGCAGAGGCCATGCCACGACTCCAAGTCGATTTCTTCACTTTTTTGTCCAAATCCAAAAGTGACCGTAAAAATACCACTTAAGAAGGAGACTCGTGTTCCGTTTTGCCGACGGCAAAAGAATTCCATAGCTTATATGCCTAAAAAACAAACAAAAAACACCAAATACCTAACAAAAAAAAGTGAAACCATACCATTAACCGCGAGCATCAGGTTCGTGGAAGTCTCGTGTTCAGCACACGCGCCTCTCGCAAACTGTGTGCGCTTCTTCCTCGCCTATTGTTCGAAATTGCATTTTTGACGGCATTCTTTGAGCACGAAATTTCATTAGAAAACCTATCGCAGCCCAAAAGGTTTGCTTTGGTTTTGCAAAATCATCCGAACAGCTATTCAAAAAAAGTGCCCAAGTTGGCCGCGATCGGCGAGGTTGGTTCTCTTTTTTTTTTTTTGATTTTTCTCTTGGACAGATTGGTATTTTTTGTGGACCATGCTGTCGCACGATTAATGTGCTCATTGTCAAGGACGACGACGATGGAGATGGGTCTGCGCTTGCAGCATAAAACAGACCTAACTGTATCACGTCTGGCGGACATTACTCATATGACATCCCTGTTAGTCCTTACCCAATAAATAATTGGTCCTACATGATAATGCTACTGGATGACGCCGACTGCCAAATTCGCTACGCGATATTGTAAGAGCGAGACATGGTGCAATGTGACGCGGCAAATGCAGGTAAATCTACATATTATAGACTCGCACAGATGCCCGGTGCATTTCGGATGGAAATTATACTAACTTGTAGTTGTTATGGGCATCGCATAGAGACAGCAAAGGAAAGGGTAAAAACATCATAAATGCCAGTTCCAAGACAACTTTAAACTCATCGTGGTGCATTGTTTAGTATGTATACCTCTCTAGCTACGAGAAAGGGTGAGGAGAAACAAGCTAACAGATTATAAGTTGCGCAGGGGAAGATCTTCCGTGCGGGACTATAACAATGCCGCCGCGCCGATGTGATGTAGATTCGTATTGGTCGTAATAGTCGTCGACTAAATGGGTAAACAATCGATCGAGCGATGTGGCGATCGTGTCGATTCTGTGCGCCTCGAACACAAAAATCATGACTTCCAAGTTTTGTTTGTGATGTTGTTGTGGCTTTGTTGCTGAGTGGAGCGGAGCGGCCCTTCTTGCTTTCTTCGATTCAATTCAAGCCCAGCTGCACCAGCAGCCAGGGATGTCTTCGACTTCGTCTTCGTTTTCGTTTCCGTCATCGTCCGCCCCCTCGATCACTTTTTTCGTCCTCGTGGACATGGTCCAAACAAAAAAGTTTAAATGTAATAAGAAATTATTCAATAAGTTGTTAGCTCGCTCTCGCTGTACAAAACGATGGGCCCTAACAGTAGCCGTGTGCAATCATAACGTGGCCGTGGCAAGATCGTGATAAAAGTGATCGCGATATAATTTTTCTTTACGAGCGCAAGAATCCAAATTACACGATGATGATGCGCTCTGTTTGTATGGACTGCAATTATACTTTGGGAATTTTAAAGCGAGGGCGCGAGCAGCGCCCTCTGTATCTGTAATCTTCATCAGACAGTCACAGCATTGACAAGCAGAAGCCATATATATAGATATAAACTTTTACAGGGAACTATCTTGTCAAATGCGATGGGCATTCACTTATTGTTGTCAATTTGCTAGAGTTGCGTTAAGATTGTTATGCCCTATTGTTGACGACAAATAATAGCAAAGCCTCCATCAGTAGAGAGCAAGTACCTTACCTACATATATTCTGCTGTCTTACTATAAGTAGTATATACTAGAAACCAAAGTGCATGTGTAAGCGGATGAGCTTAATAGCATTATAAGCAATCTGAATCTCTGGCATCAAGAAGACTTTGGACCATACGGTCGTTTGTCTAGGTTTTGCTTTAGTTTGGCACACTTATGCATATCCAATGCAGGAGAGAGATACAAAAACGTTGAAGGAAGTGAAAATGGCAAATGAGTTTGATTGAAAGATTTTGTTGGGTTCTTTCTGATTGTGATGGCTGGCTGACTGACCGGTGCTGAAACGATCCGACACGAACTGACGATGGCATATGGCGCGGTGCAGCAGCGGGTGATGACAATGCACTTATCTGGAGTAGTTTGAGTTTATATCTTCTGGACGCGATTGTCAGTCCAGAAGATAAACAAATTAAATTTACTGTCGACTATATATTCAACTAAACTGTATGTATGTTTGTGAGTGCAAGCAAACGATGGCGATAGAGATTTTCCGCAGCATTTCCTCGACGAAGTTTTGATTTTATTTCTTAACTGACAAGTCGTATACGCAGTGTAGTTAGTATAGCAGCATGTGGGTGTATTCTGTACGAGTTTATAGAGACTAGAAGGTCGTCATTATTTTGTATCCGGCTTTAGCAAGCTGGAAGAAATCACTTTAAAAAAATCAGCCCCACACAGAATTATTCTACAAAATTGTACATCCGTGGCAGAAAACTGAAAATGAATAGAAAACAAATAATTCAAGCAAGTTTTAGCGTTTGATCTGCTCTGGAAATAATGATTAATGTAGTTTTATGACATAATGTTCTGAAATTTTATATTATATTTTCTAAATACTTTCAGTTTGCGCAAGTGAAGAATAGATATACACAGTTCTGGAGAAATGATATCCGAACATTTATGTCCAACCAAACTAACATTTCAACTTCGATAAGGCTTCGGTAAGTCATTTATGCGTCTATTAGACCTAAAGCTCTGTCCACTCCAAGGAAACTTTATTGGAATATTTCAGAAATAAAAAACCATGTATGAAATGTTTATTTTGGTCTGGACTCTTTGGGAAACATTCCTGAATTGTTTCTGTTTCACATTTCGAACGGAAGAGTTTCTTTAAGCACGTTGAACACTCTAATGACATGAGTCCTATATTCGTAAACTATTGATAAATAATATTTAAACTTTTTTTTAATTTTTGTAGCCCGTATACTAAAAAGAATGGTTATTAAACTAACTGATGACGAGGGAAATAACTGATACTTTTAGGTACCGGAACTTCTTTACTTTCAGAAAGGCAAAAGGAATAATGTCACTGCATATTAAAGAATACAGACTGAAAACGCTTCCCTGCTGTACACCAATTAAGATAAGGGAATTCTTCAATAACTTGGAATGAATTTGAAACAGTAACAGGGGAGCTTACCTTTCTGATTTAGACTGGCTTAAAGCATACATACATGTCTTCCCTTATTTTCGTATCTTTCAGATTTTCATTTTAATGACAGCCGATCAGTATTACTGCACAGTTTGTACTGTTAGGCAATATGGCGTATACATCTATTTTCACTTGCGATATACCTAGGTATATTATAGGTAGGGCAAGTTTTGCATTTGGGAAAAAAATCGAACTCGAGATATTAATCAAACATGACATAACAATAATACAGAATACCATAAAAGCGGGACCCGTCAATTCCGTTTGTCTGTCTATCGGTCTGTCTGTCTTTACAACGAGATCTTGATATTATTTAAGCGTTCTAAGTGATGTCTAAAATAGATTTTTGAACCGTTTTTTAGGCCAAAAACTAACGGTAACTGCCATTAAATTTTTCCGACCATCTTAAATATCTCGACAACGGCTCCAACGATTTTGCTTAAAAAAGCTTGTCCCCTTCTGTATATTGTATAGTTTACATTTTGGTCAGAGATTTTTTTAGAAATGTTGATATTAGCGGTACCTGCGATACAACCATTTTTTGATTTTGGACTCTCTCATAAACGGCTCAACGGATTTCGAGCAAATTCTTTACATATGATTTCGTTTGAAAATCATTTTCGAAAAAATATTTTTTTTCGGATTTTTGAAAAAAAAAAATATTTTAATATTTTTAATAATATTCCAAAAATCGCTGGACGATTTTTTTTGAAATTGAGTTTTTAAATTTATGTAATTAAACACATACAATTGTTATATGAAATGTTGTATGCATATAAAAAATTCAGTATAAAAGATTAAAACACACTGAGTTGTTTCTACTAATAATCCTGTGCTAAAGATATAATCGGTTATAAGAGCAAGTAAGTACATTTGATCCAGTCGTGCATTTTATTTAATTATCGACTTTCTCATTAACGACTCAACGGATTTTGATCAAAAGGTTTTATGTCGGAGGTCATTCAAATTCTAAATAATACTACATTCCAAACTCTAAATTGTTCTAAGATTATATTTTGGATTTAAAAAAAATATTGAAAATTCAATATTTCGAAAACGGATGGAGCAATTTTTTTAAATCATGTTTTCAAATTAATATTGTTAAAAAATGATAAGAAAAATGCCGAAGCAACATTTTTTTTTGAAAAAAATTATAGAATTTTTGTCCATACAAACTAAGTACCAAACTGTCTTAAACATAAATTTAGTTGTTTTTACTAAGAATCTTGTGCATATGAAGTGATCGAAGATATGAGCAAGAACGTGCGATCCAGTCTTGTGTTTTATTTTTAAGAAGTTACACTGATCGAGTTTGCTACTCTGTTAATAATTTGGTATTGTCAATATCATTTAAGAAAGCCTAGCGAAAAAATACGCGATAGTGGCGTCGATCACGATAACAAAATAGCCGACAATGGATAAATCAATAAAAGGACTTACGTGATATATAGGTTGCAACCATGCACTGCTATTAAAGTCACGTGACTTTTGATTTCTTTGGCTTGCGCCTGACTTACACCTTAAGCTCTCAAACATGTCACTTTCAATTTGGGTTGAAGTCCGGTTGACCTAAGCATTAACAGTCTTGATAATATATTTACCCGAGTTGAGTTGAATTTGAAAACTTCTAAATCAATTTGACAAGAAAATCCATTATCTCCTTGACTCGACCACATGTTTGAGGCGAAGACATCCTTTGAAAATCATTTCCAGCCATGACACTGCTATCTATCGATCGCCAACTGTCAAACTGCTCAAATGACACAGGTTGATTTGATCATATGCCGACCGATTAGACAACCAAATTTAATCATGCATTAGGTATGAAAAATGAAAATAGAACATACATAGTTTAAAACAACATGGCCGCCATCAACTGTCAAAATGTATAATATTGGAAAACAGTTTAAACAAACAGTACATACAATTTGATTCATTTAGGCTTGTTCTTTTTTTGACAGATTATGCATAACTGACCCGATGGTGTTCTATTATTCGTACTCAATATTGTTTAACAAATCACGTAGGAAAGACTCACTCATCTACATAATATCCAAATTGTTTTAGCTGTGTTATATGAAAATCAGTGTTTTGTGAAAAATGACAATCCGTTGTTTTCGCACCGAATTTTGTTCATTAATGGCTCAGTTACAACTTTTGGACAGATGACCACATCCACAAAAATGCACTCTTGGGACTGCTACCATACTATTATAACGATCTTTTTTATTGCTGGCAGTTAAAGCTTGTGAAGTGGACGACATTTTGTTTCACCAAGCTGGGGCTACTGTACACACAACTTAGGGTGCGAAATAATGGCTTCCTTGAGAATTAACCTTGATCGCCAGCTAATTTGGCCATCCAGATCATGTGATATCATAATCTTAGACTTTGTTTTTGTAGTTAGCAAAGTCAAAAGTCTTCGCCGGTAAGCCATGTTTCAGGAATGGACCATTTTCGCCCTAGTCGAGGACAAAATTTACACGAAATTATATTAAAAAATTAAATGTCGGGTGTAATGAATCACCCATGTACTTTTGTGTCAAATTTATGCACAAAATGAAACCCGGCGAAAAATGGAGGCATATTCAAATAATCTACTACATTTATCAATTTCGCTCATCAAACAGAACAAACATTCAAAAAGAAATGTTTGCTTTTCCTATTTCCTCGTAAAATTGTTGTAAGGCATTTTTCATTGTTCATCAAACGTTTCATTTTTCATACCTATAGTTGTTTCCTTTCGCATTTTAAGCCTTCAGAATTTAAAGCTTTGCTTTCTGAGAGCTAAGAGCCTTCATCGAAATCAAAGTTTAATTTTTTATCGATTTTTTTTTAAGATACTGGCCTCATTTTTAAAAGAAATTTGTCCAACATAACAAGTACGAATTTCGAATAATTCCATTCGATCTCAGATTTCCCGAAGCCTTTTGATTGAAATGCCTTGCCCAACAAAGGTCATCCCTATAGGGCACATGATTCGCATAGTCATTTAATTTTTTCATAAGTATCTCTTAATTATTACGACTGCAAACGCATTTCCCCTTATGTCTCTGAAGCCTCTATCATGATCGCTTGCCCTACAAGCCCAATTAATCTGACTCGTGGATTAGCTTTCCATTTACACAATATCCATTTGCGACTGGCGAGATCAGCTGAGCTCTCTTAAAATAAAAATGACAAGATATAAGACGAAAAAGTTCAATTTTGTCTGCAGTACTATGTTCCAGTGCCACGGATTGTCTCTCTTTCTTTTTATATTCACACAAAAATTGCAAAAGGGCAAAAAATTGATCTCAGCAAAATTGGGTTAATAATTTGATTGATGTTGAAAAAGACGAAAAAAATATACAGTCGGACGCATGGTCCAGCTTGAGCTGCAGAGCTCTCTTGTATGCCACACTCGTTCGCCAACACTTCAGCTATTCAGATGGCGTAGTAGCTACTTAGGGTCGATTTTTTTCTTTTTTGCGTCAAAATCATTGTCGCCGTAGTCGTTGCTGTCATAGTCATCGTCGTCGTCGAAGTCGAAGTAGTCGTCGACGACGTCGCCGTGCATCGTCGTAGTCGTCTGTCGAATGTCCGTAAGTCCAACCAACAAGCAACAACAAGCCCAATGGACTGTTGCAGTTGAAAGATGATCGCGATGATTGCACAATTTACAACAGATTATCTCGACTTAAGTAGCACTTTGCGTTATCTATCTCTTTCTTTCTTTTTATCTATCTATACAGAGGAACGTCCTGCACTTGGCTTGGAATTGCAAATTGTATAGAAAACGCGATGCGAATGCACGCATGCAACTGCACGCGCCTCACAAGATAAAAATATATCGGATGTGGACAACGTGTTAGTTCATGCTGCATTCAAGTTAAACATTTAATTGGGACAATTTTTGGGGCAGGTTTCTCTTAGGACAACTTTGTCCCTGAATGCATTTACAAGAAATATGAGGTTGATAATAAATTGGAATTCCCGAGGCAAGGTATTGGAAGATGCTCCAAATCATCAATACCTGTTGAATTCGGCATCAAAATATTTCCTCACAAAGCTCATTGTGGCAGCCAGTGAAGAACTCTCATAGCTCTTCAGCTCATATAGCAAAGGTCAATTGATTAAAAGCATCTTTGAACTCGTTGATCTTGTCACAAATTAAAAGCAGAAGATTTATATATCGCGTCCAACGTCGCGTTGTCACTTATCGCAGCCCACCATATCTTACCTTCAACCCTCTCCTCCCACAGTCGACAGTCCGAAGCCCTCATAGAGGCTCACTTAAGGCTATAGGAGATCTTCTCTGGAGGCAACCTAAATATTGTATACAAATACAATACAGATACACTCAGCGAAAAACGCAATACCTTATCACATTTAAATAATCAAAACAATCTTATTCGAAAAAAATATCAAAAAAATCTATTTTCGTCGACTGAGTATTTGGACATCAAAAGTTCCTTTCAAAAAATTGATTTGATTTTTGAAAGACCTTCAAAAAAAATGCAACAATCATCATTAGATTTAATGCACTCATAAAAATAGTCGTAAATTTTAACCGAAAAGCAAAAGTCAATGAAGACCCGAAACCGAGCTTGTTTGTTTTTCTTGATCCAATTAGTCAAGGTCATAACTCGCCGTCACTAATAGAAAGGTAATGAATGCCACAACATATATGGTCTTGACGAAGTGTCATTAACTTCTTGTTGACACTCATATCACAATCATGCTAGAAGCGCGTTGCGTCGCGTCGCATTGGTCGTTGGGCGAGAAGTGTGATTGAGCAATCTATTTGTTGTTGTGCGTGGTATGTGCGGTAGCAATTGATATAAATATCTCGATCAATTGGTTTGAAGAAGTCATCTAAATTATATTACAGTCTGGGGAGATGACTTGTCTCTATGTATTCTTCACCTATAATGGAATGAAAAGATTCAAGTTGAACAAATTAAATATTACTTATAGGTTGAGTTAGGTGGATTGTAGAGCAATTAACCTTTTGAACTCCTTGATTTGTTTTTTTTTCGAAAAACACTAAAAGATTATTTATGACAATTTGACTGATAGGCATTTTGCGTGTAAGCCTGCTTCTAACTTTCTTGATTGCATTTCGACTGTAAGCAAATAAGCAACATTCGTGTTGTACGGCAAAGGAGAAAAGTCTATTTATTTGACAATACGTCAAGGGTTGGGACTTTGGGCTCAAAGGTAAACCGTTGAGCAATCCAGCAGCACGAGTATTAAGTTTGAATAGTTTAAGGGGGGAATGCAACTGGCTGCTTCAAATGATAAAATAATGAAAGACATGTATAATTGGGACAATATTCGCAAGATTTAAAAGATTCTGTTGGAATTGATCTACGAAAGCATGCCATAAATATTGTTACACAATTTTTTTTGCAAAATAAAGAAGATGAATATCAGCCAAGCTATAAATTTTCCTGAGGAAAATTCGCCACTGTGCGAACAACACTTGATTTCAGATCTTCCAAAGCCGGATTCCGGATTTCCTCTATATTAAGCCATCTTTTCTAGTTCTGTCAAAAACAGATTAATCCATGGAATTGAGATCGGGGCTCTCTGAGGGTCAATCTGCCGGTGAAACCCGTAATTGCGAAAACCGTGATTGCCAGCAAAAGCTATGGACTTCCAGCGAAAGCTGTTGATTGCCAGCGAAAACTGTCGATTGCCAGTGAAAACTGTTGACTGCCGGGTAAAGCCTTTGAATGTCAGAGAAAGCTGTTGACTACCAGCGAAAGCTGTTGACTGCCAGCGAAAGCTGTTGATTGCCAGTGAAAACTGTTGAATGCCGGTGAAAGCTGTTGAATGCCATAGAAAGCTGTTGACTACCAGCGAAAGCTGTTGATTGCCAGCGAAACCTGTTGATTGCCAGTGAAAACTGTTGACTGCCCGTGAAAACTGTAATTGTAAGTGAAAGTTGCCTACTACCAGCGAAAGCTGTGATTTCGAGTGAAAACTGTTGACTGCCAGAGAAAGATATTGATTGCCAATGAAAGCTGTTGACTTCCGGTGAAAACCGTGATTGTCAGCGAAAGCCGTGAAGACTAATAATGGACTAACGAGGAAGTCACTGATAATCAATAGAAGCTTACCAAATCTGCCGAGATCTGACACAGGCGATTCAACAAGTCACAGGATCTTAACGCAACCATCAATCAAACCAACACTACTATGATAAACATACGCCATTTTATATTTTATATTTTATATTTTATATTTTATATTTTATATTTTATATTTTATATTTTATATTTTATATTTTATATTTTATATTTTATATTTTATATTTTATATTTTATATTTTATATTTTATATTTCATATTTTATATTTTATATTTTATATTTTATATTTTATATTTTATATTTTATATTTTATATTTTATATTTTATATTTTATATTTTATATTTTATATTTTATATTTTATATTTTATATTTTATATTTTATATTTTATATTTTATATTTTATATTTTATATTTTATATTTTATATTTTATATTTTATATTTTATATTTTATATTTTATATTTTATATTTTATATTTTATATTTTATATTTTATATTTTATATTTTATATTTTATATTTTATATTTTATATTTTATATTTTATATTTTATATTTTATATTTTATATTTTATATTTTATATTTTATATTTTATATTTTATATTTTATATTTTATATTTTATATTTTATATTTTATATATTATATTTTATATTTTATATTTTATATTTTATATTTTATATTTTATATTTTATATTTTATATTTTATATTTTATATTTTATATTTTATATTTTATATTTTATATTTTATATTTTATATTTTATATTTTATATTTTATATTTTATATTTTATATTTTATATTTTATATTTTATATTTTAAATTTTATATTTTATATTTTATATATTATATTTTATATCTTATATTTTATATATATTTTTTATATTCATAAAAATTAGGATTAATCGACTTCTACCTCTAAAGCTTCGTACTTACGTTAGTAGAACCTTGGAATCCAGCGAGCGAAACCTCAGCCTTTGAAAACAAAGTAGGTACATCACAAACATCCAATACCAATGTATTTTATTGAATAGAGTACTGTTCAGTAGTTTTACTTAATTGTCTAAAACATTTTTTCTTGTGTAGTTTTGTTGCTTTTGTCTTAATGCCGAAATGAAACTTGGTGGTACCTTCGTTAGGTCACTCCCCACCAAAGCATAACCGAACTCGGCTGATGAACCCTTTCTGCTCAGCCAATTTTTTTGTTTTGCTTCATGAGAGCTCTGAGCGTAGACATTAATATTTTGGCGATTGAATTTTTCCTCTATCTTAAAAAATGTCTCATCTGAACACAAAGATCTGTTGGTAGCTCCTATCAGCGTAACGTCTGACCAATGTATATTGCTCTTTCGTCTCTTATTTTCTTCAGGGCATTGTTCAACTTTGCGACATTCTTTTTCTTTTTGCAATATCCATTTCTCGCGATATGATTCTCTGCTTCCGTAAAGGATTTCGGCGAATTGGAGCTGCCACTGCTCGAATGACATTTTCTGTCTCTCTCTTCGTTGACGACCGGTCCGAGGCTTGTCGTGCCACACAAATAATCGATTGACCCCGACGTCAGGAAGATTATTCCACAAATTGTGGTCTGTGGTACTCCTACCGAGAACCGATTTCGTCAAGTACATTTTTGTATTGATATTGGAGTGGGTTGCGATCACGCTCATTAAAGAATAAATTAATTCTACTAAAAAATATTTCCAGTACTTGGGCCACAAGTGTTTCTTCACTGTCTTGTTCCGTGCATACGGCCTCTTCTTTTTACACAATATCGTATTCTGCTCCAGCAATTTCCCTACTTCATACTTCTGGTGTTGATTCTTAAATCAACTATTTCCGTACGTATTCTTCATCAATGATTTGAAGAAGTGGTTTTCGGCGAAGATCAAGAATTGGTCAGTTGCAATATCACATTGATATAGAAAATTCCTTCCGTCATTAGAGATCTTGCACTTGACATTTTCATAATAAAAGATTAGCAATTATTAACTCCTTCCCTTGTCAAGTCGCGTTCCAGCACCTGGATTGTCTATATGACTAGGCACCCAACAAAGTTGAATCTTGAACTGCTGTCCCAATTTTATAGTTTTCAAGAGCCAGACTCCAGTCATTTAACAGCAGATTTACTATTCAAGAATATGCGGGTATCATTAGTTGATATCAAACCTGAAATACGCCTCCACCAATCCCATTACCCACCTATTTCTCCATCATAGCCCTGACTGGTTGACTGTTATAACTATAGATTTAGTGTCCTTAGGCTTCCAATATTAATCTTGCAGTATTTTTCTAGTAAATAGTCGAAATTAACAGTCGAAGCTGAAAATCTAATACCTACCACTCATAGGATTCCGTAAATCAAATATGAAAGCATTAAACTTACTAATTCCAAGCATTTTTTCCATCAGTCTCCTTGCAACCCCCAAAAAATGATTCAATACCCGCAAGGAAACTGTCATTCCAACGCTGAACTACACGGATGGAAACTGTGCTAACATTTCTTGCACTTCATATGTGACAACATATTTTCTTTACATGACCCCTACGTAAATTCAGCATTCATCTGGACCTAAGTAGGCCACGTCTTGTGAATTGTTGTGATGTGAGTCTTGTCTCTCCCCATAGGTAGAGAAAATAAACTCAAAACCTTGTCAGATGCAAAGATTGATATTATAATGCTCGAAATCAGGTAACAAGATTGTTTGCGAAAAAAAACAGTAGGTAGATGTAGTAGACCTGCGTCTGCAGCATTCGAATCAACAAATTGCAATCCACGTGAATGTGTATCTCTCCCACGCCACGCGTTGTACACAAAAATCAGTATACGACTTGGAGAAGTCGGCCTGCAAATTCAGGGTACGGGTGCCATCTATCAATCCATCTCTCACATGAAAAAACAATCTGCAACATAATAAAAATTAGTTTCAATCGCAAACCCAACTCCGGACGTGGTTGATGTCGTCTCGTTGTATGCCTGCCTCGTGCGGCTCTTATATGCACTAGCGATATAAATCACACGCCAGCCAAACAAAAATACTACAACGGCAGCGCCAAAAAACATCATCGCGTACATCAACATTATTAACCGCAGGGCTCGGAATATTGTTATTAATGTCTCACCTACATACAGGGTGCGGAAAAGAACTCTTACTGCAACAACGGCCCACAATCGAACAACAACCACCCTTTTGCCCAAAATATACACACGCACTATGCAATTCTGCAACTCTGTGGGGGAATGTGTATGTTCACCATGTGGCCAAAACCAACACATAGCCATTGTTGTTGCCGTTTGTAGTCATCATTACCATCGTCATGGTCCACAAAAAACGGTCTAATCCATACACCACAATGTGGATGGTGCGTCTCCATCTACAGTGGGTATGAGCATAGGCACATGGGCATGCACTTCCAGAATCTCATCCCAGGATGCTGCCTGATATATAACACAGACGCAGTAAAATAGTGAGGACGACGATGGCGATGGCGATGACGATGACGATGACGATGCACACATCTCATGTAGCTTTTTGAGGAATAGTTGAATCGGAGCCAAACCAGGCGCCTCAAGGGACATTCACATCCATTATTTTTGCCAAATATGTAGTGTGGCAGTTACAGCCGCAACCGCAGCCCCTGCCCAATGCCGATGCCAACAAGGGAGTATGGGAGAAAGGATTGCATTGCATCAGGAGTTCATATATATACGTTTGTGTGCGTCTTCGTCGCGTCGTGGACGTCTCCACCTCAATGCGTCTTCTTGTATCAGGCCCGAGCATATAGTATAGGTTGGTACCGCGAACTTATTATAAGTGCTATCAAACATTTATTTGAACATTGGTCATAAATTTAAAATGGCATCGAGTGCATAAACAATCATCTGCGCGAACCAGTACCAACAACGTTCCTTGTGGTGCCCTTCCTTGGATTGCTTGCTCCGATTGAGCTAGAGCTCTTTTCTGAGACCCTTACTCTGTTATTTTGCTTTAGGTAGAATGTATGTTTTTACAATACAAAAAGCAAATATTTACTTCACCAGCGGCGGACGGCGGGCGGCTTGCGGGACAAACTGAAAGTTGGCTGAACTGGCGCGCGTACTCACTCGCATTTTGCAATGAATGGTCCCAGAGCAGTTCATAAATTTTGCCGCAAAAAACAATTAAAATAAATAATTGCCGTAAAATGTAAGAACTGTGTTACAAAAACACTGCGTGCGGGACTGGGTATAAGTCTTCGACTTTGACTGAGTGAAAAGGTGTAAAATATATGGACATAGTTTTGGCCATGTATGGAAAAACCAATCCACGTCTTGAAAACAAGACTTAATGGGTCAAAATGTGTACAACATCCACTGCTAAAGATGTAGGGTCCTCGGTGCATTTTGACAACACTGCACCTCATTTTTTGTAGTTTTTCTTTAGGAGTCGACTTGAAAAATGACAATTTACAACAGTTGGCTCAAAGTATGAAATTGTCTTGGGGACCGCATAAATAGAACTTACTGAAACACAACTGTTATAAATTGGCATAGCTAATTAATTATCTTAAAAGTACTTTAAAATAAGTTTATGCAAGTTAGGTCCAAGAAATTTTCTCAATTTGCTTTAATTGAGTTAGAGACATCCGTCTTGAAAATGCGCAAAAGGCTCTTATTTTCTACTTTTTTAAGTTTAACATGTTTATTAATAATTAACTTCTATCTACATCAAAACTTTCTAGCAATCTAACAAATTTTCAGCTAAACGTCAAATATAAGAGCTTATCCAACGTAATAATCTAGCAATGACGGGAGCTTATATTTTTTTTTTTTTTTTTTCAAAAATACCGCAAAAAATTTTCAAAATCCCGTCTTCTAAAATACTGTTATTTTTTAATCCCTCTTATTCAAAATCCCTATTTATTATAATCCCGCTTTTTCACTAATACCCCACAATTGAAAAGAACACGTTCAGATAATAAAATTATGTAATTTGGGACCCTCTATCTTAAAATCACTAGGCTCTTTAATTCTCACTCCGTTCTGAATCTGGGGATGTTTGGGTTAAGATTCAAATGATTCTTCTAATACCAATCAATTTTTGTTTAAATTAATCTTGAAGAAGTAAAATATTATTAGCAGATTTTAATACTTGAGAAAATTAGGTAAATCATAAGCAGTCAATATAAAAAGGAATTGATCCTAAATATTCACCCTGAGGATCTTCAGAAATGAAAGATTTTGAGAAAGATTCGGAAAAATGTCATCTTTTAAGATCCATGTATTTCTGAAGGTTAGGCAAGGACAAGTTAAGGATATTCTAAACTATTAATCTAAAGCTTATGACAAATACGGGTTGGGTTCAATATTCTGCATATTACAATCCCGTTTTTTTTAAATCCCGCTTTTTAAATTGAGGTCTTTAACAATCCCGGGACTAATAATAAACCCTTTCTTAATAAACCTACTCTCATCAAAATAGAAAACAAGTTTGGCGTGATTAAACGGGATAAGAAGAGATTTTAAAAAGCGGAATCATAACAGATCAGGATTTTGAAAACTCGTGATTTGAAAAAAGCTGTACTTTAGAGGGCAAGATTTTAAAACTTTTTTTCGGAATTTTTGAAATACGGGATCTTACAAAATCTGGATTCCGATACCCTCCCGACAAATGCCCTTCTTGTAAAGATTGCATCGATGGTAGTCCCCAACTTCTTCTTATAGTGATTAGCACTGTAAACGATTTGAAATATAGCGATAGTTAGTAACTGAATGATTTACACTAGGTTTGTTCGTTGAGCCCTGAAGTCGCCCTACGGTCGCCCTAAAGCTTTTTTTTTAAATCCTGAAGTCACCCTAATAAACAAATACTGTGTTTTTGAAAACTAGGGTCGCCCTCAACTCGCCCTGAAGTAGATCTAGGTTTTTAGCTGGGGCAAGTTCAGGTAAATGAATAAACGTCAAAAGGCGTTTTTCTTTTTTAGTTCAGAGCAGAGTCTGAGTTGTCAAAAAATTTGTTTGTGTTTCTTTTTAACTCAGAGCATGCAGAGCTCCAAATGTGTGTTTCTTTTTTCGTTCTGAACATGTGTAGATCGCACTCGACGTGCTCGAACATAATTGACTGAGCATGTGAGTAAATTGCTGATCGCACCAAATGCCATGTGTGCCAAGAAGGAAAATGTGACGAAAAAATAATTCGATAGTTAAGTTGGCGAAAGAAGTTGATCGCTTGCTGATTTTCTGTATCTGTTGTGTGTCAGTGTACAATAAAGGGTAGATATTGCTTTTTATGGTTAGAAATGAAAACGTATTCTGACTTGTGTGGTTCAATTGTGTTCAAAAAATCATTTCAATGTTCAGAGCTCGCTCTGTTTGGAATAAGTTCAGTGCATATTCTATCTGTTCGAACTCTGTTCAGTGCTCTGCTCTGAACGAAAAAAGAAAAACGCCTAAAGTCACATGAGATCTGATTTGATTTGTTATTTTCAAAATGGAAATAAAAGAATACTCAAATTAATTTTCAGACACAGACGTGCAAAATGGAATCATTTCAAGTTGGGCATTGTACATAGGGCCAACAAAAATGTACTTAGAACTTAAATTTAATATATATTTAAGTTTTAATTATTAAATGACATAACTTGCTTGTCTTCAACATAAAATGAATGGACCTCGGGTGTTTTTGAGAACGGAAGAACCTGGGTTTTTTTGACAATTCTTGGGGTTGTCAAAAAAACCTAGGTTGACCCTGACAAAGTTCAACGAACGAAACATATTAAAAATAAGCTTCTTGTATAAATAAAACACATGGACCTAATAGTAATTAAACAAAGAGGATCTAAATATTTCAACTTTTTGTATTAAACTTATAATTCATTAACAAATAATTGAGAATTCATTTGACAGCTTCTCCGTGACATCTGCATCGAAATACTCTATTTACTTTTAAATATAATTTGTCATCTATCTATCAAGAAATGAACTGTCAAATTTTAATGGCTGTCAATTTTTCTAAAAAAAAATATGACAGTTGATTCTTGACAGCTGATCATATGGATTAAAAAATTAATTTGACATATGTATGAGTTAAAAAGCGAATAGTAATGGCTGACATCTATAGACTTTTTTTTTATTTTGAAAACAAAACATAAACTGTAAATTATATAATTATGTAAGTATTCTGAAATTGGTAGGGAAAGATACAGTACTCTACGATTCTCGAATTTTAAACACCCGCTGAGTATCATCAACATCACCGTGCGAATAAAGAATTCCCATAGATTTATATAAGCCAATGCCCTACTTTAAACTTACGACTTTTCAGTTTCAGCTATACAATTACCATCCACATCCACTTATTCCATTTTCCAACTTGTCAGACTTGACAGTATTTTTGTGCCAAAAATTATATACACGAAACTTTAAATGCCACTTCTATGCTGGCTGTGGCAAAACTAGAGCGGGTGAGAAAGTATGTATAGGTATGTGTATGGTTTTGATGGGGATGATGGTATGATGGGGGGAGGTATTTAGCTGAATGGCATGATGGTGTTCCTGTGTCCCAAATGCAGACTGCACGAATTATTAAATCTTCCCCCAGACGGATTAACCTTGACTTTCACTTTCCGCCGGAATTGAGAACGATTTTCCTCTTTTTTTTTTATATATATACATATATTCCTGTCCTGCTCTGGTATGCTGTGTATAACTTTGTGCCCGACTCCTGCAAAATTTTGAATAATTCATACCGAGGAACAGGACATTCAAAACACGCGATGCACTCTGAATATCAAACTAAGGAGGCCGCACTCTGCTGCTATGTATATACCTACCAAACTCATAGATATGCGCGGCAACATTTCCAGAAGAAAGGGGCCAGCTGAACAGTTGGGTGGCCATGGCCTGGCAGGCAGGAATAAATGTCCTGAAGAATGGAGCATTGGGGTGGCGCATTTGTATACTTTAGAGATGAATGTGTATGCCTTTTGGAATGGTCAGGTGTGTGCGCATTGCAGCCATACTCGCACATACATTCAGACAAAACAACGACCGACCTTATTCTGTAGGAAATCCTGGAACACATCCTGCGCCATCGCTGTTGTTGTCGTCGTCGTATTCATCATCGTCGTCATATTGTATAGTTGTCCTTCCTCATGCCATCCTCATTCTCATCCTTGTCGTCACAAAATTGAGATTCCGTGTATGTGCGTGTATCGATTGAGGTTTTGTTGTTGCTTGTTGTTGGAGAAGCCAAAAACATGGATGAATCAAAAAGGATGCAGCCTGAACCTGGTGTGTGTAGCATAGTATAGTACGGGCGGTAGCGGTGGCGGCGGCGTTATTTGTATGGAATGTTGTGAGAGACAATAAAAGGTCACTGACTTCGTCGTGTTGTAAGGGATCCGTGTGAGGTGCATCAGGGCCGAGTGACTAGGTATACAAAGTTGCACCTGCTTTTGTGTATATTTTTTTTGTTTGTTTACTCTTGCACAAACAAAAAACACTATGCACTCGCTGCAGAGTGTCTATTGCGATAGAATCTTTGGACATTAAATCGATGTGAAGGTATCTTTTAGATTTGTGTTTTTTTTTTTTTGTAATCCTTTTTCTATGAAATAGAAGGGTTTCTTACCAGGATATGATGTCGTCTTATAGTGTATATCAATATAGAGTGTCATCTGAGATCTTGAAGATATGAATTAAATGAAGTTCACCGTTATACAATTGTAATTTGTGATTTATGTATCATTACGAGTATATCCATTCGAAGAGAGTTCACTGATCAAAAAACTTGTGAGAACAAATTAACTGGGAAGTGTCGTATCATTGATGATAGAAAACTAACAGAAGCGCAGTTATTTTAAGCGAGGTGTTGCGTGGGAATCAAATGTATCTATACGTATATATCTACCTAATGTTATGGAGGATTCAATTGTTGAGAGACTAAGCCCATCAATTGTAAATTAAATTGGGGGTTGTCAATAACGGTATTTTTTTAGATATGTTTTCTTTTTGTGCAAGACTGTGTGTGAAAAATTGAAGAATAGAATTCGCATAAGAAAAAATTGATCAACTCTCATTCCGTTTTTTCCCAAGCGAGTGAGTTTTACCGAAGAAACAAGCCTTTTTTTACTTCTTGAAGTAATTTTGTTGACGATAGATACTTATGGTTATGGGCTACTACTGTCTCAAGTCATTCAATTTTGAACTTAAGATCTGCTTCAGCAAACTGGTCTAAGTCATATGAAAATCATTTTCATTGACTGCCATGTCCAAAGCTACTAAATTTTTTATCAATCAAAGGATCACGTGTTGCAGATTTACATCAGCTACCTACTGGAGTTTGCGCTCGTCTTTATTTTTCGGAGTAATACACTTTTCATTCCATTTACAGCCTGCTCCATACCATGTTAAATTCTAGCCGCTTAGTGTCAAAATTTAATCTTGGTAAGAAATTTAGTCAACATTTTAAAGCAATTAAAAGGTTTTTATAAGTTTTTTTTACCTAAACAGTACTATGTCCACCTAATAATAAAATTTCAAACTGACACTGTCATTTTTTTTGAGTACCTAGCCTTTGGAATAATGTATGTCAAAAAAAATTTGAGCGCCAAAGTTAAAGAGCAATTGCAATATATTATTGCCGAAATAATCAGGTATCTGAGATGAGTTTTCGGAGTAAATTTTAACGTTGCCTAAGTTGCTCCGAAACATAAGAAACATTGTATACTGGCAAGAATATTTCTTCCTTTTAAGAGAAAGTTGAAGGAGAACAAAATTCAACGTTTTGATGTTCTTCTTTTTTGAACAACTTTTATGTAAAGGTCATCTCTTTAAGACTACTTAAAAGATCCAGGTTTTCATGCAAAAATTGAAGCCGAAAGAACAACATTTGAGTCGAAATTTCGGTGAATGAACACGAAATCTATTGGGTCCGCTATATTTTATCGAAAAACTGAGTTCAGCTCCAATGTGATTATTGAAACGGAACACGCTCTGGAATCATAATGCAGTGTTATTGTTACGTTGAATTTATCACACCAGTAGTAAATGGAATACAATATAGAGCCATGATTAACAGTTTTTTTCGTTAAGCGATTGAATTGCATAGAAGATATGTGATTCCAGCACATAATGAAATAATCCATTTTCGACGAAAGTATAATATAGACCAATGGGGTGCTTATTGTATCACACGTAATGTCAAAACAAGCGTTTCCCAGAACGTTGAAATGTATTTTTGGATCAACGCATTGAAAATTTTAGACGACTGTATAATGACTTTGTCAACGCATGGTCATCACAATGGCGTAATGATACACTATATTACGTCCTTTTACATAAAAACATTAACTAATGTGTTGATACTCCTCATTACCCGCCCTAACCTCAGAAGCCTCCACTGATGAAGTATATTAGAAGAAAAGTGATACGAATTTTCGTACAGTTTTATAGTTCACACTCACTGCAAATCGATATATGTAAGGGGATGTCAACAAATGATGACAAATCGACCTCTGCTGTAGTATAAAGTATCAATCTCGTGTTTAAGGCCTATGCACAACAGTGCTGTAAATTGGACGTCCATGTGCCAGGTCTTAGTAGTTAGAAAGTGGCGGTTTGTAATTTATTGACGACTGGTATCTCAATTTGTAATCTGTAGTTGATACTGCTTTCTCAGTCAAACTTAAATATAACCCAATATTTTAAGTATTTTTCAAATTAATTGGAATACCATTAAAAATGCTTAGTAAAATTGTATTAAAATTGTAATAAATTAAATAAACAGACTTGTGAATAAAATAAGCCTAAGGGCACTTAAGTTTTCTTACTTCTTTAGTAAACCCTAGCTGGCGAGCAAGGTTCAACACTTGATAATACCCAAATAGACCCGTCTGTGTCGCAAAACAGCACATTGGAAAGAAGATTCTTTTAAAAACCATTAAAAGATGGAACGGACTCGACACCTGTGCTACAACCAGGAAACTATGGCCAACACTTAAAACAAAGGAACCGAAAATATTACCCACATAAAAAAGAATTCCCTTCGAACTATTGTAAGCATAACATGACATAATCTGTTGGGCTAAAATAAAAAGAAAATTGGGCTTAGTAACGATGACCTATGCAGAGGTTGGAATGACGAAGATGAACATGAGGACATCACTCATATCCTATTTCATTTTCAAGCACTTTATAATATAAGGAATAAATTCTTGGGCAGCTATTTCTTCAACGATTTAGAAGAGCTCTCGAATCTTTCAGGCAAAAGCCTATGTTGAACTTCATAAAAGCCTCTAAGTGGCTCGATAATGATTATCCCTAGTACTCATTGGTTATACAATTCGAAGTTACAATACTTCGTGGTATCACAATGGATCTACCTTGATCTAAGTATGCCGTTCCGGTAACAAGATCAACTGGCAGTCCGTTTACCTAACCTAACCTTAGTTAACCCTGGATCTGACAAGCATACCTCAGCCTGCGAACAAAAAGTTTCTCACATTGGTCAAGGCGGGTGATCGTCAAAGTTTTGATTATCAACCCATTGACAGTCAAGAATAAAAGTCACGTTGACACACATCGCAACGTGATAACTTTTACCGATAACGCGTCTTATACGATACCACTATGAACCTTGAGGCTGTATTGAAAGAGAGCCAGTGGATTTTGCGATGACGTCAGAGAGTCAATGCGATGACCATTTATGTTGAGCAGATAATTAAAGCTCATTGTTTGTGTTCCTTTTGATCTTCAGGGGAAAGAAAGAGCATAGACAAAAATGTCAGATTTAAAATGTTGGTAAAAATATTATTGGGATATAGAGGGGACAACGAAATCATATCAAGAGTAGATAGGAGGAACAACCAGTGAAATTTTACAATCTAAATATTCGTAAAAGCAATATCAGTACTTATACAACTTCCAATACAATCATTAAAAACGAAGAGCAAGTCTTAGAAAAAGAAACAAGTCGATGCATAGCTCCAGTTAATATTAAATATCCAAGCATAGGGTCTTTCAATGCAGCATATACCAGCCTATTTTAAGTGTGAGAATCTTCAAGCGAAGGACAATTCTGGTTTCTTTTTGATTAAAAGATTATAAACGAATTGAACAAATTAAAATACAAATTAATTGCAGTTACCTACGTCAGATGTGAAGTCGTAAAATTAACATTTCACAAACTTTCTCTCGAATATCTCTATCACTGCATATTTGAATAAATTAGGAAAAAGTTCGTCAAATTTACATACGATCGGCACAATAAAACTGACGACATATAGTGATGCACAAACTAAAACGATATCGCGCGTCCCGGATTTAAACTATATAAAATTTGATCTAAAAATCACAATAAAAAATGTCACCAAAACACGTGCCGAATTTCACTCCATAAGGCCCTCTCAGTATCTAACCATGATTTTTGACAAATAAAAAAACATAATTCTTGACCAAAGCAAGGTCATGAAACTGTTAATGTCGCGCTACGAAATTTAATAAGTTCCTCAATAAACTAAAAAATCATCGTTTTTGTTTTTTTTTTTGCGATAAGACGAAAATATAAAAATTCGTCGATAATTTATTCAGCTGGGAGGGTCGTAATTAATTCGACTTCGGAATACTAGGTATAGATAGTACTACTTAAAAGTATAGTAAACAACAACATTCTGACCGCAAGATCAGGAATTTCTACATACTCGTCTTTCGAAAAGAACAGGTTGTCTATCGGTTTGTTGGGATCTTATGGAGTGATGCTCGATCTTTAATCTATAAAATTGTTTCTATAGACCAAGTTGTGACTTAGCTTGATACAAGTGCCCTATGGTTTCTTCTTTTTGGTCTTTTGTTGGAATGAAGATTATGCTAATCGAGTATCGCTAAGCCCTCCATTGTGTTATACACTATAAGTGTGTAAGGAAGTTATACCTACATGCGACCACATGCCGACATTGAGATCAAAATAATGAAGTATCTATAGCTTTTATGAAAAGAATGTCACCAACATTTTGGACACACAAGATTAGCATATTGCAATCTAGTTCCGATCATTGTTTGGTATGTTCGCTGTCAGAAGCATATAGAGCTGCTCCTCAGCTCCAGTATATGTTTCCGGTTTGCCAGAAAGGAATTCCAATAGAGACCATCGCAGATATGCGGATTTCAATAGCGCAAGAATGCCTTTGGGTGCGCTTTAGCCTGTTAATCTGCTCCACTCTCATATACGAGTATGTATATGAATCCAACTTGGCGATGGTGGCTCCATCCTTTTTTGTGAATGAAAATGAATTCATTAACCAGATACGGTCAACAGCAGAAAGATGTATGCAAAATTATTTCACGAGATTTATTGTTCGACATTTAATGTGGGTGAATGGGTTCAGGCAGTGATTAATTTTAGGTAATTATGGAGATGGATGGATCTTGGTCCGCAGCAGCACAGCGTACGCTATAGACGCAGGTTCATTCATCGATCGGTGTTCTGCTTTTATGGAATGCATAAGCAAATTGAAAAAATATCTTGTGAATGCCGAGATGTATGACAGCCATAAGCAAATTAGTTTTTTGTTAATTTTGTTTTATTTTTAATTTTTTTTTTATTTTCATTTGCTTTGGCAAAAGGGTTATTTGAATTTGTGCCGCGATTTGTAAGTTTTGGTGAGCGTATCTTTATATGATTTTTGGTTCGGTAAGTTTACGTATTCTAGAAGAACTTTAACCAGGTTTTGACTTTTAATGGGAAAATATTAATGGATCTTCTTTTTTGAAGGTTACACTCAAAATAGTACTGAATGGACTTGGTTTTTCGTCTGGGCCTTATGGCAATGTTGTTGAGTTTATCTGTCGTCGATCGGTATCTCATATGAATATCGTATTTGTTATTTAGGTGATGAAATGATCGAATCAACATTCTAACGAATTATTCATTATTGTTCTTTCAAATAGCAACTTACGATGGATCACAATCACTTTCAGCAGAGAAAGATAACCACAAATGTTAATTGGAGTTCGACAGGGCTGTACACTGTCAACAATTCTTTTACTTGCAATAGAGGTAGGTTCCATAGGACAAGCTATGCGTTTGGAAGAAAATCGAACACGAGATTTTGATCAAACTTTACATTACGTGATAGGTGATTGCCTAGATTCTTCTTGGTCACAAAAATAAGGACAAAAAAAGTTAAATCTCAATTATCTCGAAAACAGCTCTAACAATTTTGATTAAAAAAAATACTGTGCACTTTTGTAGATATGGTCTGTTTTTTGGTCCAAAATATGTGTGAAATTTTGTAATTTATTGGAATAGTACCTACATACTAAAATTTTCTTGGAATTTTTTTTTTGAAAAAAAATCAAAATTTAAATAAGACGATTTAAAAAAAAAATATTTTCTTCTTTCTACTAAGAATCTTGTGCTTATGTGATCGAACATAGGGCAAGTAAGTCGTGCATTTTATTTAATTGGTGATAAGTTAACCTACTGCACATGTCTGTTTTGATAAAATTTATTTAATACATTTTTTTCTATATGAATTTTTCGCGCTTTTTCGTTTAAATTACGTCAACAAATCGTCAAATCGTGAAAGAATACAAAGGCTTGTGTGCAGGGCCGGACTGGGCCACCTGGCAGCTGGACACGCGGAAAATTGTCCCGAGATTCCTTGGAGCCCTGGCGAGAAATTGTATCCTCCATATTGTGGTAATATTTTTCTGGTCTGTAATCATGAGTTTAGAATATTAAAATCCCGAAAATGCAAGAAGCCCGAAACCTGAATCCTAAAAGTTTTAGTATATTTTTATGGTATTAAAAATCGCACGGGTTTCCCATTTAAGATAATGATTCTCTTACCCAATTGTGTCCTGAACCATATTTCTAGTTGACCCCATAACAAGTACACATCAAGCTATTTGATCCCACAGTGAACATCTGCGGGGCCCAAGCAACTTACCTGACGTCGTTCATATAAATTAAATAAAATGCATGACTAGATCGCACGTACTCGCTCTTATGTTCGATCACATCGTAAGCCAAAGATTTCAATTAAGAATCTAAATATATTATTAAAGTCGTTTTTACTTAATTTTGTGTATGTTATACCTACATAAAATTTCTATTATATTCAACTGAATATAATACAAATAAAAATGACCAGTGTCAAAATATTTCACATAAAAAATCTCCCTCTTTATATGAACAACAAAAAATGTTGGCTTATAAACGAGTAAGGAGAAAATAAGAAAGAACCAGAATAAACAACAACAAACTTGTGTGGCTAATAAAAGCGCTAGTCGTTTCAATGCAATTGATAAACAGGAAAAACCTGCATTATGTTGGATCTGATAATGTGGGCTCGGTGGCGTGATGTGAAGTGCGTTGGCTACTAAGCGGCTGGTCATGGTTCAATACACGATGCAGGCACAAGAAGTTTTTTAATTAAAATATTAAAATAAAGGAATCTGATGATCGACCTTGGCAGGTCGTGAAATAGCTATAATTCCAGCCAAAAATAATTGAGAAAAGCTTGGTGGTTGTGGTGGTAGCACACTCAAGTTGTTGTTGGGCATTCAAAGTCATCAAATTATACAAACTTCAACTTTTTACACAAAAAAAATGTATGTGAGAATTTTTACAAAAATTAATAGGTAATATAAGCTTAAGAAAGAAATTTCCAAAAAAATAATTAACAAGTTTTCGAAATATTGTATTTTCAAAAAAGAAATATTATTTTTTTTCAAAAATTCAAAAAATAATATTTTTCGAAAATTTTGGTATACAGTAGTATTTATAGTTTGAAGGACCTACAATATAAGAAATTTGATGGGAGGTAACGTTAATAACAACCGTTTGCGAAAATGTAAGCTATACCTAAAGTAGTGCACAGACTTTTTTTTGTCAAAATATTTAGAGCCATCTTAATAAAGATGTCAGAAAAAATTGTATGGCAAGTACCGTTCTTTTTGGGTCTAAAACAAAAATTCAAAATGTATTTTAGACAATCGCCGAGTACCAAGTTTGAAAAAAAATCGGTTACAGCCGTTTAGGCTGTAAGTCGTTCTACAGACAGATAAACGGACGGAATTGCGGGACCCACTTTATTGTTGTTATTCGATATCGTAATGTCAAGTTTGATCAAAATCTCGAGTTCGATTTTTTTTCAAATCCAAAACTTGTCGTTTAGTACCTACCTATGTATATATCGCAAGTAAAAGGAACATTTGTAAAACTTTTATTGGCTACGTAAAAGGATCTTATAAAAGTAAACTCCTGATGATACCATTAATGACCCTAATAACATATTAAGTGTTTTAAGGCTGATCAGGGCCCCCGTAGAAAAAAAAATAAGTGTAGGTTCGGGCTCTTCGACCGGCAGTTTGGCCTTGTTCATCACTAATAAATCACAAGTTATACATGTAGTTGAAATTGATAATTATTAGAAGGTAAACAGTTGTATAAATACGAACTCTCTGTTATTCGCCGTTTTTTAATAACAACAATGTGCGGAGATAAGCTAGTACAAAAAATTGTTAAAACCTGGATGAGAACCAAGGTCTAACGATAAGACGATTTAACGGACTCCAGTCGGCGCTTTTGTGAACCACGAGACTGTGTTTTGCAAAAAACAGTTTTATTTTTTTAAGTGGCTTATGGCTAATTTCACAAAGAACTTTAAAACATTTAAGAGGTTTCTAAACACGTTTCACCAAGCCCTTTTAAATACCCCTTATAAGCTAAATGCCTTTTTTTTGGCTCATTAAATTTTAAAAGTGCGATTATATGTATCCTAATTGATTCAATAAACTTATGCCGGATATAAACGAGTGAAAAATTGACATTAATCCATGTCATTAAACTGACAAAATAATGGCAACATCAAATCATTAACGACAAACATTTACAAGGGGCAAAATAATTACTGATTAATTGATAATGCGGTAATCTGCCACAGTAGAATGAGCAAGTTCATTTCTCTTCGCGGTGTGCCATTGTTTTCAAAATGGTGTCACTGTGCATTTACATGACCACATTTTAATATCAATATTTAATACCAGTTTCCTTGCGATATTTTGAATGACGAAAATACTGACAAATTTTCAAACCATTTACACTATTTTGTCATTAATGTCAATAAAATGAATGAAATAATGGCAATTCGTCACTCATGTAAATCCGGCATTAGTATTTTTTGATTTTCTTATATACTCGTACAATCACACCAAAACCTCAGTATCAACAAAAGTGTTCAGTTGTGATAATGGATCGCTTGAAAAAACTTTCATGACATCAGCAGTTTTTCCATCAGCTGTGGTTTTGAACGTGTTACAACTATAGCGTGTTTCATTCAAATTTCAAAGATCTCCTCTTAAATCGAGATTTGATCTTTTCAATTAATCTTTTTTCCAGATTTAATTGTAGTATTTGTGAATGTCTGACACACACATTTCTGAAAAAAAAACATATCTTCATCATCAGATGACGAGGAAGACGAATCAATCAAGAACTCCACTAAGTTTTTTAAATCTAAATTGTTAACTTCTTCGTTCTTTATTTGACTAGCACAAGTTCACAACAAATTAATAACAAAATATTTTCCATTTGTCATTTGACAGAAAAAACTTTTTACATGTATGTGTGCATTCAGATCAATTCTGTCAGCCCGTCAGAGGTCAAATCTTTGTGTTGAGATTTGATCTAGATTTGCCCTTTTTGTTGCAATGAAACTCTCAAAATTCAAAAATATAAAATCTTTTGACAGAAAGAGCAAATCTTTTCTTGAATGAAACTCGCTATTATTATGTGAACGCTAGGATTGTCAAGCACCAAAACTTAAACAAAACTTCCAGCCAAGAAAATCTTCGAATCCCAGCCCGCAGGTTCGAGACGACCAGGAAGACCGAACCTCAGCTACAGGGATCAGGCGGTTACAGACGCAAGAGCGATTGGTCTCGGCGACTGGAGGGAGCGTGCGAGCGACCGCAACTGATGGAAGGCCGCAATATGTCAGGCAGCGACCCTCCATGGATCGGGAGCCGGATATAAGTAGGTACATAAGTAAGATAAAATTTAAAAGGGATTTTTGATAAAAGTGCTTTTAGTCTTTCTTTATGAAATTAGTCATTATACTATAGTATTCCATCCACATAGCCATACCTGAGGCGTTACGCGATAACTGATGTGGACTAGGGCTAATCATGAACAACATGGTCTACATTATCTTCTATCCACCATAACACGTTACGTGAAATAATTTTTCAAATTATTTTCAAATTTGACATAAAATTCAATCGTCATCAGACACAAACCTATCCTAAACATAGACACACATATGAGTCAGTGCGTGGATGAATGTCTGAAGGTAGTTTCCGTCAAGATTCAATTCATTGCATTAACTAACAATTGAGAGATGGTCAGTGGCAGCAGCTGGTTACTAGGATTGTGGGCTTGCGAGTATGCCCACAGACAGACTATACCACAGCAACTACACCGGTCATCGTTTGTCTAATAGCCTACAAATGCAATTGCTAATTTCGGTCCACGTCGCCGTCGTCATCGCGTCGCGTCGTCGTAGCGCAACTATATAGAATAATATTGTTGTTATTATTTTGTTCGGCAGGCAAGAGCTGCAAATCTAATTGAAATAATTGCAACTTGCAGGTCTCGTTGAGTTTATTAAACGGTGTAATTGTACAACAATCGGTTGAATGCTGTGGAATTAAATGGAAACCATTCACTCGCATTGTGCGCCATTACATTCCAAAACAATATTTATCTCTCAACTCTCGTGAAGACGTGAAGCGGTCTGGTGGTGGCCGGCGCGGCGGTCGGTATGGTGGATGGGTTTTGTGGAGATATTGAATCGGATGGATGATTATGTCTAGAACAATTCTGGCGAAATAGACATTCACATTATTAGCCAGAGTCACCCGTGAGCCGAGAGCATCAGAGAGCCGCAAACCGTAGCCGTTAATGATACACTTGGCTTATAGATGTAATTACACATTTTGGCTTAGATTACTTAACAATTACTTTGTTCAATGATGGTATAGGTATGTGGGGCTGAAATTAAGGCGCTTTGTTATAATACTCGTAGACTGAAGTGATTTTCTGTCTGGTGTAAATTATGGGCCTACGTTTGTCGTAAAGGTATATTCAAGCTGCGTCGACAACAACGTTATATGTGGACGTTATATTGAAACCGCTCCTTTTTGGGGCGAGGATCCTTACATAACTTATAACGCATTAACACCTACATGGTATCTCAATTTGGTTGAGGCTGCAGCTGAGTCTTTGGGAGGATTCTCGTCTCGGTGCGTTGCAATAGTATATTTCGAGGGAGTTAGTCGTGTGCGTTTTTGCAGCTTCATCCAGCCAGCCAGCCAGAACCAACGGAGCCCGGTGATGATACTTCTCATGAGGTATGACCTCATGCAGTGATTTCAGGGTTACAGATGTCTCCGGAAAGATATGTTTCATTAAGTCATTTCGCTTTGAGGAGTTGCCTTGGTTTTGATGCATGATTGCATTGTGCAGTTGTACCAGACGCCTACGCCAAAGTGTGCGACTGCTTTGAGAAATGTGTTTTTTTTTTTGTTGTGTGTATTAGTCCTGAGTTACCTGGGTTGGTCGCCGCGCCGCCGCCGCTCAAATATTATTGTGATCTTGGTTGAATATCAAAGTAAAAAAACGAAACCAAATCATTTTGATGACAAGTTCAACGTTAAATGTCAAGCGTTTTTGTCGTGAAGTTATATTTGTTGGTCTTTTATTTCAGGAAATTTTGATTGGGATAAGTTTTGTAATGACTTCAGATGGAGTGTTCCAAATGTTGACTCATTTCGGGTAAATATGTTTAAGAATTTTTTTGTCCATATCTAGGTGCAATCAATCTTAAATGACTTTGTCATTCATAAATGAATCATTTCTATAAAAATGACGTGCTTTCTTACTTAAGGAATAGGTCTGTCAATTTTAAGTAAGCTGCGCAAGCTTTTGCGAAAGATCAAATGAAATTATGTTGCTCAAGCTGCCCATTGTTGAAAAAAATCATACGCCACCTGGTATGAGAGTGAACTTTTGACCGAAATTGACATTTTGATGGTATTTTCTTAGGAAAAGACTTCTGCTCAATTTTCCTTAATCACTTTTTTCCAATGTAATTGCTGCAAAAACTTAAGGAAAAGATCAGTTTCAATATAATTGAAGCATTTGGAAAAAATATATAAGCACAAAGTAGGGTGAAAGTATTATATTTTTGGCGATTTCTATAACAATTTTTTGTATTTAAAATTCGAAGGTACTGCAGAATTTCTTCGGTCATAGTATCACTTAAAGCATTGGGAAGCTTCTTGGAAATTAAAACATTTCAGTTGTCAGGGAACGTCACAAACATGTTTTTTTAATATTTCATGCCTATAAATTCAATATTGTTAGGAGTGTGCAAGAACTTACGTAAAACAATTTTTGGAGACATTCCTTTTTCGGAAGTGACTAACATGGCTTCCAGTTCCACCAAAATTGGAGCATTAATAAACAAAACTGAGCTTAATGAAATAGTTCATCTACATTGACCAAAAATAACTGCCTTTCATGTGGCGTTGATTAAAAACGTCGATTGGTCCATCATATTTCACTGATTTATTTTCCAGATAATTTGCGATCGCATTCATCTTATTTTTCACACACCACTCAGGTTCAATAGAATGATGCAAATTTCCATACCGGAAGATCCTCAAGACTTTTCTTAGTAATCATCACGATCAATTATATTCGAATGTTATAATCTCGGACTTTTAGGGATCAACTGATTTCGACCAAATTGTAAACAAATATTTTTTTAGCAGTTAGGTTAGGTTAGGCTAGAGGGGTGTTGAAACTGTAAGCCACCTCACCCCACTTGGATCTCAATGGATCCATTGTGGTCCCTAGGGTAGGAAAGGGGAATTTTAAGGTGGGGAGGAAATGGGGAGATTATGTTTGCGGTACATCCCTAAACCATCCTGACATTTGAATAAATTTCAGGATTTTTTAAGTTGTTTATTAGAGACATATCGCCCAGGTTGTCGAAGAAATAATCTCCGAGTGCTTCTTTCCTGGTTCGGGCTAGGCTGGGGCATCCACAAAGAAAGTGATTTGAGCCCTCTTCCGCCCCTTCGCGCATACAACCTCTACATAAGTCAGATGTGCTCATGCCCCTTCTAGTCATGTGGGTTCCCATTGAGTTGTGATAGTGACCCTTTGGGATGCCCATCAGGAGGAACAGTTATTCCGTCCAAAGATTTCTCGAAACCCATGGTCGATACTTGACCATCTGTCGTTTGCGGTTTTGAGGAAAATTTGTTGGATTCCAAAATGTTCGTGCTCCAGTGGCACAAATATCTCGGAAACAATTTGGCTCGGTTCAAGTAATGAACCGGTTTTGGGCAGTTCGTCTGCGGTTTCATTCTCTTAATGTGTCCTGGGACCCAGATTAGAGTGACTAAATTCGATTCGCTTAGCTGCGGCAGCGATCTGTTAGTTTTGACTTTGTGACGGTTGAGAAAATGGCTTTGATTTGCCTAGCACTCTACGAAAATATCTATGTTTCTGTTGACCAATTTTCCTGTTCAGATGAGGTCCATCGGATAGGATTGTCTTTAGATTGCGGATCAGTAACATCATCTGTTAGTACTTCTTCGAAAACTTTACCATAAACGGAGAATGTTTCCGATCCTTGATAATTGCTGGAAGAGCGATATGTGTGAAGCAGAGCTGTTGGCATATTTTGCACGAGCAATTTAAAGGCATATCTCACACAGAGACGACGCTTTTTGTCAGCAATATCGTGCCACTTGAATCTTAGAGTTATTCCTGTGACAATTCCTTAAAGAGGAAGTAGGTACATAAGTAGCAAAAGATCGGTAGCATAATCCCTGTCATCGATGAAATTCAGCTTGTTATAAGTATGCGCAAAAGCCGTAAAAACGTAACCTTACTTTTTGGATGAGCACCGCTTAACAAAACCGCAGCTAGTGGCGTAACTATAGGGTGGCAGGGCTGGCAAAATGTCACGGCCCCCGACACAAGAGGGCCCCAGCTCGAGAATCCACCAGCTCAGAAATAACCTAACATTTTTTTTACAAAATGTTGTACCTAAGTAGGTAATTAAAAATTATAATATGTTCAAGTACTTAAAATCAATCAAAGTGGGTTACAACTAAAGACCATATACTAATTCAAACTAATCATTAAAATTTCAACACATTCAAAACAAAAAGATGTCAATTTTCAGTTGATTGTGCATAAGGCAAAAAAATGTACTAAGAACTTAAATGTAACAAATTTCAAGTTTTAATTATTAAATCTGACATAACTTGGTTTTCTGCAACATAGAATTAATGGCCTTCGGTGTTTTTTGAGAACCGAAAAATCCAGGTTTTTTGACAAATCTTGGGGTTTTCAGAAGAACCTAGGTCGACCCTGGGTAAAGTTCAACGAACGAACATAATAATGTCAGTGTTTTGCAAATTTTAAAGAAAAATTAATAAAAACCTATTTAAGAAACTCTATGGCACAAGATAGGCTAGATAACTTGGCTATTCAGTCTATTCAAAATTCTACGGCCCGATCTTTAAACTTTGATGACGTTATAGATACTTTTGTGAGACAGAAAGCTCGGAGAAAAGAATTTTATTAATAAGAAAATCTTATTGAAAGTAAATTGTTATTTCCTTATAAATATTTGTAAAATCTATGCTCTTGAAAATAAAACTTATTAGATATTTAACTAAAATGCACATAATATTATTAATAGTTTTAGGCAACTACTTACATGAGTGGTTTATTAAAATTAAATTCTAACGTGACTGTTTTTAGTGTGACACCGGAGGGCCCCATCCAAAAAATTTGCCTCGGGCCTCAGATGGTATAGTTACGCCAATGGCCGCAGCCATTTAAACTATGTTGCCACATTTCTGACTTAAAAACCTAATTGATTGAGGCTTCAAGTAAAACAAAATTAAATGTTTACTACTAATCGTCTAATTTTTGTTCAAAAAGAAAACAGAAGACAAAAAATAGGAATAAAGTGTGACAGTATAGTTAATATTGACACCTTCGGCCTCATAACAAAAATATTCAAAATAAGTTTAAATTACCTAAACGTGTTACTCCTAGACCTTGAACTTCAACTCTTTCCTCATATGTTATCTCCAGAAATATGCTACCGGATATGAATAAAAAAACAATGACTTTAACTTTCAATGTCGAAAATCCTAGTACCATAAGAACAAGCTTATATGACCTAGTCTCTCATTTTCATTTATTATATCCAGAAATTTAATTTATTTATCATAAAATTTAAAGCCCCTCGCACACTAATAATTTCTGATGATGTCTAGCAAAGAATTTTCAATAGGAATCTTTCTACCATCATCTTTCCATATCTATGGAATTTTCCCACCAATATCATCAGAAAAGCTTCATTGGTTAAGTTTCTCAATTTCTCACACCTATAGCCTTGCAAGAGATAACAACACTTTTTATTGCACAAGCTTATTCGTAGAGAAATATAGGTATGATAAAACTACAAGATAAGATGACCAAAAAAACAACTGTCACATAAATAAAATTTGCTTAATTCGAATGCGCACGGTGAGTTCCTAGATTTTTTGAAAGAAAAAAAAAAAACAAAGTGAAACTTATAGATACATCGACCATTTGGACACATGATGTGAAGAGTTGGACCCTCTGCAACTTAATTTGGTTGACAAAAGACCACAAGGCAACTAGCTGTTTTTTTTTCGATTAAATTCAAGAAGAGTAGGTATACCCTAGCAAGTCCCGTTGTCACTTTCTTATAACTGTTTTCTTATTTGAAAAGTCATAAAGTTGCATCTTTTTGTTAGACTCATCTTCCCATTTGATATTATGTAGATATAGGAAAAAGAATAAAGGTGCGCCAAGTCTCCCAAAAAGCCATCGAACGCAAGACCCATCATCATTATCGTCATCAGGTGGAAATGGAAATCTGAATCTTTGGGAAAAAAATCCCCAAAATTCAAAAAAAATACAAGAAAAAGTGGTTTTGTTTCGAAACTCAAATTCTTAAATTGATTTCGATTGCGAGACTACAACATTAAACTTCAAGCTGGTCCGTTCAAAGGTATATAGGTACTCCCAAGTTAAGTTAAAAAAAGAAGTCGCGACCGCAGCGGCCAGCAGCAGCGCAGGGGAAGTCAGAAATAGAAAAGAAGATGACCAAGTCCAAGTCAAAGAATAATACACAACAACAAACTAATGAAGACCCAATAAATTTGATCTCAGCCCACATGCAATCCTAAGCGTTTTATGACACCACTCTACGCGGTTAGCCCCTCCGATCTTGATTAGTTAAAAAAAAAAAGTTGTCGACTGCTCTGACCTGTTACCTGGGTTGGTATCGTGTTTTTTTTTTTTCTTTTTGGCTAGATGTTCGGTTTAGCTCGGTTCGAATTCGACTCATATCGACCGCATCAAGGGAGAGCTTTCGAAATATGTATCTTTTAGTCTGCCTGCCTACATAATATAATCGATTGGGATTTTGTTACAGGTGACACACACACACACCGCACATAAATTACTATCATTAATGGGGACGGATACAGCACACGAAAATAGTCACAGTACGAGTATCTTCGGCAACAACAAAAAAGAAACCACTAACCAGCGAGGAACGCACCTTTAACAACAACACAAAAAATAAAATACTTATACATACATACATATAGATATTGGCTATTCTGTGACTGACATTTTATTTTTATTGAATCCAAGGAGGACTAACATCTTTTCATGTACCTAAATTGACTATAGCTATATGCATATTACGTTTCTTTCGATTTCTTTGCAAACTTGCAACAATAAAACTCTATATTTTATCTAGCAATTATGGAACCTAAAGATTTGTCAACTTATGACAACTTTTCTCATTTTATGACTTTTCAGTCTTTATAGCTGATAACACTGCAACATTTTATCAAATTATTGAAACATTCTAATGTAGATGTATTACAATAACGCTCAGGGAAGTCTAAAATTCTATCCTTCTATTGAAAGATGATACTGCCTTAGCCTTTGCAATTGGCAACAGAATAATTATTCGTTATTTGTGAATATTTCAATAAAATTCATAATAGCGCGTTGGTGAATTAAGTAGGACAAGTTAATAACTACAATGAACTAAATGATTTTTCGAAGAAATGATTAGAAGATATTTTCAAAACTAATTTTTGGATGGAAATATTAATTTCTTAAAAAACCCGGTTAACAGTTTTGTGGAGAAAAAAATAATTGTTGATTAAACTTCGAAAAATGCCGAAAACATCTGCATCTTTTACTCAATATAGTATTTTCGGAATCGATTTGAAACTGAGGACATCAAAAATCTTTGGATAAATAACTTCGTTTTACCATTTAAAAAATTTAACTTTGTGTGACTTAAGAAAACTATTACTTTAGGCCGGCAATTCACGACACAAAATAGGTTTGCGCAGTTTAGTTGTTGTGTTGTGAATGCGATTGCTTGTGCGATTTGTGCAGTTAACTGTGTAAAAATCAAACAATTTTAATATTTTTGCATAAATCTTAAATTTGTACAGTTATTTGTGTCGTAAATGTCAAAAACTGTGCAACTGCTCAGTTGAAAAATTTTATTTACGCAATACACATTGTTTTTTTTTTTTATAATGGCTGATGAACAAAAGTTCTGGAGCGAGTTCCTCGAACTTTATAAAGAACAGCCAGCTCTACAGAGAGCTAATTTTGAACACATGCTTAATGAATGAAAACTTTTTAAAACTGGGAACTGTGCAGTTTAATTGCATCGTTTTTTGCACAAACCGACTTGAGTAAAATGTCAGTTTGCGCAGTTATTTTGTGTCGTGAATTGCCGGCCTTAGTACTTTTTGTTCATAGAAATTAAAAAAATTGACATAAAAACGAAAGATTTTTCGTGTTTCAAACAAACACGAAAGGAATCATTTTTTCGGGAAAATTTATTAGACACGTTCACAGATATCTTCAGCATTCTCATTGATAAGAGCCGAATTCTACTGCAAAATTACTCATTTTTACTGTTAAACACCGAGAACAAAAATTTTGATTCGCTCTCTTACTTTTCGATTCAAAATAGCATTTAACGGCCTTAACGGTCCACTTAATTTGCGTTTCATCCCGGCAATCTCATTTGGACTCATCAGTTGGTTAGTGAGCGCCTTACCAATGCGCAATTTTTGTTAAGTTAAGTTCAACGTACTTGCATTTTTTGACAAAGAAGCAATGTGAACTACATATATCCAACAAGATTAAAATTTTAATCATTAAAATTGGAACTTGGCCAGACATAGTTAATAAGAAGGTGTTTTTTTTTTAATGATTAAAATTTTAATGTTGTTGGATATAGTTCACATTGCTTTTTTGTCAAAAATGCAAGTAAGTTGAACTGAACTTAATAAAAATTGCGTATTGGTAAGGCGCTCACTAACCAACTGATGAGTCCAAGTGAGATTGCCGGGATGAAACGCAAATTTATTTATTTATTTATTTATTTATTTACATCAATTAGAGATAATTAAATCTACAATTAGACTACAAAAAAGAGATAAATAGGTATAACATTTAACATCTAACAAAATTACATTATAGTATTTAATACAATACAATAAATTGTGTAATCATAATTTGATTAATCAATTTGAAAACAACAAAATTAAATTAATTTTTAAAATGTATCTGCTTTTATGAAAGTTAAAATCAATATAATTTGAAATGAGATTAGTTTCTCTGACACAACGAGTTATTGGTTCATTACGAGCATAGTTTACTCTGTGTTCCTTTTCTCGGAATAGACAACGTTCTCTTATCTGACGCGACGGAGCATACAAATCAATCAATGATAAAAGCATAGGGCATTTGATATGATGTGACAAAATATCACTAATGAACATTACAGACATCATTTTTCTTCTATTTTCGAGAGATTGAGCTCCAAGAAGTTTACATCTAGTTGCGTATGACGGGATTTCGATGTTCCAACCTAATTTCTGGATTGTATACCTTGTAAATTTTCTTTGGATCATTTCTATTCTGTTTGAATAAATATTGTAGTAAGGATTCCAAATCACACAGCAGTATTCTAAGTTAGACCTAACATAGGCATTATAAAGAGATTTAAGGGCGTAAGGGTCCTTGAAGTCTTTTGTATTTCGTTTAATAAACCCTAGCATTGAATAAGATTTAGCTACAATAAATTCTATGTGCTTGGTAAAACTTAGTTTTGAATCAAATATTACACCAAGATCTTTTTTCTCCAAAATTTTGTGGACTAAAGGCCGTTAAAAGCTATTTTGAATCAATAATTCAACAAGTCCAATTAAATGTAATACTAAGTCTTCTACTTGGCTGAGTAATTTCAGTAGTATATAGAATTGTATTATAAATAAAAACACCTTCTTATTTCTTAATTTTCGACGAAGACAAATTTGTGAGATTTCATTTTTCACAACTATCCAATCTTGTGTGAAAAAAAGATCAGAGGCTTCTTAAAATATTTCGATACAATTACCAAATTTTTCATATAACTGAGTATACGTAATTCAATACACAATAAGATGGCCAACGTGATTGCGTTGACCTATTTACGTCATTCACTCTGTCATCTCAGCCTTTAAGTTTAGAGTGTCGGTAAACGTAAGCGTTATCCCAAACTGCGTTGATTTGTCATATGTGTCAAGGTGAATTTCATTATATTTATTTACTGGCAGGCAACGAGACCGAGACTACTTTTAAAGCACCCGAGATAAGACAGAGACGATACCGTATTTTTAGTACCGAAATTCGCCGATAATCTCGCTGGTCTTGGTGGTCTCAGTAGTTTCGTTTCGGTTTTAGCTAGAAGAAATATTTTATTATTTAATTATTTTTTGTACCTAATAATGTTCAATTTTTATAATTTGCACAGTTTTTTTTTTCGAAATATTCTATACGCGTTAAAAAAGCAAATCACATAATGATAGGATAGGTGACAGATAGGTACACTGCGAAAATTCAGAGACGAATTCGTACGATTTATGTTTTATGTATGCATCTCGTTGGAATAGAAATCGCTCATTTTTCATACTTTGTTTTCCCCTCCGGAAAAAAATTGAATTTAAGACTTTTAGGTGATACTTGTAAGAAAAACTATTATCGAAACGGCAAAATACATTTATTGCCTGACTATAAAGCCATAAACTGTCAAAATCGATTGACGGATGGTTCCGATTTAAATGGATTAAAAACCATCTACAAACTTCAAATATTACCTCAGAAAATTCGAATTTCTTCTGACTAAAGATGAGATCAAGATCGAGACATAGACGAGACTGCACATTCAAATTTTAACGAGAAAAACGAGAGGCCAATATCAAGACAAGACTTGGTTATACAAGACCGAGACCTAGACAAGACTGAAATTTTTCGATTTTGACTGGTGTCGTATCGTTGCCAGCCCCACTCAAAAATATTGACTTACATTTAAACGCATTGACCCAATGACAGAAGATTTTTTTCGTTGACAATAACAATGGGTGGCAATGGTGCAGTGTATATAGTACTTGACTATGCTAACTTAGACGTGTGGGTTTGATCCCCACGCTAGGCAGCATTCTTTTCTATACCTCCAATTATAATTGGATGTCGCCAGTCCACTGTGCCAACAAAAAATTCTTTCCCATCTTTCTATTCCTTCTAACTAGTGGCGTGTAATTCAGGTTGCATTTAAAAGAACTTAGGTCTTACAGGCATATAGTTAAAATTATTATTATCATTATTATTAAAAACGAATTTGTATACCAATAAACCAAATATAAGCTCGAGCTTAGCGTCTTGGGTTTTGTAATATTTGGACAGGTCGATGTCAACATACCTTGGCGGACATTTTGTTTTAACTGCGTCTATCAATCGGTTGTTTGTTTTCAGTGAATGTTTCCAAAAAGCATCACAGTTTAAGAAACGCCTCAAGATTATGAAAATTTAGTATCGTCAGCGTCAACTTATTTTTGCTGACAAAAATTATTTCGTCGCTGAAAATAAGTCGCGCATTTTTGGCTTTGTTAACAATCAAACTAATACGAACTTCGCCAGCTGGCAATGAATTTACAATATTTACAATATACATGACATCTTCTTCGAAACGAAAACGTCAATTGTGACTGTGAGACTTACAGATCATTGATTACTCATTTTAAGTCTAAATTCAGTGATATGAACATGGATGACATGTAGTTCCAGGAAGCCAGTAAGATGACGTTACGTTCCACATCACAATGAAGAGGTCAAAATAGACATTTTGAACGAGCATATGGTTATCGCGACCAGATATAACGTGAACAGGCTACAGAAATTTATGCGGTTTTAAAGTATTTTCTCAGGTTTTCTGAAGTCGCAATTGACCATTACACCATTACCACCTAAGTCTGTAAAACCCAGTCAGTTGCTTAAATTATGCGCCAAGGTCATGGAAAATTGAATCTTATCAGCTTCAAATTTCAATTTGGCAAACATGGGAATTTCAAAAAAATAAAGCAATTCCGTAATGCCTCATATACTCCACTTTTCTTATTTCGTCTCAACATCGACCCGCGCTTAATGTAAACACATCATAAGGCACGGTAGTGCACAGTCAAGTTCTGGCACTACACCCTTTTGACATGATCACACTTAGCCGATTTTCGACCACCCCTCTAACTTAAGTGCCAATAAATTCAGAAACTTCAAACTCGCAACATTTGCTAAGCTTAACAGGCTTAGGCAACTCAAACATTTTTTTTTTTTTTTTAATTTAGCTATATGCCTGTAAGACTTAAATACAACCTGAATTGCATGACACTAGTTTGGAACAGTAGATTTGAGAACCAGGTATTGACTGTCTCATTTTAACCCATGGGCGGCATCCAATTAAAATTGGAGGAATAGAAAAGAATGCGCCTAGCGTGCGGATCGAACCCACACGTCCTAGTTAGCAATCAAGCACTTTATCCACTGCACCATTGCCACCCCTTTCAATTTCAATTCTTTAGCATTAGTGGTTGCCGAGATATAAGACTGCAAAAATTGCAAAAACCTTTACTAACTGACTCACTGATTTACTCACTGACAGATATCATCAAAATTATGGAGCACTTCCCGCTATTGTAGAATCTTGTAATTTCGCACAAATAACGGTAGATTTTATGGTGTATACAAAGGAAAAAATCCAAAATTTAAAATTTTCCGTTCAAAGGCCGTGGTATCCACCCATTTTCATTGAATTGATATAAATTATTTGGAACACTTGTTACCTTCGTGGAATGATGAAATTTGATAGAGCGATAGGACTTTTGACATGCAAGCAAAGGGAAAATTGAAAATTTTAGATTTTACATTCAGTGGGCGTGCAACCATCCATTTTCACAGAATTAATATTAAATATTTTGAGATCACTTCCTAATTACTCAATTTTAAAATGAAAATATATATGATATGAAAATGATATACATATTTATCAACTAAAATCTATAAGCAACATTGACTGGGTGTCAATATTGGGATACCGTTATACATAGTTATGACTCTAAGAGCTCCGTCAATGCGCCCTTATGGGATTGAAAATGATCATGAAAAAACTGCATTGACCCAAAAATTCAAGTCAGCACAGGTGTCAAAGTTTGCACTAACGCATTGGCCTCATTTTTCATTGACAATTACACGACAGGTGACATTATAATGACAATTCGACGTCATTTTTACGACAGAAATTCAACGCATTGTCAATTTACGTTGACCTTCGTTAGGGACCAATGGAATTTTTCGTTTAATTTTCCTTTGTCATTTTTACGTTGGATTTTTCATTCCCTCATTAGCAACGAGTTGGGAGTAAACTCCCAAATTAAGTTTTGATTCCGAAAGTATATTACGTAAATATCGCATACTACTGAATTTTTGGGCTTAAGCCGAGATTAGATACATTTCCTTCGTCCTCGCAAAAGAACAATACGATTTCTATATTGAAATTCTCATAACCTGTTAGTCACTAGTAGATAGTTACCGACATTTTATGTGGTTTAATATTTATCATCCTGTGCATCCGTATAGCTACTTCTGATATGCGCCCACAGGATAATTTTTTTGTTTATATTTTTAAATGTGTGTATACATATATATGTATTTTGTAAAAGAGAAACCATCATGGTCAGAAGAATCATTTTCATTCACGTCCACAGTAGACAGTGTATAGCGATTTTACGATCAACGAATGGCCCATTATACGTTAAAACTTCAGTTTCATTAACTTCGATTGATTTACGACCTCTTAAGATGAATTTCTTTTAAAATTAAAAAAAAAAATTAAAATAATAAACACGCTACGTTGTTGCTCTGGAAAAGTTGACGCGTTATATACGAATTCCGTTCCGCCTTTCAGAGACGTCCTCTCTGTTATTCTTCTTCTAAATTAAGTTACTCTGTTTTGTTTTGTTTTGTTCTTCTTAATAAAAGAAAAAGGAATTTGCCCTCAAAATGAAGGCAAACAAAATGATGCTCCTCGATCACTTGGCCCTCCCAAGATTAGAACAATTAACTCACCCAGACGACACAACGCGAGAAGATTAAAAACAAAAACAAAAATAACCATCAGAATCCTCAACATAATGAAGGTCGATATAGCTTGGAGTTCTGACGGGTGCTCGTTGCCCTCGAGGCTATATGATAGCCCTTGTGCGTCGTCATCGTCATCATTGTCGTCTGGCCAAAAAAAAAAAAGACAACACATAATGAGTCCACGACACGATGCATTTTGCATTTTATGAGCCATGGAATCTAGAATCATCCGCATACATACACATAACTGTCAAGTGGCGGAACTGGTGACTTGGTTCGAGAGTCCGCGTCGCGTCATTGCCGCACAACACCCGCCTTCACAAAAGCGTAAGATGGTAATTTGATTGCAATGCTTGGTTAGCACTTCACCTGCATCACGAAGCGTGGATGCCAAAATAGATGGACGCGGACGAATGAACGAATAATGTGCTTCTCCCATGTCGTCACCGTCACCGCCACCACCACCGTTCCTTTGGCTATTTACATAGCTTTGCTCTATAGAGCTCTATAGAAGATCGTACCTGTTTCTTGGGGAAGGAATTGACCCACCAACTGTGGCAGCGGCGGCGATATGTAGTGAAACACAAAATCACGTATAAAGATGTCAGCTAAATGATACTTAAGTCTTAATCACTTTTTCGTTAAAACAGTTCCATTCCCAGTGCAGCAGCGAGAAGAAGAACAAACACCAACACAACACAGCGACGTGGACAAAATGCCAAACTAATGGGATCACACTTCAAAATGGTTCCTGCTGTTTGCCACAGTTCGCCATGTTTATCTCCATCGTTGGCTTTGTATAGATAAAATGATCACACACCCGGGTTGGTATTAAGTTTTATGAGCATGTGCTCATCAAAATCCTCCTTTGCAGCTTCAATCAAGCCTGTTTAACGAAAGGATCGGTGCCGTGCAATTGATGGCGAGTCAAGTCCGATTCACTTTTTAGCTATGTCGAATTGAGAGTAGGTACCGGTTTCTTATATTCTATGCGATGATCCAAAACATAGCCTCCCTCATCAGAACCAGGTAGGTATTATACAGCTGATAGCAGGTTGATCGTTGAGTCGTTAAAGTCACCAGGCTATTTGTTTTGACACTGACGAGAGAGCAATTCACGTAAAGCGTTATTATTTACAGAGCAAACACCATAAAACGGTTCTTACACAACGGCAGTCTATAGAGACGAAAATAATTTGGCAGATTACTCGTATATTGCGAAATAATTTAAGTGGTTAACATAAACTTTGAAGATTGTATCCTGAAACTCTAACCATGTGGTACAAGGTCAATAATTTATATTTTATTCGAACGTGGGCAGTGGACATAAATTGGGGAATGTATTTCCAGAAGAACCGTTTTTATTTTGTTTTGTTCAGAGCAACGAAACGCAACCGGGTCTCGAACAGGCTAGTCAAATAAGTTTATTTGCTATATTTATTGTAGTAACATGGATAAGAACTATCAAATTTTAAGAATAGTAAAAATATGGGAATCTTGTAACAAAGTAAACAAATCAAATGTGTGAGTAAATGTCAAAAGTGACTTTTCGAACACAATGAGATCGCAGAAACAACTTGACAGCTTAATATTTTGACAGTTGTTTCACGATTTGCCCGCAGAAAGTCTTGCTGTATGAATTCACAACTGTTCCTATTTTGTTAGTCTTTTTATTAAATTTTTCGATTTCGAAAACAGCTTTTGTGGAAAATGTTTACAAATTGGGGCGTTCGGTGTCGCACAGCCTTCTGATACATTGCTGAAATATATATTGTGCGTTTGTGAACGTATAAAACCCAATAGGTAACAATTTCTGTCAAAATTCAAAACAGAAAAAAAAACTAATTGCTTACGATTACGCTTTGGGTCAAAGTGAATTAAACATACATTTGTTGGATAAAATATAAATTTAAAATGAATCAAGAAGTAAGAACCACAAATATTTCAAACGATTCAGAAGAAGAAGATGATGTATTAGGTACGTAATTAAAGTTCACAAACAACAATTGAAAAGACAGCTGATTTCGTAGTCAGCTTTGCACTACGATACCTGAGTATACCAGAAATTTAGCGCTAGCTTGGGTTCGATTTGGAAATCATATGTTTTGTTCGTTGTTATGGTCGTCGGCTGTTAATTGACAGATATTTACCACGTATTACAACAATAACGAACGTATTGCACAGCAAAGCTGTGCGCTACCGAACGCCCCCATTGTTACGAATTCGTACAAATGTATAAGCTAATAAGCAGCCCTACTTTTCACAAACGTCAAATTCTTCATTTTGATATAAATGATGTTTGCTTATCTATTTTGAAAAGCTAAAACCGACATATACCTATAAAAGTTTTCATATATTACGACGCTGAGTTTATAAATGTAAAAACGAAAATATTTGTGTAGAAAACAATAAGGGTATTCATTCAATGGCGGAAAACCCGGATAAACCTCGCAGAAACCTGATAATTTTATCTCCGGAGAAAGGAACTGTCAAATTGTGTATGTATTGAAAAAATTTTCTGCAAAGCAGATAATTTTATATCACGAATTTGATGTAGACAGAGAAGAAATAATCCTCATAAAGTTAGTGTAACTAACAGCTGATTATTTCCCACATTTACGCAAGTATTTTTAAGGGGGTTTTTTCATGCAAACGTCTAGCGTTTAATATTTTAACTTTCTGCAAACAGTAGAAAATTATCTCGTTGCATGAATACTCTTAATATTTAATGATAAGCACATACCTATTTTTTAATTCTACAACACATCGGGTACAACAAATTTGACAGATGATGATTTAAGAATATGGCCGCTATAATTTACACAGATTTTGCGTACTTTAATACTACGTTTCCACCGACCACTAAACCGAGATTTAAGTAGATTTAGCTAAATCTCCTACAATTCTTGAGGATTTACCATACAAATTTTAATCTTCTCAGATGAAGATTTAAAATAAATCTCATTTAAATCTTCAATCGAAATAGCCTATTTCCATATCGAAATGAACACATTCATCGGGAAAGTGAATTTTTCTCTTCGGTTGACACAGATGAAGCTACCTGTCTCACTTCTACATCATAAAAGAAAATGAAAAAGATATATGCATTTTGAATAGTGCTGTCAAAATGAATCTACTTTTGGAGCGGTGGAAACACTTTTTGAGATTACTAAATCTACAAGAGATTAAAGTTGATAAAGCGAAAACTGAATGACAGTGGCAATTTATGTATATACAATTTTCTGACTGATTTCTAATAAATTTACTCATGGTCAGTTGATGACAATCTGTTGACAGCTCTGCATTAAGCGTAGTCTGAAGAAATTAATTCAATTAAGACTGTTAAGTCTGTTTGCTATGTTCAATATATGGAATGTCAAAATCCCAAATGACATAATTTCTAATGTCAAAATCTGGAATGACAGAATCTTAGTACTTTTATTTTTGTTTTAAAAATCACCTCCAAGTAAAAGAAGTGATGACTACCAGGGTTATGTTGACGGTCAGGCAGATGAAGCGATACGTTAACAGTTTTACTAAAAAACAATAATTTGGATTAAATTGTAAAATTAGCGGCAACACACCTGGCTATCTTTTGACAACAATCATATTCAAATTCGTGATTCAATCCCAAAGGTTTTTAGCACTGTGCAATTTGATCAAAGTTTTGAGTACCTAATCGGGATTATACGATCATGGGATTTTTATAAGGCGTTTTCGAATAAGAGGTGTTATTTTGAATAGCCCGCTAATTCGGTAGCTGTCACTTTTGAAGCTGTCATTTTTTGACATTTGACAAGTAGAAACTACGCTATTAAGAAAAATGGAACGATACACGCTTCAACAACGCATTTCTTTTTTTTGAATATCAAAATAACACCTCTTATTGGAAAACTCATTAAAAAGTAAAAAAAAATTGTTGAATGCAAATGATGGTTCATGTCATGCAGATGGAGTTACATATGTTATTACATTATTATTACAAATTCTTTATTTAGATTTAAGAATACATATATGAATGACAAAGAAATATTCAAAAGAAAATAGAACATGGCAACAAGTGCCGTCTGTCGAAAATAATTTGACATATATTCATTAATTTGTAAATGAAAAAAAAAACTGAAAAAAAACTATTGATACATTTTTTTGATAATTTAAATTTGTGTACTAAATTTTTATTTGTATAACAATTCGCATTGAATATTTTGTTAAATAAATCAAAATTTAATATAAATTATAGGTATTAAAATTATAATTAAGGATGGCTAACAAAACAATTTTAAAGTGAGATTACAGGTCAAAACTATTTCGATATCTAAAAATTACTCTCCAACCATTTTTACCGTTTAAAATATCTTTGTTTTCAGAAAAAGATAAAAGCTCTTTTGAAAGTAAAGCTTCTCAATTGCGGTTTGAAGTTAAGTCCTACGATTTCAACTCTCGCTTTGAATATGGTACTTATTTGGTAGGTGGACAGATAGTTATTAAAGTAATTTCTATTACCTAAGGAGTGGTTCAGTTCTCTGTAAATCAGCCGGCTTGAAGAGGATTGTGCGCTATGAATGTATTGTAGATAAAAATGCTCATCTACTCTTGCAATGCAGTTGTAAAATGCATCACGCCAGCATTCAATCGGCTGATTAGATATACTGAGATCCACTCTATATTTACCCGCAATATAGAACCATTCCCGAAAAGGAGTTAGGCTAAATCTCAAGGCATGCATCATTATTTTCTTTTGCAAATTTGTGTTTGGTCGCAGCATTACTTTGACTATGTAGTCAGCATTCGCTTTCAAGTTTTTTGTATAGATTTACCTGATTCTACATACAAAGCAAGAAGTAGGTGTTGTCGATGGCAGCCTAAAAATACGTTTGAAAAAGAAGCGCTGTACTCCTTCAAATTCTTCAACAAACCTGAAACCATATACTTGATTTGCGTAGCAAAGGCAGGTATTTATCGTTGCGTCTATAACTCTGAATTTGGAAGAGGAATCCACTTTTTGATTACAAAAGAACCTGCTCCACATTATATTAATAGCAGTTTTAGCAACCAGACATTTTTCTTTAATATGAGGACGTAAATCCAAGTTGCTTGTTATTAAAAAACCGAGATATTTATATTGTTTCACAACTTCTATGGGGTCTGAACCAAGAAACCACTTATTTTGTGGTAAAATCCTCCTGTTTATGGATTCAAAAATCATAATTTTCGACTTACTGGTGTTAATTTGTAGATCCCATAGGTCGCAATAGTTTTTAAGTCTATTAATAAGGAGCTGAAGTGAGGAAGGGGATTCAGCAAGTAAGACCAGATCATCTGCGTAAAGCAGGATCCTTAAAAGTTCGTCACCCACCCTCACTCCACCACCTAAGATTTTAGTTACATCATCAATGAATAAGGCAAATAAAATTGGACTTAAGACACATCCTTGTGGAACACCTGTTGTGGTGTCAAAAAATTCAGACATAGTAATGCCATTATATATTGAAGAACAAGTGTTGGTTGTCAATTGCTTGTAGTTGGAGTTACATATGTTCACATTATTTGCTTTGTGGACATATAAACCAATTAATTGGGCCACAAGTTCAACTTTCGGCCTGAGTATTATTGACCTCTTCGTCCAGTTTTGCCACATACAGTTCGATAATTAAAAATTTTTGAGGCTAAACGATTTAAAGCCAAGAACTGTTTAACACTGAATTTAGACAAAATCTAAAATAAACTTGCGATTCCTTAATCTATTTCATAAATTAAATTAAAAAAATATTGAAGATATTGAAGATTTTTATGGGTGGGCTTAAAGCCCCTTCATGAGCAGACTCTGCATACAGAACGTGTGACGTGTGGCGAGTTTTTTTTTACCACAACTTTTTGTACTTTATTTGAAAAAATGACATTGTAACTAAAATCCGTACAAAACTGTTATATGAATATGAATTTATTTATTGTTAAATAGAGCATTAATAAATACTTACTTCACTGCGTAACTATTCAACCGTTGAGAGGTATTTTAGCGAATTCTATTGAATACGACTCTAAGCCTTTTTTCTATATTTGCTATTTTTTTTGGCAATGCAAGAATTTTGTATCTTACTTATGTTGTAGGCTTTTGCGATATCCAAAATTATTATTGTTTAATTAGTCGAAAACGATGTGCTTTGATAAAGGGTACGTGTTGATGATACCTGCGTTTGCTTAACCACATTATATTCTTTCATCGTTTTTCCATTTCTGCATAGTGTAGCTTCCGAGTTACTTGCAACTAATTTAACAAAAAAAAAGGTCTAAGGTCTGACCACAAAAACAAAAAACTAGCTTTCTTCATTTGACCAATTCTACTATAGCCTATACCCATCAACTGGGAACTAATTAATCTGATTCATAATATGCCTAATAACAATAAAAAACTCTTTCCACTTCCTTGTTTATGCGCGAGCCCGATGTTGGTCATTCATAATACAAAATGAATGTCCCATAGTTTTGAGGTTAATTCATAGATTACTTCTCGATTACGGTTTTGTTTGTGCTTCATTATTTATTATACAGTTTTCCATGTGTGTCTTAAGGCGAAAGCGTTTTTTTTTTTCAATTTAATTTGAGGTTAGATATTCAGGAATTTTTATATCAAGAAATTCAACGCTGCAAGTGGAGAGAAGCAAAAAATAGTATGTCTTTTAAAGTTTCGATTTATGTAGTAGAGCAGAGTAAAAAAAAAAAAAACTTTAGGGAAAACTCCACAAGCACCAGCTATGAATGCAGATATGTAGGTACCTAGGTACGAGTATTTATAAATTTCAAAACCCTATTGGTCACATTTTTATTGAGGTGGCCTGGCAGATCTATGGCCATTTAATGATTCTTCATCATCCATGATTTGCTTAATAAACGTACATATTCTTTTATGGCCTGTGAAAGGTTCATCTCATTCTGTTTTTTTTTTTTTTTTTTTGTTGGTAGGTAAGTATCTAATTTTTATTTGGTTTTTTGATTTGTTTCTTATTTTATTTTTAAGAGCCTGTGGGACTTCTATATCTATACAAGATTTTTAGTGATTTTACGGTGCCACATGTTTACCATTTTTAATTAGTTTATACTGTGGGCAAAAGTTTTCGTTTATTTTAATTGTTTTGTTGGAGAGGGCCCTGTTTTACTGCATCGAGAGGTACGAGTATATTATCTAACGTAAAGTTAAGTCTTGTTTAAAATTTATATGTACCTAATAGATAGATCATTGCGTAGATTAGATTGTTTTGTGTTTGTGCAGTTCGTTGGTATATTAGCTGAAGTTTAATGGTTGGGCTTTAGTGTTCTTTTGTTGGATTTAAAGATAGACATCTCTGTTGAGATGTTGATTGTCGTAAAATTGGCAGGAGCCAGATGATTAATTTTAGATGGATATCGACATTAAATAAAAAAAATTCATTCTTGAGAAATCTGCTTGTTTTAGTGGTTTTCATTAATAAATATGTTCTATAATTAACGTAATTTAGATAATTGATGTTAAGTTTAATAGGTTAGGTACTGGCTTTCTAATATTGAGCAAACATGCCATTGTCTAGTTTTATGGGAATTCCATTTAAGCAAAATCGAACTTTGAACTCTTGTTTTTTGAAATGTTTATAGAGTGTTTTTTAGACGTGTGGTTTTTAATCTGGCAATTCTTTTTTCGGATTTAGTCTTTTTGACAGCCACTTGATGTATTTTTTTTTTTAAATAATTTTGCACGCGCTCAATGGATTATGAATACCATTTATATGTTTTTAACACAGTGTTCGTTGAAAGAAGAGAAAGAAGGATAGGAAAGATGTGTGGCGCGATGTTCTGAGACTAGAGCTGGTTGTTGTTTCAGATTTATCTCCAGGGGTGGCGGGTGAACTAATGCGGAGAAAATAACCGTGTCTTATTTATTTATTTATCTTATAATTCACATTATTTTATTTATTTCGTTATCATATTTATGGGTATACTAGTTTACTCAATCACATGTTGTTAGTGTTATGCCTGAAAATTTTTAGAATTGATTTTTAATGGCATATAAGAAGACATAGACAACGGCAGGAATCGAACCTGCGACCACGAGGTTGACAGGCGAGCACACACCTATCGCGCCACGGCCACTCCCGTGGTGGCACAGTTTGGTTTGCCATTTCATAATGAATAGACTTACTCCTCAACCACGTTTGCAAATCGTTCAAATTTATTCCCAAACCGAGATTTCACAAGCAAATTTTGTTCAGCGATGGAGCTCACTTTTGGTTAAATATGGGTACGTTAATTAGCAAAATGTTCGTATTCGGAGTGATCATAATCCACAAACAATTGTCGAGACGCCGGCCGTTACATCCTCAAAAAGTTACTGTTTGGTATGCTCTCTTCAAAAATGAAGCCGGCCATAATGTTACAGACAATGGGGAACGCTACAGATCCATGATTAATGACTTTTTCGTGCCTGAATTGGAGGATTTTGATGTGGATTCGCTTTGTTTTCAACAAGACGGATCTACATGCAATACAGCTAACGAAACAATCAATTTATTGATTTTATTTTTCTTGGTTCTGGCTTTTGATTGTATCTAATTTAATAAAAAATTACTTTCATGTGGTTCTTTAATGGAAATATGTGCAAAATTTTGTAAATGAAAAATTCTTTTTCGGTATAAAATCATATTTTTTTTTTAAATATTTATTGGTGAGTAAATATTTTTTTAGAGAGCTACTAATCGCAAAAATCGATTGTTAACATTTTTGACAGAAAACGTGTCGATTAGACATGTCACTGACAGGTTCATTAAAAAGGTCGCAAAAGAAGTTTTTATTCCAATATGTGCCATTTCAACGAATTTATTGCTTACCTTTATACAGATGTTTTGTCACTAGTAGACATCGTGTGATGAATTAGCATTTTCCTAGATCTGGCTATTTCGCTTGTTGACGTACCAATTCATTCAAAAATTCGCCTCGGCGCTGAAGATGTCTTCTTGCTGATAGTAAAGTTTTGTCATTTGCACATGTTTCTTATGTGGTTTTCCATTGGTCCAAGAATCAAATTCGTTTTTGATACAAATATATATGAAAACATGGATTCATTTTAATAATTAAATCCATCCATTGCGGGTAACAAAAATTAATTAATTTTTTTTTTTGATTCTGAATCAAATTCGCAAATCCGTATATTTTGTAAATCTACCCCTCTTTTACTAACACTTCTAAACACAAGTGCAATTGGAAGCATTTATTTTGACATCTACCAGTTTCACAGTCGCTATAATATAAGCCAACACCTTAACAAAAAAAAATGTAATCCAAATAACATGAAATTCTTCATTTACCAATGGAAAACAACATTAATGATGTCACAACATACTCGTATAAGGCAAGATGGCCGCCATTAACTGTCAAAATATATGAGTGCTTTTCGTTAAGTGCAAACTTAAATGCTATGTCTGGCAATTCGGTGATAAATAATTATAATTAACTGAAAAAAGATTCCTTACATTGTAGATCAATTTTCCATAAATATTCAATGCATTCTACAGTCACTATAGACGTAGATATATACATATAACTTCTTCGTTTAAAAATAAAATATATAGGTATATTTTTCTACCGAAAGTGTAGATTGAATGCATTTATAACATTAACGTCAGCCATTTTGTATAGGTAAGAAGAAAAAATTCTCACTTCGTGTTAAACACCAATTGCAATTTTATTGCATTCATTTCATACTTATCCATCTTCAATATTGAATGCGCAATGCGTGCATAATCAAAACAAAAGAATCGCATCATCTTCAACATCGAGACACGCGTGTGAAACTTTTGAAAGCGCAACGCATTTGTCAGTGAATAAATCATATAAAAATATATAGTACCTACCTAAGTGATTATAGGCTTCCCCGTTTCACATCATCATATCGGCTTGAGTGGGAGCCGTCGAACCTTAAGTCAAACCCTCGCCTGAGAAAAAAAAAATCTAACAGAATGAAAAAATTTGTGAAAACTCAACAAACACTCAATCCCAGATCTCAGTTTAATGAAATAATTAAAGTCGAAGATGATAACACGTACAGGTAGGTAGGCAGGTACTCGGCTTGGAATTGGTCAGAATAAAGCGTTCCGCCAGCCATGATTGCAGTTTTTATTTAATTGTTTTTTTTTTCTTTTTTTACTTTTTATTCAGTTGCAGTTTTTGTTTTCCTTCTAAAAATGTTCGTGTTAACAATAAAAACAATATTTTTTTTTTAATTTTTTGTTTCACTTTTAATTAACACACTGAATATAGCGTGCCATGGAGTTGTTGCAATGCAAAAGCACATCACCTCATTAGGCCACTGCCTGTGGAGTGGTTGTGGTGTGGTGCGACCGATGACGGCTATACCAAGGCGAATACGAAGACGCAGACAACGAGGGACTGCATGCCGGCGGGCCAGCGGCGATTCCTTGATGCTTTTTGGTTTTCACCATTACACCCGCACACTCTGTTGCTGTAGATGCCAGTCCGGAGTATCTTAATATCTCAGCTTAACCCCGCATCTTGGTATTTTTTCAGTGGGGGCCTAATATGCTTGTATAAAAGGTGAATTATCCCAAGAGCTATCGTGCGCTGAAGTTCAGGTGCAGATTTTCTTAAACCGCACTCTTGGTCGACCAGTCTTTAAATCTTGAGCTGGACTTTTTCACAGTCAAGGTAGTCCAGAGTTAGAGTAGTTGTAATAAGCGAATATTTTGACGAACTCTCGATTGAATATCGAGCACCACCGAACCAACCCAAACGATCAACGTGCAACTCACCGCTCCGGCCGTTCAGGTTCATGTACAGGTAAGTTTTAATGAAATGATTATCTAATAAAAAAGGAAATATTTTTGTATCTACCAATGTGCCTCGCTTTCTCTCTCTCTCTCTCTACTCTGCCTACTTACATGTTTGCGCCTTGGAAAAATATCTACATTTGTGCACTTGGATGGTGCTGTGCAAATTGGTGGCTAATTGTGTGTGGGATAAAAAACTATACTTAGAAATCTGAGGCTGAACGCTGAACACAGCAATAGCATACCAAGGCCGAATGGGAAAATGATTTTGCTTACGTATACTTACATATTTGTTGTTTTTTTTTTAATTTTTAGTATTTATAACAGGCCCACATGGTCATGGACTTTTTGAGTTCAGATATTATTATGTCCGTCAATGACATTTAAATTGATAAAGAATTGATGGCAAAGTGCAAATAATTTTTATTTTCTTGCAAATTAACGAGATAAGAAATTGATTTTAAAAAAATTTTACATACAAAAGTAAATTGGTAGATCTATTCCATGACAGTGTAACTGTCACAATTTAATAAGGGTGGATTTTGGGCTTGTGTAGGAATCGCTTCGATCTGATAGCATTTCGACGAACAAGTGACAGTTGCGTTCAAGGCCGTACGCAGACTTCGATCAGACGGGAGAAATCAATATAAATAAGATACTAAGAATCTGACAAGAGGTTAGTTAAAATTTGAATACAAAAAGTTCAGTTTTTAGTTTAGTAAATAACTTTGTTCAGTGACGTGTTCGGAACTGTTCTAGACAGAAAAGTACAACTTTTTGCTGATCATTAAGGGACTTTATCTGTTCTAAATTGCTATGATTTGAAGCTCAGTGAAGTGTTTCAGATTACAACAGAAATGAACAGGATTTTCTGTTTTGTCTTTGAATATAAGATAATAAACTAGAAGAAAAAGGTATGAGAACTGTCAAAATGTGTTTTTTTATGTGTTTTTTCTGTTTTGTTTATTTTGTGGTTTGTTTACTTTATTGTTTGTGGTTTAAGTCTATCGACTTCTTTTATTTTGTAATTATTTAAGCTAATCATCACACACTCATAAAAAATCTGTAATCGTTTTGACAAATTTCTGCTTTAATCTGTTATATTCTGTGATCTTCTGTGATGTTCTGTGATATTATGTTATGATCGTTTGCTTATTGAACACAGCTAATCACAACAGTGCTAGAATAAGAAAAAATATCAAATAGTTACAGCTTTTATTTTGTCTCTTTTAAAAGAGCTTTTTTAAAGCTTTTGAGAATAAATTTAAGAGAGCATGTTTGGGAAATGTTATAGGGTGAGTGTTACTAACTGAATACATTTTCTAAGTTGAGCAGATACGTCTAAAAAATTGACCTTTCCAGGATAGTTATAAGCTTCAAAGTGACATTTCGATTAAGCACTAGCCTGATCAAAATCAACCACACTGAAAGATAAATCAATGTGGTCATAATTTTTTTCCAATAAGAGTAGGTATGGATATCCGCACATTATCTGATCTAGGGAGCATATGAAAAAAAAACACCAACAAAACTGAACAAATCACTTTTTCATCAGAACCAAAAGATTTAATTTATTTTGACAAATTATCAAAATCATACAATATTTCCAATATTTCACGAAAGAAACCATCTTATCTCATCTCTCAATGAGCTATTGCCAAAAACAGTAGAATATGTTGCAGTTGGACGAAGAAAGCAGACTCAAGCAGGAGGTTAGATGTCAAACGCAGGGTAGACAGATGTCGGAAAAAGAGGAAGACAACCTCAATTTTTGTATAAGGAAACAGTAAAATTGATATTTACATTTGAACATAATTCCTGAGGATGAGATTATGACTTATGGTTCGAAGGGGACTCCTTGAAGCGGCTAGGAAAATAAAACCTTGACTTCTTTCATGTAACAGAAATGAGAAAAATGATCATCAATCAAGACTGAATTGAAATTTGAAATATTGAATAAACAAATGATAACTGAACAATTTTACAAGGCACTTTTTAGAATGATTTGGTACTTTTTCAAACTTTGATTTTAAGTCCGGCCCTTGACTTTGACATATAAGTCCATATTCGATTCTGATCCGTTTTAAATTCGACTTCGATTCTTTTTTAGTCTATACCCGATCATTTTGAAATTCCTATTCAAACTGGCTTTGTGGCCAAGAGGTCAAGAAAATTCAGTAACTTCCTGATATTGGAAGCATTATCTCTTCTGACAGTATTATCGAACTTGTCAGCAGCAGAATCACAATCGCAACGCAAAAGTAAAATTGTGTGTAAAAAAATAATGTTTACAGCATTAAGCAACTTTTTCGCTGCAATGTTGCTTTATGTGAGATAGTACGTGTAAGCGAAATAAAAATACTGCATTCACTTAGAAGTTGCCAACCTTCAGGAATAGATGTTGGCGTATAATTTCGAGAAGTCTTCAGTATATTGGCCACTAAACAATTCTGGATGAAAAACAGGTCACTCTTAGCATCAGAAGAATTCAAGAACATGTTGCATAAAACCTAAGAACATTATGAGTATGTTCGTATGATGTAAACCGAACTATATTATGTCCTCGAGTTCGAGGGGCTCCAACCGTAGGAATCTAACGCCTAAACAACAGCCGTTATATTATTTGTGTTTTCTCCATATTTTGTTCAACATTTACTCAACCATAATATTTATTATTCATCCAAACTTGGTAAGACAAGTTTTGCTTTTTTGCAATTAATTTAATAGCCTTGCCTCTTATCTGTTGTTTTTCAAAAAGAAAAAAATCCTGATGCACCTGCTGATTTCCTGTTCTTTTTATAATTTAAAAACATACTGAATTATAGTTTTTATTTTCCATATAAAAATTCTGATCTACACTTTTGATTTAAAGCAAAAAAAAAAACAAAACCTGTTCTTTAAACCCAATTAACTACATAGCTTATAATAAATTATAGCTCACCAGCCTCCCTCGAGCAGAAGACTTAATTGTAAATAATTTTTAAATATTTGCATGCATATGTTATTGATTAACAGTGTGAAAATTTCGATCTCTTTATTTTAATGAATGGCTATAAATTTTATAGACCTTACACTGCATTATTTAGCCGATATGCATTAAATTAAAAAAAAAATACATGCCATATTGATTCGATAGCAAGAAAATCACAATTTAATATGTGGTTTAATATTAATATTAAGATATTGTTTGTGCGGGTTTACAACGATTTACTTATGTATGTATTTTTATTTTTTTTTTTAACTCGTTTACCTATACTCAATGGCTACCTACTTGAATAAATTATAAGAAACTTGTTGTAAACTGATTATTATAATTATGTTTTTTTTGTGTTATTAATATTATATTCATTCTCAAGTATTTGCAGTATATAAATGGTATGTTAATTGAATTACATAAATCAATTTAACTTAATTTATTATTATGCATCATCTTATTATCCACAAACTCGTACTTATACACATTAGTATTATACGGTTAAAAAGTCTTGGAAATTAATTTATTATTTATACTATATTTACCGGCACTTTAAGCTGTTTTACGGCGTTTTTTTTTCCTATTCGGAACGAACCATGTATTAGAAAATCAATGGTTTTAAAGAACATACAACAGCTTGTTGAGTAAAAATCAAACAATTTAAAATTTTATCATATTTTTAAGCCAAAAAACCTCTTGGTCAATTAACCTTCTCGAAATTTCGGGAACTGTAGACAGTTTTTTAGGACAGTACCAGTACTAACTTCAGACATTCCCAGATTGTAAACTGTCAGTGTCATTTTATTGAGTTGTACATGTTCGCAATTTTAGGCCGTGTGTGAATTGCGTTAAAATGTTGGTTAAATTTTGTAACTTGGTTAAAATTTGACACTAGCGTGGTAAATAAAATGGGTTAAAATGTAGACAGCTGTAGAGCAGGCTAAATTTGCTTTAAAATTTAACGTTTCTCAAGATAGAGTAATTTGAAACTGTTAGCGATAACCGAAAAGAAAGATGAACTCCAAAAAGTCCAGATCTACTGGGAAACCATATAATATATATAAGTTTTAATTTATTCAATTGAAAAATTAAATTAAATTATTATTTTTGTTTGTGTAGGGTCTCAAGAGGAAAAAACAAATATTATAATCCGTTGATATTTTAACAAATATAAAATAATTAACTAAAATACTCATTGTATTTAATTTTGCAAATTGAATACAAATAGATTGATTTGTCAGCTTGTCAAATTCTTCAGTTGTGAAAACTAGTGTTTACATACTAAATCAACAAACTAATCATAATAAGGGGTTTTCCAATAAGAGGTGTTATTTTGAATAGCCCGCTAATTCGGTAGCTGTCACTTTTGAAGCTGTCATTTTTTGACATTTGACAAGTAGAAACTACGCTATTAATAAAAATGGAACGATACACGCTTCAACAACGCATTTCTTTTTTTTTGAATATCAAAATAACACCTCTTATTGGAAAACCCAAGGGTTTTCCAGGATTTTCCAATAAGAGGTGTTATTTTGAATAGCCCGCTATTTCGGTAGCTGTCACTTTTGAAGCTGTCATTTTTTGACATTTGACAAGTAGAAACTACGCTATTAATAAGAATGGAACGATACACGCTTCAACAACGCATTTCTTTTTTTTGAATATCAAAATAACACCTCTTATTGGAAAACCCAGGAATTGTTTTGAAAAGATTTCGATCTTCTAAGTCGGATTTTGGGAAAAAAATTAATTAACTTGAACAAAAAAAAATGTTTTTAGAGAAATTTCTTCAATCTTGAAGGAATTTTACCCAAAATAGTGTTTTAATAAATCCCTTTTAACGCAATTCACACAGCAAAAAGCTAAATTTGATCCCACCACAAACCAAACTTCAAAATTTAACCAAGGTAGAAAATTTAACCAACATTTTAACGAAATTCACACACGGCCTTACACGCTTCAACAGTGTTAGGTACTAAATTATTGAATTTTGAGCTTCAAACTGTTAACGGTGAGAATTTACAAAATACAGGGTGTCCCTTAATTCGTCAAGAGTATTTTATTGGGTGATTCTAGGATATATTCTTAGAATTTTTTTTTCTACAGTAAGGCCCTACCTCCAATGTTTATATCTCTTATCGGGGATTTAATAAAAGCCTTACTTTGGTCTACCCTGACCCAAGTTAACGGTAATTGCGCTGTAAGTTCTAATAATGGAAACTTTGTTTAGGCCTTTATTTTTAGAAGAATTGCGTTTAAATAAATTTGATATCTCATCTCAATCTTAAGATATTCAGTTTTTAGCCTGTTCCATTTTACCTGCCCGTTCAATTTTTTTGAATTTGGGGTCAATTTTCTATGGAAAATGCGTAATAAACATAACAGTTTAGTATTTTTTTTTTTAATGAATGAACGTAACAATAATTAAAATTAAAAATCAACGACAAGTTTGCGGCAAACCCATAGATTTTATAATACTTGGGAAAACCTGAAAGAGGTAAAATTAAAAAAAAAAAGGTTTCTTGCTTTAAGCTTCAAAGCTGATGATTAAAAATGATTTTGTGTGGTTTTAGATAATTTTAATTTTATTTGTGTACTAAAACAGTTATAACAGGTGCTCAAAGTGTCCTCCTTGGTTTTGTATGCATTCTAGATCCCGTTTTTGGATTTCACTGCGCATATTCATTGATTCTAATTGCTATCGCACTTTTGATGATGCTTCGAGGGTACGCCCTTCTAATTCGCTTAAAGTTAATATTTCGGTCAAGTTCTTTCATTCGTCCCCATACAAAAAAAAATCAAAACTGTAAGGTCAGGAGATCTTGCAGGCCAGTGAACAGGTCCATTTCTTCCTATCCAACGATTACCGTACTCTTCATCTGACCAATTCTTAACCTCTCGCCCATAGTGGGCTGGAGTACCATCCTGTTGGAAATATGATGAAGCTGGTTGAATAAGTGGAATATTCTTTAGTTCTGGTAAATCATTTCGCAAAAACTACAGATAATTTGTAGAATTCAGCCTAGAAGGTAGTTTGAAGGGGCCGATTAATTTGTTTCCAATTACGCCTTCACACATATTGACGATGAATCTGTTCTGAAATGATGACTGGCTTTTACTTTGTGGATTGTTCCCCGCCCATGAATGGAGATTGTGTAAATTTGTAATCCCTTCTCTTGTAAGTTGAGATTCATCCATCCAAAGATGAAGAGTACGGTAATCGTTGATAAGAAGAAATGGACCTGTTCACTGGCCTGCAAGATCTTCTGAACTTACGTTTTGAATTTTTTTGTATAGGGACGAATGAAAGAACTTGCTTATTCAACCGAAATAACAACCTTAAGCGAATTAAAAGGGCGTACCCTCGAATCATCATCAAAAGTGCGACAGCAATTATAATTAATGAATATGCGCAGTGAAATCCAAAAACGGGATCTAGCATGCATACAAAACCAAGGAGGACACTTTGAGCACCTGTTATAACTGTTTTAGTACACAAATAAAATTAAAATTATCTAAAACCACACAAAATCATTTTTGAATAATTAGCTTTGAAGCTTAAAGCAAAAAATCCTTTTTTTATAATTTTACCTCTCCCAGATTTTCCCAAGTATTATAAGATCTATGGGTTTTTTCGCAAACTTGTTGTTGATTTAATTTTTATTATTGCTACGTTCAAAAATGGTAAAATGTTATTAGTCCAGGAAAATTAGACAAAAAAATGATTAAACTTCGAAAACATTCTGACAAAGCTGAATTTTGGTGGAGAGCTTCATTTTAATGTCCTAAGCATTTCCTAAAAAGTTTTCATTTTCATTTTTAAATACCAGGACCTTGAAAACAGAATACTTTTCTTAAGAACACATACTTATTATAAAGGCTCTTTTGACATTTCTCTTCAGTAAGGTTTGCCATTTCATGACTGAAAGATATACGAGCCAACAACGAGTCGAAATTATTAAAATTTACTACCGAAATTTTGAGTCAGTCGCCTCAACTTTAAGAGCGCCACGTCCAATTTATGGTCATCATAATCGTCCTGGCAGATGAACAATTCAGCGTCTAGTGGAAAAATTTTAATCCAGAGGCACAGTACAAAATGTTTCCGTGCCAGTGAGACAAAGAAGTGCCCGTAGTGTCGAGAATATTGCTGGCGCTGAGGCTTCAGTTGCAGAAAGCCCAAATGTGTCTCTCACACGTCGTTCTCAAGCGTTGGGCATCTCTGTGCCGTCGTTGTGGCGAATTTTGTGAAAATATCATCCTTTCAAGGTGAAATTGACGCAAGAACTGAAGTCGCTTGACCACCAGAAGCGTCGTATGTTCGGGAATTGAGCTGAGCAACAACTTGAAAATGATTCGGATTTTCACCGAAAAATCATATTCAGCGATGAGGCTCATTTCTGGCTGAATGACTTCGTCAATAAACAAAATATGCGATATTGGTCAGGCAGCAATCCACACGTACTTCATGAGTCATCATTGCATCCTGAAAAAATTACGGTTTGGTGTGGTATATGGGCCGGCGGCGTCATTGGGCCGTACTTCTTCCGTGATGATCAAGACCGGCACGTTACTGTGAATGGGGATCGCTACCGTTCAATGATAACCGAATATTTTTGGCTCCAATTGGATGATATGGACTTGGAGGACATGTGGTTCCAACAGGACGGCGCCACAAGCCACACAGCGAATGTCACAATCAATTTATTGGAAACCAAGTTTGGAGAACGTGTTATCTTCGAAATGGTCCAGTCGCTTGGCCACCTCGGTCGTGCAATTTGACGCGGTTAGACTATTTCCTGTGGGGCTACGTCAAGTCTATGGTATATGCCAACAAGCCAGCGACGATTGATGAACTTCGTACGAATATCGAACGTGAAACTGCAGCATTATCGGCCGATTTATGCTTGAAAACCTTCGAAAATTGGGTTAAGCGTCTGGACTTCTGCAAGCGTGCCTGTGGTGGCCATGCAAAAGAAATCGAGTTCCATACATAATGGCATCGAACGTACTTTCACAGGAATAAAGAATTTCATTGATATCCAAAACGGTTTTTTTTTGTTTTATTTAAAAAAAACTTTTGTAGCGCTTTTATTGATAAAACCCGATATCATAAAAATTTTGTATTAGAATAATATTCTGATATACTTCCCTTGAACAATAGAATGTAGATATGCTATAATAATTCATAAGGCTTTGAATTAATTAGAACCAAAACAAAATTAATGGTATCTCGTTCTTATTTTTTCTTTCACATTAACTAATGTATTCTGGTTTTACATTTGTTTGATTTGTGGATTTTTAACAAAATGATACGAGTATATACATAAATCGACTTCTGTGTTTTGTTTTTCTTTATAATGGAAGTTTAAGAATGGAATAATGCAAAATACAGTATTTGTAGATACAGAATTTTGAGATACAGTGTTTTGCTCATACAGCATTTTCCGGTGAAGAATTTTGAGATACTGTATTATGGGATACCGTATTTTGATAATCCCTCATTCTGAGTTACAGTATTTTTGATTTACAGTCAATGTTACCACTGAGACTCATTTGAGTCAAAAGGGACTCATTTTTTTAAGGTTGGCTGAGGGACTCATCTTTTTTAGCTTTGACTCATTTTTTTAAGATCTAGTAAAGCACTTTTATTTCATTTTGCAGAAAATATTTTAAAAAGATTGAATACTATTCTTCTATTTCCTTATTAATTCCTTTGAATAAAACATAAGAGTTTTGGATGGATGTGTGTGAAGAGCCTATTTTTGAGAACATTTCTAACTTTATTATGAAATTGATGACCTTTCCTCAAAGCTCTGCAGCCGCAGAAAGAAAATTTTTAGATCTCAGCTAATCAAAACGAAAAAGTTAAATAGATTTAAATTAGAAACTGTTGAAGCAACTATATGTGAATGACATGATTTACAATGTGCGCCAACAACTTTTTTTCAAAAAACCTATGGTTTTCGAGTAATTTGGGAAAAACCTGAATTTTACCCCCTTTACCCCCTCTAAGTTTGTTAGCTCCGTTTCAAATTTAGGGTACTTAAATTCTTAGGACGTACAAATGAAGCTGTCCACCAAAATTCAGCTTTGTCGGAATTTTTCCGAAGTAAAATCATTTTTTATCTAATTTCTTTCGACTATTATGAATTTGATAATTTTTGCATGCTTTCAAAGTATTTATTTTAGTTACTAAAAAAAAAGTTAAAAAAGTTATTATTATAAACTTAAAAAAGATTTTTCATTGGGACTCATTTATTTTCAAAATGCGACTCATTAAAAATCAAACCAGTGGTAACACTGTTTACAGTATTTTGAAATACAGAATATTAACCATACAGTATTATGATCATAGAGCATCCTACAGTATCATACAGAATTTTGAACATACAGTATTTTAAAAACACAGCATTTCGACCGGCTCCCTTTAAAAAGTTGTATGAAATTAGCCAGATTTAAGGCTGATATCCAATAGCGCGTTAGAGTTTGAGAAGCTTACGTTACTTTAACAAACATTGCGAAAGCGACGACATGACAGATGGCTTTAAGCTAACACACACAAAATAAATAATAACCTAAATAAATGTAAAGTGTAATTAGCGGAAATTGTCAAACACTTTTGGTTGTATAGAAAATTTGTGTGAGGGATAAATGCTGGTTAGAATAAAGAATTGATCAATTTATTTTTCTTTTACTTGAACGGTATTGTTGCTTATGTTACTTTGGTTTCTGTACTTGTTAATATATGCCGAATCGTAACATTATAGTATAGGTACCCAACACGTTATTTTAAAAGACCTAAATTGCTGTGTTTGATCTTTCGCGTTAAGAGACAAATCTGTCAAAGCGACGCACGCCCAATGCGACAATGGAAATCAGCCATCAATGCTCATCACGTTCCCTACATTTCTACAGTGTTCATTCTCTCTGAGAAAAGTGATAAACCCCACCAGTGTTGCCGGAAACAAAATTTTGTAAGTGCCAATTCGGTGCCACCAACAAAAAAGTAACAAAATTCCAAAGATTTTATATGTAATTTTTAGTTTTATTTATTGTGCATCTGAACTGTTTTGGTTTGGTGTTCAATGAGTCAGTTTGGAGCACTTTAGAACATGATTTTCTGCACTTACTTTTTAGGTAGAACTGGTTAGAACAGATTTGTGAGAACAGTCAAAACCATTTGATGTTGTTAAAAAAAAAAATATTTTAACATTTTGATGTTAGATTTAGTTGATAAATCATTTTCCGTGTCGGAATCATCTCAATTTCATGAAAAATATTTTTTTTAAATAAATTGAACTCCATCTCAATTTTATTTTTAAATATGTTTCTGCAAAAATAAATGAACTAGAGTTGTTGGTAAACAACAATAATTTTTTTTATAATGTCTGTCAGATGACTGACTGTTCTAATTACCTCCATATATCTTAAGACTTCAATTCATTAAACTCCCAACTCTTTCTGGTTACAGGGAGTACTTGCAGTTCTGCTTCATAACTGAAGTAATGAATGGATTTATATTTTATGTCCATCGTTTCTCGTTCGAATAGGTTTCATTATGAGTCAGGCTAGCTTAAGAAGAGATTTACCACTTCGAACTATTTTTAGCAGATCAAATTATGGCGCTAATAGTCCTCTTAATCAGTTAATCAAAAATTTCAATAAATTCTCTATTCTCATTGGTTCTGCACATGATAATTTTAAATCTGAAAGCTTTAAATGTATTTTTTTTTTGCTCTGAATAGTTGAAATTTTGTTATAATTATAATTAATTAAATGTAGGTAATTTTTACGTTAGCATTTAACGTATTTAATAAATAATAATAATAATTTGTTCTTCCTTGTTCTGAAGTTTCTCACGAATCTGTTCTGTTCTGTTCTATTCTGTTCTAACTTTTTCATCACTGAACAATCTTAATATAAATTTTTAGGTGATATGAATTGCTGGCAGGTTTTTGCCTTTATCATTTCATTAAGCGACAAAAGTGATTTTATTACTTTATAAGTAAGTCGATTTTTACTATGGGTTTTAATGTTATTTAAGCATGAAACAGCCCTTTCAACTGATGCACTACCTGATCTGATCATGAACTTGGATATATTTGAAAACATTTGATTCCTAGAGTGCCATTTGAAGCGTTTGAGTGCCAGAGTACCATTTAAATTAAAAAGTGCCATAAGTACACGATCGTGCCACTTCGGCAACGTTGAACCCCACTGCTCAATATTTGACAGTTCTCTCAAATATGGCCAGATGATTGTCATCTTACATTTTCAACTGTCAATTGGCAATGACATGACAATATTTATACAGATTAGTTCAGACAATTGTAAATCCTGAAAAAAGAACAATTTTGTAAAATGAAATAAATGAATAAACTAAACAACTATTAGACAACTGAGAATGCTGAAAAGTTCATCCAGTAAGGAAGGATATCTATGTACATATATAAGAATAGGGCCCTTACTATCATGGATAACTTGTATCAGCGATTTTTCCCAATATTTAAACCATTACAAAACAATCAAGCTATCAACTTGACACATAAAATAAATCACTCATTGAGGTATTTTAAGCTACATGCATATAAAATGTATTAATACATTGAGTTATGGAATTATACAATCAAAGCTGGCTGAACGTCTGCTATTAATTTACTCACCAGTTATATTTTTTTCCCTAAAGTTCATTGCTTTTTATTAGTATGTATGTAGCATGTAGGTAAAACAAACTTTGTCGTGTTCAATTGCTAAATAGTTCGGCAAATAATTCCGCATCCATAACTCAGTGTATAGGTTAGGTATGTCTACATTTAATGACCGTGAATTATTTATTTAGCCACTTGCAGCTAACATGTCACCTCACCGTTCATTGTTTTAAGACAAAAAAAAAATCAATTGTCAAACATTTGTCAAACACTTTTGGTTGACAACAACAAAATTTAGAAAAAAAAAATACAAACATAAGTATACACATACACAACTGATAGGGTCGACCAAATATGCATTATTATATTCACGAGTGTAAGTAACAAGAGTTTCTAAGTTTAGCTGACCCTGACTGTTTTATTTTTTTGTATATACATATGCTTGTAAATTTTAACTCCCTCACCGAATTGTCAATATAGTCGATACAGGTATGTATGTAGTTAGGCTTTATATGAATTTGTAAAGTTGTCATACAGGTGCGCAATGCTTTTAAAAGTCAACGTACGTTTCAACCATTCTGACAAGCCCAACTGAAATGTCAATAAAAAACTTAAATAAAGTCCGTAGATTATTATTTGTCTAATCAAACGGTTCGCTGTAAGCTGTACCTATACATTATGTGTGTACAGAGGTTGTCATATTGTCGACGACGGACGTCAATTCAGAGTTTTGTTGTCGGTGTTATTGTAAAAAATAATAAAAATAAAAACTTTGCCAATATTTTACATAGATACATATGCGTCTTTGATTTGGCATATAATGGAATGAGCAGCAGAATTTCTTTGGCGCAAAGCCATGCCCGTATAATTGTTGATTTTTTTTTGTATAATTTGTAAACAATGGTATCTACAAGTAGCTACACACTTTTATTTGTCTGATGCGATGTAAAAATAAAATGTTCGACTGGATCGTACGAAATTGCTCTTGTAGCTAACAACTTTACTGTGGATAACCATTGAGGTTTAGTTAGTTAGGTGTAGTTATCCTATGCATGTGTAAAGCCTATGTAGGTAAGATTACCTGGATTCTTAGTAAAGGGTTATCCATTTTGCGGTTTCAAGAGTATAGGGCTGGAATTCGACATCTGTCAAACTAAGTTGTTGAACCAATTTTTTTTCAGTTGAAAGTCTGACATTTACGAAAATGGATCGCTTAACTATCGCACATAGCATAAAAATTGTTAAAACCTACTACAAAAATGGTGATTATACCACAGCCACATATTGTGCTTTAAGAGGAGATTATGGTTTACATAATCGTCCAACTACACAATGAATTGGCAACATTGTGAAGAAATTTAAAGAGATTAGTTACTGATATTTTAAGGCCTGTGTACACGTTTCGCTCGTACTACTGAAAATATTGCTGCTGTAAGTGAAAGTGTTGCCGAAGACCCGAATGCGTCGATTCCTTATTTTGCATTTGGATCTACACCTACATCCATATAAAGTACAGCTCACACAACAACTGAAGCCAGCTGACCATTCACAACGTCGCAGATACGTCGAATGGGTGCTTGAACAACAAGCGGTGGACGGCGATTTTTCGAACAAAATTTTCTTCAGCGACGAAGCACATTTCTCACTCGGTGGAAATGTTAATAAACAAAATTGTCGTATTTGGGGTTCTGAGGCTTCTCAAGTAATTGAAGAGAGGCCATTACATCCACAAAAAGTCGCTCTTTGGTCCGGAGGTGTGATTGGACCTGACTTCTTCGAAAACGACGATGGACCGACTGTCACCGTCAATTCGCAGCGTTATGGTCATATGATAACCAACTTTTTTTGGCTGCTATTGAAGAATACGACTTGGAGAATATGTGGTTTCTACAAGACGGTGCCACATGCCACACAATTTGAGCGAATATGGGTTTATTGCAAGAGACATTTCATGCCCGCGTAATTTCTCGCCGTGGCGATATCAACTGGTCACCAAGATCATGCGATTTGACACTGCTGGACTTTTTTTTTTGTGGGGCTACGCGAAAGACCGTGTTTATGCAGATAAAACTTTAACTCTTGAGCACTTGAAAACCAACATTCGTCAAGTTATGGCTGAGACACCGCCCAATATGTGGTCGAAAATTACCTCAAAAGAATCGATGCTTGCAACAATTCGTGTGGTGGTCATTTAAATGATGTAGTGTTTCACACATAATGTCAACGTTCAGACTTTATAATAAAAAAGAAATATCATGAAAAGAAATATTTTAGATGTGTTTTATTTACGTTTACTTTTGAAACCGCAAAATGGATAACCCGTTATAATGAATTGCCGAATGGATGATTCAAGGAATAGTTACATAGGTACCTCCTACCTACAAATGTATATTTAAATCTAAGTTATGGATTTTAACTATGTGAGTTAGGAGAGTAAACTGTATGTACATATAGATGGAAACTAAGTATCTAAACATGTACATATAATAATGAAAATGAGGGATGTAGGTGGGTAGGCATCTAAATGCATATAACTTTATAATTTAGGTGCACTATCCATACGTAAGATTCATGTGATTTTTAGACATACGAGTATATATGTATATGTAAATGTATGGGGGTCTACATTGTATTTAGTAATCTGTGATGTAGGCAAAAATTCCTAAAAAGGGGATAATAATAAGGTAGAATCTCTATGATCTTAATGTCATGTTTGATTGTTAGATTTTTTTTTTTTGCACGAATCCATAACTTGCCTTATAGTTAGTACCTATAATCGCAAGTAAAAATAGAAGCTTTCTAACTTTGTAAAATGAAAGACTTAAAAATACCATTTTGTTGATAGATATGTTCCACAACTTTCTTTTATGAATGGGTTTTCATTTACATTATTTTTAATATTATATAGATCCCTATAGGAAAAATAAGGGATAAGGCCATACATACTACCTACTATTGCACTGCTTATCATGTTATGCAGATATACCTATACCTACTATAGTTTTACACTATTGGCGGGAATTTCTAGGCCTTTGTTTTTATGGTCATGTTAAATTCAAATACGAGTACCTACTATTGTGAATGAAGAAGGAATATAGAATAATGAAATTCCCAGTAATTATCAACTGAAAACGCAAACTCCAACCATGGGCCAAATGCAGTAAACAAAATGGACACACTTAAAATTAAATTTGTTAATGCAATTTGTATATACGCCAAGTTAAAATAAGAAAAAGACGCTACTGCGCATGATACACAAATTAATGGCTGCAAGTTAGTACAAAGAACGAGTACCTATACTTATATTTACTGTCTCGCAAGACAATACATGTATACACGAAAGTCATTTACTATAGGTGGTGTTAATGAACAAAAAACCAAGAGAGCTATTTTATTGATTACTTTCATTTTAAATTATTTTTTTCTTTTGTGGCAAAAACTTTAAAAGCTGAATATAGGTACCCGCAATCTACATATAGACTGCTCCTGTTCTGATAAGTAAAAAAATTAAATATTCAACTTTAATGGCGAATATTTTGACTATTCTATTTTATTTCTATTTAAATTTTATTTTTGTGCGTATATGTTTAGTTAATTTTTGTTGATGAGTTCCTTTTATATTTAATTGTTTAGTATATTTTTAAATTTGTGGTTTTATTTTCAGTAAAAAAAAATTATTACCTACGCGTTATCTTCTAGAATACTTACGTCAATGGATGTGATTTTCTTATTAGATAATATGAGAATCAACAAGAATGAACTTTATGTTAAGAACAGAATTCTGAATTGGTTTTTTTCTTTAATTTTTCAATTGACATTTAACATCAGATTTGATGGAGGAATATAAAATAGAGCAGACAAGTTCTACAAACGAAAAAGACAAAGTTTTATGTTTTTTTTCTCTTCTTTTTTAAAAATAATATAAAATAACTGAGGAATCAATAGGAACAGAACTTTCGTTCTAGGTTTGTAGGTACTAAATTTTATTTGTCTTTCGGATTTTATTTGTTTGTGCTAAATTTGTGGTATACTTTTTCAAGGTGTCCCAAATTATAAATAGGTATCCCACAACACTTTCAATTTTGTCCGCAAGCTCATGCATATGGCGAAAAATTGGAGAATATTTGTATTTCGGAATAAATTTGACGGCCATTATTCGTCAACTGATTGCATTAAAAGCCCAACTATAATATACGCATAACTAGCTGAATCCAATTAAAACGGAGCAGCGATAAGTACGTTGCAAGAGTTAGCCAACTTGTATCTTTTGTGTGTAACCTGTTTGAAGTTTCAAAATCAAATGAGATAAGCAATATCGATGAAGGTTTATATAAGGTTGAAGCCAGGTTTAAGCTTTCTTCAATTTCATCCATCGTAGTAGTCAGCACTTCTTCATTCTTTTTACTGTGGATCATATGGGGCAGTTTTACATTTAAAAAAAAAATCCAACTCGAGATTTTAATCAAATTTGACTTACGATGAAAAACACGAAAAAAGTGAATCTCTGTCTGTCTGTCTGTCTGTCTTTATGTCGATCTACAGCCTAAACCGCTGAAACGAATTTCTTCAAGCTTGGTACTTAAGCATCTTAGGTGAATGGCTAGATTCTTTTTTCATTTTTTTTTGTTTAGCCCTAATCATATCTACAATTTTCTGTACCAAAATTAGTAAATCTTAATTATCTCGAAAACGGCTCTAACGATTTTGATAAACAAATTTAGTGCACTATAGAAGTAGTCTACATTTAGGTTTGAATTTTATTTAAAATAAAATGTTATTAACGGTTCCCGCCATAGAATCGCTTTTTTTTATTTCGGCTAGACAGATTTCGATAATTTTTTTTATACAGGAGGTCCTTTGGATTGTAAATAATACTGTTTACCAGTTTTTTGAAAAATAATATTTTTTTGGTTTTTTTAAATTTAAAATTTAATATTTCGAAAACGGGTGGATTATTTTTTTTTATATTTTGTTTAATTTATATTACTAAATACTAAAATTGACATACAAACATTTTTTTTTAGAAAAAAATCAACAATATTTTTGTATATAAAAAAATAATTAAGAAACGATTTTAAAAACATATTGAAGTTTAAACTGGAAAAATTGTTATTTTTTCTTACAAATTAATTTTGTTTAGAAATGTTGTCAGCCTGTGATCATAGTCACAGTTATAAATTCTTACTAGCTCATACCTGTCATACTTCGCATTCGCACCAACAACATATTGGCAGAAATTCGAGTTCATAAGACGTGAAATCAGTAACGCAGTATTTCCTTAGTATTCGTATTAGTTATCTATAACACCTAATAATCAAGTGTCAAAGCTGATTTAGTCTGCTGATTTAGTAAAACAAATATAGCACTTCATAAATGAAAATATGTAAATGAAATCAACGCTCTGGAGCTTAAGCCGCTTTTGGCAGTGCAGGAATCAGGAAATATTTGTTTTCCAGAGCGCAGAAACATATTGCTTAAACTTGTAAACTATTAACTATTTTGTATACCATCAAATTTAAATTTAATAATTTTTGATTAAATATGCACATTTTCTTAAATACACTTTCACCCGAATTAATAAACATGGACTAGGAAAGTTTAAGGACTTATTCCGTGGACTAAATGCGAAATGTTATTAATAAAAGAGAATTTCTGCTATTTGACATTTACAAACTTCCTTCGCTATAACATCGAAGACGATGGCTTAATGACGGACTAGAATTGACGTTAAAAACAAAATTTACAGGGACATAGAATAAAAAGAGATAGTGTTGATACTTATTGCAGTCGATTTTTTTGGTGGATTTTCGATTTCTTATTAATTGAAAATGTTAGTCCGCAGACTAAAGTTTTATTCTATGGTTTAGTAAACTCCGTAAAGTTCTGCAACTTTCGAATCGTGAAAAGTAGTCGAGAAACAAAAAAAAATATGTTTGTTTTGTTGTTAAGATGCCAAAATGACTTTTTCAATTTATCGCCTTCCCTTGGAAAATTTCAGTTAAACAAATTAAACATTTAAGGTATCGCCTCAAATTACAGAAACACATTTTTTCAGAGGCATTAAGTGAGGAAAAGTTATCGCCTGAGTTACAGTCCGGACTGATGTTCAGGTATAAGGCGCTTTTCTTCTATTATTGGCTGCAGGCGCAGAAGTAATATTCTTTCAAAGACCTTAGATATTACGGGCAGAAGCGAAATGGGTCTATAAGATTTCTTATCATGTGATGGTTTTCCTGGTTTGATAACCATTATAAATTTAGCCTTAGAGTGGCATTTATTATAAAGGGTTATCCATTTTGCGGTTTCAAAAGTATAGGGCTGGAATTCGACATTTGTCAAACTAAGTTGTTAAAACAATTTTTTTTTCAGTTGAAAGTCTGACATGATGAAAATGGATCGCTTAACTATCGCACAACGCATAAAAATTGTTAAAATCTACTACAAAAATTGTGATTCAGCGATGGTTTACATAATCCTCCAACTACGAAAGCAATTAGCAAAATTGTGAACAAATTTGAAGACACTGGATTGGTTACAGGGCCGTGGACTAAGCATTTTTTAATTAAAAGGGCTGTATGTATTTATCTTAAGGCCAATGCAGTCTTGAACTTCAAATTCAACCTACATATGTCATTTCATTTCAATTCAGAAAAATATACGTTTTCGAAATATTGAATTTGAAAAAGTATGTGCGTCTCCGCTAGAGAAGACGAAAATAAGAAAAACTTTTCTTCAGGAAAGTGTTATTGAAGGCGATATTAGACAAACATTTTTTTTGGCAATAAGAGTCTCACGGAAATGTTTTGTACGGTGATTTTTTAAGAGCTTGGCTTTTGAAAATTCAAAAAAACACAGAAACTTGTAAAAAGTGAATGAAATTTTTATTTGGATCGATAAATCAATTTCTGCCATTTACTTTTTTAAAAATAATTTCACTTGAATGTTGCCCGCGGCTACGCTTCAGGTGGTCCATTCTGAAGGTCCAATTTTGGCAAACTTTTTCACACATTTCGGCCGGAATCTCACCAATGACGCGTTCAATGTTGGCTTCCAAGGCAGCAATCGTGTTTGGCTTGTCCCCATAGATAATAGACTTAACATAGCCCCACACAAAATAGTCTAACGGGGTCAAATCACATGATCTTGGTGGCCAATTGACTGCGCCAAAACGTGAGATCAACTGCTCACCAAATTCGCCTCTCAATTGATGCATGGTTTCGCGTGCAGTGTGGCATGTGGCACTGTCCTGTTGGAACCACATGTAGACCGAGTTCAATTCTTGCATTTTCGGCAAAAAAAAAATCTGTTATCATCGAACGGTACCTTTCTCCATTGACCGTAACCCTGCGGCCTTCATCGTCCTTGAAGAAGTACGGCCCAATGATGCCGCCTGCCCATAAACCGCACCAAACAGTGCATTTTTCGGGATGCATTGGTAGCTGCTGAATTGCCTCTGGCTGCTCTTTACTCCAAATACGGCAATTCTGCTTATTCACGTATCCATTTAGCCAAAAATGAGCCTAGTCGCTGAAACGGACGTAACTTGCGAAACACATTTTTCACAGAGCACGAATTTTGATAATAAATTTCAATAATTTGCAAACGTTGTTCAGGCGTAAGTCTATTCATGATGAAATGGCAAACAATACTGAATCGAAATGTCAAATGTTCGTGGAATTTGTCATGTGTGATCTGTCAAAAATATAAACGTCAAAAACCAAGTAGCAAAAAAATCACCCGTTATAATTTAGTGACATTTTTCTCAAAAACTATTCGAAATGTTACAAAAAAATGTTTAATTAGGTTTATATGGGTTTTCCGCCGTTTCATGAATATCCTTAATGTGTTTTATAAATTATGTTCCCTTAGTTATTTCATTTAATACAATTATTTTGGTTGCTGATTCTATAGAATGTTTTTTTCTTCCTTATTGGAAAATTTTGTGATTATTTTCAAAAAAATATTACATTGTTGTTCGATTTTCAACTTTTTTTTTAAATAATTTGATATTTATTTTTTGTAAGCATAGCTTCGAGTCTTAATACTAAATACATACAAATATGTACATCAAATTTTTTTTTAAGTAGAGAAAGGCAGTTAAGTCACTGAAAAATAAAAAAGCTATTTTTTGTTAATTACTGTTGGAAATCATAAGCTTTATTTTATAAGCGATTATCGATTTTATCTCAAAATTAAAAATTTTTAATTGTAATATGGGATGATAGATGTGATACACATATTGTTGAGATATTTGGCCAATTCATAAGACTAACAATTAAGAAGGCAAATACACAATGTACTCTCCTCACTATTTGACAGCAACACTTAAAACATTTCTAAGGAATCCTGCCTTCCGATAGGATCGAATTTTTGGAGTTCAAAGTAAAAACAGATACCTAATGAAGAAGAAGAATTGTAAGGTCATTTTTTTTTTAATCTACAAGAAGCCAAATAATCATTCAAAGGAAAATACATGGACAGTCTTAAATGATATTAGAGTTGTCAAAAATGATGAATTTACCAATTATTTCAAATCGAAGGAAATTTGGTTAATTATTATGATTAATGGTATTAATCATTACGCTTTGAACTCTACAACCCATGCAACCCAATTTAATTAATTTTTCTCTGTCAAATTAATAAAATATAAGGAAACTTAAAACAAAACAAAACAATTATATTTTAAAAACCAAGCGAGTTACAGTTTATTTTTTGACAGGAAGTAGGCAAGCCAAACTCGTGAAGGTCTCTGGAGAAAAACTGTGTTTCAATCACTGTGTCACGTGTTTTTTTTAAGGCCATCATGTAATGTCGCGCTATAGTATCAATAAGCGTTGCCCTATTGATTTATATTATTTACGAAAATTCATGCTGTCACGCGCGCGTAAAACGCGTCTCATTATGCGCTTAACCTTAAAGTGATTTTCATGAATTTATAAATTGTGTCTTTATTAAAAAAAAAACAGATGTTATTTTTTAGTTCTTTTAACAACAAAAGACTATGTTAATGATATTATGAACGATTTTCTTTAACAAATTAGGTATAAGATTAACGTAACTAAAAAAGCTAATATTGCTTTCGACACTTAAGACACCAATAATTGTTTAATACGATTTTCATACAACTAACTATACACTATATAGTTTGTTAAGGGTAAATCCATATGTCAAGGACTTATAGATTTTATTTATTTCGACAAAAAATAATAGTATAAGCTTTGAAAATAACGAGGAAAAATAAATAAGATTAGCAATGCCTTCGATCTGCATTACACAAGATGTAAGAACAAATTAACAACTACTAGAAATCAATACATTTTCTAAAATGTCAAGGGTTCTCTTAAAATTCAATTCAAATATCCTACTTAGAAACATACAAGATTTAAACAAAATTCTTGATCGATAATCAATAATAATAATAATAATAATAATATTAACATGCCTGTAATACCGCATGTCTTTTAAATGCAACCTGAATTGCACGGCACTAGTTAGAAGGAATAGAAAGATAGGAAAACATTTTTGTTGGCACAATGGATTTGAGAACTAGCATTTACTCTATCATTTTAACCCACAGGTGGCTTCCAATTAATTGGAGGGACAGAACAAAATGCTGCTTAGCGTAGGGATCGAACCCACACGTCTATGTTAGCAGTCAAGCACTATATCCACTGCTCCATTGCCACCCTCACCACCAATTTTCAAAGATTTCCTCACTGAAATTCTCTCAATCACCAATTGAATTACAAACCTGAAAATGTGTATAAAATATCTGGTAACTAATTTGCCATTTAATTTTGGAATTTCTCAAAGTTGACAAATTTTAAACTTTGATTATTCTTGAGAAAAATACTTGTATTGGTTTGCCGCATTTAAACAAGTGACAAATTATTTCTTATATTTTGTTGCCAATCATAATCCAATCGTTTATATATATATTTAAAAACCTGTCATTTCGTGTGTCATGGAAAATAGTGACATGTGCCAAATGTCATAGTGACTTTAATTTGTATCATTAAAATAGTGACTAGTGACAATAAAATGTTGTGATAACTTAACCAAAAAAAGAAATAATGCCACATTATATTTAACTTCGTGCAAAAGTTATTGTCATTAATTTCATCAATTATATTCCAACAGTCTTACAGCTAAAATTATAGCAACTTGTCAGTAACTTAAATGCGACAAAAGACTATTAAAATATTTAAACAAAGCCAGCTAACTATAGTTTAGAGATATAAGGCCCAATTTATTCACTCTTCATTAAATTTAAAAACTTTGTTAAATATTTGGGAAATTCACCATATTTAAATAAAAAAATATTTATGAAATTTTTCGGTTTTAAGAGCGACTTTAAATTTATTGCTACAGCCATACAGGGTGAATAGAATGGAAATCAAGTGTATCCACTTTTATATTAATTTCATTTACATAAAAACTGTGTCACCTTAAATAAGTTTTGTTTAAATAAGAGCCAAATCCTTTAGTGGGTTAAGATCGTGCAACGTTGAAATATTTTACTGCAATCACAGTTGTATCAAAATCAATGTTTTATTATTTGCTCTAAGTTATTTATTTTTTTTTAGAAAGAATTTTTGAGGAATATTGAATATTGATTTTGAGATCAATTTGAAAAGTGCGCGTATTTTTTTATGTTTCGCTTCAGTTATAGGCATTAGGTTATTTTATTTAATTCGTTTATACATATTTAAATGTATTTATTTGATTTCTTTAAACATTTTAGTAATTTAAATTCTATTTTACTGAATTGGTATCAAATTCTTATAAATTTTTCACCAAAGGCTTTTTTCTTTTTAAGTTCAAAGCAGAGTCTGAGTTCTCAAAAAATTTGTTTGTGTTTCTTTTTAACTCAGAGCATGCAGAGCTCTCCAAATGTATGTTCTTTTTTCGTTCTGAACATGTGTAGATCGCACTCGACGTGCTCGAAGATAATTGACTGAGCATGTAAGTAAATTGCTGAGCGCACCAAATGACATGTGTGTCAAGAAGGAAAATATTAAGAAAAAATAATTAGATACATAAGCTGGCGAAAGAAGTTGATCGCTTGTTGATTTTCTGTATCTGGTTTGTATCAGTGTACAAAAAAGGGTAGGTATTGCTTTTTATGGTTAAAAATGAAAATGTATTCTGATTTGTGTGGTTCAGGTGTGTTTAAAAAACATATCAGTATTCAGAGCTCGCTCTGTTTGGAAGAAGTTCAGTGCATAATCTATGTGTTAGAACCCTGTTCAGTGCGCTGCTCTGAAAGAAATAAGAACAACGCCTATTGCGGTTGATTTCGAAAACTTCGAAATGGCTTCGAACTGTCAAAACTGTGGGTGCACATATTTTTATTTTATTTCTAAAGCTAAATTACTACTGCTGGATGCAATTTTTTTAGCGATTCCTGCAAAATGCAGAACATCCAATTTCATTTTCCAAGTTCCAATTCACAATAATCATTTCGAAAAAATTGTGGAACATCCAAATTCACTTTCGCCGTATGAATTCACAAGAATCACAAGTCACAAAACATGGTGACATACATAGTTTAATATTTCATAAAATGTTATTCTACAAAAACCAGCTAAGATCGGTAATAATTCGAGAATTAAATAATAAGAAAATAATTGGGGTTATCGTGAATAAAAAATTCGCCGGAAATTTTTCGCCAATTCGTATCTTGGGGACGTGAATGATGCTCTAAAATGTCCCTCGGAATTTATTGGTATCGGGAATAAGCTTTCCCAGGGAATGTTGTGTGTCATTTTATAAGATTTTTTGTTTGAGCGACTTTAAATTTATTGCTACAGCCATACAGGGTGAATAGAATGGAAATCAAGTGTATCCACTTTTATATTAATTTCATTTACATAAAAACTGTGTCACCTTAAATAAGTTTTGTTTAAATAAGAGCCAAATCCTTTAGTGGGTTAAGATCGTGCAACGTTGAAATATTTTACTGCAATCACAGTTGTATCAAAATCAATGTTTTATTATTTGCTCTAAGTTATTTATTTTTTTTTAGAAAGAATTTTTGAGGAATATTGAATATTGATTTTGAGATCAATTTGAAAAGTGCGCGTATTTTTTTATGTTTCGCTTCAGTTATAGGCATTAGGTTATTTTATTTAATTCGTTTATACATATTTAAATGTATTTATTTGATTTCTTTAAACATTTTAGTAATTTAAATTCTATTTTACTGAATTGGTATCAAATTCTTATAAATTTTTCACCAAAGGCTTTTTTCTTTTTAAGTTCAAAGCAGAGTCTGAGTTCTCAAAAAATTTGTTTGTGTTTCTTTTTAACTCAGAGCATGCAGAGCTCTCCAAATGTATGTTCTTTTTTCGTTCTGAACATGTGTAGATCGCACTCGACGTGCTCGAAGATAATTGACTGAGCATGTAAGTAAATTGCTGAGCGCACCAAATGACATGTGTGTCAAGAAGGAAAATATTAAGAAAAAATAATTAGATACATAAGCTGGCGAAAGAAGTTGATCGCTTGTTGATTTTCTGTATCTGGTTTGTATCAGTGTACAAAAAAGGGTAGGTATTGCTTTTTATGGTTAAAAATGAAAATGTATTCTGATTTGTGTGGTTCAGGTGTGTTTAAAAAACATATCAGTATTCAGAGCTCGCTCTGTTTGGAAGAAGTTCAGTGCATAATCTATGTGTTAGAACCCTGTTCAGTGCGCTGCTCTGAAAGAAATAAGAACAACGCCTATTGCGGTTGATTTCGAAAACTTCGAAATGGCTTCGAACTGTCAAAACTGTGGGTGCACATATTTTTATTTTATTTCTAAAGCTAAATTACTACTGCTGGATGCAATTTTTTTAGCGATTCCTGCAAAATGCAGAACATCCAATTTCATTTTCCAAGTTCCAATTCACAATAATCATTTCGAAAAAATTGTGGAACATCCAAATTCACTTTCGCCGTATGAATTCACAAGAATCACAAGTCACAAAACATGGTGACATACATAGTTTAATATTTCATAAAATGTTATTCTACAAAAACCAGCTAAGATCGGTAATAATTCGAGAATTAAATAATAAGAAAATAATTGGGGTTATCGTGAATAAAAAATTCGCCGGAAATTTTTCGCCAATTCGTATCTTGGGGACGTGAATGATGCTCTAAAATGTCCCTCGGAATTTATTGGTATCGGGAATAAGCTTTCCCAGGGAATGTTGTGTGTCATTTTATAAGATTTTTTGTTCGAGGGAAATTTATTCCGTTGGAGATTAAATGTTCCATGTGACGAAACGAAATTCACTGCGAAATTCCCGATAGGGCCTCATATTTTCTTTAAGAATTATTTTAAAACTTTTCTAGGGTAGAATTGATGTCATTAATTATTTATTTTTCGGATGAACCGCGTAAATAAAAATTAAAAGTGCACTTTGTTGTACTCACCCCGAACGTTTCGCATCAAGTTTCATTGAGCGTGGTCACCGGGAACTTAAAAGTCATATAGTATTGATGTCGCCATCATCATCTTACTTAATAAGTACATAAATTCATTGCTATATTCTAAATTTGCAGATATAAGCGATTTTGGTTTTTAAATCCTAATGAAGAAGGAAATTTGAGTTTTTCTTCTATTTAACTTTATCGGAGTTAAAGTGCCCAAGATGTTTTAATAAGTAGAGAAATGTAAAAAAATGTTGAAAAAAAGTTTTAACCAGTGTCAGTTTCCTTCTAAATTTTCTTCATTTTTTCCTTAGATAGAGTTCAACTACTACGCAGAAAATAATTTTTTTTCGCATCAAATTTACGCACAAAACGTATTTATTTGTTTGAACATACATATTTGGTTTAACTGAAAACGCAAAAATCTGTAAATTTGTTTTCCAAAATCCAAACATTCCCTATTGTCAGATAACTACGCCTTAGAGACTGATAAAGTTCTAACTTCTTTCTCGTACCATATTACATTTTCTATAAATTCGTGATAGGTAATTTTTTATAAAAGCCTTATATCTTCGTACACATACCTACAACTTTTTGAAGAAACTGTCAAATTTGTTATGAATTTGTGGAACTTAAACTGCTAAACTAAAAAGGTAAAAAAATAAGTCAGCAAACTTTTATCAAATCTATACTTTCAGGCAGTTTGCTTTAATTTTTGGGATCAATATTTTTCTCACTAATATTAACGTTTAAAAGATTAAAATTCAATCGACTCTGGTGGGTGTTTTATTGTTCTCTTAAAAATACCTACTTTATTTTTGTATATCCGGCATGCATTCCAAGTCTGTAAAAAAAACCTCCAAGCGAAACAAAAATCCCATAAACAAAACAACGATCAATCTCAAAAATGTTTCCTCAAATAAAAAGAGGTAATTCTTTTATATTTTTTTAAATATTGTTTTTATTTACTTTTAGGTAGTTTTTTTGTTTGTTTTTGTTTTTTCTCTTTTATCATTTATCGTATAATATTCACAATTTAATTGGTTTTCATTTTGTATTTTTTTTTGTTTTTCTCAAATGTTTAACACCACGAAATTTTTGTATTTTTTTTTAATATTTTACTTTTCTCATTTATTTTTGTTTTCTTTTTCCTTTTAATTGTTTTCATAATTTTGTAAAAGGAAAAAGAAAATATTACACAGTAAAAAATAACTATATACTTTGTTTCTATTTAAGCATTAATTCATTTTTTTGTTGTTTAATTTTGTTGTATTTTTTTTAAATTTCTTTATAATTTTAAAGAAACTGAAATATTCAAACTAAATTCAAAAACAAAAATATATGTATAACTGGGAGTTCCTCGTGTGGGTGTGTTTGTGTGTGTGTGTTGGATATAGTTCAAAAAATCAATAAAAATTAAAAAAATTCTTACAAGTGTTTTGTTGATCAAATTTTTTTTTACAAATATATTTTTTTTAAAATTTTGTCTATATATAATTATATGTGTTTGATTTTTTTGTATTCCGATTTTCTCTTTAAAATTTTCATCAGAGGGGAATGTTGTTGTTTCTCTTTAAAATGTATATAGGTACCTAAATATTCCTTATAAGCTAAAAAAAAAACTTAATGACTAAAATATTTATATTAAATATAATAATAAGTCTACAATATCCTAATGACTTATGTAACTATTTACAAAAAAAAAAAAAATAATAAAGATAAAAATAAAACAATTTTCTCATATATCTATGTATATAATTTTTCTTAATAAAAAATAATTAAAATTTTTGTTTTGTTTATCCCTTAGATTGGAGTGTTGTTTATTAATTAATTTATTTATTTTTTCTTATGTGTGACTGGTTTAGTGTGTGTTTAAATTATTTTTCTAACTATTTTTTGTGTAAGTAATTTAGAGGGAAGGTCTTATAAGGAAATTAAAATTAATTAAAAAAAAAAGAACAATAATATTTATAGACAGAGATTGATATTACAATTACCTTGATCCTTTTTTTTAAGATCCTTCCCTCTCGATTGTTTTTTTTTTTTTTTTTTGTTACAACACATTTATTCATTTTTTTTATACGAAATCATTCGTGGAAATTTTATGTATAAAACAAAAAAAAAACTATTTAATTTAAAAATAATAAGATTTTGTGTTTTTTTTTCATCACTTATAGTTTAAATTTGATTTTCAGTTCCGTATCGAAGTTCGAGGTTTTTTTTGTGTGTTTGGGGGGCGACAAGCGCGCGGCGTTCTTAATCATTTGGAAAATTTAACGCTCAGCTCTTGGAGCTTCACACGCGTCACGCACACTTGCACGTCACGTCGAGACACTGTGTGTGTGTATTTGGTGGCGTACGTTTAGTACTCATAAGTATTTTTATCTAACATTGAGTAAATCTTATAAGAATTCTCATTAGATTGTATAGCTTGCTGTAGGTGATGTTGATCCACCTATAGAGATGTGATGCGCGGCACTTCTTGGAGCGGGAAACGCTTATATGTGCGCCCTACTCGCCGGTGAAGGAGTTGAAATGCCGCACGGTGGTCGGCGGGGCGCCGAATTGCAGGGTCCACTCGTGGAACAATCTCCTAGCGTGGAGCTGTTGCTGCTGCTGCTGGTGATGATGGTGATGGTGTTGTGGATGCTGGTGGTGCGGATGCACCACATGTGGATTCAGGTTGAGGTGTTGCATACTAGCTGCACTCGTTAGCACCGAAGTGGCGCTCGGCGATGAGGATAAGGGCGGTTGCAAGCCACCCATGCCCCCGGAGCTGCCGCTACCGTTTCCACTATTGCCACCCGGCGATTGTTGTTGGTGATGTTGCAGGTGCTGTTGTTGTTGGTCACTGCTGGAGCCACCACCGCCGCCGCCGCCGCTATGAAACAGATGCGGGTGATGGTGGTGAGCAGGATTCAGGTGGGGGTGCTGATGGTGCTGGTATCTCATGGGGTCTATGTACATGGCGGCCGCAGCTGCCGCCGCCAGCGACGCGTTCGTTTTATTGTTGTTGTTCGCCGTCACCTGAGATGAAAGATCACTGTCGTTGTTGTTGTTGTTATTACTATTGTTGTTGTTATTGTTATTATTATTATTGAGATGATGTCCTGAACCGAGCGGGCTTTGGGGCGAGAGTACATCCGATGATGATGAAGGTGTTGTCGATGTATTATGTTGTTGTTGATGTTGTTGTTGCTGCTGTAATTGTTGTTGATGTTGTTGTTGTTGTTGGTGTATAGAGGCAGGAGTAGTCGCAGCTGCAGCAGAGTTGGACTCCTGGATTTCTGATTGCTAGTGGGCCGTTAACTGATGCCCTCCACCACTTTGCATGTTCTGTGGGGGGCTCAACATTGGCGGACTGTGACTATGACTGTGGGTGCCCATTGGGCTGCCGTGCATATCATGATGCGGATGATAGCCTCCATGGCCGCCGCCATGCATATGGGAAGGAGGCATACCGCCACCGTCCATCATGTCACCGCCTAGCGTATTGGGCGGCGTCATTCGCTTTTCCTTTTGCCGCCGATTACAAAACCACACACGCACTACTTCCTTTTCAAGCTGCAGGGAATCGGCCAGCGAGGTGATCTCTTGGGCCGATGGTTTTGGTTGTTTGTGGAAATGTTGTTCGAGAGCGCCCTTGACTGATACCTCAATGGAAGTGCGTTTTTTTCGCTTGCGACCTTGTGCGGCAATTTTGTCTATGCTAGTTGGCGAGCCTGTCGTCGAGTCGGCCTCTTCGAGCCACTTCTGAAGCAATGGTTTCAGTTTGCACATGTTTTTGAAACTTAATTGTAGAGCCTCGAATCGACATATCGTTGTCTGGGAGAATACGTTACCGTACAGGGTGCCAAGTGCCAGTCCTACATCGGCCTGTGTGAAACCGAGCTTTATTCGTCTTTGCTTGAACTGTTTGGCGAAGGCTTCTAGGTCGTCGGATGTTGGAGTGTCCTCTTCGCCGGCACTGACGTCTCGATCGCCTTGTAGGTGATGTGGATGGATGTGTAACTGCGGCGATTCGGCTCCTCGCAGGGCATGATGCAGAGGCGCCACACCTTGATGGTGCGGATGGGCAGGATGGTGGAGCATTCCGTTCATGGCATGGTGGTATTGCAGCGGTGAACCACCAGTCGGGGCATAGTGTGCTGCGGCGTGCACAGGTGCATGCCATGCATGTGGCGAAGCCATACCCTGTTGGACCCGTGACTGTTGCGAAAGATGTGACATTTCCTGCTTCACATCCGCCGGATGGTGGTGTGAATGATGTGTCTGTAGCGCCCATGGATCTGTTGGATGCAACGCCGTCCAGGGATTTGTCGATCCCAGGCCAAGGCCAGAAGGATTTCCACTGCCGACGGTATTTGGACTGGGCGAAGAGGGCACTTGATGTGACGTCGCATGATGATGCGGATGGTGATGCTGCATATATTTCATTTCGCCGGCATCGGTAGCACTACGCGGCGAAGATGTATGGTAGCCTCCGCCACCGCCGCCTCCACCGCCGCCGCCACCACCGCCGCCACCTAACGCCATATCTAGATCACCCGAACTGACCGGTGTCATATAACTGGCGGCCATCCCCACCGCTCTAGGGCTGTTCAGGCCCTCCACGCTGGCGGGGTAGGGCTCCAAATTGGGGCTCAGTTTAACGACTTTGAAAACCGCGTTTCTATCGAAAGGAATATTACTATCCCTATTCTCATTCCACTCGAAGCGTGAGGCGACCGTTTTGAAAGCTTCAATGGAACTCGTTCGCCCAAAAAACTGACACTTGTCCCCGTCGATGTTTGCGATTTTTTTTACAAACCTCCGCACGGAAACACAAAAAAATTAATTTTTTTTTTATAAATTTAAAATTTACTAACGGTTTGTTTGTTTGTTTGTTTGAGGGCGCTTATACCGTTGTGGACATTTCACTTTTTGGCATGTGTAAATTTAATTGTGAATTGTGATGATGCTTTGAGGTAGTAAGGGTTCCGACGGAAAAATTCTTCTTTGCTTATTTCTTCTTATCACAGGCACACACATTTAGTTCCAGTCCTTTCCTTAAGTTAATCCGTTTCGTCTTTCGTAAATATTCATAAAAATAAAATTAAAACCGTTAAACACAGGGTGTGGGTGTACTTTGCTCTTATTTTTTTTTCTTATTTTGAATGATTAATTATCAAAACAAACAGAACTATATAGAATTGTGTCGCGTTGCACAGATTTTTGCATATAGGTAGGTATAGCACTTTTGGGGGATCACCACCGCCCATGCACACACATTCACAGTCTATCTCTCACACGAGGATTGATTTGTATCTTCGTTTTTTTTTCGACAAAATTTGTAATCTTATTTTTAATTTAAACGATCAATCCGTTTATTTGTTTTGGCGCACTTTAGGTTCGATAAATAGGTAAATTTCACTGAAGCCGATCGATCATTAAACAATGAGAGCAAGGGTGAGAAAAAATCAACAACAAGTCAAAAAAGATTTAAACAAAATGTATGCAAAATAATGTAAAATATCTTATTGTGTATATCTAGATTATTATGATTGGTATAGGTATGACAAATTGACAAAGAGAGAGAGTTAAAAATTTTCACGTGCAAACTCATTGAGCTATCGAAGTCAACTAAAGATATTATTCAACTATTGAGCACAACGAGTTCCAAGGGATTTTCCATCAGTAGTTTGTTTAAGTGTGTATCTGACTGAAACGCAATTGCCACACAAATTTTTTATCTATAAGATTCCAATTCGACTTGTAAATGAGTAAGCGAGATGACAAATAATGGAGTTTCGTCACGAACTGGTTCCCTCGTGAAGTGGATTCATACAATGGTGGAACGAGAACTGTTAGTACACACTTCCATTGAAGTGAGTTGAAAAGAGATGACAGGAGTGGAGAATGGATGTGATATGTGGTGTGTGTGTGCGTACCTTTCTACCCAACCCATGTGCACAGCTGATTGTATGTTCACATTCATTCCAGTCCATACTACACGCTATCCGCCTATTTTACTTTGTCGATACGTGACCAATAAATTTGAACGCACGCCTATATCGTTCCAGTGTGGTGGCGCTGGAACTACGTCAATAGAACTCAAAACCAACACAGTTATTTAAATGGCGTTCTACACTGGAAATTGAGTATCTGTGTAGTTGGTGGTATGATACAGGCTCCACCCGTTTTTTTTTTTTTTGGTTGGAGCGGCAGCGGCGCTAGCTATTGCGCACTTTGGTAGGTTCTCACCGGACAGCCAAACAAACAACCAAAAAAAACAACAAAACAACACACCAAACGGGAGAGATGGGGACATTTTCTATACTTCGACGTTCTATTTTGTGTTCATCTACAATGGCTTCGACATCTTCCATCTTTGTTGAACTTCAACTTAGGTTGGTAAGGTATAGTAGACCATATTATTTTTGACACATCATGTTGATGTGCTCTTTTAGGTTTTCTCTGTCACATCGGTCGTCGTTATCGTTGTCGTTATCGGCAGGTAGATGGAAGTGTGGTGACTGTTGGGTGGGTGGTGTCTTTTTTCCATCACTGTGTGGTGAAGTAGAGGTAAGTATGGGGAGCTTTTCTTTAGAATTTTCCTTTCCATTGAGGAAAGTGTTTGGAATAAAGTGCCTGTCTTGTGCGTTAGGAAGACTTTTTCGACACATTCAAGTTTCTAGTATACTGGTTGATTGAAAAGAAGAACAATTTTCCCCCAAATTAAAATATCTATCTTGTTATTCAAATAGATATAAACATTATACACATTATACCTATAGGTACTTATAAATAAATTATAATAATTTTTGCTTTACTAGTCAAAATGCAACAGTTTTATATTTGCTTATAAATTTTAAGTGAAAGTGATGAAATTCATAAATAGTAAACAAATTAATAATAAAATTATTTAAATGTGCACTGCCTGAATGTGATGAGATGAAAGATTTTGTTTCTGTTCATTATATTGTGTCAAAGAATTTAAAATGGTGGGTATGGGTATTACTTACCTACCGCTACCTATATCTGACTAAATACCTATTTATATTCTATTAGGATAGGTTAAGGAAATAATGAATATTAAAGTGGACTTTTATAGGGTTATTTTTTGTATTCTTAAGAATTTTCTACGATATGCGGATCATGTTTATGTGAGAAGTGTGGGTGATGAAATTGAAATTATAGCCAACTAGACGATAAAAATATTTATAGCTTTTCGAAAAAAAAGAACTTTCAATATCTATCCTTTGAATAAAGATAAAGGTATACATCACTAGGTAGATATAGCTTCTGTATTTTTCCTAAAATTAATTAAATATTGTTATAGGTAATAACTACATACATAAAATGTATACCTAAATAGGTAGAACAATTATACAAACAAAAATTTTTATTTGAAAGTTATTGGTACCTCCTAATTAAGCTTGAAAATGTAACCTACCTTACTATGAATTACTGTTCCTGCGAAGGTATTACATTTTTAATGAAAGATATTATTTATCTTAGTTAAATTCGTCTAAAAAGATATGCCACACTATTCTATCTATTCATCCTAATTAAAATCCACATTCTGGGAGAGGCGTTTTCTTGCTTGGTGAATATAACCTACCTACTTTTAGAATGCAATTAATAAAAGTGAAGTGTAACTATATTGACAAAATATTAACAATAAACTACACTTACCTACTTGTGAATTTTAGTGAATGTTTTTTTTCCAACATTGTCAAAATTCAGTGGACAAAATTAATATAAAATTAAATACGATTTTCAAATGAAAACAAAAATGTTGACTAGATTTTTTTATGAATAAAAAAATGAAACATTAGATAGATTCCTATTTCTATCTATCTACCTTTATTGTATAATTTGATTTTGGATTTATTTCATCTTTTATATAGTGTCCTCCAATTTTCGTTCCGTGAGTGAAGTGATATCTACATTTTGATTCCAAAAATTCACGAAAAGTTTCCAACATTCCTTCGCGTGATAAAATGTATAGGTATCTATCACATCAGCCAAATTATTCTGTGATTTAAAAATAAAAAATAATCAGCCTTTGAAAGGAGCCTTGTATTTATTTTAAAGGCTTGCCAGACCATTGTAATAAAATAATGCAGATTTAACACTTCTTATTTGTGTTAATTTAAATTTTAAAAAATAAAAAAATATGTAGGTATAAGGAAAATGGCAGAATTGAGTTAAGTACAAACTCAATTAAATTTCTTATCAGTTCACAGCAGCGAACATGCATAATTAAGTCCTTTTATGAATTTATTTTTATTTAAAATTAGAAGCTTCAATTGAATCTATACAAAAATACCAGAACACCTAATTTTATTAAAAAATATTAATTTTTATATATTATTTTAGGTTAGGTTAGAGATGACCTACTTAAATTTAAATTTATTCTTAATATTTTTTTCGTTGGTTTAATTTTTTTTTTATTTAATTTAACTTTATTTTATTTTATTTTAAAAACAAATTAAAGTTATGTATTTGAATTTATAAGGACACTGTAAAATGTTACTGTTATAAGTTACTATAGACAATATATCATTCCTTTTAGAATATTATTTGTAAGATAAACATATATTTAATTTAAAATAAATGTTGAAAATTTTGATTAATACTCGCAGATTAAGATCAGGATATTCAATTTGTTGACTTTTGATATTTAAGTAACTTTAATATAAATATTTAAATATTTCTTAAGGTTAATTACACAGCCCAGCATTAATTATGGAGTTTTATATAAGAGTATTATTTTATAAAACTATATTGTAATTTACTGTTAAGTGAAAGTTAAATAATAAATGCAAATGAAATGTCGATATATTTAGGTAGATTCCTACATATATTTTTAGGGCATTTTTTTTTCTTCGTAATTTTTTTTTCAGCGAAAGACGTTACATATAATTTATAAATTAAAAATAGCAATTTTTTAAATAAATAAAAAAAAAACAAAAATTAAACTTTTTCTAGCAATCCACATTCAGATGATACGCGCTCAGAGAATAGATATACTTATTCATTTTTTCGAATTTCTTTTCCTCTTTGTTTTTATTTATTAATTCAATAATTTTATTGAAATTTTTGACTTAAGAATTGTGTATCTACTATTTGTAAAGGCAGAAATTGCCCGTGTACAGTGCGCCCTCGGTAAAAGCAACCCTCGATAAACACAAATCCTTAATTAAAACACCCAAAATTTCACCATAATTAAGTCATTGCAACTTTTTAAAAAATTGCGACTTTCCAACTATGATCTCTTTTATCATTCATACTGTGTTTCTATTTTCTGGAATTTGGAAAAATTGTGTGGAGTTATTTTACAGCTACTTTTCTTTGAATTTTGTACTTTTCTTGATCGTATGTGCAATATATATTTTTAGTTTATGCAATTTTATTTGTTTTCGGTCGGTAACTAATTGAAAGTTTTATTTAAAAAGTCTCCAAGCTGTCAATTAAGCAGAAGGCCGAGATCTTAACTAAATTGAGTAATGGTGAATCTATACAATGTTTTTGTGAAACTTATAAATGCAGCAAATCAACCATTTGCAGAAAGTTGGGCTGAAGAACACTCAGTTTCAATTGAAGACAACGGGCCCCATTAGATTTAAATTTAGATTTAGATTTAGATTTAGATTTATTTATTTCATTTCATTTTTTTTTTCAATTACGATTGTCAATTATCAATTTGATTATTGATAAACACTAAAATTAGGTTTTAAAACTTCGGCTTATTTAAAAACTGCACAGCTATTTAATGGTAAATATCGATGTTCTTATAATTCACAATGGTCTGCAACATTCTCAATTACCTAAACTCTTATCAATGAGGTTATTTAATATTAAATTTCAGAATTTATCAACCATCAATATTTGCAATTGACAATCATAATAGGGGTTATATTAACTCTGCAAAAATCATTTATTAATATTATTTATTTAAAATTTATTTCTCAATATTTCAAAAAAAAAATTTACGAAACTATGTATTGTTTTTTCCAGGTTTTTTTTGAAATTACCATTAGTTATTTTACGTTATTTTTTTTAAACATTCTAACAGAAAATGTATTGATTTTGTTATGATATTCTTTATATTTTTTTTATTGATTATTTATATTGATTAGGTAAATAAAATAAATTTTCTTTACTTGTATACCAAACAAAAATAATGTCCTTTCATTTTTGATACTTTAATTTTCAAGTCAAATTTTAAGGCATGGATCAAGATTTGTCTGACTCGATTAGTGCAACAAACTCAATTAACGCAACCGCTCGAATTTCTATTAGTTGCTTTTACCAAGGGCGCACTGTATATGTTTTCCATAGAAAAGATTTAACTTTTCAAAATACAGATATCAAAAATTAAAATAATTAATAATTGTGGTTTAAAATGTCTAAAAATGCGATTGAGTTCAAAAAATTAAAGGACACCAAATCAAAAATCTATATAGTATACCTATAAAAATCGTCATCGAACTAATCTAACAAAATGTATTTAAATAATATCCAATTTATGCTAAAATGCACAATTTACTTTTATTTATTATTTTTTTTTATAATTTTATCTAAATATTTAAGACATAAAAGCTCAACGTAAATTCAACAGTAAGATATTTAGAACTTATAAACTGATAGTTAGAACTATTCATATATTGTGAAACGTAAGTGAGGACTATTCAGTAATAAGTTTCAATATTAAACTTGCTGAAACTTTAATCAGATATTGTGAAACAAAAGCCCTTAAACTTATTCAGACTGTACAAATCAATAAAGATACTACACATTGTAAATTTATTGATAACGAAGTAAAATGTTTCTAAATTTTTCTTTAAAATAAAATAAGATCCAAAAATTACTTTGATAATTGCTTATTAAAGCATTCATAAATATGAAACTATACTAGCACATCCGTTCTCGCGTTACCTTACAAAGTTATAAGATTTTGCGTTCGGTTTTTCTCTGCAGTTACACTTACATTACATTTTTTGTACGATGTTAGGATTAAAAAGTTTGAAACTAATTTTAATTTTTTATGAATATAAATTTATTATTTAGTATATTTTCTTAGCAACTCAAAATGTTGATAGTTCTCAAAAAATCTTTTTATCTCTATTTTCAATAAAAATTGAGCACTCACATGGGATGGAAATGGAAGACAATCACAATATGGTGTATATAAGAACTGATGCAACAAAGTTAGGTAAATATAATTAATAGAAATATTTACCTACTTATGATTTAAATATAAATATCTATTCTCTTACAGAGTGTTCATCTTTATACTCATCAAGTCAACGAAACACTAATAATCAAAATTAGTAGCTCCTATGGCAACGTTTTCAAGAATTCATTGGTAATTTTAAAGAACTAGGTATAGTATCTCGCTAAATAGTAGTAACTTATAAGACTATTCGTATTTGTACCTACATATGCATATAAATAAATAAAAGGTATTTAAAATTAAATTCTTTTTCATCTTATTTAGATGTTTTTCCTTTTTTTATAAATGTGCATTGCTCGCAGTAAAGGGGATTTGATTACCCTTATTCATCATGCATCATGTAAGTTCTGAACTCCAAAATAGAATTGGTATTTGTCACATGTAAGACATTCCACATTGAGACATATTATTTAAATCATTTCAATTCATTTATGCGTGATAATCGAATATATAAAAAAGTGCTATATTTCTATCATCACCAAGTTTACACAGTGACATTTATTACGCCCGAACTAATTTTTTTGCAAAATATAAATGCTAACATAATACCTATGTAATACTTTCTTTTAATTTCAATTCAAAGTAACCGTGCGGCTCCTTAAGCAATAATTTCTTTCAGAAAATCGAACAGGCAATGAAAATTTCCAATGCAGACCACACATTTCATGCAATAAATTATTTACGAAATCGATTTCATCATATATTTCTTACCATCTTTGTGGAAATAAATGAAGAAATAATTTGACGTTTAATGTTAGTTTGACTGACATTTGTGTTCTCTTTACCTTAACATGTGTATATTGATGGGATGAGTTGGAATTCCAGGCCGAGAATGTAAGTAGAATAGGTATTGTTTGAAGGGCATTCTGATTGGCAATAAGATTTCATGAAATAATTTGCCCACTGAACGAAGAAATACAAATTTCTGCAATAATTGCATAAATAAAAATTACTTGTGGAGGCGCAGGGTAAAACAAAATTTTCAATCTCTCAATCAATCTTTTGAATACCTACTTTGAATAACAAAATCACAACGCTCCGTTCTTTCTTTGCATTGTGAATCAAGCATTGATCGTCGAACACAATGGCTTAGCTGTAGCTATATAGCTTGTGGCTAGCACTGGCTAAATTATTAGCACAAGCGAAATAAGTATAAAACGCTGAAATCTAAAGCTGTAACTTAAGGTGCCAGTTATAGCTTTCATTGAAACTTATCATTGAAAACTATGACTACCAATTTTGAGGCTTTTAAACAAATAAAACTGATGTCGTTTTGGTACAAAAATGCAGGTAATAAGATATATAATATTTTTTGTCAAAAAATATTTTATTTGCTCTACCACTTTCTTGTAAATTCACTTTTGATTTTTCAATGTTGGAAAATATTTTCAATGAAGAGCCGACATCATTGAAAAATCAAAAGTGAACTTACAAAAAAAGTGGTAGAGTAAATAAAATATTTTTGTTGACAAAAAATATTATATATCTTATAACCTTCATTTTGGTACCAAAACGAAATCAGTTTGATTCGTTTAAGTGCCTCAGAATTGATAGTCAAAGTTCTCAATGATGAGTTTCAATGAAAGCTATAACTGGCGCCTTAGCAAAGGAATCAAGTAATTGAAACAAAAGTTATGCCAAATTTATATTTCTACTCGATGCAAGCTTTAGCGAAGTAGGTATACATTTCGATAATAATAAAATAAAAAGTAAATAAAAACTATTCTGAGATTGGAATCGCTTCTTATATTTTTCTTTAAAAAAAAATAAAAGAGCAAGTGAAACATCAAACTAACACTTACGAAATAACATTATTTTTCATAGTGAAATATAAAGCAAAATAATTTTTTGACAGTTAGCGGTTTCTTGCCATGTGCAATATGACACTTTGACATTCTATACAAAAAAGGGGTGTTCGTTAAATTCAGACGATCTGTCAGTCTGTCTATTCAAAAGTTTGTAAAAAGTCTGTTAAAAATAATGATATTCATGCAACGTCGGAGAGCCTAAGATGTCATCCAGCGACTGTCAAAATTCATATGGAAAATCTTTTTCAACATTATTTTAAACTTTCCTATACGAATTGTTGTGGAAATCGTGGTAAATCGGGAATTATCAGGTAAACTGTTCGCAAGAACTAATTCAGCTTTCATATCATTCAATTCAACGTACAATTTTTCAGTTGGTGAAGGATGAATGTACATACATATATGTATGCATGTGCTGACGGAGGTAGACAAAATTGCTTTGGATGAAAATTTGCAGAATTGTCGCCCTGTTTTCTATGTGATCCTGCTTATGGTTCCAGTGAACTTTTGTAAATTAATTGATCATGATATAAAAAATAGATATAAACATAATCGTTTCGTGTAAAAGCAGTGAAATTCGTTTCTAAAATAGTTTTGCACAAATTAAAAAGTTTTTAATTAAAAAACAAAATTACAACAATAAATGCACATTAGGTACATACATATGTGCAATTAAAAGTCATAAAATTTCATAAAATATTCTTCTGTTAATATTTTTAAACTGTGGGTTAAAAAAAAAATTATAAAATGCGAAATTTTTATTAAATTTATGAAATTGGTTGATGTTCAAACTGTTGATTTATTTGCGACGTAATTTACGAAAGCAATTTTAGGGCGTTCATGAAACGTGGTGTTGGAATCAATACAATTTTACGAAGCTTCTGAAGAGTGCGTTTTGAGTTCCAGGTTTTTAACAATTTCTCTTTAAAATGCTGAGTTTGTGTGCCTTTGCATTTTTTATACTGAATACAGTAAAAGCTCGTTAATTCGGAATGGTTGGGGGGAAGGTCATTCCGAAAAAACGAATTTTCCGAATTAATGAGAGATTTTTTGTATACTATTGATGAACAAACGAGAGGATTTACAACTAAAAACTCTTTTATTAACACAAAAGATTCCAAATAATACATAAATTATATTATATGTAATCAATCTTGTAACTAACCAACAAAATATACGGTCACCGCCGAAGACATAATAATAATAATAATAATAATAATAATAATAATAATAATACAACATGGTCCCTGAGGTCATTCTGAGTCTAAAAACTAATTAGGTAATTTTCTCGTTTTCGATCGGTTTTGAAGTTATCTTTGCTAAACGACATCCGATTCGTAGTTTTTTTTTATCCAATCAAGAATTTAAAAATCATATAATTTGGCCAACAATTTGTTTTTATATAATAACGGTTTTCCCACAAATTTCAATTAAACCCAATTTTAATTGTTTTTGAAGTTATTTTCTCATTCATTTTATTCAAAAAAAAAACACGTTAATAATTAGTAATTTTATTTGCTTGTTATGAAATCCAAGTTCATTTTCCTAAAACAACTTAACTTACTCAATTGATTGCTTAACTGTCATTTTCACTTGAATTATAATTAGTTTTTATTTTAGCAGAAATATATATCCACTTTGTGCTTATGGACTACGATTACCATTTATCGCCAAAATAAGCTGTACTTTTACTATGGTGTTCTCCCAAACAATATTTTGTATGCTTTTTCCCCGACTTCTAAATGTGAATTGCAGGGAGTCCCCCAATACATATATACATATTTGAATTCTTTTTGCTTCCTATACATGTTCAATCATTGCGTTACTTAATTTTTGCTAATTTAATTTTTACAAAAAAAAAATGAAAACCGATTCTCATTTATTCCGAAAAATTTCTTTTATTCGGAATTTTTTTTCCGAATAAACTGGTTTTCCGAATTAAAGAATTCCGAATTAAAAGGCGTCTACTGTACTTATTTCTTAGATTGTCAATTGGATGTAAACATAGTTTCTCTTGTCCCGTTTAAAATACTCTCTCACTTTCTCTAAATATCTTAACGGCTTTAATTTCAAATTCTCACTTCAAAATATGATTCTCTCTATAACTGCCGTAGACTTATTTGCGCCAAAAAAAAATATCTAAAAAACAACAAAATTCTTCTACTTTACCTTCCTACTAGGTATACCACAATTTTAATAAACAAAAGCCCACATTCTGATAAAATATGAATATGTGTAGGTAGATCATAACATTTGACAAAAAAAAATGTGATCCGTTATTTTACTCCAGTTTTCTCAAACATAACTGATCAGCAATAATAACATCCGCCCATAATTATATTCAAATGAAAGTCAGTTAAATCGTTTTCATTAAAATCACAATATAAACAGTTTCTGATTCACCACGTTTTTCTTTAACAACATTACCCTCCCCCCTACTGAAATTTACTTTCATTTTTAACTGAAATATATATATTATTATTTTTTTTTTCTTTTCAAATAAAACTGTACATAACAAAAAACAATTTTGATTTCATTACAAAGAAACTAATTTACCTTTATTTTTGGTTCGTTGTTGTTTTTTGAATTAATAAATAATTCATTTAGATAACAAAACAAATAAAAACAATTAAAAAAAAATCAATTCATCAATTTATACAATACACACATCCTCGCAGCGATATGATTATAAAAATGATGATGATGATATCTTCTTTATCTCATTTAGATGCACTCTTTTATGAGATATAAAAACCGATTAAGCGTCAAAACACTTATGCTCAAAGTTGAATTAAAAAAAAAACACACACACAAAACAAACTTCTGTGGTATAAAGTTGGTAATTTTTTTTTTTATTTTAAATTTAAATGCAAATTATTCAAATGTGCAACAAGTAAGCCTCGTGCCAGGCATCTTAATCGAAGTCAGACCAAAAAAAAGATATAAAACTATATACACTCAACTGAATCTGAATGTGCCCCTTCGACGTCGCGTCGCCGCCACCATCCGTCGCGTCGTTGTTGCTCTCGCGCGCCATGCCACCAAGAAGTCACAACATTATATTCCATCCTGCGAGCTATAGTGTCAGTTATCGGAGTCAGTCAGCGGTATTGCTGATGGGCTCTAATGAGATTCACCCAAGTAACCCAGATTCGTCATAAACCCATATTCGACGAACAAATTAATTCGTTGGCGGCGCGGTGCGGCACGGCGGCCGGCCGGCGGCGGCATTCCCTAACCCTGTGCTGCTGATGTTCCTGAATTATCTTCTCTTCTATTATTATACCATATCCTTTCCTCCGACTGGGCATAATTACCATCACAAAAAAAAAGAGAAGCAGGAACAAAAAAAAGTTACTTCAACACAACAAATTTGAATAATTAAATCCAAAAAAAGAGCCTCAAATTGTGGTATACGACCATAAGACCATAACCAGACCAACAGCGCAGACCCGGTGTGTGCCCGGTTAAAATTTATGCAAAAATCCACGTGGTACGCGACGAGTATACGTTCATGATTATGATGATCCTCGAACTGAAGGAAAAAAAAGATATAACCTAAGCGGCAAACGCATTCCCGTTCCCGATGGCGATGACCTTACGCAACAGGCGGTAGTAACTCGTCTATAAACGGCTGGTTTGGACTTTCCTACTATATACATATAAATACCTATTAGTACATGTAGCTTATTTTGTTGGAAATGATATGATGATGGCTACCACAACAAAGAAAATTTGAATATATTCAAATCAGGGTGAGAACCTATTAGAGGCGAACCATACAACAAATACAGTGTGTTGAGCTGAGCTAAAAAGCGAATGAATTCCACCACATTTACATCTAATTAATAAATTAACGAGGTTTTATACTACTTTTTGTTTGTTATTCCTGCGAGGATTTATATATATGGCGCGGGTATAGGTATCTGTAAGTGTAGAGTGCAAATGCAAATGGGATATTGATTCTTGAACCCCAAGGGGCATAACCACTCACATTCGAGTAGTAGTAGGATTTTAAATGCACCCCTTAAATCTAAATCAAATTTTTTTCTTTTCAACACACAGAATTGTCATTTTAAATTGTTACGAAATTGGAATAAAAAATCAATGTACGCAATTAAAAATTGGTAGTGAATTGGGTTTGAAACATATAGTTTCTGAGCACAGGATATCGCTAAATACGAGTATTGCCCTTGCCTCGAATTATTTTAAGACACTTTTAAAAAAAAAATGAACAACAAACAGGTAATGTACGAGTATACATTCCAGACTGTGTAAGGATTTTGCGTGAAAACAGGAGGGTGGTGTTTAATTTACTTTTCACAACACTGCGAATTTTGTAATCCAATTGGCAGATTTGATAAGTTAACGAACAAAAATAATAAATTGTCAGAATAAGAATAGTTAATATCATAATTGAACGAAAACTATAGTTTATCAATATTCATCATGGTCGCGTTCGGTACGATGGCGCTAGGCTAGCAAAGATATCTTAGCAGCGGGCTTGGTTTCAAATGATCCAGGTAACTTTCTTTGTCAAGTCAGTTGTAACATCTGAAGTTTTGAATCAGCTGTTTCTCAAATTTCCAAACGAATCTAAACGAATGCAATAATTTTAGGTTAGGTTGAGATTTGTGTTTGACAACATATGTTTAGTTCATAGCTGTTTTTTCCTTAGGCTTTTAAACAACACAAAGCCATCTGGATTACTTTGGGTTTGCCACCGAACGCAGCCCACATGTCAAATGGATAAATTACCGATATATTGGTACTGGTAGTTTGTCGGTTTAACTTTGTAGGGAAAGATAACTATACATCAGCCGTGTTCTTTTGGCAAATCTATCGGCAGCAAAGCAGGATTTTCCAAAAGTAAGATCAGCAGCAGCCTGATTTTTTGTTTGTTAAGTTGGTGTTACCGACCTTGTGTCTTATAACTAAATGCAAAAAACCAACAATAGATTTGTTTTTATTTCTCCAGATTAAAGGCATTTAAGAATACTAAAACTCGAATTAAAAGATTCAAGTAAAATAGAATAAATTTATATTAAGCAGTAAAAAATAACAAAAAGTTGAATTTTCCACATCTGTGCGTTCCAAAACGTTCATTTTAAAATTATTTTATGTGCTTGACGTTTTCTTTTAATAAATCAGATCTTGTGCCAAAGAAAGGGTATGTTCGCATTGTGTTTGCCTTGCCAAAATGGTCGCATTCATTATTTAACTATTAAGTATTTTTAAGCTTTGCTTACATGCGGCTCAAAAATCAAATTGGAGTAGAGAGGTTAATTAAAAATGAGCTATATAAAATATGGGCAGAAATCCCCTTTTATAATCTCATAATTGGTATAGGCGTGTTTTGTTTTCTGGCTAGGCAATAAACTAAATTTTAAAATATTAAGAATGTATTTCTTGCCAAATTTCGCCGAAAAGCTCTAAAATATCACCCCTTTCCACAGATGAAATTAAATCTGATAATTTCCAATTGTTGGTATAACAAAATTAAAATATTTTAGAAGATATCTTAATAATCTTCACAATCGAGTTCGACAGATTATTCACTAACTTGCTCCCTAAATACTTTTTGCTATACCAATGTAAGATATTTGGTGGGGGCGCTGCTCAAATTTTAGTTAGTTTATTTCTAAGCAATTTGACAGCAGCTGACACAAAGCCAATCAAACATCTTTTATTAAAGTATCTTTGATCTGGCAGTTTCGAATAAGCTGATTTTAACTTTTACTGAAAGTGGAAGAGCGCCCCCTACCTATGCTTATTAATATGATTTATAAAGCAACAAAACAACAAAAAAATGTTACCCAATTTGTTGTATTAGAAATTTTTATTTCCTGTATGTGAATAGATGTGAAACAATTTTTTTGATAAGGGAACACATAACTAGCCTAAAATTATTGATTTTTGACCGATTTCAGCTAACTTTTCCGAATCGTTCACAAATATATAAGAATTGTTTGGTTTCCGAGATTACTTATCTAATAAATGGGTGAACGTGCTCATTGACAGAGAGAAGAAGTCTACGAACAAGGACTTCGAGATTCGTCAAAGTCATCGGAACTATACTAACTAAACAACATAATATCAATGATACTCGAATAATGTCACAAATCTATCCAAAGCAGACTTCTGCTTTTAATTTTATCGAAATCAGGTTCTTGTATTTCTAATGTGTGTAAATCCTGCTTTGCTGCCGATGGTTTTTGCCAAGAGAACACGGCTATCGTTTCGAACGAATAAAAAAAGTTATAACTGTTTCACTTTTTTAATTCGGTTCAGCCAGCTGTCCATATGTAAGATATTCACTAATTTTTGGAAGAAAATTCTTCCGAATGAACACCATATCGTGGTCTTGAAAAAAAAACAAGAATTCTCGCACTCCCTTCTGTTAACTTTTTGTGATTATAAAAATATTTTAACTTTTTACTAAAAATATTTATATTATATCCGTAGATTGTCAATTGTTCTGAATGAAAAAAAAAAACTTAAGCAAAGAGAAAAAACATAAACAATATCATTATTCTGTTGTTTCGAGGGACGTCGAAAAACTTGATGTGACAACTGGCTAATTTGAACAAAATCAAAAGATACCTTAAATACTTTTCGTCGAATTCCTATACCAAAATTGTTTTCTTTCACTTTTTCCAATCTCATATTTTTAAGGTTTAAGAGTTAAAAAAAAAAAAAAACAATGAAAAATGTTGCTTATGGCATCTACTGTTTTCAAGAGATAATCGCTTTTAAAATAAGCACATTTTCTTTAATTTCTTGGGGTGCAATACTAGTAAGTGCCTCTTTTCAAATTAAAAACATAATATTTTTCAACATAATCTCCATTCAGCTCGATATACTTCATCCAACGTTTCTCCAATATTTTAATGCCCTCCAAGAAAGACAATATCTCGAGCACCTCAAAATAATCATTTGCTTTAGCGATGACCTCTCCATTCGAACCAAACACCCTATCCCCGAGTAATTTCTTCATGTTTGGAAACAAGAAATAGTCGCAGAGAACTAAATCTGGGGAATACACTGGATAAGCAAGAAGTTCGTAGCCTAACTCGTACAATTTGGTTCTTGCCAGCCGGTACGTTGTCCTGGTAAAAGAACTCTTAGCCCAATGCCCGTTTCAAGGTAATCGATCTGAATAACACTGCGCGCATCCTAAAAACCTGTAGCCATGATCTTGTTTGCTGACAAACCCATCTTAGCATTCTTCGGATTCGATCCACATGGAGAAGCCCATTATTGTTTTGAAATGTTTCTTGGTTCCTGGCGTGTTTATGGTGAATCCAGTTACGAAACGGCGCAAGAAATCAGTTCTGGATGGTTTTTTTTTCGAAATAGTGTTTAATGACCACTCGAAAATCACTTTTTTCCGTTTTAACGAAAATGATCGTCTATACATATTAAATGGCTTCCATCCACAAAAAAACTTTTTGACAGATCTGTTCGAAAAGTTGCGTGCGTTCTTTTGAAAGATGATTCTTGACAAAAAAAAGATAAATTAATGGTGACGACACAATTTGAGTTAATTTTCAGAGACTTATCGAGCCACCAATATATTTTTTTTAATAATTAAGTAAAGTTGTATTAAATATACTTTGGTTCTGAATCCTAACAATACAGGATGTTCGTTGTTTTATGAAGTTTGACAGCTGAATTATTCGTATGGCTTAAAATAAAAGCTAAAATAAGTGCAAGTGTTTGTTTGCAGTTGTATTCAATAGAATTCATAAAAGCGCCTGTCAATGTTTGAATAATTACACTCAGTTAATAAACATTTATTAAGGCTCTATTCAACGTTACGTACATTCATATTCATTAAACATTTCCAAAAAATTTCAGTTACAATTCCCTTATAAATATTTCAAATAAAGTAAAAGAGAAATATATTGCGTTTAGATATAATAAACCACCCTGTATCCTTAACCCCAAACCGAATAATCAATTTTTTAACAAGCTTAGCATCTATTCTATGTTACATAACTTTTAGGAACAATCTTACTCGTACTATACTTTTAGAGGCATTTTAACTTTACGCAGTCTTAAAAATTCGTTTATAAATATCTATAATGCTGTTGCGCACATCACACATTATAGGACGACGAGCAAAACAATACAAATCCAGAGGTCTGGTTTAAAAAGACGGCATCTTTTTGAAAATATATATAAAATATATCTAATAAATCCCAACTGTCTGTTAAGTTTTTGTGATAATCAGGAAATGTCCATCTAATGTTGAGAATTATTCCCATATTTTAATATGTCCGACATTTTGTAGACACTAATGTATTAAAACTAAAATTAGATTTGTATTATTAAATAAATTAAAATAAACAGTAAGGGCCCTAAGTGGTTATCGTGTGGAACCCCAGAACTATCAGAAAATTGATCACAGCACTCTTTACAAATGGTTAGACTATAGCTCCCATAATATGAAAATAATTTCGTTAAATCCCAAATTCTTCTTCAATGTATTAAAAAGCTTTTTTTGACATCTTGTCAAAAGCTTTATTCAAATCACTAAAAAAGTTATTAGAAAATCACAGTTTCCGAAAGTAAGCGAAAATACTAAAGAATTTATAAAAACAAAGAGATGTGTTCAAATCGAACAGAAGCACCTATATTTATTTATTTATTATTTCCCTAAAACGTTACAATAGTGTAAAGAATATTGTACAAATAAAGAATATATACTGAATTTGACCTCCGGAACTTCTATAAAATAGATAGCTTTCGTGGAAATTAATACTCTGTTACCCAATATGAAAGGCGTGCTTTCCTTTAAGTCTGACAAAAATTGGACAAAAAAAAACGGTGTATGTATAGTTAATACAATTAAAATTCAACAACAACGTCAAAAAGTATAAGAATGATTCAAAGTGAGATTTTGAAGAAAAGGATTCGGAAATGACATGACCTCAAAAATAGTCTAAAAAAATAACATTAAATTTGTGTACTTTTAAATTTGAATAATGTTGAAAATTTAATGTGAGGAAATAATTTTAACGTCGAACTCGAGATCATCAAAAACATATGAATTTTGTGGAAGAAATAATATAAGTATCTGTGCATTTTTTTGTAATTTTTTTTGTTAGAATAAAAATATTCTTGATGACTTTTATGTATAGGAAAATTAGCTTTTAATACCAAAAGCCCTATTTGACAGTTTCTATCACCAAGTGATTAGGGTGTATTTCGCAATTTTTCAAATGCGAATTTTATAGGAAATAAGTAATAAGAGTATTAGGAACACGAATGATCTTATATTGCTTATATTGACATCTGTCTATCGCATCACAGCAGCATCCTTTTATTCGTGGAATTTTCTAAAAGGGTAATAAGTCTCGCTCCATTGAGCCATTAACAAACAATAAGTTTTATACAATTCTAGTGGAAAAATTCCGATAAATTGCAATAAATTCCCTATGACATATGCAAATTTTTAGAATTTTTTTTTGTGTAGAAGGTCGTTGCAATTAGTTCAGTTGGATTTTATTCGATTAATGGGCTCTCTCTAGGATAACTAAACCACACCAAATACCCAAAAGGTACGTATATACCTATTTCTATTTGTTCATTTAGCAGAAGAGAGAGTGAAACTCATTTTGTTATTATTTCTATCCAGGAAATGCGAGAGGAAAAATATTTGCATATTGCAGGCACAAAGGTGCAGAATGCGTATAGTCGTGTTTTTTTTTTGCTTCCTGTTTGTCTATATACCCATGTATACAAGTTTCAGGGTAAAAGGGACTTGGGTCGTCTATGCGCCACTTAGGGGTGCTCGATATGTTAAAAAAAAACGGATAGATTGGAAAAAAACGACTAGGTACACATACTAAAAAGATAAACACTAAGTGGGGTGCATATCATTAACGTATGTGATGTCATATAATAGTCTCGTAATGCCCATACTTTAGTATTCCTATATAACCCTTCAAATGCGGTGTGTTTGAATTTTGTATTGAAAATGATAACGAGCAGTTGAACTCAGGTAGAAAGCGGACACATCGAAGTCAAGAATAAAATTGAAAGAAGTCGATATGACGACTCTCATGCTCCCGGAAGGAAAATGAAAGGGGTTGTTGGGTATATATTTTTTTTATTTTCGAAAATTCGTTATTCGAAATAAAGTTGAAAGTGAATATTATTCTCGCTTTAGCGGAGATTATCACCAGGATAAACAGAGAGTGCGCTAGAAGCGCTAGAGGGTAAAGTGGACCATAGAGAAGGTGAATATTTAATTTTGGAACGTGAATTTTATGTTTATCTACCTATATCTGAGAATGTCCTTGGTTTCTTATATAAACCGAAAATATACAGTGGCTGGCAATGAAATTGGTCCATCTCAACAAAAAAACATATTCTTAGTTGGAACCATTTGAACCAAATATAAGAAAAATAACAAAATGATTACAAGCAATGGAAAAGAGGTATAGAGGTAGAATTTCACCTCATAGTACCTTTATTTATTTTAGGTGTCAGTTATAAGTATTAAGTTTCGGGACGAGTGTTATTTAAAATTCTTAAGAGAGCTGGTGCAACACTGAGAAATATTATAAGTAAAGAGAGTGTGTGTATTTATGTACACGCGCTAGAAGTCGGCCGATACCATTAGAGCACTTGGTTTGAAACTTAGAAAAGTTTTAATATTCATATTAAAGTGAGTAGTTTTGAAATGACAGCGTCTTGTATATAACACTTACAAGAATATGTTATGCGTATGATTTTCTTTTGACATTTTGTAACTTTTATACACCAAGCGGTGACATTTTAAAACTTACTTATTTTGTTGATTGAAGCGTTTGAAATTTTTAATTAAGTATTCTAAGAGCTTTTAAAAACCATTTCGGCACGAGTACGATAACTTTGGCGCCAAGATATAATAACGGGTTTTGGTAGAGGGGCTTAATACAAGAATTTTTTACTATGGGAGGGGGGGGTCTATCTCCCCTCGTTGAGGCGGGAGGTGCAATTTTATAAAAATTTACTTAAAATCTTTAAAAAAAGTATTAAAAATGAACGGCAACACTTACCGTTAATTATACCTTTTTCAAAAGTCAGAACTCTACAATTTATAATAAATTTTAAGTAAAGTTGTTTCAGTCAATAGTATTATTTTTATAAAAAATATATTATTTTTCTCATGATTATAAACACCAATAAAGAAGTAATTGATGCAGTTAACTGTTCTAATTATTTTTTAATCAAACACTGAAAACTATTCGTTTTGTAGGTTTCTAGTTTTTGAGAAAATTGAAAAACAAAAAAAAATAATTTTTTATTAGATGGGTGCATGTAAAGTGTCTTTTGCATGTAAAGAATCTGGATTAAAAAAAATAATTGATATTATATACATAAACGTATGTACATATGTAATGTCCATTTCAATCTCTTTTTTCTAAATATTTGAGCATGAAAATTTATTGCATTATAAAAAAATTTGCATTACCTTTACGACAACACAACGGCAGCAAATTCTCATAGTTTCTTAATATGCACATATGTTTGTGTCATACATAGATATGCATATAACTATGTTCACACATATAATGCAGCCACAGTAAAAAGTATATATATAGTTAGATCATAAAAAACAAGACCAAGCATTCGATGTTTGTACCGTTATTTTTATACAGGTTTGGTGCAGGTTATTGTTTACCAAAGCCATTCTTCATTTAACGTTTGAAAGAGTAGTATTTCCTTTTTAAGAATGGCGGCTAAGCATCCACTTCTTCAACCAAAATTAAATAATTTTTCGATTTTTTGTTCGTTTGGGGATTTGGTGTCAACAAACGAAAAAAGTATCCCGTTTTTAGAAGAAATTGGGTTAATTCCCTCCAAAACGTCTACTCCACCTCTGTGTTGTGATATTTTAATGACCGTGGAAAATTCAAAAAGTGCAAAGTTCGGTTGGTAAATAACCGCATTAACTGTAATAAAATCACAAGGGTATATATGAAATTTGCGATGTAAACAGTGAGATGCCTAAGGGGGGGCATGCTGCCCCCCTGCAACCCCCCTGCTTGGGCTCACTATAGGCTTTGGGGAGGGTGAAAATTGTATTATATGCAAAGTTTCTTTAAAATTAAAGAATCTTTTGGGTTTAAAGAACAAGTATAGTTTTACTATTTTTCAATTACATATCTTAAAAACTAGAAGACATAAAAAGAAGTAGTTTTCTGTGTTTAATAAAAAAATAATTGGAGCAGTTAACTACATCAATTATTTTTTTATCGATATCCATAATCATGAGAAAATAATATTCAAAGTGATTTTTGTAACTTTTTTTTCATAAATTTTGACTTTGAAGTCAATTATTTAAAAAAACTATTGACTAAAACAACTTTATTTAAAATTAATTATAAATTGTAGAGTTCTGACTTTTGAAAAAGGTATAATTTATAACTGTAAGTGTTGCCGTTCTTTTTTAATATTTTTTTAAAGATTTTAAGTAAATTTTTATAAAATTGCCCCTCCCGCCTAAACGAGGGGAGATAGACCCCCCCCTACCATAGTAAAAAATGCTTGTATTAAGCCCATCTACCAAAAACCGTTATTATATCTTGGCGCCATAGTTATCGTACTCTCCCCACCATTTCTAATTCGAATACAATTTTCTAAAAAAAACTAATTTTTTTTGACCCACCCTATCTTGAAACTATGTTTTTTCTTTCATAATTCTATGTCAGCTACAATATATTTCAATTTAATGGAAATCGGTTAAAGAACAACGAAGTCGACATTTTTGGAATCCGGCCCATAGTTGTATAGATACATCCTCCATAACGAACTAATCTTGCAATTATACAAACGTCACCATCGTTCAAACATAGATCCGTCGTTCAGCAATTTATTTAATTCACCGATTTCGGCGAGATAAGTGAGGTATGAGGTTCAAGGTTGGTTCAAATTTTGATCCGTGGCTTAGCAATTTCAACTCACCGATTTCAACTCAACGATTTACATCAGTAAAATCTCCGAAATCAGGACGAGATTTAAGAAAAGAATGAAACATGATGCCCAAGAAAACGATACGAGAACGTTACATAATTCAATGTAAGCGTTTTGTTGTCATAAAACAATTCCCCAATTCAATGGCTCGAAATTTTTCACGATAAATATTCAAGCTAACTAATTTTAATTACTTACAGACTTATTCATTAATGCGTAATAAGAATTACATAAGACTATGCTCCCTCTATAATTTCTCTAAGCACAAAATCTTATTCATTACGTTGCATAGCAGCAACATAAGCTAAACGCACTGGTATAGGTAGTATAGAGTCTTCATAAAAGGAGTTTTGTATATAAAAGTCTTTTGACATCGACCATTTTAATTTCCCTTACCTTAAGGGTGGTAAAATGTGTATTTTTGGCACACATCAAACACCGACGACTTGCTGCGACCTGAAATGCTGCTAGGAAAGTGGAAGCCAGTCTTGTCTTATCTTGATCGTTGAGACGTTGACTGAGAAAGATATCTGTCGGAGCATTGGTGTATTCATATATTTTGTTGAAAAACTCTCTTGTGTCTCACAAAGAGAAAATAAGAGTCGCGCATGAATACTATATCGTGACATAAGCACATATTGGGATGAAAATTTCTATTGTATAAGAATTTGCATAGGGGCTACATAAGTCCTTATGCACTGCATAACTATGCACGCTTTAAGCATACTATAATAAATAAGAATTTTTATCTGTTAATTTAACGTTTGGTGATGATTTGACACTAATTTGACAAGAACGACGAGGTCACATTGACATATCGTTTTCTTATCCCATCCATTCTGTTCAAGAATAAATAATTCTCCCAAATGCATGGCAGTGCTATTTTCCATTTGTTAGCAGACTTAGGATTCCTCGTATATGGAAATGCTCGCCTACATCTTTCAGGAAGACTGTTTTGTTTATTTTCTCTGTTTTTTTTAAATTTTTATTTGTGGGTAACATTTTTTTGGAGATCTAAAGTCAGCTACATAGACTAAATGATTCGTCATCAATCATCAACGATTTAAGAACGTCTCGCTTATTAGAACGTAAGAAATATTAACAGATGAGAACAGAAAAAGAACACAAACAAACCATAGTTGAAACGAAAATGATTTGCCGAAGCTTTTGTTTTAACATGTTAAGGGTAATTATGGCCCATGAGTGAACTCCAAATAGAGAACAAGGCTGTTCAACTTTCTTCGATAGGTTTTATTATTGTTTAACAGTTCTGAATTCGTGCTTTACCGTTGAGCGTATTTTATTGATATTTATCGAGATACTGATTAAGCATCGCAATCGAATTCCCCTGTACGTGTTCAAAAATGCATCACTTAAAAAATCAAACACTTTGTGTGTTTCTTACTTTTTTTTTTGAAGTTCGTATAGTCATAATATTTTTAGTAAAATCAATTGGTAGCAATTTTACAACCGCAAATTTCTTACAAATAAATTAAAATATTTAAATAAATTACCAACAAATACTAATTGTTTACATTAAATTGTCATAAGCCCTACAAATATTGAATTTACAATTTTATTTTATTTTCTAGAAATATAAAAATAAAAAGTTGTTGCCCTTTAGTTTTCCAATTATAATAGACATATGCATACCAAATCTTTAATATAGTATGTGTGCGTACAGGCCCGCTGCTAGCTGTTTATGCGCCCGCGTGCGATAATTGTATAGACCGCCCCTCTATATCAGAAAAACGATCACGATCGGGTTCGATAACGTGCAATCCGTTGGACTACATTTCCGATAGCAAGTATCAAGTCGAATTGGAGCCGTTTAGAATAAGGGTGCAGAAAGGATTTTAAGTTTTGTCTCTTAGGGTAAGAAAAAAATAAAAGAAACACGTTTCAAATAACATTTGTATATATTTTTATTATAAATAAGTCGTTATTAATTTAACATAATTATTATTTAAATAAATAGGTGTTTAATATTTAAATAATAAAAATATTCCCTTACATATTGCAAAGCGCCCTCCAAGTGCGTTTAGTTATATTATATTGAGTAAATTAATTATTTGTTAGTTATTAATTCTATCTAAATGAATGACACTCTTCAAGTAACACAAATTACTAATCGCTGTTGTGTCACAGAAGTTTATCTGGTTAAGCAAGTACATTGTACACCATGTTAGGAAAATAGGACATTCACCACAATAACGTGGTGTACTTTAGATTGTAAGCAAATCGATTTGACAGCTGAGATTACTCTGTTATGTTCTTATAACATTAAATATATTTTTATCTTATAGTTCGATCAGTCTATTTGATGGCCCCCTATACGTGACACCCGTGTGTGACTCACGCTTTCCACGCCCGCTTACGGCGGGCCTGTATGTGTATGCATTTAATATTTAATATTTAATATTACCGCTGAAATAGTTTTTGCCATCAAATCATTCGCCGTTGTTGATTTTAATATTATTCACATATCGGAGCCAGGCTAATTAAAAATTTGTTTTCTCGCTAATTTTCTTCATAAGTGATGTAGCTTAAATACATTGCAATTGAAAATGCATCTTTTATTTTTTATTAGAGAAATATAAGGTTATTTTATTACTTTCATAAATATTTTTTTTTTTTTAAGAGTAAAACAAAAAAAAAGTGGTGAACGTCATGTTGTGTTGTCGTGTCTTCGCGGTGAATATCAAACGACGACAAACAAGATGAGAAAGCGTAATTCAACTCATCAGAAACTTATCTGTGTTGCAACTTAAATGACAGCTTTTACACAATAAATTTGCAATTTCTTGAAAATAGAAACTAATTTCTGAATAATAAATTACTTTTGGGACTTAGGACATTAATAAGCTATTAGTCAAGTTGTCATGATATGAGATTTTCTTTCAGTAATAGAACAAACTGTCTATCAACCCGAAAGAGAATCTGAGGTTATAAGGTTTAAAGCAAAGGATGGTTCCATAATAGATGCAGGTAGATTTTTTCAATTCTTATTGGAATATATATATTTTGTATAACAAATCACTATGGCAAGTTCGATGTGGACGAGGGTTTCATCAAAAAAGTCATCTTCTTCGAAGGAAAATATATAGATTTGGGGTAAAATTATTTTACACACTCTTACCAACTGACAACATGTTTGCAGAAAGTTACTGTTTCGTATAGATTGTAGTTGTAGGCCCATTTTGGTTTCGACGATTTACATTACACAATACCAAATAGCCAGTTGCATTGATCCCCTTAAAATCTTTAACCGTAATACTCGTGCTTCCAGTAATGCTCATCAATTTACCCTCGAGCCCAACTTCGGACCTACCGTCAAGTACAGAGATTCTTTCTATGGCCGTACAACGCGAATGTGGAATAATTTACCCGGCTCTATTCTTGCCACCTATTTTGATATTCAGAAATTCAAAACCAATGTACATCGGTATCTCCTCTTGCATCCGTCACTACTTTCCTAACGCTCGCACTGTGCTTGTTCATTTTAAGGGCAGTCAAAATCCCTTTAGTGCGCGCATTATTATAAAATAAAAAAACACATTAAAACAGTACGATCGCCCAATGAGTTGATCGTTTCCAATATTCATTATTTTAATTCTTAGTTAATAAGTTAATAGTTACAAAAGAGAACGAGCATATGATTTGGAAAGCTCTCAAAGAGTATATTTGAAAGGGGGGTGACATTTTCACCCAAAGTACTGAAAGTCGCGAAGATCTAGTAGTGCTTCTAGGGAACAATTAAGGCGATTACATAGCCCAAACGTTTGGGGAGCATGTTCGTCGTTTGTGGCTATACCTTTAAGCTTTTATTTTATGTTTTTTTTGTGTTATGATTTTGCACGCACTCATTTATATGTTTTTAACACAGCGCGGGCATCCGGTGAAAGAAGAGAAAGAAGGATAGGAAAGATGTGTGGCGCGATGTATTATACGGTGGTTGTTGTCTCAGATTTTATCTCCAGGGATGGCGGCTGAACTAATGCGGAGACAATTACAGGGTCTTATTTATTTATGTCTCTTATAATTCGCATTATTTTATTTTATTTCGTAGTCATATTTATGAGTAGTTTACTCAATCACATGTTTTTAGTGTTAGCAGCAACTCATTTTATGAAATTTTTTTAGAATTGATTTTTAATGGAATATAAGAAGACATAGACAAAGGCAGGAAACGAACCTGCGACCACGGTTGACAGGCGAGCACACAACTATCTCGCCACGGCCACCCCCATATGATCAAGAAACACATTACTTAATTCTATGTCGATGTTTCCGTCAAATCGGAATATCTGAGATTTAAGCAGGAAGCTTTAGATAGGTATCTAAAATTGTTGTTCAGACTTCTTAAACAATGATTTCGCCTCGTAAATGCGCAAACACCAACATTTTTTTGTATTAGGAATTCTTCAACCCTCAACCACAACCGTGAGCTCATGTGAGCTTGTATTTTCTCAATGTCAAATATAAAGTAATACCCAATTTTTTCACATAAGCTTTAGAGTGAAATATAGTGCTTTGCACGAAAAAAGCTTTTTACCTACATAGTGCGGTGAAGTTTAAAAATAATGTCCTTCCTTATTTCAATGAAATCTTGCATTTGGAAATCTCAAAACTATATGGTAAAATGCGAGATTTCGCTGTACCATGGCATCATAGTCGAAAGCTTCATATTTAAAGCTTTCATTTGTTTATTTACATATACCAACCTTTCGGCTAATCCTAAGTTTTCATAAGGAAAGTGAAAATAAATTAATTTTATTACAATTTGTTTTATTTTCCGCACAAAAATTAAAATTTCAAACAAACTTATAAGAAAAAAATAAGGCTTAATGGAATCCATTTTAAAAGCTAAAAAAAAGCTTTGTCAATGTCAAAACTTCTTTTAATACGACATAAAAAGAAAGAGATAATAGCCAATTCGAAATAAAAGGAGCTGTCAAAGGAAACTACATACTAAATTTGACAAATGACCTGCATCATTCCAACATTTTCAGGCTGGTAAAGTTTTGTTTCTTTGGCAGATGCATTCATAAAAGCTTATGACATGGTCACAATAGTCAAAAATTAGCTTTAAGAATCTTAAATGTTCAAGTTGTTATTTCCCGTCGGGAAAATCGAGAGAGACTTGCCGTTATTCTTGTCCTGCCTGACGTCAAAATGGAGCTACCAAAAGTACTCTCATCAAAAAATAAGCCAGTCACAGCATCAGCACAAAATGAAGTGTCCGTTCCTCAAAGTGTGCGTTAACATTTGCTAAAACACATACAAATCACTGTAGTAGTTGGTCTTGGTAGAAGAACTTTTTTATTATTATTTTTTATTTAAGGCGTAGGTATCTACTTTTTGTTCCAAAAGATCCTTTTCATTGTGGAAAATGTTCTTCTTTTTTTTCATTTGCTTTTGTCAAAAGATGTCTTTCCCTGATCACGAATCAACCTTTTTATCAAAATATTCAATGGCAATGCATTTGGTATTCTGTGCAGATGTCGGCTGCCGTAGAAATGATTTTATTAAAATTCCTCGAAGTATAGAAGTAGCGAGTGAGTATCCTACCCGTAGGTACGTAGGAATAACGTATAAGTACCCGATATGTTTCTTTCTATGTGGTGTAGTGTATATTGCAATAACAATCACCCGCGCATATACATTATATATGTTTGTATATAAGTGCAAAGGATTCGTTGATAGTATAGTTGCCTATCTCTCACTGATGATCGCACAATCCTTTTGTTTGCTCGAATCTAAGTACGACTTTTGAGCTTGAATAACAATGTTGAAACTGCATTTGTGACCTTAATATATTCAGTCAACGGAAGAAGATGGCTTTTCTTGGGTTCTGGTAGGTATGGGTATATATGTACATTAATTTCATATAGTGATCGTGGTAGTGTCGCATCGGTTGATTCACAGTGAACGAACAACACACATTAAATTCAATCTTTAGAGCGGAAGTTCTGATCTGAGCAAAAGATCATGGAATAGAATGATGTCTTTTCAAGGGAGCGTGACCACGTGCACCCACCATTTCTAATGAATATTTTCCGAAGGATGTATTTTTCTAGGATGGTTTATAATGTATTTGTTTTCAATGGAAATCCCACTCCGGCAGAGAAGAAGAAACAAAATGTTGCGCACTTTTGATCGCTCGCGATAATAATACGGAACTCAATTTACCCGCAGCCTGATGAGGAAGATGGAAAACGCGATATATGTATTCATTGATATACATTTGTTGATTAATGATGATGAAATTTGTGCGTGATTGACTTTTGAAGTTATCTCTGGTGGAGAGGGATGGAAATCCTTTCTCTTTCATTTGAGATTCTGGGAATTACTACTCAGTTACGATAAGTAATCTTAGACACTTTTCTTTTCAATTGAATAGAGGAAGCTGTTTTGTTTAGGAACTGATTTAACAAGATCAGTGATAGGATTTTGAATTTTAAATTATTTATAGCCTCGCATGTTGATTTATAATGGTGATCTTTTAAATCGGAAATCAAACATGATCTTTTTGAACCAAACATTTTTTTTTTATGAATGTGTGGTTTGAGAAATTAATCACAAAACGGAATTGGTATGACATTGTTCTTCTTCGGTTTTTTTTTAGTGGGTTGTTAATGACGATGAGCCCTCCCACTTTTCTTCCCTTCACACCTAATGATCCAGAGGGATGCCTTACAAAACATTATTAAGTTTGTTGATTTTGGATTGTTCCATGTGTCAGACAAACTTTTTGCATTTATTTGCCCCAAGAAGTTTTAGAAACATTTCATCAGTTTCGGGATCTTTAGTGTATGGTATTTTAAATTGGTCACTGATGTGGAATTTTATCGGCACTTCATCCACCCTAAAACAATCAAAGTCGATGATGAGGGTCAGAAAATAAACAGTATAAGTATATTCTTTCTTTTTTTCTATTTTCTTCTCTAAAAATCAGCAACGAATAAGTGATTCACGCCCTCAAACTCAAATTTTATCCTTAAGCAAGTAATCGAGAGGAAAGGACTTAGGATACTCCCATGGTGTACACCACCAGAAATTAGCTTTCCTTTTGGTACTATTAAAACGAAAGTTTTATTGGTCAGTTTCAGCTTAAAATTCACAACATAAATGCTGTTGTGCCTCAGGGTTCCGTTTTGTCTCCACATCTTTTTTTTTAAGTCACATTGGTCTGAATCTTCTAATCAATCACAT